>QVRM01004733.1:2320000-3015868 GCA_003439945.1 Dermanyssus gallinae
CGCTCTGGGCAAGTTCCTCGAGGAATTCCTCGAATTCCTCCTCCTCCCTGTTGGGAGAGAAGTAGCAGCTATAGATGACCCCTACCCGGTCAATCTCCAGCCAGGAGAACCCCCTCCCCGACCCCCTGCCCCTAATCGCGAGGTTTCTCTCGGAACCCGTCCACCAGATTGCGGTATCCGCCTCTGCGTCAGATACCCAGTCTGCCTTCCGCTTGGAGATCGCTATGTTTAGCTCGGAAAGCAGGCAGAGGCCTATAGACTCTCTGCGTACTATCTCATCGAGCATGTCATGCGCCGCCCTGCAGCGGTTAAGGTTTACCTGAAGTATCTTTAACATTGGTCGGATAAAGGGCCCCTACCTACTAAGTTCCAATCACCCTTTCCGTCCTCTGCTGGGATAACGGTTTTCTTCTTATTTTTAGCCCCCTTGTCTTTATTCCCCTTTTTATTGCTCTTCTTGGTTATTTGGGCTTCTACTTGGGTCTCCTTGCCATCTACCTGTCCCTTGGCGACGCCCCTTCGGGCCTCCCGCCGCTGCTCGACTTGCTCCCTATAGGCCGGGCAAGACATCCTATCCGCTCGGTGCCCCTCTATTCCGCAGACCAGACACTTTGGTGTCGTTGCTTTGCAATTGGCTACCAGGTGGTCAGGTTCACCACATTTGTGGCATACCCGAGGCACCTGGCTCTCTGCTTTGCAGTCTTGGGACTTATGGCCCGGCCTATGACACTTGTAGCAGTTGGGGAGCCTAATCCACTCCTCAGGTCTGCACCACCTCGAGCCCAGCTTAAGGGTCTTGCGGGAGCATATGGCTCTTGCCGCCGCCGGGGACGCCGTGACCAGTGCGTACCAAACTTTAGCTCTTCCGAGGGGGGCGTACCAAACTTCAGCTAACCGAAGTCATTCGAAAAATTCTCGCCTTCGGCATAACTTCCGGTTTAAACTCAAATCTAGCCAAATGCTAGGCTTTTCCTTAATCTACAATAAATTCAAGACGTCCTGTCTGCTACCAAGAACGTTCTGGAGTAACCAGGTATGCCCGTTTGCCCCGAAAGACTCATAGAAGTAATCGAGCATTGGAGTTCAAAGCTGGAACTTGTGGAGTTCAAAGCTGGAACTTGCCACTGCCCGTCTACACTTCTGGGATCTATTGAGAACGTTTCTTATATTTTCTGGTTCTCAAGACTCAGCACACGACGAGTTCGAGAGACTGACCGATCTTATAGAGTCGACGATTTGCAGACGCTCAGAATGTTGGCACTGCCTTCTCTCGAGTCCCTGTTAAGTAAATCCTCTCGGACCGCAACAAGCATTACTACTCGTCTCTAACGGAGACCTCTGGGTCCCGGTTTGGGAAAACGGTAGCTTATGATGCAACCGTCACCGACCGGAACAGCTGTGAAAATCGATATTTACGTAAGTGACGGGAGCGGTACACGGAAATCTACTGAACCATTGGACATTCTCATCTAATAAGATTGTTTAAACGATACGCATGGGCGGATCGACAAATTCTAGAATTTTGAATTTTAAAAATTGAAACAGCACCACCAAGATCTTTCGACTATTTTGCTTAAGTTCATTCATCAGCTACACACAGACGACAATTTGCGGCCGTAAAATTTTAAATTTAACTCAAAGAAGTGAAAAGAGAACGGGGTTTAAAGCGCCCAACATGAAGAAGCAACGAAAATGCATAAAGTACTGTATTAAAAACTAAATTCTTTCTATGTTCTAAAGTGATGGAAATGACACGAACTGCTTGCGGTAACCAAGCAGTATCCAGAAACACTGTGTGTACGCTGTACTGGCGATTTCGCAACACACGTAAAGAGACCGGAGACAACCCCTGTTCGGGAAGGCCGTCGATAAGAGAAGATAACGTTAAAAAAGTTCGTGATATCTTACAAAATGTTGAATTTCCAGCATTTTTTTTACTGACAACAGTATGAGTACAGTTTTATTTGCTTATATGCAAGAGGCAACAATTGTCTCCTTATGAACGTATACATCGGATACGTTGTACGGATACAAGTAAAAATGTCACATATCCTCCGGGCGTGTCCAGTCTAGCAGAGTTCCACGCACAGAGGCGGCGTTACCCCGCTGAATGTCCAGCGATAGTCTCTGGTGCAGGTACTCGACAGCTCTAGTGTCCCCTGTCAAACGAGTGAGCGCCTTGCCGACACGTTGAATAAGTGCGTGCGTCTTCGGGCCAGGTTCCCCTAATGTCTCGAATGCCAGTGGGCGAGAGTCGTGGGGGTAAGTGATTTCTAGCAAATTAACGCCCGCCGGGAATTTTTCCAATTGAACCTTTAGGCGGTTGCAAAACACCCTGGATTACTTCAAAAAGTGATTGCAGGAGACGGGTTATGGCTATCTAGTTAAAACGTCAAGACCAAAGCTTAATCCTCCCAGTAGTGCATCCAAGGAAGGAGTCGAATTTAGACAGAACAGGCCCAACACTAAGGTACTCTTGACTGTTTTTTTTTACTACAAGAAAGTTGGCACGGTTTGTTATCATCATCTTATTTTGCGGTCAATAAGAAATACTACCGAGTAATTTTAAGTTTGCGCTGCAACGTCCAACGCAAGAGGCCTGAACTCTGGACAAACAAGTCTCGAGCTTCCGTTACGATAGGGCACCGGCGCACACATCGTTACTGATTTCAGAGTATTTGATGGAAAACTCGATTTCTATATTTCCGCAATTTTCCATTTGCCGATCCTGCCTCCATGTAAGTCTTTCCCGTTCCCATGGATAAAAAAATTATGGGACAGCATTTCGAGACTATAGAGGAGATAAAGAAAAAACCGCAGGAGCAAACTAACTAGATTCCACGCGCAATAAAAACGTTTCAATGTGTGTAAAAGAAGGTGTTTTTAAAAAATATATAAATCAGAACTTCTCGATCCGCCCTCGTATAGATAAAGAGAAAAAGAGAGTGGGAGAGAGTAAACGAGAGATTAGAGGGTACGAGTGCTTCTCTGCATTCAAGGCAACTTCCCATAAAACAAAAATTAAACTGATAGATGGCGCGAACATAAATGGTTAGATGCTAAAATACACGCGGTGCGAAGTATTCATATGTATATGACACCGCTAGAATTGTATGTAGCTAGCAATCAAAACACACACTGAGTTTACTGCATATGGAATGCATTTGCTGCGTAGCAGATCCTGGAGTTATCTGTGTGAGAGGCTTTCAGAGCTGCTGCACCAAACACAACTGTTTGGGAATTTCTGCGATAGACAGTAAGGTAACCATTGGCTTAACTAAGGTATATGCTGTTGCATGCACAAAAATCCTCGTTTGGGACAATTTTGAGATTGACGCCGTTGATTGAGTGATAACTATTGGGCTTCATGTGTACGTTGAGCGTATACTGACTAACTTTATTAGACCTTGCTGTTTTTTGATGATGCCCACAGTGCAAAGATGTGATGACACTTCTGGGCCTCAGTTTGTTCAACCGTCTGTTCGCCAACCAACAGCCACAATGCTTTGGTGCGCGAATAGTCTGTCAACGTAGGTTGAAACTCACCGGGGCTCCTTTGTCTGAATGTAAAGCGGCAATCAAGTGCGACCAGCTTATATGTCCACTGTAGACGACAATACCAGCAACGGTAACGGAAGTCGTTTAAGGTAAATTCTGTTTTTTCACGTTCAGTCATAGATGTTTGACTCATTTCGCACATATATATATATATATATATATATTTTTTTTTTTTTATTGCAACGATTTCTATTTTCGACGGCTCCTTCGTGTCTATCCTACCGGGGGATAAAATGCAAAGACTGCCGGCGCGTCTGACAGTTCGTCGCGCGATACCTAGCGCATTCCTGCGAACAAAGATGTCAGCGGCATTCGTCCTAAATCTGATGAAATTCAGGAGCATACCAAGTGGTGGCGACCAAACACAATGTACCTTGTGTACACATGACGACTAGTGCATTCGTGTCATATGTTACTGGTAAGATGCACATTTGCATGAGCAACATGCTCCATGGTTTTTGCCATTTTACCTCGCCATTCCCGCAAAAAAGTTGGAAAGGCTCAGTGACTAGTGACTTCAGCCTGACTCATATCGTTTCCACTGCTGGCCCGCAGCCTACTTGCAGGTTCAGGGACCGGCTCCCTGCCAACAGAGAACCTGATAAAAAATATCGAGTTGTGCAACGTTTGCCAGTGAGAGGTGTTGTCAGACCCTACCAAGGCTATAAGTCAACATTGTGGCTATTTTTGGCTCAAAGAGTCGCACTGCATCGCCTAGAGACAGCGTTAGAGTATCTCTTACCTCCGTCACGGATGCAATTGATGCCTGGCGCCACCTGTCCGTGATGTGCTGCGGAAAGATCGTCTCTATATAGTGGACTCTAATATTTGAGTATGGTGAGGAATTGACGAACTCTAGCGGTTGGCCACCACGGATAGTTTTATCCTGCCGCGTCATATCAACCTTCCCGGCGAAGCGTAATAACTTTCGTTTTCCGTGAATTGGCTTAGACTGCCTTAACGTTAGGCTACAGCGTCATCGACAATCTGTCGAATAGCATCAAGGTCGCGGTCTGCAACTACAATATCGTCCGCATACACTGTGACAACTGGATTTCTAAACTCTGCCAGCATATGACGAGCAAGGTCAGCGATAAATAGCTCAACACAGTTGAACGGGTTTTCCTGCGGGGCCCACACGTTCTGTCTCAGCTGTAAAGTCTTGCCGCGCCTCATGGTTACCTTAAAACAGTTTTTTTTTCAAGAAGGGAGTAACTGGAAAATGCGGTTTGCACACACGGATAACCGCATTTCCCAGTTAGTCCCTTCTCAAAAAAAAACTGCCTTAAGGTAACCACGGGGAGTGGCAAGACGACTATACAGCTGAGACAGTGCTCAGAAGAGAAGCTACAAAATACTTTAAAAATAAAACCATCTACTCCAGCTTGTCGAAACGAACCAACTTGTAGGTAGCGAGGTATTTTTCGGAGGCCTTTACACAGTCAGTAAAAGCCAACAAAAATAACATATTCAGACATATAAAAATATTGTTCATGGCGTACACATCATTTCAATCAGTAGGATTGCTTGTTTACGGTCGCAGTCGGTGTGTTATTGTCAGCAATGTTAAAAAATCGATCAAGTACGTCGTCACATGTCCGTAGAAGAGTAGTTGATGAAGTGTGACAGATACGTAAGCGCAATTCAAGTGCGCGTGCTTGATACAAATCGAAAAAAAGGCAAGTCACCATGCTTGTCACATCACGTGTTGATCCCGATCAGTTTAGGCGTATTAAAGCACGTATATATATATATATATATATATATATATATATATATATATATATATATATATATATAGAAAATATTGTGATGATTCATTAACCATTTACAATACTTTTGCACACTCGGCAGTGCTCGCCTTAATAAAAATTGTGGTAAAAAGGTGTCACATGAAGTTAAGAGTCAGTTGTCCGTGTCCTTGCTTGATGGTAGCCCCCGCTCTTATGGACCCAGTGCGAGCGGTATATCCTCAAGGTTCCTTGCAAAGTTAAAACCGTGAGATCCATAAGACTCCTCTTCGTGACGCCGGTCCCCAAGAGCGTCCTCGCAGATTCGGAGTCCCATACACCACTCATAGAGATAGTGATGGATCCGAATCTGCGAGGTTTTTGCGGGTCGGGGAGCGCCGCTCTTAGAAACTCGACGTCATATTTGGTGATCTTGTCTTGCCGTGCTTTTGCCAGGTCCCGGTTCGGGCCGCAAACCTCGGCATCTAAAACCCATCTAAACCCCTATACACATATAGAAAAGATTGTGATGATTTATTAATCATTTACAATACGTTTGCACACTCGGCAGTGCTCGCCTTAATAAAAATGGTGGTAAAAAGGTGTCACGTGAAGTTAAGAGTCAGTTGTCCGTGTTCTTGCTTGATGGTAGCCCCCGCTCTTATGGACCCGGTGCGAGCGATATATCTTCAAGGTTCCTTGCAAAGTTAAAACGGTGAGATCCATAAGATTCCTCTTCGTGACGCCGAGCCCCAAGAGCGTCCTCGCAGATTCGGAGTCCCATACACCACTCATAGAGATAGTGATGGATCCGAATCTGCGAGGTTTTTGCGGGTAGGGAAGCGCCGCTCTTAGGAACTCAACGTCATACTTGGCAATCTTGTCTTGCCGTGCTTTTGCCAGGTCCCGGTTCGGGCCGCAAATCTCGGCATCTAAAACCCAGACCTCGGTAGGTGTTGTTATTACGAGGTAGGGCTTTAGACCCGGTGCGCCCGGTCGACGGAATACTCGCTCACGAACCACCTCATGACCCCTTTCGCGGCGAAGACGCGCCACGCGATCACAGACGTCGTCATGTCTCTTTATGGTTTGTTTGTGTGTTATATCGCACATCTGAGCGACATGAGCAAACGTCTCAGGCGCATGACACCCGTGCCTACAACGTTTGTTGTAGCCCGGGCGTCCCCTGGCCAATCTGGCACGCGTTGGTAGTGCGTTGATCCTGAGCTTTAGTATGTTTAAATACTCCTTACCAGATAGGTAGGGCATATCCTTAATCCAGTAATGTACAAAAGGCGTTTCGTGTGCTTTTTTAAAATGTGCCCCATCGAACGTGTTGTGTAGTTGTTGAGACCAGTAATCGGTCTCTTGTGTAGCGGTCTATATACACACATATATATATATATATATATATATATATAAAGTCGTCGTAGCCAGGATGGTTGTCGCCGTCTTCGTCGTCGATGCCATAGCAGCTCCTTAGCAAATTACAAGCGTGTCAACATTGTTTTCTTCATCTTCATCCTCCTTGAGCTGTCGTTTTGGTGGGCAGACGTCTTGTTTGTGGCGGTGTAAAAATCGTTTGCCTAACGACAGCAAACCGGCTTGGAGGAAAGTACACAGAAAGGGCCCTGTTGTACGTTGTGTAGTGCGTTGGCTGCACCGCGAACACCTGAACACCGAATAAGATCACACCTAGCCCTCCGGCACGCCCGTGTTCTTGACGACACGTGCTTGGCAACATGGCCTTCTAACTCCTGTGCCTGTGCTGAGGTTCGGTACACAACACCGTGTATATCCGTCTGTACCCGTATCCGGCCTGGCCCTTCCGGATCCCAGTTTCGCTGTTGATATCTGCACGGTGAACTTTGCTGCAATAAAATGCCAACAATGATGAGCTCGTAGAGCACCGCGGGGTGGGCTTGCTTATACAGCACCAACCTGCAGATACAGGGCCGCTTAGCCCTGACGAATGCGTGCAATCCAAATTCAAATGCAATTCATAATGGTAGGTATCATCATAGTCGTAACAACGGTTATAATATAAACGATGTAGTGGCGTATGATTAAATCGCTGTGAATTGAGTTCAAGAGTAGTACGATATACGTTATTGCGAATATTATTTTGTTACCTCATCAAGTCAGACCTAATTCAGTGACGCCAAACTCGGTGTCGCAAACCTAGCACATTTATATAAAAATAAGTTTGCTTAAATAAGGGTCAAGTATATCCTACTGCGTAGAGCATTAACTGTGTTCAAACATACTTAAATGCTATGGGACTAGGCCCGTGGGTGACTATTTTC
Organism: Dermanyssus gallinae; assembly: GCA_003439945.1. NCBI lineage: Eukaryota > Metazoa > Arthropoda > Arachnida > Mesostigmata > Dermanyssidae > Dermanyssus > Dermanyssus gallinae. The sequence goes on from QVRM01004733.1 coordinate 2,327,595, forward strand.
TCATCGCTAGAGCTATGATAACTCAGGCGGAATGCTGGTCAGACGGTGTTATTGCTAGAACCCTACCTCGTCTTACTCTGCCTCCGTCAGCGGCATTTAGCAATCGTAGCAACGTGTAGTAAATCGACGAGAGCAATCGCTTCGTACGTCTGAGAGATTATTTATATAGCATTTCTGTACTTCAACTATCGTCGCCTCTATAGACGCAATCATCAAAATCAGCAACATGGGTCCAATGACGCTCACTATAGCCTTCAGTACTGCTTCAGCTTGCTTTACCTTAACGCTTTTATCAAGGACTGTTGCAAGGTCGTCGTCGGGCTGAAATTGTGCACGACCTGTTTGAGGAAACTTTATGTTACAATTCGTTTTGATACCAGATACTTCTATGATACTACACCGTTGGCACGCGATTTTCACAGAGTTTTTCTTTTCTGTTATCTATTTGGTTCTGGTTTTGGCGCTTGCATTTTAATTCACTTTCTTTTCGTCTGTCACTTTCTTCTGGTCCTGTGTCTCGGGCAGCCTGTAGGTTCCTGCCGCCTGCTGTGCACTGCCGTTTTCCAGAGATTAGCAATCTGGAATTGTAATCGCGTGTGAAGCGCATGATTGATTGCAATAACAACGACAATAACAACAGCAACAACAGTAATCAAAAGCGGTTAACTTCACATTTGTCGACTGCTGCATACGACACGAGACTTTCCAATGCTACGCAGTACGCATTCATCTACGCGTCAAGCTGTAGCTGAAAAATCAACAAAAGCTGGTATCGGGAATAGCCGTCCCTACACTAGTTGTGCCTTTAGCCTAAACATAGCCGTTTAGTTCTCAGTACCGCTGTTGCTGCTGCTGCCTCCTGCTAATGCCGGTACTACCACCAGCTGATTGGGCTGTCGCCCAGGGTCCCGGGCGTCCCATTCAAACGCGGTGCAGTGATAATACGCCGCCATAAACGCAAGACGCATACTCGTCGGCCACAGAATCGATGGTAAATAGTGTGTTTGCAATAGGTTTCCTCCCATGACCACACGAGCACGACAAACGTTCTCTGTGTAGCAGGGCATCATCAATAACTAGGGCATCATCACACCTCAACACCAGCTTCGATGTGAACAAGCCGTACGGAGTCGATGTGCTGCGGAAACCCCAGTGTGCTAGGAGTACGGTACGAACGGTACGTGCAGCACCAGGCGTCAACAGGTCTAGCTATATCATTGGAAAGCGCGAGGACCGGGAAGACGGGGTGGGGGGACAAGTGATTGGCGCAGTGGAAAGAAGAAACAAAGAAGAGAGGGCGAAAGGGGAGAGAGAGGCGCAGATATAGGACAATGGGGTAGCAGGACTAGGACAGAGCATGTGAGAATAAGAAAAGACAAATATCCTTGGCGAAAGTCGACTCCTTATAGGATAGCAAGGGATAATTTATTAGACGTAGTAATAGTTACGAGGCAACCGTTGGGAGGAAGGTAGAGGAAAAAAAGAAGACAAAGAACAAGGAGAATAAAGAATATGTGCAGGCAGGATCAAGGCGTACTGAGTGCCAGAGAGAGAAAGAGTTTTCTCCATGTGTGAGGTGGGCAAGGGGAGAAATGGGCACCACTAATAGACTGACATACGTAGAGACAGAGAATGTCTGGCGCAAAGCAGCAACGATCTTGGATGGTGGAACTAGGCATGCACTCACGTGTATAAGTGTGTGTAGGTTTGCGAGAGAATGCAAGCGAGAGAAGAAAAAACAGAGAAAGATTTTTAAAAAAGGATCGAAGTAGAAGGGGCCGAGAGCTGAAAGTAGGAATACGGCAGATGGGGTAGCTGGGCAGCAGCTATAGCAGCTAAAGCAGCAGCAGCGGCGGCAGAGCAAGGCGGAATGCCTCGAGGGACACGAAACGGCCGAAATCGCATGGAAGGATTCACAGCGAACTCGTATCACGCTACACCGCTGCTAATTCAATTGAGACTCACATTGGCCGGGGTTCCTCCGAGAGGAGCTAGGCTTCAACTTCGGCTGGCTCACCTCCTCTGAATACATTAGGCCCGCGGGAGCTCCGTACGCCCCCGTAGTCTGCTGCGTGGTGTCGGCCTGTCTGTTTTGTCTGTCCGTCTGCCTGTGTTGCCTCTCAGTCGCGCTATCGGAGTCTCCTAAACGAGCGACTGAATGACGCCCGATGGTGACGCTGCTAATGCTGGTGGCGGCCAAGGCAGCTCGACTCGAATATTCTCAAAGCATTGTCACCCAGAGTGAACATTGCATCTAGCTCGTGATGCTCGTTGCGTCGCTCGTATGCCGGAAACCTAATGTTCGAAAAGGGCAATCTTTTGCCCCCGCTCATTTTTTCCTTGAGAATTCCTGGAAGAAAATTTTGTGTAACCCATTATTTTGACCAATGGTGGGTTACACGAAATGCATTCGGTGATGGTTTTCTGCTGAGGCGGGGTATTAGGCTGGTAAATGAGGTGCGCATGATGGTATTGCTAGACCACGTTAACCCTGCAAATGCAGTGCAGTGCGCGTGGTACTCGGCTTACGCTCTAAAACGCACGTTAAACGCTATCGGAGAAGGGTATAGTCGTTCTCTCGGAAGGACGGCTTTGCAACGTGCGTTTTGCAGAAAGAAACCGGTTTGCCTAGTGGCCAGCTCATATGCATACTCCGAAAGAGGCAACTGCCTCATAAAGCTGTGTTGGAGCTTACAATATGTAATGACACTATAATAAATGTCTGGTTACTTGTGGATGCCATTCAATACAATAGCATGGGATATCAGTAAATCATTAACTCTAAAACTGGGGCTCACTCTGAGCTCACCTATAGACCACGTGCGTAGCAGGTATCCAAAATGATTCAGACTAACCAAATTCTTCAAACATATGGTTGCTGAACCTCTAAGTTCCCCACGCACTGTACACTTATGAAGACCAGTAACGCAATACGCAAATGTCGTTTGCAAGAATCACTTTTATAGTTATTGCTTATTTATTCGTATAAATCTGTTATGTTAGCACCTTGAAGTGAACAATTGTCTCCGCGTGAACGTGTGGTCAAGAATTTTCTAACCCAGGATTATCCCAGTTCAACAATGTGCCCCGAACAGATGCTGCGTTTCCTCGTTGAATGTCGAGCGACAGCCTCTGACGCAAAAATTAATTTGTTGCCTGTTGGTGCCATCACTTTGAGCTAGAGGCAAACGTAGCCTACGCACATCTATCAGGAGCAAACGGCCTCGGCTGCTTACGCAGAGGGAGTGATTCTGCTTCACGATAACGCGCGCCCACACATCTCCAAAAGCACGAAAAGTGTACTGGCCAAATTCAAGTGGGAGAAGTTTGAACATCCGCCCTACGGTCGTCCGGACATGCGACCTCTATCAATTTGGTCCACTAAAATCATCTCATCTCCGAGGCGCCTCAATTCGGACCACGACTTGAAGAAAGCAATGGTGGATTGGCTCAATGGCCAAAACAGCAGCAGAAATTTTAGAAACAGGTTATCATTTGGCTTCTCAAACAGTGGTTAAACAATAGTTATACTATAGCACTTGTAAAACAGTAGTTAAACAACAGTTGTCTAGGCCACTGGCAATTACTTTCGAACAAAGACCCACAGTGTCGTTTCATGCTATTTCATTTAAAAACTTCTCATATATGTGTACGCGGGTGGATCGAAAATGTTTGATACATGTATATAAAAAAAAATTTAGAAAGTAGTAATAAGAAGTATTTTTTTTAATTTAATGTATAGTCGCGGAACGATGTCCTTTCATTTTTTATCCGTAGGGAGATAAAATAATCCTACTAAGCCAGGTCCGGGCAGTACAAAGGTTGTGAAAATATAGAAAACGATTTTTCATTAAATAATCCAAAATCAGTATTCCGATCACAAGGGAAAATGACCCCCTTCAAGTGAAAAGAACAGTTAAAAGATTACCTTAGTGTTGGATCCGCACAGCCTAACTTTATTCGGGACACTGCTTGATCTGTACTAGCAGTTTCTAACATTTACACTACTTGATAACATAGCATTTTATTTTTTAAAAAACTTGAGACAGACTCTCTGCTCCTCTGTTTTCGGAGCTCCTTAAAAATAACCAAACCTTTTGTACTACCAAATCATGGTAAATAAACCTCAAACGATCTTAGAATTAAAAGTACTACAATCTGTCCATCTATATATATATATATATATATATATATATATATAGGAGGGAGAGCGCGAGAGAGAAGACACAGAGTGGGGGAAGAGCGATAGGGTCATAGCTGATATGTATGTAGGTATCTGATGCGGCGAGTTCGGCAAGGGTACGCGAGTTGTTTTCTCTTGGTTTTTCTTGTTGCTTTTCTGATCCCCTTGTCGCGAACTCGACAAATTGAGCTGTATAGCGGCAGTAGCGACGTGGCGGCTAAGAAGCTTAGCACAACACTCCGGCAAGCCCACTGGCAAGGCGATCGGCTTTCGTCGGCGACCATCATCCACAAACGGTCCACAACGCTCGTATAACCGCAAAGAAAAGGGGTGTGTGTATATGCAATAGTGGTCGGCTATTCTTTGCACCTCGTTGATTGGAGTCGCAAGGGATTGTTTATCATCTCATTATTAATATTATTATTATTATCGTCATCATCATCATCATCATCATCATTAGTATAATTATTGTTATCATCGTGGTTAGTATTACGTTGCAAGATGTATGTTTTAGCTTCGTCGTATATTCATTTTGGTGCAATTATAATCGTGTGACGGGGTGCAATTAAAGGGTTCATCCCGCTGATAGCTAGGATTCTGCAATTAATGAGATTCTCGCCTGCCCGGCCAATACCCTCTTTCGGGATAACAGCTGGTGTAAAAACGAGACGAGAATTGATACGCGACATTTCTCGTTTAGCGCATGTGCGTCCTTGCATTTTGGGGAAAACGGTGTGGTATCGAATCGCTTACGTATATATATATATATATATATATATATGGCGCAGCATCCCTATAAAGTCAGAGTCTGAATAACCATCAAATATGCGGCGCCCTCCGCGCTGGTACGACAGCGATTCATTTGCGCTAAGGCAAGTTCTACTTAGATTTTCAGCTGCAGCGGCTATTTATTTCAATCATACGACAGCTTATATAAAGCTTTAAGACTTCAAGAAGCGGTCATTTGCCGACCAACAGAAATGTTTCCTTATACTAAAAGCATAACAAAAACCTCACCTTATCACACGACAGCCTTACAACTTCACGAGCTGTCTAATTTCATCTGAAAAACCGTTTAGTCTAGACGAAGTCAATTTTGCCCTCGCTCGAATTCGAAACAACAAGGCATTCGAGCCAGATCAGGGATGAGAATGAACATCTATGACAGAAACATCTCTTCGTGTCTATATGGCAGTCCCTCTTTAAAAGATGCCCTTCTGAGGGCGCTCTGCCAGCTAAGTGATATGAATGCCTTCACAAGGTAATCCCAAAAGGAAAAGGGGATCTTTCGGACCTTTCCGCGTGGCGGCCGGTTTTAAAAAGGAGTTGTGTTTACAAACTACTCTCAAGAATACTAACAAAACGTCTCACGGATTTTCTGCGCAGGCGTTTTTTCCAGGCGAGCAGCAAGTGCAGTTCGTAAAAACCTTTTGCTATCTCGGGGTAATTTTCTTGTCTCGATATATGGCAGTTGGATAGGATGAAGCCAGATTTCTTAAAGCGAGTACTTGGCCGTCCTTCGAATTTGCGCAACAGATTAGTATGCATGCTCGCGGGCGCAATATCCTTTATCGATGAACTCGTAGACCGCTTTACTGTACCACAAACAGTCGCCCCGGAAACATTTCGGCATAAGTATTCTAAAAAAATGTCTCTAATTCCCAGAGAATTTTAATTATCGCCAGCTATGGCTAACCAGGCTTGGAAGTAGTCTCTCCGCCCATGTGGTCACCTCACCACCCGCTACAGTGTTTCATCATCTACTATGCCGGTCTGCTGGGTTTCATGAACCCAAAGAGGACTGCAAATGCTGCCGTTGTGACTGTCCATGTTCTCTGTATTACTGAATCTGTTTCGCTCTCCCAGCTCCAGCGAGAATACTCATAAACCATTTTTACCATGTTTGTCATGCATATTATGTTCTTACTTACATGCCTAAACAGGGTGCATTTTAATTAAACAAATTAATAAAAAATTTATGGTTGCAAGAGAAAGAGTGTTCTGATGGAAAACCTAAATATGCCCTATGAGGGGCTAGGTAGTCGGTGAGGGTTGTATTCAAAATTGGCATTTTACTTTGTTCAAAGGATGTGTGTCTAAGTGTCATCCTTTCTGGATGCTTACCACTTATTAATAGCGGTAATCCTAGAGCGTCGTCCTGCATTTATAATACTCGATAAGCCTTAGTGCGCCTGTTTTCACACGAGGTGACCATATTAATACCACCTTCGAAGATAAGACTTTTGGGCGAGCTCGGGTCGTGTCTTCGGGAAGAGAGGATCCCGGAGGAACTTCGGCCACTTGCATCCTGACGGACTTTGACATTTTGAACAAGTCTAGTTCGCCTCAGAACATATTAAATGTCCTCTAAAATAAGCGTCGGTTGTAAATGACGGGACTTAGAGATATTGGGTTTGACGGAGGAAGGGACGGAGGCAATGGCAATGGAATGCGTTGTTAGGCCACCCCGCATGTATCACCTGTTTAGGGGTCGAAAGGCGACAACGAGAAGCGGCACTCACGCCTGGCTGACGCATATTTTAGACAAAATCACGGATATTGGTGCGGATAGTTATTAAAAGGTGAAGCATTATTGCAAGGGGGGGGAGCGAAGAACCACCAGAACAAAAAGAAAAGGCCATAACATGTGTTAGCGTTTTTATTGAATAAGACTGTGGGGAGAACCTTGTAAGAACTTCGGCCACCTGCCTCCTGACGAACTTTGGCAAAATTTAAACAAGTCTGATTTGCCCCAGAACACCAGAATGTCCTCTAAAATAAGCGTCGGTTGTAAATGAGGGGACTGACTGAACAGAGTTTATTTATCAATTAATATTACAATATTGCGTAAATGAGGGGACTTAGAGGTAGTGGGTTTGAAGGAAGGGGCGGAGGCAATGGCGATTAGGAAGCCTTGTTAGGCGATCCTGCAGGTTTCGCCCGTCGCATGGCGGGCATTTAATCATAGATGGACCGGCGCGTAATGTTGCCGCTCCGCGAAGTTCTTCAAAGGAGAACCTGATTTTTTTTGTCTGAAAGGTGTTTAAGATTAGCTAACGGAAAGGAAATCGTCGTGTTGAATGGGTTCGTAAAATTCAGTGACCTTATTTTTTTTTTGAGTTCAATGCCTTTACGACGTGTCATTATTGTAATAAAACACAAACCGTTAATTTTTGTACCAACCCGATAATAGTTTGATTTGTGGAATGATTACCGTTAGCCGTATTCTCATAGGGAGCCACCGGTGTGGCCAGACTTAAGGCCGGTACTTTTCGTCATGTGTTTTTCCGATGGATCAGGGAATCAAAATCTCTTATTTAGGGATATCATCGAAATTACTAAGTTGTTTTTTTTATATATGACCGGAGTTATAAGTCAAAATCACTTCACAAAGTGTGTGGTTGCGAGATAGTGATAGGTAAACTGGAAAGTCTGCTTTGTCTAAAATACCTCCAACGGTGGCTAGTAGAAGGGACATTGTTGTATTCAACAAAAAAATAGAACCTGACCCAAAATTAAATAATAAAGAATAATCTAGACCAGAACTGGATATGGACTGGTATTTTGATTTGAGTGCGCCTGGCACATTTGTCTGACGGTATTTTACGGTCAAGTATAAAACCGAACAGTTGCTATGGGTAGGAACCAAATGCCTTTTTCTCATGTGAGCGCCCTAACTTGTTGGTACGTAACAGGGTGGGGCCTTAAAAAGCCGGTAAAACTTTCAAGAGAAGGCAAACAGTTTAGTTGCGTCGTACTTCTCTCAGACCGGCTGGCTCGGCTGGATGTTTAACGAAAATGTCTGCCTATGTACCAGCGGATGATCGGCTAGCTCGGAGGCTTTATTCATGGCCGAATCGTGGCGGCAAAGCACGAGAAGTCAAGAACTAATGTTCGCGTACGGCGGCACACGGGAACGTGCAGGACGGCAGGACCCCTTTGACTCGTAGCGGTGTATCAAGACGCTCCCAAGTCATGAGCCCACCCATTCGCCGACTCACAACTCACGGCGGACAGCCTATACATACAAGAGTCTTCAGAAGCCATCGAATATATATAACCTGCCTGTTAAACGGTGGACGAGCACGCCTTAACGATCCCTCTACAGGGAGAGGGAAGTCAGAGTTACACTGCACTGAAAATCAATGACACACGCGCATTACCATTTAGCTGCGTTAACAAAAAGCAGGAGCGGCTCCTCATTGCGCGCGATCGAAGTCTAACGGTGCTTAATTTCATATTTGTGTCTAGATGATGAGAACTAGAAGAAAACCCACCTATGATTTTGATGTGGGCTCGGATCTTGTAAACTTTAAGTACAGCTAGTTTGGTACTACGATGTTAAATAATTTTTGTAGTGATTCCTTGCCTGCTGAGAACTAAGTTAGAGCAAGACGGAGTGCACCTGGATGCTTGTCGAACCACTCTTTTCGATCTGAGACTATTGAGCTGACAGGCTCTTCTTTAATCTGTGTCTACGCCTAAATGTATAAAATCGCTCAATGTAGTTCATTAAAAAATTGTTTTTAATTATTTGTGAGAACCTACGATATTTACCCTTATTTCGAGCAGAATGTTTATATATATACTGTAACAAGCCGAGATATATTTTTTTAAGGTTTAGCAATCCCCCTTTTTTCACTGCTCTAAACATCACACAAAGCCACTGATGGAGAACTGTTTTGTCTCGAGCTGGAATTTTGTCTCTGATGGCTATCCTCAGCCTAATAGGTAAATTGTCTAAAGGCGTGGCGGAAACCAGTGCCGTCGGTATCTGGTTTTGTTTATTGTTTGCACAGTGTAATTTTATATTATTCTGGGGCGCCCTCAATTTTAAACTATTTATTTCTCGTATCCTCATAAGTGGCGCTGGGGTTCCGCTGGCGGTTGACACAGTATAACTACAGTGTATTACAACACAGCTCACAAAGATATACTAGGTACGGTCAAGAAGTTCAAGGTTTAATAGAAAGTGCCTTGCATGCAGTTTTGTCTAAAATATGATGTTAGGTGAAAGATGGCCGCCCATTTTGAATGACCCTGCGGTACAACTCGAGCGTAATTTCCGAAATCGCCAATCAAATATTTTTCTTCAGCTCGTCGATGGTAGCAAGCTTACTGGCATGTTGTTCTTAAAAAATCCCGACAGAAAAATCCTAACGGCGTCGGGTTGAACGAAGGAGATAGCCGTGACATGTCTGTTTCCTGGTGGATCCCGCACCCATCAAACTATTTTCAACCAAATACGTTTCATAGCGCAGCTCTAAGAGTTCCACCCGCTAAGAGATATCCGCGGTGAGGTGGTATAGAACCACAATGTTTATAAACATCTTGCCGTCAGCGCCACCATTTCGGTATGGCGGCAAAACTCTAAATAACTCCTATATAGAAAACGTGCATTATATATATATATATATATATATTAATATTTATATATATATATACCAAATCTGTCAGCCACGTGTCAGTGCGTTCATATTTGAATGCGGGCGCGACTTAAAGTGGACAGCCGCATTAAAGCTTACCTTTTAAATCCCACGGTGACGACTACGATATCTGTCCAGTCAAGACGATTCACGTCAAGGCGACGGCTGGCCGCTCAGCTCACTGCTTGGTAGCGGTCAGCCGCTTACGTAGCCAGGGCGCAGGTAGCAGGGGGGCGGAGGCTCGTGGCGCAGTGCCATGCCAAGAAGTGCCTTGGGGGCCGCGGGATGGCAGCGAGAGCGCGAGTGGTCGGTCGTGAGAGGACAAACGGGGCCGGGGATCACTTTGGAATTGAGATGATCGCAGTTGAGCTGCACGAGCGCTGACCGACGGCGGCGGCGGAAGCAGGGGCGTCAGCGGGGGCGGGGACAGCCTGTCTGATCAAGTAGGTTGCACTACCGGGTGGCTATATCAAACTTTTCCTAAGAAGTGGACAGGGTCCAATAGATAGTTAGATAGATAGATAGATGGATGGATGGGCCGATAAAGAGAGAGAGCCTGATCGAGAGTTTGAGGGCAGTCGGATTGGCGGGAGTTGGTCGGGCGTTCGTACGTACGTACATACGGCAGAAGAGGTAGATAAAGTGAAGAGGTCGCTCTTCTCTCGCAGTCAGTCTCGCTGCTTGGTAGACAGCTGTTGGACCCCCTCCCGAACCCCCAACACTGTAGGCGGCAGTCGCTGGCAACGGCTGATCCAGCAGGTGCGGCAGGAGTGGCGGTGATACGACCCGTAGCCGCAGCAGCCGTGAATTCCAAATCGAGACACCACTTCCAATGAGATTTTCATACCGGCCACAAGACGCGGGTAACCTTCTCCGTTCTCTTTCTCTAGCTCTACCTTTACCCCTCTATCTCTCTCTATATCTCTCTGTCAAGTCAAGTCTAGTCACTAGGTCTCAAGCGTCTTTCAAGCTGTTTAAAAAAGAAATTGGCTTAAAGTGCGTTTGCTAATGGAATTGTGCGTAGGCACACTAAAAATAGCCATATATTTATATATATATATATATATATGATGACATTTGTTGGTCAGTCAGCGCCACTTTGCCTGGATGAGCCCACAGCAACTACTTATGTGCGCGCCATTTGAACGCACCGATGCGTGAAGACACCAAACGCCGCAAAACAGGCTTGGCATCGAAACCCATCAGCTCTCTTTCTGCCGCCGGGATAGACATGACGGACCTCTCTGTGCGGGGGCAGCGGGGCAACGTGGTAGTTCTGCTGCTGGCGTTGCAGAAGCGACAAGGCACTTAGCCTGGCGTATCGAATTGGTGGTGAGGCTGCCGTAACCGGATCTCTGCTTCCATCCATCGTCTGAAGTCCATTGGTTGAAGTCGTATGACCAACTCCTTCCGCTGCTGTCACCAGAGACAACCGTCCAGCCCTCGTTATCGCAGGTCGTACCGACGGGACCATCCTCTTTCCAACACAAACAGGACACAGGTTGTTCCCTGTTAGAAACCTGACCTACTTTACCTGGCGGATCGCCTATAACGATGTTATAACGGTGTTGTTGTTGTTACTGTTGTTTTTGTTGTTGCGGTTGTCGTTGTTATTGCTGTCGTTGTTGTTGTTGTTGATGATGACAACGAAGCTCCACTCCAGAGCATGCGCAGACCCCATGAGAGCACTGCCATGTGACTACGCTCGACGGGTCGAGTTGCAGCCGGCCGAAATGAAGGTACTTTACTTTAACAAACAAAGTCAGGAGGTTAGTTGATAGCTCAAGATATATCAAATATCACAAACATGAAAGCACACATTATAATGCGTAACTCGTTCGGCAGCTATTGCATCTGCACCAGTAGGCTATGTAGGCGACTGAAATCGAATTTCAACCAAATTAGATAGGCAACATTTTTCTGCAGGTACGCGAATGACAGCCCCACTATCTATGAAATACTTGGGCTACTATTAGTATCAGAACGATAACAGTAATATCGCCATTCATCGCGGCAAACCCTATAGTTTGGTACATTTGGCCACGTGGCAGACTCATAAATGCGAAGTACGCGCTGTGGCCTTCTGTGTGACTTCGAATCGTCACGCCATTGCTAGCTACGTAGTCTCACATACGAGTATACATATACATTTGCTTCCAGCTTCTGCTTGAATCTTCGCGAGCGGTTAAAATGCAAGGATTTATGCCTGATAGCCTGGTATGATGGGCTATCAGATAGGGCATAATAATAATCGTGCTCATCTGAACAGCGCTATCAGCAGCGACGGACTAGACGATTCATTAGTTAAAATGTAATCAAAGCCCCGGGCTACGGCATCCCCTACCTATTATAGACGTCAACAAGGCGAACTGCAGGAAACTGCATTGTAAATAGAGGTAAACAGCAAAAAGACCGACAATCGACCTCTCACAGAGCTCGTGATGCTAAGCAAAGGTTGGGCGATGCAGCAGTACCTTTTTTACTTTTGGCCGAGAATCATAACTACAAACCGGCCATAAAATGAACGCATAATAGCACTATATTCGAGATAATTAACTTTCCATCCTGATATCGACCAGCCATCAGATTTGCATAAGTAGGCCTAATGCCAGACCACCGGAGGTCCTACCGCTACGCATGGCGCCATTAGGATGCTTAACGAACTTGACGGTAATCACCCTATTTCCCACATATTGCCTCAGCCCATAGGCAGTAATCACAATCATAACAGCAATAATTTCTATGATAAAGGGAAGTTAGTCAAAGAGCCTAACGCAGGCATGCTGACGTATCTACCAAAACATCTCTACCAAGTCGTGATCATCAGTGTTCATGTGCCGCCGTCTCGAGCATCCAGGCTGTCGATCCATTAGGACCCGCTTCATCTCTAGTGGATTGTAGTCTATTGTAAAATGCATAAGCTATCTAGGTCAACCTGTGGAGCTACAGTGCGTACCCTATCGTATCGACATTTACGGAAACGAGGCGGCTGATGCACTATCGCACCACAGTTCTCGGTTTTTCCTGCTTTAGAAGGGTGGCGGTCACCATTCGTTGGTTACGACGCACCGATGGGATGATGCTAACGACAAGGTTTCACATTTAAATTGCTCAAAGTCTGCTGTGTGATTTATCCCTTGTACGTGACAATATTCTACACATTCTAGATAAATGTAAAAATATAAATTGAACGGAAGTTATGGGAAATTATGGCTGCTAATCATAATTACAAACGAGCTAATAAATATAAAATAAATTAATAAACTAAATAAAATAAATTATTATTATTATTATTATTATTATTATTATTATTATTATTATTATTATTATTATTATTATTATTAAAAATAATAATTACAAACGAGCTAACTTGCCGTTCGTATAGAAGCCAAATACATAGGGAAAGTTCTACAGTTTGTGAGAAATGCTCAACTAGTTATCTAACGGAATAATCTAGAGATACCTTAAGCAAGGCTGACCGACAGTCAAATTGACGTGATTTGGGCTTCTGAAGTAAAATCTACAATTGTAATTACAGTTATAATAAACTCTAATTTTAAAGTGCTACATTATGGTTGGGCGATGTATTAAATCTCTAGCCAATAATTTTACAACCACAAAATGAACGTTAGCGAGCCTATTTTAGAGATAATCTACTTTCCATCGAAGATATCGACCAGCCAATATTATGTGCATAAGTAAGCCTAAAGCCAGACCACCGGGACTCTTACCGCTACGCATAACAGTTTTAGGATGCTTACAAAACTTGACGGTAATCAACCTGAGGCTCACATATTGCCTTTGTTCATAGGCAGAAATAACTAAAACCGTAATAAACTCAGACAGTTATATTTCTAAAAATAAAAAGAACCTGTTAGTCGAAGAGCCCAAAGCAGACAAACTAACGTGCTTGCATTATATTTTTCTCTATTTTAAACATAACTATCAAGTTATAAGTAGATACCTGTCGTGTTGGCATTTCTCAAATTCACAAAGAGCTGCTAGAACACCCTTAGACGGCACTCTGAGATTAACAGTGCGTGCTGATTGTCGTTTTTGCCGTGTAATCATTTTAGCACCCCTTAAACCATGCATACGCTAAGCTCGTAAGAATAATTTTACTGTAGCCGTATCCTGCTGGAGGGCATTTAATTCGCCCACGTAGTGTAGGCTCGGCAGGTGTCTATCGCCAGTCATATCTGAGTGCTTCGTAACAGACGCCGCATACGGGCTGAATCGTGCAGGAACGTAAACTAGAGACGCATATAACAGCCCGAACGCTAGCACTCTTCCGGTGCTCTTTTCTGCTGCCCCTTAACGGGTATTAACGTGCCTATGCGTTTGGCTTTAGTCGCAGCTCGTTTCAAAACAGACTTCACGTGAGATGTGAGCGACATGGATTGATCTAGCCTCACACCAAAATACTTCCCCTGTCGCTCTGTTCTTCTTGCCACCTTCTTCCGTCTTAGTCGCAGCGCCACTTACTGCATTCGCTTTTGCCGCAGTCTTAGATAGTGGTCTTTTATCCAACGTGTTGTTTTCTCCAGATTTTCACTGGCTTGGTCTTCAAGCTCATCCTTGTTTCGTCCGGTCATTACCAGTATCCGGTAATGACCGGACGAAACAAGGACGAAATCGCTCGTGACGAATATACGACAAGCCCGCGCGTTGACCACCTGTGTAAGGTAGTGTTTCCGCCTTGTACGTCAATTAATAGACCTTGGCGGCCGCTCTCGCTCCCTTGTCTCTCTCTCTCTCTCGTTCTCCCTCCCAATCTCTCTCTTATATATATATATATATATGAGAAGAGAGAGAGAGAGAGGCGTGTCAAGTGTGGAAAACGACAGCTGGATGCGGGCATGGCAGGGCATAAAGAAAACGATTATGCCACAGGGCGTCCGAACTTCTCGCCAAGTCAAATGAGCCATCGAGCTAGAAACGAACGAGTCAAGCAATCAGCAACCAACAACGGCTTTGCTATACGACGTGCCTTCAGCCCACAATTGCCGCTGCGTCTCTACTACCGCGTCTACTACGACTACTACAACAGCTTCTACGACTTCTCTTCTTCGTGCTACGTCTACTTCTTCACTCCACTACGACGCGTCTTCTGCTGCTACGACCCTTACTGCTAGTACCGCTATAACGATGACGAGATGCTGAACCCATTCATTGTAGAGGCCATTTCCGATTTCCATTTGGTGATGCCGGAGACGGGGGCCGCGGGGGGGGGGGACGCAGAGGCAAAGATGCTGCCCTCTGCGCTTTGCTTGTTACGTATGCCCGATATTTTGCCGCTCATACGACCAGTTTTGTTATGCCTAAGAAAGTGTGTGGAAGAGAAAGTCAATGTATGTGTGTGAGCGTGTGGAGGGCTTTTCCCGCCCATTATCCTTAAGCTAAGTAGATATTATCGTTGCTCGGCTTTGGTATAAGTAATGACAAATGTAGTCGTTGTAATAACGGTAGTAGTTCCTTGCTACGGAACATACGTGCCGCGTTATGATACTATGCTACGTTCACATTATAATGCTATGCCACGGACAGGTGACCTTCTTCCCGGAGCTGACCTCCTTGCTGCCTACGTTGACGACCTCGTCGTCCTTGCCGCCCGGACACCGGAACTGCTAGACAGGCATGCGGACGAGGCAGTTTTCGACGTTGCGCACTGGATGTGGAAAGCAAAGCTTGCCTTAGAGTCCGCCAAGAGTATGACAACTCTTGCAGTCGTCCTGTACGCGGCCTCGTCCTGGCCCTCTGACACCTTAGCAACCGCAAGAAACCGGACTCATCTGCGCTGCCCTCGACGAGCCGGAGCTCTAAGGGGGATCATGGCGTACCGGACAGTGAGCACAGCGGCGTTTCTACACAACAAAGCGATTACGCTTGATCTGGATTGCTTGAAGAGCGCCGGTATCTATGCAGCACCCTTCTTTCCCTCCGATTGCTTGATTTATTCGCGTACGCAGCCCGTAGTCTAAGGCGGGATGGGGAGACAACGGCTTCTTGTGGGTGTGAATCCCATATTATCGAGGCAGAGGTCCTGCGCTACGCTAGGAAGCAACTAAGTTTCACACAAGATAATCCGGCTTATGCCAAATAACCACGCCCTACGAGAGTTAAGGCGACGCCTCATAATGTCGGTGACCGGCTCCATTCTCCTTCTCGCAGCCCGGGTGTGGGTTGTCCACCGCAAATTTCACAGCCAGCAACAGGGCGACGCTGTGTTCATGCAAGTTGCATGGTCGCTCCGAGCATCACAATGGCTTACATAGCAGTCAGCACCGGTGTTTGTTCTGACTAGCACAATCCCCTAGCATTTAAAGACCGATGAGCAAAGCCGCTTCGGGAATGGCCCAGCAAAAAAAAAATGAATAGGAAAAATCTTAGGCCCTCGATATAAGGCAGACATAAAAGGGCTCTATTTCGTATAAAGCGGCTGGGGATCAATTTTATAGCCGGCTTGATCCAAAGGCAAAGACTTTGGTCCCGGATATTAAGGCCTGGGAGAACTCTTTAGGCGGCACGCTGGCGTTTCGAAAGAGTTAGACTCTTAAGCTACTTTCCACCTCGTATCGTTTGAAATTATGCCTATTCAATAGAGGATTCTTCCGACACTAAGAGAAGCTAAGCAAAGCTGATGGCAACAGTTGCAGATATTGTGGCAGTCCTCGTCGTAGTAGTAGTAGTAGTAGTTGCAACAGCAGCAATGCAGTCATTCTCGAACAATGGCCACTGAGCTCCACATCACTAAGCGTGATTGTGCAAGCTCAGACAGAAGTAGCAGGCCGATTCCTAGTTAAACAAACCGGACAGTTTGGCAAAATTAAAAACTGTAAGACCAGACAAACCAAGTATTGAAACCACCCGCGGATCGGTTGGGTGAATTTTGGCAGCCACTGCAGCTTTAAAGTGATTCGTTGCAAACGTTCGGATTGATGCCGACAAAGAGAACCTATCAGACTAGTTGCAAGTCCACTGTGGTGGCGCTGTGGGAGATAAACTTCCTGCTGTCCGGGATCTACATCTAGGCCTTAGACAGAGAGCAGTTCAACGCCCCGGCACACCTCACCGCACCTCAAGGTGGCGGAGCCAAGACAGGGTCGGGGAGCAGGCAAGTAGTACGCGCTGGTGAGAGCGTCCGCCGCAGTCGTTTAACTGCTGCAAGCTCGACAAAGCATCCAAATTTTCGGAGAGGCTTGCCGCCCAGATGTATGGATTTCCTACTCGACCTGCTACCGATACCAAATCCCAAGGCATAGAGCTTACGAATGCAAGAATATAGGGGTAATTAAGGAAATGTGACATAGGTGTAAAGCTCCAAACCATCTTGCCCAGGTTGCACATCCCGAAAGGCAAAATGTCGTATATGTGGCACGGAGGACAACCGTGCAGACAGTATGGCTTGCCCCAAATACAAACAACTGATGCAGCAGCTGCGCAAGGCGCAAATAGATCCAGGGGTAATAAATAGGGGGGGGGAAGTTGGATCCCAAATAAAGTAGGGGATGAGGAGGAGCCTAGCCAAGGGGAGACCACAAAACCGGAAGGACCAAAACCTAGAAGGGGCAGGAATGATTTTGACGTAGACCTCGATGACATTCCGGAAGTGACGCTGGAAGAGGTCAAGCGGACCCGGAAAAGCTTGCCTGCAAGGCTTCTGACCCAAACGGCGTTTGGCCCGAGATAGTAGAGACTTTCGCCGAGAGGTGGCCGAGCGTAGCGTCCTTAAAGCCTTCATGACTACACTTCTGCAAGAGAGAAGATTCCCGAAAACTTGGAAACAGGCCAGCTTTGTGCTGGATTCAAAGCCAGGGCTAAAACCCCTGGATTTCAGAGCCTAGAAGAGCGGCGGCATAGGCGTTCTGGTCTATCAGCCTACTGGACGCTTTGGGCAAAATGGTAGAGAACGTCCATTCTAGATACCTAGATACCAGAAATGCTACGTTGAAGGCAACGCAATAAACTGGGAAGTAATTGTGGAGGCGATAAAGGGGACGGGAGTCTACGCTTATCTCCGTCGGATGATTTCATCCTAACTGGGTGACCGAGGTCTGGTCAGGGGGGCAGGAATACAAAGCTGCAACGAGAGTTTTAGAACCCAAACTTTGGAACCTGTCTTACAACGGGGTGCTCCAGATAATCTCCTAAATGGGGTGAAAACGCTACCGTACGCCGGCCATCTTGCACTCATGGTTAGGCTAGGGTCGAGTCAGTCTTAGAGAGCGCCGCCAATAAAACATTGACCTGTGTGAAGTGTGTGCGAGTGGGTGAGCCATCTTAAGCTCGCACCGGACAAAAACAGAAGCGATGTACCTAGTTGGCAAAAAAATAGACCAGAGGGATATGGCGGGACACCTGATAAAAATCAGAAAGGATGCAAAGTACCTCGGGGTACCCCCTCGGTACAAGATTTTCGGAGTCGGCGCATGTAAAATACGTTTGCCGACATGGCGAGTTATCCTTTGGTACGACGCTAGTGCTGGCCGGACACGGTCAGTTCCAAGGCTACATGTTAAGGATTAAAAAGGCGAACAGTGATATCTGTGTGACGTGCGGCTCTGGTGAGACGGACAAGGAGAACGAGGAGGGCGAGATGGAGGAGCAGCCGGGCCCTCGGGGTCTCGACGCACCCACTGTCTCGCCAATTCAGACTAGCCACATGGTGGTGCAAAAGAAAAGGGGTAAGCAGGGGAAACGTTGACGGCGGACGGCGCGAAGACGCCTCTCCTGTGGTTTC
The DNA here is from genome assembly GCA_003439945.1 of Dermanyssus gallinae. Taxonomy (NCBI): domain Eukaryota; kingdom Metazoa; phylum Arthropoda; class Arachnida; order Mesostigmata; family Dermanyssidae; genus Dermanyssus; species Dermanyssus gallinae. Next base: position 2,345,944 of record QVRM01004733.1, read on the forward strand.
GAAGTAATGTCAAAGCCATACCGAGCCGGGGGGGGGGGGTAGAAGGAATACGGTCTTAGTGGGTTTGTGAGTCCCACACTAGTCACGCTAACTACTTTAGACGTATGTGCACCAGGATTTCCAAAACTTCCCAAATGAAAATATGAAAGACTTGTTGCAATTGCCATGATAGGAAACGCCGAACAAACTGATGAGCTTATAGTCGTCGTTGGGCAACGAACGTGACTAGGAAATTCATCATTAAATACCCTTAACAAAAAAAAGGATAAGTTACAGGCTTAGCCACAGTGGCATTCTATTTGTTGGAAGGCCTCGAAGACAGAGTCAGAAAAGTGATGGATGTGTAGTTCTCCGCCACCAAACTAGAGGCTGAAATCTGCTCATAATGTTAACATACTTAGGGGCTAAAGAGCTGCTCGTTATCGTTCTGTCTAGAAAATAGTAGACAGACCGATAACGAGTCCACGATAATAAGCACTGTCACCATCATAACTAGAATGATGACGGTACTTCGTTCGTTAGAAAATCTAAAAACAATATCAATACCTCGTATGTAATACGTTTGACGAGGCACGGTCTGACTGGTTCATGGGCTCAGACACCATTTAAACAAAAATAACTCAGTTCAATCAGAAACAGGTTTTCGAGTATCCTCTCATTCATTGTCGTTTAAATTATTGTTATTTTTAAAACAATGTTGCTTTCACGCTTTCATACTATTCAGGCATATGTAATTTCATCTTCTTGTCATCTCCGGAAGCTTTTGGACTCGCCATTTCTGTGATTGATTTTTAGGATCACAATAATTTTTCGTAGTTATCGACCTTAACTTCTGAATGGTATTTCAGTTTAATTCCGATCGGATGGTTTTCATTGACATTTTCAACTAACGTTAATATGTATTAAAAGCACCACCAGCTCACTAAGAACGCTTCTAAAATATTTCTGGTTCATAGCCTGGTACTCATTCTGGATATAGGGTACACCACTGGAAGTGGTTTGAAAGGATGGTTTAGTGTCGTACACAATCTCTGCTACTGTATTAGCCTTTGCAGCTTGATCAATGTGCTATTCTAGACGCTACTGCAGTCTGGTATGACCGATTAACTATTAACAAAGTCCGCTATTGATAGCTTTGTTTTTATTTCGATTGGCGTTAGAACATGTACGAAAATAATTTGTCACATTCTGAGATTGCTTTCAGATTTTCTTTTCTTATCTGTAACGCATGCATCAAACTTCATTTATCTTATCGATCCAAAGGCTCTTCTCATTGTAATAATTGTGCCCTTGGCTTGCCCATAATAGAAGATCAGCAGCCGTAAAAGTGCGCAAGCAAGGGAAGTTTTGTATAAAATTGCACTGAGCCTAGTGGAGCCGTTCTTCGAGCCAGGAATCATTGTTGCTGTATTTTTCGCTCAAATTGAGTTTCAGTTTATATATATATATTTTTTTTCAAGTTAGTAACGCTAACCCAAGCAAATTCCTAGAAAGATCTCCTCTAAAAGACCGGGTATGTTGCGGTCTCTAGGGTTCTCCAACAGTCATTTAAGCGAAAATGTTTGGATACATTTGACGAGTTTAAAATACGATCATCCGCTCTAGACTGCAATTTCTAAATAAAGTTTATCACAATCAAATTATGGACAACGTTACACTTCGGTGAAACACAAGGTGTTTCCTTAAGTAAGGCTGCCAAACGATTTCGTCATGATGGTCCTATGGCTTTCAATATTTGGCGATCGTTCATCAGCGGGCGTTCCGTTGTTTCTTTCCGGACAAAATAAGTAAACATTCCTGTTATACCACCACACCGCTGACCATGGTGCCAGACGAACTATTAGGGAAATCCCAACATGTTCAATTATGCTGCCACTTTAAGCGTCACTGATGTTAAAGAATCACACATGTATATATATATATATATATCTTTTGTAATATGTGTCCCACAAAAAAATATATATATATATATAATTTAGGTCGGTGCTACCCCCAAATCGAGAGATAGCAATACACATCTCATGTGATTTCAGAAAAATTGTAGATGGCACCTGATGTAGGAAGTGGGCTACTCTTGTTCCGACCTGGCAGTCGCTGTATTAGCGTAGGATATAAGTTCGTTATATTAGCACTTTGGAGTGGACAATTGTCTCCGTGCGAACGTGTGATTACGGGTTCTCTAGCCCAGGGTTAGCCCAGTTCAGCAATGTGCCCCGAACAGACGCTGCATTTCCTCGTTGGATGTCAAGCGACAGCCTCTGACGCAAGAATTCGGATGCTCTCAAGGTTACTGTCGAAAGAGTAGCGTAGGATAAAGTACTTGTTGGCTTGTTCATGGGCTCGAGCGCCCTGCACAGTCGACTAGATGAGCCACCGCCGTGATCTGCGCTGCCTACGTGTGTGCTTTGTGAAGAGTGAGGACGCGAGCAAGAACTTACGAGCGGGAAACGCGGCAGACGAGCTTTCCGCGCTCTGGTGTGTATTTGTTGTGTATGTGGACGCTATGCGGGTGATAGTGTGTACACTGGTGGGCACAGTGCGTCTGTGCGTGTGTTAGTCGCCGCCCCAGGGATACAGATCAACTTAGTTTGTTGTCGCGTAAGTAACTCTGGCCTGCCTGTAGGCGGCTTTTCACGGGGTCTTAGGCGGGCCGATCGGTTACTCGGTCTGTCGTCATACTTCTTCGATTCTTGACTTTGCGGCGCCAGCCAGACCAAGACCTTTTCGACGTCTTAGTTCAGAGGACCTGCTACGACTGAGAGAGCTTTTACTGCCCAAGCTACTTCTACTGCTGTTGCTGTTGACGACATAGAAACGACAGAAACGACGACGACAAGTATTGGCAATTTGACCAAATAATTCCCACAGTTACGCTGTGTTGCTGTTTCTGCCCGGTAGCCATGTGCCGAGTCGAGTGGTCTCGAGTTGTTATTCTATCACCTTTTTTCGTCGACCGGATGACGGACTGACCGACTGGCCGTTCGACTAACGCGGCAAACCGACAGCTTCTCGGCGACTGCGGGGGTGACGCCGGGGGCGGCAACTACAGCGCACCCCAGGGCACTCCACGCAGCTCACAGCGATGGCGGAGAGTCTTCCGAGTTTCGCCAATCATCAGAGATCACCGATCACTCGTCGTGTTGTTGTTGTTGTTGCTGTTGTTGGCGCCATCGTCGGTTTCTTCCTCCCAACTTCAATTCGAAGGTACCTTTGAGCCCCAAGTCGCCCGACCTCGTCCGAAGTCGATGAGCGTTAGCAGCCAGCATCCTCTCACTTTTCTGCTACTGTTCTTCTCCGCTCTCTCGTGTGGGCTTACTCCCGTTTTGTCGCGCGATGAAGATTGCCCGCCGAAAACAAAACGAATATATTGGAACTAGGCCAAATGGCCGACTTTGTTGTCTTATTAGAAAAAATTCTTCATAAAAGCAACCGACTGAATCGAAACCGAATTGTCTTAGACACATGTAGTTCATGGAAGGTACAGAAGCTGTATATATATATGTATATATATTTATATGGATACGTGCCGCCAGGTACAATCCTCGGCCGTTCTCTGAATTGCATTGTACTAAGTTGTATTGTTGCAAATACACGTAGCTCATTAGAGCACAGATATGACACGTACTCTCAATAAGTTTGTTGTATTTGCACGTACCCGTGTCGGCATGCCGACGATATTCTAAGTACTGATACTGCTTTTGTTCTTTGATAAATCTTCTCTTTTCTTTGAGCAAGGCAACATTAAAGGCAACCGACTGGGCCTCACATGTAGTAGCCAAACTAGTTGCTGAGTGGCCTAAAATGTGTCGTTTCTCAGCTCGCTTTAGGAGCGTCCTCCGTATACGACGCAAGAGAAATTGAGATTCTGGAAGACAGATGAAATTTCTGCTACTGAGTCAGAAGGAGTCAAACTGCAAGGGCATCGTGGGCAATTCCGTCTCGACCTAATAAGCGATATAAGTAGAACTGCTTCTCCACCAGGTGATCTACGCCTCATGTGCCAATATGGGCGACTTTCTGACTTGCTTCGCAGTGGGGACAGCGAGCGTGGCGCAGTAAAATAAGAGCCAAGCCGACCTAGTCCTCGAAGCCGTACCGAACTCAGAAAACCGCACCGCTCGCTGTCAGTATAGCGGACTTGCAAACTCGGAGAACAAGTCAGTGAGAACGAAACGAGAAGAGGCCGCGGCAGGCGAGATTGGACCAACCACGGGTCGTCCACGTTATTCCTCTCCGCAGATGTCGGGGCCATTGCACTTTGTAAGCTTTGTCCCTATTGTCCCTTTGTCTATTTGTGTGTATGTGTACGTGCGAGTTCGCATATAAGTGTGTAGCTGTGCGCCCGGTTTTCACTTCACTTAGAGACTCCATTAGTTTAGGACAGTACTAATACTCATCTAGGTGATAATCGACTCATCTAGGCCAGATTACGTGACCGACCAAGGGGTCTACGGCGGGACGACGACCCGGAATGACGAGGATAAAGTCAGGGGCGTGACGTTGTTTATGGTATAACAGAAATACCTAAAAGCCATATTAATGATGAAGCGAAGGAAGAACTGGAGGGAAAGAAAGAGAAAAAAAGAGATAAATATATATATATAGAAAGAGGGTGATGTTCATGCCCATCACTCTACAACTCATCATGCTTTCGCCCCCCCGTCCTGCCCCGCTCAACAGCAACCACAGCTAACGCGGTCAACCCCCTGAGGAAATGTCACGGGTCTGAATTCGTGAACAGCCCCTCCACCGCTGCTGTCGACGCTGGCACGCACTTACGTATATTGTCTGGCATAGCCAGCTTCCTGCGTGGCGGGATTGCATTTGTTACAGTTAATACCACAACATCGCTATTACTCTCTCTATCTCTCGATATGGCTTGTAACTCATTTTCGGATGCTTTGCGCGATGGCACTAAGCTGTTTGAACGTTCAAATGAGTATACAGATATGTGTAACGTTTAAATTGGATATATATATACATTATATATATATATATATATATATATATATATATATATATATATATTCGTGAGCGTATAACGTTTAACGCGACACCGCGTAGCAACGCCGCGTTCCACGTTGGCCGGCGGCTGTTTAAGTTGCTGACTCTGGTCGCCTGGTTCTTTTGGTCGTTCTAGCAGGCTTCCGCCGATGGTCACAGGGGCTCGCTTGCTTGTTCTCCGCCATAGCTGAATCGCCTTCGGTGGTAGCAGCAGCAGCAGTCTGTAACAGGAAGCTGATTGTACTATAATGGATGTCCGTGCTGGCTGGTCGTCGGTCGGTTGGTCCGTCTGCCTTACTGCGTGTCTGTCTGTCTGTCCATCCGTCCGTCTGTCCCTCCGTTCGTTCGTGACTCGACGTGTCCGTGGGCCGACGGCGGCGTGCGTACCCGCGTATGTCTTTGTATGCCTCAAAGCGGAAACTTTAACGGGTGTCTCTAAAAAGTTGTCGCTGTCATAGCTGCAGAACCAACAGCAGCCGCAGCAGCAGCAGAAGCTACTCTCTCTGCGTTCGAGCGTTCTGTGGTGGCCGTCGTTCGTTCTTTCCTTTAGTTTCCTGTTTTTCTTGCCTTTCTGCTGCTGCTGCCGCCGCCGCTGCCGCTGCTCCCAGGAGTAAAAGGAAACAAGGTTCGTTTTCCCATGCGTCCAGCGCGCCGGTCGGTGTCGCTCCGGTCGGAGGGTCTTGTATCGCCGTATCGGCGCGATGGCACAAGATGAATGGTTGCCCTGCTTCCTAGCTAGCAGGCACGAGATGGGAGGACGGGAGGGAAGGAAAGTGGGAGAAAGGAGTATGTAGTATGTGGTACACAGGTAGGGAACGAACAGGCTTGCTAACCAATACGCCAGCTTGAAGGCGATCCGTGTCGTCCCATTCATTCCTCTCTCTTTCTTATTCCTTCCTCTCTATCTTGCTTCTGCTATCTCTCTCCCCCCTCTCTCTCCCGCCTCTGCTGTATTCCTCTCTCTCTCTTTCTCCTTCTTCTGCTCTATCTCGCTCTCTCTCTCTCTAACCTGCTTCTTCTCACATGTCGCTCTGCCCTCTACAGCTCCAACGGCTCCCGTGTCTCTGTATGTGTGAAGCTAGCGTGCTCAAAATAGGGGCAAGGTGAGGTGCTTCGTGAGTACTGTTCACTTCACCATCAGTAGAACGCCCATCATTGCTAATACCGATGCAAACACGCGTATCGCGTGACCCCTGGCCCAAGTTTACAGTAGCGGTGGCAGCAATGGTAACAACACAACAGCAACAACAACAACAGCAATAACAACACAACAGCAACAACAACAACAGCAATAACAACATCAACAACAACAACAACAACACACTCGCGCATAGTTACTGAGTGACTGAAGCTCACGCGTAAAACAATCATGAAATGCGTGATGAAGATGTCGGCGTAGACGTAACTCTGATTGAGGTGACTCATATCGGATATGCGGTTGCTTAAGCGCTCGCACGGACACGTGGTGGATGAAATAGTAGCCCTGTAAAAGCGTTTCACCACTCAAAAGGACAACCGTCCTGTATTAGCTGCCTGTCGTTACTGTAATACCGTTCTGTAACATCTGTGAATAGTCGATCCTCTACTATAGTCCCGCTCCATGGCGTGCGAGATGAGCACTTTATATAAGGGAATTAAGAGAGCACGTGAGCCTGCAGAAAACCGCTGCCTCGCCTTTAGTATGTTTATTAATTTGTTTCTGTCGTCTTCCAAGTTTGCTATCGATTTTCGGATAAGATGTATCCGATGCTATACGTTATTATTACTGCACTAACAGCTTATAGGGGCGGTACACACGCAGGTTATAAAAGACGTGAGACGACAATTTACAAGACACGGCAAATATGTAATGTCATTTGAGAATATAAATACACCAGGTACGAAAGGTTGGTGAAGTTGAAAAGGTGGCTAATACTTGCTGTGATGATGGCCGGTACAGGTTACTTGTTTCAGTATGTTCAATTCCGCGCTTCATTTGGCTATGACCTTGTCTAGAGCCACGCGTGTCCTTTTCTGTCTAGCGGTCGAAACTTGTCTCAAAGGACGAATTCAGTAGAGATGAAATCTTATTGCCTGGTCTGTAAGACACTGGCGGCGTGTACATTGTCTGTCGATACCAGCTGCCGATATTATGGGCAGTTTTGTCCGGAAATTTACAGAGCCACTTCCGACAGCTAATGATAACCCGAGCACAGGAAGCGTTACAGTCACTGTAAGAAGATTGGCAGCTTTATCTTTAATTCGGAGTTACGAATTTTTAATACGTCAGTTCCAGTAGAAGGCTTTAATTCTCGCCAGTGTTAAGGCTGTACGGTGCGCTATTCTAGTAATCGTTTGCTGAATTGCGTGATCCGGCTTCACTCAAATCATGCCAGTTTAACTTACATCTTCTTCAAGGTCTAAAGTCGACTCATTCGACTCAGGTTCAGCGTGAACAAGCTGTTTACATACCGCCTTGCCTTATACATATGGCACCACTGTCCAAATAACTAAGTTTAAGCAATATACGCATGATTTACAACTTGCTTAGAAAACCCGAATATTACGAACTTAGGAAGTGCAACTAACATAGCGTAACAACTTACTACGTCGTTTTTGCTTGTTTGTGCTTTGGCTAGACGCAGATAACCTATGATCTAGATCCTACTATCCATAGGGTCTAGACCCTCCGATGAATAGTAGGGACGAGCTCACTGTAGGGACAGCAATATAAAATAATATAGCAAGCTGGTTAGGGTCTTCCAAGACCTTTGGTAGGCATTTTTTTCCCGACGATCGCTGTTTTTCTATTATTTGGCCGCATTGTTTAACTAGTGCCTCGTTTAGTACATGTGAGGCGCTAACCGAGCAATGTGAGTGAGCCAGGCCCCCTGAGGCACCACACTTATTGCCGATTCCAATTATGCAACCATAATGTCGCAAACGTGTACGGGTGAAAATATGAATACTAGCGTCTGCAATACATCGAAGGCATCTATGTTGTTAATGGTTGTTGTAGCTGCCATTAAGAGTGCTATAGTTGTTTATTGTATACATATATATATATACAAAGAGGATATAAAGAAAGAGGTTAAATATATATATATATATATATATATATATATATATATATATATATATATATATATATATATATATATTTAACCTCTTTCTTAAGAAAGCTTTAAAGCTAATTTTTAGGTGATTATGCAAAGACGCCTTAGTTTTAGATTTTCTTTAACACAGTATTTTAACACCGGTATACATAAAAGGACCCAAAAGGCGCAGTAAGAAATATTGCTTTTCCCTGTATCTCAGCGGTTCATAGCCGGCACCATTTTTGAAAAATACTAGTCAGACATACTACTCTAGCCGCACATCAAAATATTATATATAGTGATATATAATATAACCCCTGATATAAAAGGGTGAAATGTGTACACACACCTATCAAGCGAATAAATCAATCAATCAATCAATAGTCCGCAAATAATTTATTTGATACATTCTATCACAGGTTTGTATCCCGACGCTCTACGTGCACGCAACTGTTAGAAATGGCAAACGATTTGCCTTTGTACATAAACGACAACAAACAGGGGGCTGTGTCTTTTCACTGCCCCACACAATATTTGTTTGAGGCGCAAAATCTTATATTTTGTCGAATTTTAAGTACCTTTTGTATGCTGACGACCTAAACATCTATTCTCCGTTAGACTCTCGCTCAGCGCAAATCGCGCTGCGTTCCGCTGTCGACGGTATCAGCCACTGATGCTGTGAAAAAGGTATGGACGCGTTGGCACAAAGAACTGCTTCGTTGGCTTCCTTATATTTCAGCCTCCTTATACATTTTATTCTGTAAATAAGTTCGCTGTTTTTTCTTTCTCTCTTTATTTTATATATTGTGCATGTTAAAAGCTCACTTTTTTTTATTTATTTATTTTTATTATTTATTACATGCTAAAGAATGTTACAATTGTGAAGTCTGAACGTATTATTGTAAATTATTTAAATTATGATTTTACTCCATGACACCCAAACTAGATGACGCGTTCCCTCTGCAAACGGCCAAAGACAACGCTTGCCTCAAGAATTGGCCCTCTCTTCGGTCGCTTGTGACTTCCCGAATTCGCGTACTCAAATCTTTGAGAAATGCTTTGGTTCCCTTGCTGATTGGTCCTAGCGACTCCATGACAATAGGCCCTAAAAAAATCTTGTTTCCAGTCCAGCGTATTTAACCCGTTTTCTGGCGTCCGCGTGCTTTGCCACCCACCCTATATAAATATAATATATATATTCAATTTCACTTTCAATTTGAGGTTTATTCACGGAACCGCAATTTCACAATGCTTAAGTTCTCGTATATACAAATATTTAAAATATGTATTAACACCAACATTATCTATTTCATACATTAAGATGTCTCACTCCATACGAAACTAGCAATTGAAGTTGCTAAAAACTTCTCTCGTTCACAGACATGACACGCTTTCTTCACCCTATTGACGGATAACTAGTATATATATATGATGAAAGCTCACTTATTATTAGTGGTAAAACTTGTTAAAAAGGGTCATGGTACACCAGCCGCTCCTGGGAGTTCGGCATCGGTAGACAGAGGAAATGGCTTACGACAATCATACCACATATCGACACGCTAACGATTTAGTACTGAAATTGTACATGTGTCGGGCCAAGCCAGAATCCGCTTTAAATGTTTTTAAAGCCTTGTGATGGACCGTAGTGGAAAAGTTAGGAGGACTCGCCTTGTAATGATAGACCCCCAGAGACAACAGATATGACCGCGGGCTAGGCCAGCTTGTGGTAAGGGTAGTCCGACCCCAACAGGACTCCCTGCTCAATTTGCGTTGCGGGCGGCAACTAGCTGACTTCCTTTTTTCAAGGAGAGGCCTGCGTCAACGCATAACGACCAGGCACAGAGGCATTATCCGTAACAATGACGACGAGTTACAGCCCTCACGCTTTACCTCGGGTAGGTTGGTCAGTGTTGTCCAAGAGGTCATTCACCGCTGGCGGGGGTCCGGTTCTTACCGAAGTCAGTACGTAATCGTAGAGAAGTAGTCGAGGAGGCCGTCAAGATCCTGTGCTCAGTGGCAGAGAACAACGGCCACACGGCCTGGCTTTCCCTGTTCTATTTCACGCCGGGATCCTCCGCCTTCTTGATGATAAGAAAAACATCCGCTTATTAGCGGTAATCGTCCGGAAGTACTAACGCGATCTCACTGATGGTAGACGGTTTGATGACGATAAGAGACTTCCAACCTGCGTTTCCGACCGCGCGCGCGGTCGTTACCATTAAGCTAGCTTTTGCCAAGTGCTCGGGACGCTACGCTTTGGTAGCTAGAGTCTTAATCTTGGAAGATACGCCGTCGCAGAAGCCTAGCGAAACGCCCTCGCTGCTGGATTACCACCCCCTAGCCACTCCTCGTTCTGTAGGGTGTCCTAGGATTGACCGATGCGATTGTCCTATCGGAGTCAGCTCTGGCAGCTTGCCTCCATAGATTTATGCAACAGGTTAAAGTCCTATCGATGCCGTTGCTCTTACAAACCCCAACAGGACTCCCTGCTCAATTTGCGTTGCGGGCGGCAACTAGCTGACTTCCTTTTCCAAGGAGAGGCCTGCGTCAACGCACAACAACTAGGCACAGAGGCATTATCCGTAACAATGACGACGAGTTACAGCCCTCACGCTTTACCTCGGGTAGGTTGGTCAGTGTTGTCCAAGAGGTCATTCGCCGCTGGCGGTGGTCCGGTTCTTTCCGAAGTCAGTACGTAATCGTAGAGAAGTAGTCAAGGAGGCCGTCAAGATCCTGTGCTCAGTCGCAGAGAACAACGGCCACACGGCCTGGCTTTCCCTGTTCTATTTCACGCCGGGATCTTCCGCCTTCTTGATGATAAGAAAAACATCCGCTTATTAGAGGTAATCGTCCGGAAGTACCAACGCGATCTCACTGATGGTAGACGGTTTGATGACGATAAGAGCCTTCCAACCTGCGTTTCCGGCCGCGCGCGCGGTCGTTACCATTAAGCTAGCTTTTGCCAAGTGCTCGGGACGCTACGCTTTGGTAGCTAGAGTTTTAATCTTGGAAGACACGCCGGCGCAGAAGTCTAGCGAAACGGCCTCGCTGCTGGATTAGCATCCCCTAGCCACTCCCCGTTCTGTAGGGTGTCCTAGGATTGACCGATGCGATTGTCCTATCGGAGTCAGCTCTGGCAGCTTGCCTCCATAGATTTATGCAACAGGTTAAAACCCTATCGATGCCGTTGCTCTTACAGACCTAGAACCGCTGTGGAGCAGTTGCCGTGTGCGGCCACAAGTTTGCCGTAGCTGGGCGGCAGGATGAATGACAGGCTACTCTATATGGGCACAGAATCGACAACTTAATTTCGGGATGCGCCACGGACGCTGACAGGGCCAGACTGCGCGCCGTATCATCCAAAGATGGGGCACATGGCGCCCTGTGCCCAGATTGAAACTCTGATAGATGACAAGTCGGTGATCGTCGTCGCGGTCACAAAGTTAGAAAGTGTCATAATACCGGATACGACTACGGTTTTTGCACACTTGCCTTCGAGACCTTTGGCGGGCTGGGTCCGTCGGCCAGCGGTTGGCTGCAGACGATCGGGAAGTGGCTGACCCTAGCTAGCGGAGATCCCTCAGAGAGCGCATGTTTCTGCGTGCTCGTGTAACGGGGCAGTGCCGCCTCGGTCCGCAGAACCGTCCAGAGATGACTGGCCCCTATACAGGATATACTGTCCCTCACGTTCGCAGGGACCCAAATGTCATGTCCCACCTTCGAGGTTAAATGAAGATATACATACAATATATAGGAACACACATACATCAGATTCATATATACGCCTTTGCGTGTGTAAATCCGTATTTGTCCCGCATTCCACACGCATATTATTCTCTGTTATGTCTCTTTCTCGTGCGCGAACTAAACGCGGCAACGTGGTAAGCCCTGTTAGGGATGCTTTTACCATCGAGCGCGGTCACGGTCGCGCAAGAGGGCCTGCTGTTTGGGGGCCAATTTTTCGTCTCGCAGTGCCCTATGGTAGAGCAAGCGGGTCGAGCGAACGAAACAGAAGACCTGCTGCCTTGTTTGACAGCGAGTCGGGGATTGCCGCTATCGCCCACGTTGTTTCCCCTCCTCACACTATGTTGTCGTTATTATTGTTGCCATTGTTATTGTTGTTGCTGTTCTAATTTTTGTTGTCGTTGTTGTGTTGTTGTCCTTGGTCGCCCCTCGCTACAGAGCTCGCTTACTCGCGGGCTAAGTCATAGGGGGTCTCTGTGTGGGTTCGTTTGTTCGTCTATCTACCCATTCATCCGTCGAGCCAAAGCGCGGGAAACCCCTGTGGTCTGTTCACATCCTCATTTGCCTCACCCCCGCGGCGGTCCGTTTGCCTTTCACGACAAACACCGTTCCCATGCCCCACGTCATTTGTACCCGTGCCAGTGTCACTACTTCCCCACAGACCCCCCTCGTAACTAACTAACTGACGTGTATCGTGGAAAGGGAAGAACGCGCCAGACTATGAAGAGGCAGCCAACAAAAAGAGAAAAACGAAAAAGAAGCGACAGAACACACAACAACAATGCCAGCAGCAACCACAGCAAACAGTAGTAACGACAATAGCCGCAGTAAACGACAACAACAACTACCACTACTACTACTACTACTTACGGCAAACAACGACAACAATTTCAATAAGACGCCACTTTAGTTAGGGGTTGCAAACATGATGATTATGATGATGAGGATGATGCTGGTGGTTGTGATAGTTATGCTGCAGTTAGGATGAGGTCGGTGCTGGTGTCGTTCCCGCTTTTCCGCAACTCGCCGGACCGTCTGGCCGTTTTACGTGCTCGAGCGGGCAAGCCCTGGCCGGCAGCAGCGCTCAGCAGCGGCGCTGTTAATGCTAATGAGGTGATGACCATGTAAGCACGTACACACCCCCCGGTCAGCCATCGTCACCCCCGGACAGCCATTGCCACCCCTAGCCACGCATCGTCATCATCACATCATCACATCCCGCATCGTAGCAGCAGCAGCACTCATAGATGAGCAGCGTCCGTGCACATAGCACACGGCCACACACAGCAAATAAACACGCCGCATAACACCACACATAGACAGACGCCCGGCACCGAGACGTATACATGCGCACAATGCACGGGGGGTTGCCGCGCACGTTTTCCCTCCTGCCCTTCCGCGCACTCATGCATACGCCCATATGTTGTATGCACGCACGCAAACTTAGTCTCCTAAGGTCCCTTTCTCTCTAACGTTTTATTTTGCTTTTCCTGTATTCTTCACGCCGATAATTAATGGCGCCAGCGTAAGCAGCAGCAGCAACAGCAATAAGAGCAACAATAACAAGAACAACAATAGCTAGCGTGCGATCATATAGGCAACGATAGCAATATATACGATTATAAGTCCGAGCGTTTTGCAGTGCTGAAACCTTATGTATGTGTCCTTTTCTGCAGGTGATCGCTGGCTGGTACGACAACGAATCTCATGACGACGAGAAGAGCAACGAAAATTACGCTAATGACAAGCCGGATAGCTACAAACGCATTAGACATCGATATTTTTATTATTCGTTTAGACCCAGATCCATAGATAAACGATGATGTACTGCTAGCCACGAAGCAAAGTATCTTATCGACGCAGGATGTTGGTGGTTTATTCGCCCACCCCGGACGAAATACATGAACATATATGGCACTCTGGGATGCATCTATTATCATATCAGCGCCACCATCAGCCCGATTAGGCAATGCATGAACACTGCAATTTTATTTTGTTTCTTTGGCGCCCCGACTAGGCAATCTTTGTCTGTTAGCACATCGCGACCGCCAGTCTCTATTATTGTTATTATTGATAAACACGTACTTTTGTAATATTAATAAAGCAAACGTTTAACGCGACAATGCAAGGACACCGTCATTGCCCTCAAACTCGTAAACAGGAATTAAATGAGATTAAAAATAGAAATCCACAAATACTCTCAACTGGAAGAGCCAATTGTGCAATTCCCTGATGAACTCAACCTTTACGAGAAGATCAGTCCAGATAAACTCGGATAAACACGAAATATCAAATCAGAATTTAGGAAACCAGTTTGACCTACTCGCGGAATCTCTGTTTAAATACTTTAATACCTGAACGCTTTATGACTTGAGATTTTAACAATAAGAAACAAGGCAAATAAACCAGTGAGAGTAACTATCGACCCTGGCCCGTCGATTAGTCCATTAGAGGCACACCTCAGACACACGCTAGGCCCATGCAAGAACACAAACACAGTGACAAGGATTTCGAATAACCTTCGCTTTTTGATATGCCGTACGTTGTTCTTAGTCATACAAAGTACCTTTAATGGGGGCTGGCTTAAAGCTCTGCCATCTCCATAGTTAGGTACCGTGCTGGATCCCATCACAATAAACGTCAATAGTTTAGAGAATGGGTACCATATTATGGGCAAATTATTGGAGACTCTCACCAGAAAGCTATAACAGGTGACCGGAACGAAGAAGAATATTTAAGGCAATCATCTACCGTCTGTAGAGGCAAAGCAACCTCTACTATTGGCGGTCTGGCTTAAAAAAGCTACTGGGAGCCCTCATAAAATACATGTTTACACCTCACACTTTTAAATGAGAAGAACTATTTAAATAAAACGAGCAATAGTACGAATGTTTTAAGATTGCTATCAAATGATTTGCACCCGGTAAATGTACAGATTGAACTGCTTATATATGCATGAGTTCCCACAGGTCTCTTCCACTTGGCGGCGTGTTAACAATTACACTCGCATTGCCGCACTAAACCTTTTAGACCGTATACTGCAGGCAAACGCTGTGTATTGTTTGTTTCCGATCTTCTTCGTGAGGATCCGGCCGATTGTCCGTATTGCAATGGCCTCCCGTCCCCACACGCCTGATGTCTCAATGAGAAACGGATGGTGTGCTCGTTTCCTAAGATTTCCCCCATTCGTAATGACGAGGGCTGTGCTTCTCCTCTTTGATCGCATCACCGCCCACCGTGCAGAAGATCGCCATATAGCTCACCGCATAAGTTTTTTCTCATCTAATGTTTTGTTCTTTACACAGATATATCAGCTCGACGTGCAACACGCATCTGTCTGACAGCCATAATGAGCACATCATTAACGGCATTGTGGCGTGCCTGCTCTATAGATGCCGCCCTCTTGCAGTTCAGGTTACGATGTTCATGCCACACGATCATGGGTAAGTAGCGAAAACATTGCCGAACGCGCATGAAGGCGCGATGCTTTTGTCCCACATGGGTGCATGTCAAGGTAAAGTGTCTTCGGGTAGGGGCAGATCCTTAAGGTTGTCGTCGGGGGTGGGCAAAAGAAATCTTACCGAGCCTACGGGGTAGAGAGGAATCTGGATTTAGTGGGTTTGTGAGTCTCACACTAGTCACACAGGCTGCTAGTGGCGAATGTGTATCATGCATTCCCGAAACCTCCCAGAAAAAAAAGGAAAATGTATTATTTAGTTTCTCGGTTGTTGCTCTTTCTTTAGAGATCATGCTATTTTTGTTTGACAAAATTGCAGTCTACTATTCCAAAAATAAACCAATTAAAAAGAGCGATCTAGGCAAATGTATTTTTGTCTTATCAAGTACCTCCATATTCCAGGTATGGTCGCCAAATGAAGCCGCAATAAAGAAGTTACACATAAGATTAAAGAAAAGAGGTTAAAGAAAGCTGTACATAAACGCATGGCTGTTTGTTATGGTGTTACAAATCTCCGTGAATCATCGCGACTAGCTGGGTTGTTTCGCCCTTTGGAGAAGCCACGCAACTGAGAGCCGAGCGTACCATACTCAGAGAGAGTTCAAAGTGACAAACTAGCAAATCTCAATTTTTTTTTAATAGTATTAATTACATAATATTTCTCCTCATCTCATTATGGACGTACACATCGGATCAAATAAATAAAAACGTCACACACCTTCCAGATTCGGTAAGAAGTAATACAGTTATAATTCCAAATATGCATAAGTTTGTATGTTACGTGATTATGCATGCAGGATGTCTGCAGCACACAACCAAACGACGGCCATAGGAAATAGACAACTGCGACAAGTAAAGATGAGTTACTGGCAGAATTAGATAATATACGAGTATAGTAAACAATAAGGGAAGTCGGCGTATATCCATTGGTTTTGATTTAAAGTAAATAATTGATTTATCTTCTAGCTGTCTTGATTGCACTTGAGTCACTAATTTCACAGTGCTACTCGTATTTATTTTTACTGCTAAAACTTGTAACGTGTGATTTTGAAAGCCTAGTGCTATATGTATGTCACCTTACCGGCACCGTGAACGAGGACTTGTCTGTTAGAGGGCACACTCCATCGGTAAACATGGGAGGTTGAAACAATAAAATTTAATTTTTCGATGACTGCGCCTTAAGACTACAGCAGAGTTTGTGTTGACAAATACATTTCTCCATTCATAATTATTGGTGATGTTTCTTTACCTCACAATACTTATCTAGAGCACGGACTATCTATCAATGTACACAATGCTAAGCTATTCATAGACAGCAAGCAACATCCGATTCTAGGTACACGCATTGAGACACCCTAGTATCATGGGTGAATGGTTCATTTTGTTAAAATTCGTAGCGAATTCACACCAGCAAACTAACAGGTGCATTGCGACGCCTTTTTGTCGCGCTCTCGTCATTGTCAATATTGACTGGCGCTCCCGCGTCGCTCGGAGACCTAAAAAGCGAACGTGTTGTGTATTGATTTTCAACGAATAGCATTTGTCCTGTGCGTCGCTATGCAAGCTTCGTCTTTGACGGCCCGTAATGCTCTAGAAGGCGCTAACCTATAGAAGGCAACGTTTGGACGATCTGAGAGTCGATTTGTCGTGGAGACCCCGAATTACCTCAAGCTTTCTTATTGCACCGTTATTCTTTCTCTCTTGCTCTCTCTCTCTCCCTCTCTTGATATTTTTTGTCACAGCCTCTCACTCTATGTATTTACATATATCTGTCTACATGGAAGACATATATTTGTATACATGAAAGACTGCGTGACCTGAATCGTACGTACAAAAAAGACGAGAGAGATCGTCTGCCTTCTTCTACGAGGCGTTCACGCTTTTGTCGCTTTGTTGCGATGAGTTATCAGCATAAGCCTTCTTGTGACTCTCTTTCTCTCTCCCTCTCTCTCGATATACATATATAAGCAGAGATAATGATATATATATATATATATATATATATATGTATCTTTCTCTCTGCTTCCCGCTTTGACGGTTTAAATCATCACCTATCGAATCACCTAACTGTGGTGGAGAGCGTCGTAACAATTGTGGCAGCGGTAATAGCAGCAGCAGCACCACTAGTCTAATGCTAGTAGCCGCTGCACCACCATGAACGGCGGCATGTCTAAGCGGCTATGCTTTATTCGCCGGAGAAGACACCGGCCATGACGAGTAGACTCTCACCCGTGATTGTTTGGAGTATTTGCATAGGCAGTTTGCAGTAATCGCAGCAGCAGCAGCAGCAGGAACGGCAATGCAATTGTGTTCGTTTTATGCCTCGGATCGATATGTGCGGTCTGTTACTCCCGCTCACCCGCCCGGCCAACCGTACAGCCGGCCATCCGTCTGTCTGTCTGTCCGCTTGCCAGTCTGCCTTGGTCGCAGGCCGCTGTTTATGTATCTCTGATTGGATCATCATCACCATTACCATCACCGTTCGATGGGTGCGTACTACTACTATTACTACTACGACTACGATGGCGACGTTAGCGTTGGGTAGCAGACAGCAAACTGCCCGTCGACGTTGTAGTCACGACGTTGCCCACGTCCGCCATTGTTGTTGCACCCGGCTTCGGCTTGATTTTTAAATGGCGTAAATTTTAAGTGCATGATGTACAGGACGAACCACGAGTATGGTGTTAATTTCGTTGCAATCTCACGATCGGTGTATACAAAATTAAATAGGTGCGAAAAAACAGTGTTGCAAAATATTAGCAACAATAACATGCTAACAACACAGCTCTTGTTTGTAAAGGATAGTCGATACTACAGCTGATATACGATCCCGGGGATCAAATGTCAGGAATATTGTCTTTTGTTCTTTTTTTTTAAACAGGAGGGGGAAATGCTTTTAGGCACGCTGTGCAGGACTACACGCCGGCTGGTAGCTCGATGACTACCAAAGCCCTTGTATTACCTTCTAAAACCCTCATACCCCCTGTCATCGCCCGTAACCGGGTCCTATAGGTAAAACTAATATTGCTCACAGTTAAGGAGGAGGGGTCTCTAATACTATCACAACCTGTCGTGTTACTATCCGCACTGGTTCTTGTTTAAAACTCTGTAAATTAAATTTTCTTGCAATTCAGGCCCTCACAAAGCTCATATCTGGGCGCCATTCGCCGCCGAGACTACATCCACCATCACGCCAATAACTTCGCCAACCGCATCGTTTACAATGAAGTCGGCGGCGCGCTGTCGTACAGCCTCCTCCTTGGCCATCATGATTCCTGTTATTATTATTACATGCGCGCGCATGTCTGTTCCACTGTTCTCGAGACTTCAGGAACATTGACTAGCTGAATCAATCGTTCTATAGCTGCTAAATATTCTACAGTTCAGTCGTTGTTCCGAACTAACGACGAAGCTTATGTTTAAACCATAGGTTGTACAAAGGACTACTCGGATAACGAAAAGACAAGAATTGAGGCATATGCTGAGTTCGGTCATACAGTAACTGCTATAGCAACTATAGCAGAGTAGGACAACATAAGAGCACCATCAGCAGGTTCTTACACCCTGGAGTGAACCAAAGGTGCAGATCTAACAGTGGCTGTAAGCCAGTTTTGACTATTCGAGATCGGCGTAGGATCACACAGTTGGCTACTCATAACCAAGTGTTTTCTTCCAGGATCAGGACCATTTTGGGAGGGCCAGTGCACCGATCCACAGTGTACCGAGTGTTAAGTTTTGACAAAACGTGTGATACGCAAAAAGGAAGCTTATGCCGTGACTGCAACCGAAGCACATTGTCGCACGGCGTGAATTTTCGCTTAGATACTAAACTTGGGAAAACGAGTAGAAAAACATCGTTTTCTCGGATGAAAATAAATTTAATCTCGATGGCCCTGGCGGCTGTCAGTACTATTGGCATGACTTACGGAAGGAACCTAAATGCTTCTCGAAACGTGTGGCCGGTGGTGCTTCTGTGAAATATTGGAGCGCGTTTGGATATAATAGGAAGTCTGATCTAGTCGCGATTGTGGGCCGAAACAACTCCGACAAGTAACAGCGTATCGTCGGTTCCCAGTTAGAAGCCCATTTCAGAAGAATTGGGGAACCAGACGCAGTTTTTCAACAAGACAACGCCACGTTTGATACCTCGGCTAGCACTATAGCCTATTTTCACGAACAAGGAGTGCCACCATTTGACTGGCCGGCATTTAGTCCGGACCTGAATCCCATTGAAAATCTCTGGGGGCACTTGGTGAAGCAGATTTACGCAAATGGTCGACAATATGATAATTTGTCGGACCTCAAAGAAGCAGTCTAGCCAGCATGGATTGATATTCCACTTTCGTACTTACAACAGCTCATTAACTCCAAGAAAGACCGAATTTACGATTTGATTCAGAAGAAGGGATTAAAAACTCGTTTCTAGAATAGAATATGTAGTATCAAAGAAGGCATACAGCTCTGCTAAGAATCGAATACTTTGTAAGGCGTTATTGTTGCTAATATTTTGCAACACTGTTCTTTCACACTTTTTATTTTTTGTATGAACCGATTGCGAGATTGCAACGAAATTAACACCATACTCGTGGTTCGTCATGTACATAATGCCGAAATGATGACCAAAAACATGAGTTGCTAATTTTTGCAACGCACTTTATATATATATATATATATATATATATATATGAGCCAATTGGAATGTACGCTATCGTTATAACGTAAAAGAAAAGAGTGAATAATCGGCAAATACTCGCCTATACTGCCTGCAAAACCTTTCCACCGGATATGTTTTAAAAACATGCTATATAAACTATTAAGCACTAGGTTCTTATAGTGCTTTTATAAGAACATATAAAACCTCGCTTAACAAGACGAGAGCTTTAAGTGGGCGCGCAACGGACGCAATGTCTGCAAAGGACAAGATGCCCTACAGTCGCACTTATGCGTCAGGAATTTTTCCAGGAGCCAGGAATTATAGGTATAGACTAGATTGGTTGGGTACTGAATTCAAGAATTCCGTGACATGGTAATTGAAATCATGATTAGCCGTGATTGGACGTTTGGATCACGAGAACAGTGGCAGATGATAAAGGAACGTTTAGTCGTTTTCTAGAACGCGCCATCAATCCAAAAAGTTTTCTTGATGGAAAATCGGCGTATAGTATGTATTGAATGGACGTTCTAATCAGCCGCATAAGTACACATAGGTAATAACTTACCGAGTAATCTTCTCGTAACGAAGTAGTCTCAGCAACTGCAACTTTGGCGGTGTGGGATGGACCCGGGGTAGGTAGTCCAGCATGACCTCGAATAGAGCCAGTCATATGAGTAGGAGAGTTAACCAGTTGCGTCAGGCTGTTGAGAACACAATAGTTTGCTAATTTAGACTCTATTAAGAGAGAGCTAGACCAGAATAACTGCGACATGAACTCTCGGCTGGACCAATGCATGCCAGTCAATCTTGGGTGGATTCAAATCACCCAAAATGACTATTGGGCATCCTATTTGACAATATAGAAGACAACTGAGGAAAGGTTTTAAGTCTGTGCGTTGCGCACGAGGTATTCACCAGCAGTGCAGGCTTAGCGGCATAAAAGCTGCATACGACCGTGCTCCGGCGATACGTTAATAGCGACGTATTTACCAGCGAACCCCAATGTCGACCTGGGGGGGCCTTTGTGGCCGTTTTTGTAGATGAGGATTAACGCTCGTTAGCCTTTATCACGCCAATAAACTTGAAGGTTGCTATTAAAATTAATATTCGCTACGAATACAAACGATAAACCCAGTTTCCGGCAGTTAAATAATATTTATGTTGTGCAACGAACAATGAGCACAGCATTTCCAATGTACCGAGCTTCGCGGCGATGCGTGCATCCATTTATATCCTTGTTATCCTATTATATTATATTCATGGGGGTGGTAGACAACTTATATATATACGCCTCGTCATGTAGAGACTATCAATTTATTATGCCTATTAAGCCACTGATACCACACAGGTGGGCATTAATCAGTTGAACCGGAAGTAAGTGGCAGCCACCTATCCGTATTAAAGTTTTGCCTACAGTCCTCGAATGTTCCATCAATATTATGATTAAATTAATTTTTCGCCATATATATGTATATATATATATATATATATATATATATATATATATATATATATATATATATATATATATATATATATATATATATATATATATATATATATATATATATATATATATATATATATATATATATGAAGGATAAAGTGGTTTTGATAGACCGCTACAATTAGTAAAAATCTTGCTATAATTAGCAGTGTGGGACTCGACTCTGACTGTTTATCTTTATTATATCAAGAACCTTAGAAACTTAATAAAAATCACCCTTTAATACTTGTCAGCCTGGTTCTGAACCGACTGCTGAAAAACATGGAGGTTGCTTGCAGGGTTCCCGAGCCGGAGTCGCCCCTCGAACTGCCTATTCAGCTTTTACCTATGCCTAATCAGCAAACTTAGTCAAAGTTGTGTTAGCGTGCATTCTCGTCTGCACGTTGTTTACCGGACTTAATCTGAGTCCATGTAAGACTTCTCGCCAAAGGTCCTCCTCTTTGCTTCTACTGTTTCTGCGACTTGTTTAGATTGAAAAATTCTCGTAAGTTTCTTTTTGTCCAAATTATCCGTTCTAAACATCAGCTTGTTTGATTTTCCATTTGATCCTAATTACTATGGTTGCGTTAATTCGCAGGTGTGGCGTACAAAACCACAATAGTAGAGAGTAGGCTCCACATTGTCCTTCCATTATTCTGCGCAATAGGCGCATGTATATCAAAAAGCTTTTGGAATTATTAATGCTTGCAAGTTACTTGTCAGAAATGCTTAGAATAAAAATATGTCTCCACCGACCTGTCTAGTGTGATGCACCGCGCATGACCCCTCTTGATTCTTGATTACTAAAATATGGCGAATGCGACAATAGAGGACATAGGGGTAACAGAGAAGACACTTATAATCCCTGAATAATTATAGTGAGATAAATTTCCGTAAAATTAAAACTGAGCGAGCTGAATTTTGACCTCATAACATTTATGCCCAATGAGCTGAGGCACAAATAGTCCAGTCAGGACTGTAAGCATCCTGTAATCCGTAGTCCTTATTTTCACGACTATAAAAGGTGTAGAGAGACTATAAGAGAAAGAGTGGTGTAAGATAAATTTAAGTATTTTAGGTCTGTTTTATGACATAATGTTTGCTGTCTTTATCTATATATGTTCCATAGACGACAGTTGGGGGTATTAGTGTCCCAGGGATATATAAATCTATTAACGAGTTCAAGTTTGTGATTGTCTTTCCTAATGTTGTTGTCGGCCTGGTTGCACGAACCTCCGCTGCTAAATCGCATAGCCTTCGTTTTGGATGTGTTTATTAATTGACTACTCTCGCCGCACCAATGCGCTGTCTCATCTAGATAGCACTACCAGGAAAGGACTGGTGTATTGCTTTCGGCTATTCGAAGGAGCGGAGTCCTCAGCATGCCTGTTAACCCAAGGCAGCGGGGTAAAGGGCACCGAGCGTTGTGTAAAACATCCTGTTAGACAAGGTGGGCTCAATTTTTTCATTAGTCATTGCGCCTTTGACGCCAAGCTGTCATAACGCGCATATAAACGGCAGTTCCATAGAGACGTATTACAATACATATTTCAAATCTACGAAGGCTGCATAGATCATATTATGTTGCATTGTTTCAGGATGACTTCAGAGAATCCAGCTCCTCTCGCTGGTCGTTCTGGCAGAAAGCCATCTTGTTCCACCGGTGAGGTATCGTGGCATTTGCGTTAGAGGCAATAAATAATAAGGTACGGCAAGGAACATGACTTGCATTTCTCCTTTTTTGAAGATAGCTGTCGAAGAGACTTGTCAGGACCGAGACGATGAAAAATGCTGTCGCTGTTTTTAGGTGGTCGTACACCACACAGCTTGCAGATTTTTCCACTGGATTCTGAGTCGCAGAATTTCACGTTCCGTTAGTTGACGTTCTTATTCGCCGCGGTCCTTCGTTTGTTGTTGCTGCTCTGGTAGTGTACAGTCGTAGTGCGGTAACGTGCTGAAGTGTGTCAAGCCCGGTGGCGTGGTGGGTGCATTTGCGTGCGCCTTGCGACCGGAGGAGACACATAGATGCTGCACGAGTTCGAGCCCCACCGTTGCACATTTGTATTTATGGGGTCCATCTTACGAAGCAATGCGAAAGCAGTCCCGTGGACGTTAAATGTTGGCTGAGGGTCAGCCCGAAAAAAAGTTTAATGTTCTAAAGTGTGCAATCCATCGTTGACTAGAGTGTTTGGCGCTGTTGGTCTCTTAGGGAGAAAAATCCAGGGCTTAAAGATGCTTTGCCTCTCTAATTTTTGTCTTCTCTCTGATAGCGATACCCACTGTTTTATTGAGTGATTTTTGTGTTAACACAACGAGGATGCCCAGGTTGTTCAGGCTTCGGTATTTGTGTAGGCAGATCTTCTATTTTAGACTACGGTACTCCTCGTTAAACGATGGATTGCATCTTGAGGTTTTAAAGGGTTAGTTGGTCTGTCGGGTGGCTTTATAGATGACGTGTTGAGATACTCTGTTGGCAGAAAACTTTGCCGATTTTATGTGAGTTTATCTACGTGGTGTCCTACAACAGTCGGGTTTGCTGTTTTTCCAGCATTGAATAAAGCAAAAGGTGAGCCTACGGCGTTTCCGTGACGATATATTTAATTTAAGACCCGTAACTACTATACCTGACGTTCGTGTCAGGTTAAAAACAAGGTCCACAACGCCTGGTTTAGGCAACATACTCGTGTGTAGGCAGTGACTGGTGATTTTCTATTTAAAGCCCTAGATTGTTATCTCGAATAAGAATACGTTTGTCTGATTTGTCTTAAAAGGTTACAATCGGCCACCATTGTAGCACATTCATTAATGTTCAGTCTTATGCATCCATTCATGTTTTTTAGCATCTTTGACACGCATTGTTCAAGCGCACTATAACTACAAACGATTTTATGTTCTTTGGCCTCGACAACCACCTCCTGTCGGCCTGAGCTGTGCAGCTGTTTCGACCATACACTATATATATATATATATAATTTTTTTTGGTTAGCTTCCCCCAATTAATTTCTCGCCAACGACATGGCAGCTTCTGTGTTGAGCTAGAATGCTGCTGTTCGCACCTGTCATAAATGGTTGTACCACAAATATTCGCCAAAACGCAACTACAGTCGTCAGACGTTTCAGCTTCGCAGCAATGTAGGATCGAGATGCTAGTCGCACAACGTTCAATAGTAGACATATTTTGTATATTTTTCGATAGTCGACATGTTTCAAATATTCATTTGGTTGTCTTTCTGTTTTGTTTGGTATGCGTTTCTGTTTGTTACAAATTTAGTGTTATTCCGCCGCCCGTTCGTTTAGCGCTCAGTCGCTAGTTTTGTTACACTCGCCGTGTTATGGTTGTCTTTTTGCGCCCACTTCTTGTGCTGATTGCCTGTCTTCTTTGCAAATGCTGCCTGGCTTTAGTTGTTCGCGGAAAGAACGAACGTCTATGCCCTACGGTCATACGGCGGCATCCAGTAGTTCGGTTCAAAGCTCGCCTTTTCTTTTTTACCTGCGTATGGTAGCTGAGGTAGTAGGATTGGTTTAGCCCTGTTAGCTTTGAAACCACAGTGGCTGCATCCTCTTCCGCAAGCGGCCAACGTGCTCTTCTTAGCGCTCCGTTGTTCACCGGGTGTAAACCGAGGGGGGGGGGGCTGTTGACGGACCGAGCTTTGTCCGGGGTTGTTGGACCGGTCTTGCTGGTACACCTGCGTCGTGTAGGCCTTTGAGAAGTGTGATTTTCCTAGTTCCTGTGTTGGCCTTGTTGACGTGTGTTTACTGTCCATGTGCCATTGAACGCAGGCGCTTGTATTTATTGGCTTGTCATTGCCATATTTGCGACATTAGGGAGATCTCGTATCGTTATATTTGCGACTTTAGGGGGACATTGCTACGCTGGCGTGCTATATATATATATATATATATATATATATATATATCTATGCGAGTGAGAAAAATGCAAGTGCATCTACGAAGACATATTTGTGTAAAATTCGGTATTTTTAATATCCCTGAGAACTGACGGCGACTGCCTCAGGCGAAGATTTGTGCCGTCTACAAACCCGGAACTGTGTGCGAGCGTTTCGCAATGCGGTGCGTTTGATGACTTCTGTAGTGGAGAATTTAATGCGGTATATTAACCACGGGCGGGTCAGCTTTGCAAGGTAGAAATAATTGCAGATCTCGCAGATTGTATTGCACATTTGACACTCGGCAAGGTGTCGCACACTCGGTGAGTGCGTCGCACAAAGTAACTATTTCGCGTCTCGATAGCAGCTATATGAGTGCCGCGCAGGCTGAAAACTTGTCCTCATGCCTCGAAGGCCATGCTGGGTGTCTGGTGGAATTAAAAATGCGTGGCACATTCGGAGATTCTGCAGAGTTTCTCCAAAATGGTTCATGGAGTGAAAAGTACTGCCAGTTGCACGACCGCTTGAAACGGGTCGTCGTCAAAAAGCACCCAGAACTCTGCAATCGCAAAGGCCTCGTACTATACCATACTACAACGTACATCTGAGACGACCTGCTGCAAGTTGCGTGGGGCAGTTTTTTTTTCAGATGTTTTACCTGGCCCACCTCAAGTGCATGTTCTGACCATGCCCTTTGAGATGATCATCTGTTTTGCTAACTTGGTGACCTACGCCTTAAAAAACGAGAACATTTGGAAGGATGGAATTTTCTCATTGTAAAAGCGTTAGGCGAAGGTTATAGATAAATCTGCTCTATGATGATTATACAAAGTGACACCTTATACATAAAATTAATTTCTGAATTTGCCTTAAAAATCCGGCAAAACTTACAGCCTGACCCAATATATATATATACATATCTATATACCATGCATATATGCACACTTACGTAGTGTATGCATAAATCCATATTATTATAAATATTATATATATATATATATATATATATATATATATATATGCGTATCAACGCTATCTACATATTAGCAGACAACCGGCACACGGCAACTATCCGAGCCGCCAAACTTCTGCAGTCCGCCAAAATCGTGGTGTTTCGTCGGTTTTCGTCGAGGAACTTGCGTTACTCGCCTTCTGCGTCGAAGAGTCACGCTGCTGTGCCGCCTCGGGCATGAAGCCTATTTAGATGTTTGGTCGTGGCTAGGAAGTTCCTGGTTCTGGCAATAGTGATGACTGTGGCACTGCACGTCGCGTGCATACGTGACACGATGCCGCTCGCGTTGTGCGATACTGCAGCAGGCAGCCAATAGAATAGATTTGGCTGAAAGCAGGCAGGCAGAGTGGCAGGCTATCACTATTCAGTGAAACCCCGAGGCACAAAGCCGGGGGTTGTTGGGACAGTTTTGTCGTTGATGTTTGGGTCATGTGGGGTAAAGCGTGTTCTCTTTTTCTCTCTCTCTCTCTCCTATCGTTCTCGTGCGTTCCTCGCTCTCTTCTTCTCCGCAAGAATTAAAAGCTGTTCCGGTCCTTGCTGAATACGGTCGGACTATTATATCCGAGCATGATCATACCTGTGTAGATCGATACGGATGCTACGAGACATTAGGCGACAACACAACAATATATTTTATTAGATGTCGAAGCGAGTCATGCGTTGTGAACTTGCTGAAGAACCAAAACAGCAGCAACAACAACGACGAAAACGATAGCAAGAACAACTAACAAAAACACAAACGGTTGTTATTCGCAGACCAGTACCCTAAAGTATCGACGCCATAAATTCGTTACCAGTACCCTAAAGTATCGACGCCATACTGGCTTGCCATTGAGGAGCCTTGGAAAGTAGTCTACATCGAATAGTAGCTAGGAACCTATGTTATATGTAGATATAAATATATATAAACATATCTATTGCTAAAGTTTTTCTCAAATGCAGCTCTTATATAACTAAATAACTGACTAAGCTATCACGAGCATACGCAAAGCGTATATCCATACCCACACGCTTGGTCATAATCGTTGTATTTCGTCAACAATATTTTACTTTATTCGCCTGGGTACAATAATATTTCGGAGTCCGTTTGATTTTGTTAATCTCGTCGTAAAGTCATCAGCAAACAGCAAGCTTTCCCATTTTACAGTCAAGCATCCATGAATTTCACAGAGCACCCATAATTCTGCTGCAAGGCGCAGGGTAGAATCAGCGGATTTTAGCAGAGCATTCCGTTAACTTAACGCTCGTGCAACTTTTATCTAGGAACCCTGTAAAGTATTGGGATAATAGCTTTTATTAAGAACTCCTCAATTAATTATGTCACGATGAAGTCGTCGCCACATATCGACGGAAACCCATAAAAAACAAGCTGTTATGAAACTTTGCATGACTACACTCTCTTCCTTTGTATAAACTGTGCCTTAATTAACACCTACAAGAAAAATACTTTGCATATTGGCGGAAGGGCTCTGTATACTCCTACCCAGTCGAGTACCAATAAATGTGATGCAATGACGGAGAAATAGCAGCTAATCTTGCAACAACCTCGGGCGGAAAATTCAACCGGCTAGGAGAAAAACACCAATACACATGAATACTGCCCTGAGCATGTTCCCTAATCGACCAAAGTTGCTAGGACTAGTCAATAAAGACAAGAACTCCAGCTGCTACTTCAAAATTGGGCAAATCTGCTAAGTTTTTTTCCGACACGAAATCTAAAACTCCTCAAAAAACAATGTTCAACTCATGTTTTTTTTAAACAGCTGTACACCACCAAACAGCAAAAAAATGCCTAGGGGTTCTTACGCCAAATCTGAAGTTAAAATTTGACGCAAGTCTAAATGCTATTTTAGGCAATTTCTAGCGTAGGGAGAAAAATCATGCATGCGAACGGGGCTCATCCTTTGAGTTGTTTATCGAGTTTGGGCCGGCGGTGCTCAATTAATAAGTTAGACTAACTCACATATATTTACATATACACAAATATATTATAGCGGGCAGCCTGAATGTATCCCGTATGCTTTCATGCGTCAGTATGGTACCCAAGGAGAGCGAGCCTGTTTTAAGTAGAATGTAAGCAATTACTAACGATGGGTGATAAAACAACTGAATTTGAGCCATTTCAACAAAGATCAGCTATTATTCTCGCTCCTCGCTCGCGCCAAACAAAGTCCTTCTTAAATTTTAAAGCTTCGTTCTCCGTTTATTTCCGATAACGACAGTTTACAAGATTGTGGCTAAGTGTACATCAGCAAAAGAAGCAGAACCGGGTTCCTGCATAGCAGAGCAGAGCATTTACGACAGAGCGCGTTATGTAAGGACTCTAAAACTAGGTTGGGCACAAGAGTGCAAAAGTGCATTTCGGACGATACTCGTATATCAGTGAGCTCTGTAGGCAGACCGATAAAGCAAACAGACCTGTTCGATGTCTGCTGCTTCTGGATGATCTCAAACACAGAGCAAGAGACCGTGTTAGATTCTTCTATGACAAGAAGAAAAAAGAGCTCTTCATCATAGTCACCGATAACTCAACCGGCAAAATGACCGCTGGCTTGCCCACGATCCAGAAGATGCCTGTTGTGGGACAAAGCACATTTCCAGCCTATGCACGTATTGAGTATAGTGCCCAGTGAAGAAAACGTAATGTCACACAACGTTTAAAAAAACATAAAAAACGTAAAAGGCCAAACGGTGAAACAGGATACCTGCATGCATTGCAAATCCCGATGCAAATACCTACATGCATTGCAAATCCCGATGTGGAATCGTGAATTCTGTGTGGAACGGTTTGCATTACGGCGTTTCAACAGGACAGCGCACCAGCTCAAATCAGCTGTTTAGTGTAAGGATGGCTGGCTGGTGGAGCTTGTGAGCATGTTCTGAGATAAGCACCCGTGGCTGGCTCCTAGTAGTCGAGATTTAAATGCTCTGGGTAACTATGATGCAAGCATACATTGATACGATTCTCGTAGAACGACTTTATTTAAATAAGCAGCATTGAATCACTACTAAACTGTTGTTACAGTAACGACACTTGGAGCCAACTAAACAGGCGATTTAGTACTAGTTGTCGGGGAGCAGCAGTTTGTAGACCGGTGGATGGTAAGATGAAGTTGTAGCAATGGCTGGCAGCAATGCTCCTCAGTGATTCTCCTCTGCCATCGCCGCCGAAGCTGTTGTTGTTGCTATTGCTGTTGTCGTTGTTGTTGCTGCTGTTGTTGGTGTTGTTGTTGTTGTTGTTGTTGCTGTTGGAGGTGACGACGTGAGACTTGCCAAATGTCCGACGTCCTTGCCGTCCGAGAATCGCCACCAACAACCCAAAGCAATTCAACAAGAATAGAGCCGTTGGGACGACGGGATACACCGTCACCGAAAGTAATAGAGAGGCGGTGTTACTGCTGCGAGATTTCGCAGAAAGGGAGTGGAAGTCTAGTAGTGTTCGCCGTTTGGGTTGGGACGAAGTTACAGGGCAGTGGCTACGCGATAGTACAGTAACGTTGGCGGCGAACACACAAAACCCCATTGGAGACCAGTAAACAACTCGCTGGCCCACCGTGCGAGTGGTGGAAGCGGTTGGCGGAGCTCTCGCGAGCCATAGAGCCGACCGAGGCCAACGGGATCGAGGTCGGAAAGATCGTCTGAGCTCATTTTGCTTCGGCTTTACTCAAATGGTTGCTGATATAGTGAGTGGTGGGGGAGCTGCTACTGGGAGGTTCCAGGTGTGGCTTGCAAGACTGACACACAGACGCACGCGGCCTGCTCGACAGTGTTCCCAATGTTCTCCTAGCCGGCGGCAATGTTGTGCTCTTAACGAGACAGAGAGAGAGAGAGGAGTACGCGTTCACATAAAACATACAAATAAAAAGCAAACAAAAACAAACAGCCAACGACAAATAGGGAAAATAAGGCATCTAGAGCTACGTTGAATGGGTGCTCGATGAAAAACCGTACATACAGTAAAGAAACATGAGGCAGAAAGGGGACAGTGCGTAGAAGAAGAAGAAAGCCGCATCTGGTGACGAAGAACAGTAGAGTTTGCCACAACAAGCAGCCATAAATGTCACCGCCAGGACGCGTGACGTCCCTGAGCGACAATGATCGCTGTCGCTGTGACAGACAGCCTCACGACTTGCAAAAGCTATGCCTCTCATAGGGCACAAGTACATATGCGGAGACAGACTGCTCTCTGCTAGGTCCTGACTTTAGCGCAGCGACATTCGCTATTGCTACGAGACGAGAACGAGTAGGGCAGATAGAGACGTGATGGAAAAATTACCAAACTACACCACCAGATACAGCACGAAATGAAGAAAAATAGAGAGGGAACTCTGAGAACAAACGTGTGCTGTAATGTACAAAAAGTTAGTTGTAGCGTCGACGATGGAACGGAAACGGGGAATTCATATTCATATCGCTCCTTCATATGTCCGTCGTAGGCAACCTCTCTCGTCAAATAATGCGCTGGGCCAGCAAAATGCAAACGGTGCGCCTGACGCTGTATGCCGAGCATGAAGTGACAGAGGGATGCATTTGTCGTTTTGCATGGGCTGCACCGTTGTTCAGATTTAGCGGACATCGTCTAACAGTCAAAGGACGCGAACTCAAGCGAAGTCTGCCACACTTGAATCAGAGTTAGACTAAGTAACCATGTTTTTCAGCACGTAACAAGGAGCCAATGAAGACAGGTACGTAGGTTTTCCGACTTCTCGATATTCGTCACACCACTTTCTTGTATGCTTCTATGAAATGGCAAACGTACATTTTCGTGGCCGTTAACGTGGTGATATACGCTAAAATATCGACCTCAACAAATTGGCTTGGTGATATGATTGTCCAGGGGTATATGGGTTGTCGGTAGAACACTTCGACAAGGTTAGGTCTTGTCGCGTTAGCCCTGGAAGTCGTGATATGCTTCGCCGCCAAGCAAGTGGCGTATTTTCCCTCGCACATGCACTGAGCGGTGATCATCAGGTGCACGAGCGAGGAGCGTGGTAATAAAATTAACAAACTAAAAGAGGAAAAACAATAAGAAAATTGTAAGACGGTGGCAAGAGGAGAGAAGAGCCCGAGAGAAAAGGAGAGGAGAGGCGAAAAGAAGAGCAGACGCAGAGGAGAGTCCAGAGCAAAAAAACCAAAGAGAAAAGGAACAAGACGAGAAACGTATTTCATCTTACCGTTTAGTGAGGCGGGCGGGGGTAGCGGATGGGGATCACTTCCTCGTAACGCGCACTTCTTTCGTAACAAACGTAAGCCAGCAGTCAAATACAGTCGAAGGTCAACCCGATGTAGCAACAGCAGCAGCAGCAGCACAACAAACCAGCCACCGCCGCTGCAACACCAGCCTCAACAGTCTCAGCAGCAACAAAAGCGGCGGCAACAGCAATTCTGTTTAGCTTCCATATCCCTGCCCCTGCCCGCTTGCTCCGGTTCTGTTCTTCCGACGAACCACCCCTGATCCTGTCTGTGTCTCCTCATTGCCGCCCCGTGCCCTGTTACGAGGAGCCCCTTTGTGTCTTTTCATTTTAACCGTACTACTGACCGGTAGCAGCAACAGCAGCAGCAGCAGCAGAACTTACTTTGTCAGCGCCCGGCCGACCGCCTCCTATTTATATCCACGATCTCTCCCCCAGCCAGACCGCCCGCCTGCCCGCTTGCCCACCAGACCAAACCGGCTTCGTACTTCCGCCGAGCTATTTTTCACCCACACATGTATAGCGCACGTCGCCGTCTTTCTAAATTTCACTAGTGCTATTATTGCTACTACGACTACTTCTGAAACTACAGCTACTTCTGCTAGAAAGATATGATTCTTTTGCGAGACTCCTGTCTGCGCACGCATACCGTCACATTTGGTAGAAATATCGGCAGTTTGTTTTTCTCCTCATCGTCGCCGCCTCCACCGCCGCCGCCGCTGCCGCCGTCATGCGGTCTCCTGTATCGAGCACCAGACTCGTCCTGTAGCGGCATATCGTGTCGCTTGAGCTGTCAGTCGTGCGCTAACGCGCGTACGAAAACGCCCTAAGGCGTATATATATTAACTGTGGTTTACCGAGTTAGAAATGTTGCGTAACGCGTATTTTCTACGAACAGGCGGCTGCTCGCCTTACTAAGCAGAATAAAGATTAAAGTAAACAGAAACAGATAAAGAGAACAATTCACAACAATCTACTTAGTTGGTCGTTTTTAATTATATATATATATATATATATATATATGTGCATACTTAATAATTGTAAAATGCAGTTCTATTAAATAAGCCACGTTTAAATTTGAATTGGTATATATATATATATATATATGTATGTATATATATATATATATATATATATATATATATGTATATATATATATATGTATATATATATATGTATATATATCTTCCACTTGAGTAAACATGATTTTATCATAATCAACGCACTTTATTTGGCATATCGGGGATTGCATCAGACATGAGTTTTCTTGAGTTCGTGGCGCACATGACATGCAAGCTTGTTCCATGGTACTGCAGAATTTGCAGCCATGCCTGTTGCTTAAATGATGCAAACATCAGAGGCGTTTGTAGCTAATTTAGAGATAATTTTGCTTGCTTGTTGAAAGTCTCGTCATTGGTCGCATCAAGCATCTCCATTATGACTACATCGCTGCGTGCCACCCCGCATCCATTTGCTAGCTGGCGCAAAAAATATGTTTGCACCCTTTATACAAAGCTTCCGTCTCTTGTTAGGCGGGGGTTTTACACTAGAAACGCTTAGATCATCATGACGATAACAAACTTGATTAAAACATTGAGAAACAAAATGATTCTAAAGTTTTGCAGTTGTATTAAAAAGCGGGCGCATGAAACAGTTTGCTCGTCCTGACGCGACTAAGTCAGATGCGCAGTTGCGGTACTTGGACGGTAGATGTCTTAGACGCCAACATACCGATGTACCCTATTGTGGCTACTGTGCTAACAGTTTCCCCGGCGTGAGCTGGTTTTAAATGACCGAAATGTATAATATGTCATGATCGAAAAAAAACAAAGAACACAGATGTCTCACACACATAAAGTAACAGATAAAAGATTGGGATAATAAAAAACTCAAAAACGCAACATTAACGTACTAAATTATTATTATAATTTAATGTTACAAACAATGTTACAGTTGTGAGGTCTGAACGAATTATCGCACTTCTTTTAAAGAATTACTTTACTTCATGGTGCCGAAATTAGATACAGCGTTTCTTTTGCAAACAGCCAAAAACAACGTTTGTCTCAAGAATTGACCCTTTCTTCGGTCGCTCGTGCTCTTCTGAATTCACTTACTTAATTTACTGAGAAATACTTTGGTTCCCTTGCTGATTTGTCCTAGTGTCTCCATGACAATAAGCAGAAAAATATATCTTGTTCCCAGTCCAGCATATCTATTCCGTTTTCTGGCGTCCGTGTGTTTTGCCACTCACCCCGGCTCAACTGAGCTGTGGTGCAAATATAAAACCGCGGTTGTGCACGAAACCGTTGCAACTAAGGATTTTTTTCTAGGATGCTAGCTAAGAATTTTTCATGTGACCATTATGCAATGGTCATCCCATCAGGGTTTGCTTTGCCAGCGTACATTAAGTCTTGCAAGTGTAGATGGTATCAACGCTACCACTCGCAATGCATTCAACAGCGTTACAAACATAGTAACGTGCCTTGATAGGATTTTTAGGAGCTTCCCCTAACCGATTCGAATTCCGATTTTAAATCGAAGTATATAGTATGAAGAGTCAAGTTGTGTAACCTTATTAAGGAACACAATCCAATCATTTCGGTCTCAACAGTTGGATGCTTGTGGAGTATCAAATCACGGCGCGGTCTCTCCGGGAAACAAGCCCCTCTAAAATATTTTCGCTCTTTTTTTGCTTTTGAGCGCATCTAGGTTATTTTAGCTGGGGTGTCCTTTTAATGGGTTCAGATTCAACATGGTTATTTGTTCTATATATTATTATTATGCTAACATAAAAAGTCATTTAATAAAAAATATGTATGT
The DNA here is from genome assembly GCA_003439945.1 of Dermanyssus gallinae. Classification (NCBI taxonomy): domain Eukaryota; kingdom Metazoa; phylum Arthropoda; class Arachnida; order Mesostigmata; family Dermanyssidae; genus Dermanyssus; species Dermanyssus gallinae. The sequence goes on from QVRM01004733.1 coordinate 2,380,277, forward strand.
GGGGTATTCACATGGTTATTAATATTATTATTATTTATTTAATATGTTATAGAGCGATACAGTTGTGAGGTGTGAATGTGTATCCTAATTATTTTATAGTTTCTTTCTTGCTGTCGTCAGCCCATCGCACCTAATATCGACGCGGCGTTTCCTCTGCAAACTGCCAATGAAAGCAGCTGCCTCAGAAAGTCGCCTTCGCGTGCATCTCCGGTGTTTGCTTGTATTCGATCACTTAAGTCTTTAATAAATGTCCTTGTTCTTCTGCTGACCGGGCCCATTGTCTCCATTGCAATCGGCACGAAATTGTATCTAGACTCTAACTCTGTGTATTTACGCCACTTTTCATTCTCTGCGTGTTCGGCCACCCATCCCGCCTCAGTAGCGCTGTGGCACACATAAGACGGTGCGGCTGTGCAGGAGACTGTCGCATCCCAAACCAGGCATTTGCCTTTTTCCACGGCGGAATAGTGACACCGTCGGGCCTTTTATCGTCATGAAGTCCTAGTCTGGGTTCCAGCATGCTAGGTATTCCCGCCCTCCGGAGAGCTCTTTGAATCACTGCATTTATTTCTGTGTGCCTGGGAGCCCGACCTTGGCTCTTGATGCAGCTCAACGGGTGGAGGCCATTCTTCTCTACTGGTTTTCCACAGGCCTTGCAACTGTGAGGTTCGCATATCGACCCGCCGATTCTGAGAGCCGACACCATGCGGAATGAGACGTTGTCCAGCATGGTGCCGAGCTGTGGCGACGGGAGAGCCCTAAGGAATCCACCGCTGAAGGTGTCTTGTGCGGCCAAGAAGACTGCCTTCTCCGATGAAGACTCAAGGCTTTCGGTGATCTCACGGGCTATAACTTTACATCTGTAGTTATCAAGCACTCTCTGCGTTACACGTTTTTCCCAAGGACCTGGATCCAACTGCAGCTTGACAAGCGACTCTGCCTCCTGCTTAGCTATGTGCAGCCGGTGGTGAGCACTCGGGTCGACTAGCGCCTCTGCCAGCGGGCTGAATTCTAGCACAGACGCTGCGTAACATATGGGTGCCAATTCTACTGCTGATCGAACACCCAGTCCACCTTCTCTTATGGGGAGGCTTGCTCTTCGCCACGTATCGTCCGTGAAATCGATGTTAAGGACTTCACTCAGTATGTCTCTCGTAGAGTCGTCATACGCTTGCAGGGCGTCGGGACATTGGCTTGTAGGTGAGGTGCGCAATGTGTAGTTGAATTTCGGGGAACCTAAACTATATCTCCAAAGACACAGTGCAGCTTGTGAGTGCATGGCCAACAAACGAAGCCGTGTCTGCAGCAACGCCCGGCGTTTTTCTGTTGAGGTCTTGTAAATACTTTGTGGACTAAGTGGAGCTCCAAGAACTTCTAACTCGGCCGGGTTAACTTGCTTACAGCCTGGTAGAACGGCAGCAATGGTTTTGCGTGCTTCGTCTCGTTCCTGGGTGTCCCCCCCAACCGTTATAACTTCGCACTTGGAAAGATTGAGGATTGTCCCTCCTTCATTTGCAAACTCTATTACCTTAAGTATGTCAGCGGCCACCACTTCTGCCGGTCCTCCTAATGTACCATCATCCAGGTACCAGATGTTCAATGGGCTTCTCATTCGTGCCACTAGACTGGAGATTCCCAGACTGAACAAGGCGGGGCCTAGTGGGTCTCCTTGTTGCACTCCATTTGTTGATTTAAGTGGCTCTTTGTCACACCAGGATAGAAGTGACGGGTCCATATAGCATTGCCATACAAGTGGAAAGAGTTCCGGTACGTGTAGTCTTACTTCTTCTAATATTACGTCGCGTCGTATGGTGTTAAAAGCATTGCTAAAATCTAGCTTCACTAAAACCCGCACAGGACCGTCTGTTTCGATGTATGCTCGTACAGCGTGAACGGCTGCCTCTGCGCCTCCTTTTATAGAAACCCCTACTTGCCTTGGTCCTAAAGCTTTTGTTATGGATCCCTTACTGATCGCGATGGCCACCTTTGCTACAAGCCTTCGGATTGTAAGGCCACATGCTATAGGTCTGATTGAACCGTCCTTCTTTTTTAGGGCCGTAAGATTTGCGCCGTAAAAGGTCGTCAGGCAAGAAGAAGGCAGGCTGACGTTTAGTGCCGAGGCCACCAGAGAGCAAACTTCTTCCAGAAGTCTCCCGGATGAGGGTACTGAGTTGTCAAGCATGCCCCGGAGATGTCGGGGACGCAGCCCATCTAATCCAGGTCCAGATGCTACGGCGAAAGATCGGACGGCGTCGACAACCAATTTATGATATACGGTGTGTCCTCTTGTTGTTACTGGTGCCTGGAGGGATCCTAGGCGTTCGCTTGCGTCTGCTAATGGAGGGGGGTGCTTCTTTCTTAACTCCTGCTCCGTGTGATCGTTAAATGGTGCAAAAGAGTCGGTCGAAAGAAGGATCCGTGCGGCGGAACGTACATCACCTTCAGCTAATTTGCGCTCTGCCATCTTCCCCCTGTCGTGATCTGTATCAAGTGATGTGTCGTACTGTATAATGTTACGGTTACACTCGTCTAAGAGACTTGCGAGTGTTTTCCACCGCGATTCAGTAACGTTCTTCCTGATTATTTGGCATAATGACCGATCATTGTTTCTCAGTGGGATGCGTAGCAAGAGTATTGGCATTATTAGAAGCTTCTCCCAGGACGCGTTGTCTTTCCTTGTGTTGAAGTTGGAAAGTGCTTCAGCGTATGCTGTGCAGCATATTTCTCTAACTCCTCTGGGTATCACTTTGACTAGTTTAATGTTTTGATGCACCCGGGCCAGTGAGCGAATTAGCGTAATTGAGTCGAGGGTCGTATCCGATGGCCTATTCGGGTCGTCTTGTGCCGAAAGCGACGCTGGCGACGACGTGTCTCTCACGGGTTGACTGAGTGGAGGCCGGGTATCTGCCGGATGGAGACGTGTCGTATGCATACGCAAGCCCCGGAGTGACCTTAGGGACTTCCTGCATATTTCGCAGGTATATGACTGTTGTGATCGTAGTTGGGGTTGATCGGGGTTTGTATGGGCTGAAGGTAGGGAGCTCATGGTTAACTCGTAGTTTTCTGATTATTATTATTATTATTAATACTATTATAGACATGGTTATTGCATTAATATTCCATGACATTATAATTACATTATTACGAACAATAACATTATATGTTAACACTATCTTATTAAATTATTATTATTATTATTATTGTTATTATTATTATTATTTACTCTATCAGAACCTCGAATTGTGTATGAAAAGTTTTAAACCCAGAGTTCACGCCGTAGAATCTTGGAGTAAAACGCGTTCTTCGATTTCATTTTCAGCGTCGTACGTTTTACGTCGTCTGCGTAGATCCCAACGTTCATTGAAGGGGTACAAAAGATTTTGAGGGGCCTAGAATAGTTTCTTGAGGGCAGCCATTTGTGACACGCGAGCATGATGATGCGTCCTTGACCCGAACGCAGAAGTTTCTGTTTACAAGGAACAATGGACGCAATGCATTCAACAGCAAACAACATAACAAACATATTAACCCACTAAAATCTTATCAACGTGCCTTGATAGGACTTTTAGGAGCTTCCCGAGTTGCGTAACCTATTCGCATTCCGATTTACAATCTACGTCAAAACAGTCAAGTGATGTAACCTTATTAAAGAACATTATTCAATCATTTCGGTCTCAGCAGTTAGATGTGTGTGGAGTATCCAAGCCGATGTGCGTGTCGCTCGTTGAATTAAATCAATCATTGTTGGTTTCCCGTGCATAAGTTCCCAGAAGACAATTGCATGCCTTCACTTACATGCCTAATAAAATCTAGTAGTATATATATATATATCATTGTTAGTTAGCATTGGTGCAACCAGGCTCCAAAATGACGCTTTGACATATTTTACACGAAACAGGTATCCTGGACTATTTTTGTGCACCGTGCATATAACTGTATGATGGAAGATAATGAGATTGCTTTTCTTGTCAAGAGAACGGTGGAAAATGATCAATGGCGTCTGCCTATTTATCCACTATACTTTCTTTATTTGTAAGCAAGAGTGTGCAGAAAGTGCGATAGATAAAAATAGATGCAATACCTGCGCTCTCGCAAACAGTTTACAAAGTATTTGCAAGACCGCAGGTATTGCCTCAGGCGTCTTGCTGCACTTATTTGCCAGACGGTGCAGATGAAGCAACAGAGGATCCGGGGTGACGTGTCGACGTCACTTGTCAGACGGAGATCGGTTGGTGCCGGCTGAATACGAACTGGACGCAGTAATTTTTCGGCGAGCTCCTCACCAGTTGGATAAGTATTCGCACACAGGGTCTCAGTGTTCTCATCGTTCTCGGCCGTGACGCAAGCTTCCTTGAGTTTCAGCGATGCCAGGACTCTTACACAGTACTGAACGTACTTGCTGAATTACGAAGCTGTCGTCCGAAGCCGCGGTGTTTGACACCTCCATTATTAATTTTCTTTGTAACATTCTATCTATTTTATTGCTATATCATAGAAGCTCTTTCCATGGTTTTCTCGACTCGCAATTGCTCAGTGGGTTTTTGCTTTCACTGATTCTGTTGCACCGAAAACCGATTTTGCAGACTTGGCGACATCTTGAAAGTCAGAGAGTATTTATTACACAATACGTAGTGAAAAGAACTATCCTTAATTTGCCGCTTCAAGATTGCAAATCGTAATCACCTCTACTGTCAATTTAACATTAATATAACATGTTGGTTATCTGTCGGTCATCTGCCGGGACAAGCTGTAAGGGTTACCAGGAGACAATCACGTATCATAGGTGGTGTTTCAGTTTAATTGGGCCTAAACACAACAACAGAGTTGTCGTTCGCAAACATGTGTACGGGTCTTAATTATTTGCATGTGTCTTGTAGGCATGTATATTGTCGACAGCTCGCGCTAGCCCTTGCTTGTTGCAGATTTTTTTATATTGCTCGTATTGACGATTCTGTGGGCTCAGCAGTATTGTTGTTGGGCACGACGGGCTGAACTAAAATTGGCGCAGATCAACCTGACTGGGTTTGAGATGTCTGCATCTACTGTGACAAATTTTGACGTGAGTTGTGGAACATTTACTCCTGTACGGGACAGGGCTGAATTCATAGGAAAGGCGACGCCGCCACTCATATCTACACTTGTATCCATTCTATATGTGATTACTACCACTGCATGACAGTTTTGCAGACGTGGCGTTTTCCAGCTTTTTTTCTTTCATTTGGCTGACACATTGTTCTATTCGTAGTCAATTGTTTTTCTACTACATATCATGGTGATCAACTAAGAAATTGTACTATAAAGTGATACACTTGATAGTGCAGGTAGTTTTAATCACTATTGCAGTACTGATGCGTTTCTAAAAATCTCTCAAAAAATCTTATTCCAGAAGAAAATATGTACAGGCTTAAGAGCGATTTAACTGTTTTTTGTTGGCTTAGTTTTATGTACTGTTTTCCATTCTAGCCTAAAATGGCTGGACGTCTTTTGGGGTGATTTATTTGGGTACTGATATTCCCATAGAGTTTGTTAGAAATGGCATCACGTCGATCAACGTTAGCCGCTGCTGGATGGAAGGTCTGGACTTTCATGTGACGTTATTAATGATCAGATCAATGTTCGTTATATGTGCAGCAATCCGAGCTCGGGCAAACTTGTCGCATTAACGAAACGTTCTATTTTAATTAACGATCTCGGTCCATGCTCTTATATATATATAAATGTATGCGGTGTGCGAATAATCTGCTGGCATCTTTCACAAGTTCCCGCGCTTAGCTCTGCCCTCCGTGCGATCTGCGCTCTTCTTGAACAAAACAGGGTAGGGCTGCCAAATTCAAGGGGGAGCCTTACTCAACGCGTGGAGATTGTGAAAATTTAGCATGAAAAGGAAAACTCTGTACCGGCATGCTGGCTATCATTCCACGCAGTTTACGGTCGACATAATCAGCCTTGAGATAACGCCAATCGTGAACTTGTGCAAGAGTTGCACTCACCACGGTGCGCTTTCTCCTAAACTTGTCACCGCTGTGGCCGACAGGGTAGAACAAAGACGTCACCACCTCACCGATGTTATATTCTATTAGTAATGGCATGACTTCTGTATTATTAATATAGATGTCATCTCATTACTATCAAACAAAATCAATCCAATGCTTTAAAATATCTTAACCATTTCTGTTTTAATGTTACTTTTAAGATCTTAGACTATTTTTTAACCCCCCTAACATAAACGTATACAAGGGCCGTCATTCTACATTCATTTTTGAAATAAGTGGAGGGGCTATATATATATATATATATATATATCTGCCTTCTACTGGCACCTATTGCAGAAATCACTGCTGAAAGACTGCACGTGGAGAACCCGTTTTGCCGTGAAACGTTGTCTAAACTTTATAACGAAAAGGCGAAGGTGAATTCAATAGCGTAATACGCACTATGCCGAGGGTCCCTTAGCGGCAGACACTCCTTAGTCGTGGCAGTCGTGTCCTAAAACTAAAAAAAGCAAAAACACGAAATGGCGAAACCCGCCTCTATGCGTCCGCTAATCAGAGCGACTGATCTCAGTCGTAATAAATAAGTTCCAGAACAAATTGGCCGAGCGCGGCGTGCTTGCCGTACCTTCCACAACGCCCCACACTTTCTTTGCTCTCGCCTTCTCGTCCCTGATCTTGTGCTCATTCTGTCGTTCGTACATATAACTAGTTAAGGGGAATAAAATCTTACGATCTCCGAACCGCTGTGTCGATCCTGCGACTGCGGCAAGGATTCCCAAGTGTACCCTACTTCCTTCGTACCCCGTACGCCCTAACCCTCTCGTTTGCCTGAGATGGCTTCTGCCTCACCCGCTGCCCCGGCTGGCTGCTGCTGTTCCTGCTACAGGCACTGCTTCTTTCCCTTGACTGTTGTACGTTGAGCTATTTCTGGCCCAAATTCTTCACCCTTCATGCCCAATGACCCCTTCCAAGTAGGGTAGGAGAACATGAGGACGAAGAGGTGAGGAGACATCCTGCCCTGAACGAATTCCCTTTGTCCTCGGCGCCCGGTTTGGATCGCCCGCCGACGTGTTCTCGTCGCCTATCGAGACCACGTCTCGGCCGGCATGCCGGCTCGCTGAGCTGCCGCTGCTGCCGCCTGTTCGTCGCCGCCCCTACCTTCTCGCCACCCTCATGGTACTTCGTCGGCCGAACAAAGCGAGCTTCTTCCAACGCTAATGACCCTTCTCTTGGCTGACCTGGCGGACCCGCCGCGCAAGACGTGCTCGCCGCTCCAATCATCCTCACATGTTCTACGCCGATAACAACGGGATGTTTTCTTAGCTAGGAGATCATATTTCATACTTTATTCTTCGTCCACATATCTACCTCCACACACACATATATATATATATATAATATATATATATATATATATATATATATATATGAGTGACCGAATAATCAACTGGCGTCTTTTTAAACTTCCCGCCTCAGCTCTGCTCTCTGCGCGACCTGCTCTCTTTGTAACCGAAATAGGCTAGGGCTGCGAAATGCACTATAGAGCGGCACTCAACAGAAAACGAAGCGTACAGATTATAAAAATTCATCATGGAAGGAGAATGAACTCTGCATAGGCGTGCTGGCTAGCTTTTAGTGTGCAATTTATGACCGGTTATCGGCTTTGTGGGAACACCATTTGTTAACTTGCGCTAACGTTTCACAGGGCAGGTTCACGTACGTGACGTGTCAAACCGCGGAAGACTATGAATCGCTCGTTTGGCTAGGAAAAAATCGCCGCTGTAGCCAACAATGTGGAACAATGTGCGGAAATAACGGTTCGACGACGTGCGTTAGTACTGATGGTATCCGTGCTAGGTTATTTTGCAGATCACTACTCTGTCTTATTGCAGATTCTCTTTAAATCTGCTGCTAAGAAAAGCGAGCTTACCTGTGAAATGTTGGGTCACCAAGTTTTACTTTCGCCTTTCGCTGCATTGTTTGTATGCATCAAGTTTGTCGTGGTTAAACTGATAATTGAGTATTCGAAGTGTTATACTGGTGTGAGCTCGTGCAGCATATGTAGTACCCGCGTAGATGGGGCGTGTTTGATAGACTAATTGCTGTTTTAAGAAACATAGCTTTAATCTTGTCGATTTTCTCAAGTTTGGCTTATGTGATTTGTAATTGTATAATAATAATAATAATAATAATAATAATAATAATAATAATAATAATAATAATAATAATAATAATAATAATAATAATAATAATTATTATTATTATTATTATTATTATGTTGCGAGGTCTGAACGTAATATTGCAATTATTTGAAGGAACTACTCCATGGCGCCCAAGATAGATGCCGCGTTCCCTCTGCAAAGACCGAAGACCATGGTTGCCACAAGAATTGAGCCTCTTTTAATTCGCTCGTGACCTCCTAAATTCGTTTACTTAATTGTTTGACGAATACATCGGTTTTCTGACTTCCGCGTGCTTCGCTACCCACCCCGGCTCAACTGAGCTCTAATGCAAGTAGAAAGCCAAGTGTGCACGATACCGCTGCATCGCAAGCTAAGGATTTTTAATGTCACCCTTATACAACGGCCATCCCATCAGGGTTGTCGAGCCCGGTGGCGTGGTGGGTGCATGCGTCTGCGCCTCGCGACCGGAGGAGATACATAGGTGCGCGGGTTTGAGCCCCACCGTTGCACATCTGTATTTTAGGGGGGTCCGTCTATAAAGCAATGCGAAAAGCAGTCCCATGGACGTTAAATCTTGGCTGAGAGTCAGCCCCAAAAGGATCCCATCAAGGTTTGCTTCGCCAGCGGACACTGAGTCTCGCGGTTCAAGTGTAGATGGTATACCGGCTTTTTAAGAGATATTATAATCACACTGTTTAGTTAAGCATGTCTGGATGATCTTCACTTGCACTCTTCGGGCAACCCAGTGGATGTAGGCCACGGAAGTCTACCATTTCTCCACACAATTTGCACATAAATGGCTCGCAGACAGGAGCGGCAATTTTAAGTGCTGACATCATGCGGCAAGAGTTGGTGTCCAGCATGGTGCCGAGCGAAGACGAGGGTAAGGCTTTTAGCCCAACCCCACTAAAGGAAACTTGTTCCGCTAAGAACATGGCGCAAAAATAAGCTCAGATTATTTAGCAGGCAGTATGAAGAAGAAACGGTTTGATCCAACAAATCGCGCAGATGACGTGGTCGCAGTCCATCCAGTCCGGCTCCGCTTGCAACGGGGAATGAGTGAATTTCGTTTTAGATTGCCGAAGCTTTAGTCGAGCTTTAGTGAGATAGTCGGTTGTGGCTGAATGGGCTTTGCGGATTAATTGCTTTGAGATGCGGGGGGGGGGGGCAGGATGTAAACGGGTCCTGTGCGCAGAGGCCCTGCGAAGTTCTCAAGGCGCGACTGCAGTGTGTACAGGTGTAAGGGGTCTGGGATTGTAGGGAGTTCGGTCTAGTATCCTCATCTATTATGACTTCGTGGGGATGCGATGGTTGTAAAGTAATTTATGTATGTTTGTTGTCGCTATTCGTGTTTTCCTTATGAACCAAAAAGACTTGTTTAGAGCCATCTAAGTTTATGCACGTTGATTTTTTTTGCGACACAGGTGGATTGTATTTGCTGGTCGTGACAGCGTTGATTAATTATTATTATTATTATTATTATTACATAGTTGACTCTGTTTTCTGCCGGCTAACGAGGTGGTCTTCAGGTTGCTGATGCTTGACTCGTGTGCTGGCGTCAATATGCCAACGACATCTGTGCCGTTTTTCACCATATAGGTAATTTCATCTAGATTGTTTTCGATTTGTGGTTCTAGCATTTTAACGTCTTCTATAACAAATGCGTTTGTTCAGTTTGTCTTAAGATAACACAGCTAAAATATTCAGCGAACATAAAAATTTTATCCTGTGCGGTCATAAAAGCAAACATTCGCCAGTATCGTACAACATTTTTTCCACCGCTATCTCAGCTAGGCTGTATACACATATGCAGTAATAGTTTTTAGTCTCTACAAAGATGTATCTTCTTGTAGCTAATAAACCTTTGACGACAATACGTTCGTCGGTACAGCTATAGCGACACCCGACTTCCGTATAACGCGTTCTTTCGTCTTGATTGCTTAGCTATGTTAGACCTTGTGGCGTGAGAATACAATAGTATTTGGTTTTATCTCCGTACGGCATATAAAAATAACTCATTCATTAAATTGTTTTAATGTGTGTAATTGCTTACAGGCATTTGACGTTCCACCAGAAACACCTCAAAGTAGTCTGCTCGTGTTGTTGTACTATGTCGTTGCATGTCGTTTTACTGTTTAGTCAAGGCATACGATTTAAGTTCTCCATCTCGTCATATTTATCCGATGGTGGCATTCTTTTTTTGTGACTACGGATCCTGATGGCTGCTGTGGTTTTCAGCGCTAAAAACCGGAATACTTTGCCACATATCTATGTTGTCTTTGTCTCTTGAGATCTTTCCACTGTTTCTTCTGTTACGTGCAGTATGGTCGAAGTTGATGCGACGTGTTGTGATACCTCCGCATAGCGCATGGTATTGCACGTGACGCTGGTTGCCGTTATTTTGATGCTGCGCATATTTGTTTGGCTAGCAGTCTGCATTGGCTAGTAAGTTGCATCAACCGGCGAAGTAGCTAAGATTATAAGATCATTCTATGGTATCCGCAGAATGATTTACTTTCACCTGTTAAAGCGTACAAGCGTACAGGTCTCACCGAGGAGTCTACCCTTCTCCCTGAGGAAGAAGGACTTTGGCTGAAGAAACTCTCCACAGCATGTTGCGCATGATGTACCAGGATGTTCTTCAATGTTTCCCCACAGAATTAGCAATATGACGAGAGCTGAGCTCCGTAGTATATGTGCTCTAGAGAAACTACGACGGGGCAGGTAAAAGCACACATTTATCCTTAAGCAGTTTACTTCGTTGAGCCATGTGCGCCACTTGGATTACCTTTTGTCGCAACTTTTGTCAAAGTGCACTGATACCCGAACGCACAAATCCGTGTACGCTCTGTTGTTTTTTCGAGAGCTGACTACCGCTGATATATAGATACATTCAAATTGTAGAAATATACACTCAAATACACTCCAGCGAGGCAACACAATCTCAAATTGTGTCAGTTTGAAAATCTCTGCCGTCGACCGCGACGCTAGCCCACTCAAATCGGGTTCTTTTGTTTCCTCCCAAACCCTGCTATACAACTAGACACTTCAAAATAAATGTAACTTTATTATAGCGTAGAGCATAGGCATATCGTTTTAACAGGCGGGTGGCTCGATTAGCTGGGTTAAATCTAATCTGATGTTGCTTGCTTATAGCAAACCTACGCGGGTATATAATGTGGTCTAGTAACGTGAACTCGACCGCCCATGTGTGATCCAGAGTAGTCACACTCTATAAGTGATAGCTAATGGCCGTAGAATGTCAGTGCCAGTCGTTTAATCAATGTTGGAACCTCGGAGGTCAGCACAGCCTTCCTGAGGTCACCAAGTGGAACCGTTTATTACAGAAACGACCAGCGTTGGCTGGAGGCGACTGTCAAAGCTAACTTATTGTTCACTCAACCTACCCATGATACGACGACAGCCTTCTGGGCTAGCCGTTCGGCAAGCCATACAACAATATTTCAGACTGAACAATCGTTAACGCGTTGTGTACTACGCAATAATAATAGGAATAATAATAATAATAATAATAATAATAATAATAATAATAATAATAATAATAATAATAATAATAATAATAATAATAATAATAATAATAATAATTGTTATTATTATTAGCTCTCGAAAAAATGAAAATGTAAATAATCTTCATTCGTATACCACAAGTACCGATATCAGTCGATGGTTGCTGTTCGTAGCCTGTTTTCGCCGCGTACATTTCTATGTTTGTGTGCAAACATATTTATAGCGCTTTATATATGTATACACGTGTAAATTGAGGTAAGACAGCTTAGCTGGCAGTTGGTAAATACTGTAAATAGTAACGGGCATCTATGTGAGCAAGCCACTATCTACTGAAATATATGAGGCAAATTGCAGCAGCATCACCACCAGCGGCAGAAGTAGTAGTGTAGCTTAAAGCAGCAAACAGTAGTAGTGCAAAAAAGGGCGAAAAACGTGTAATCGTACTGGCCGACTCGGAGTAGTTCCACTAGTAGTAGTAGTAGTCGTAGTAGCTGTTTCGGCGCTCGCCTCCTGCATGCAGCCCGCTTCCCCGCTGGCCCCCAACAAGATCATGCCGGCAGGGCGGAGAAACCCTCCGGAAGGGGGTTCCGCCATCCAGTCCGGTCCGCCAATACTCCGATGTTATTGGCGGCGACGCGAGGGGCTACGTAGCGGAAACATGGGGAAAAGATGGCGAGCCGTCAGATGGTCGGTATGCGGTCGCTACGGGGAGTGCTGCCAGCGACGGCATTAGCTATGAGAGGGGGGGTGGGGTGCGACGGCAGCGGCGGCAGTCGCGTTGGCAGCGACATCAGCAGTAGTGCTGGCGCCCAGGGGGGAATTCGGGACATCCGTTGGAGACAAGGAGCCCCCGAAGAATGGAGTGGGGGGGGGGCAAAATGAAGGGTTTAAGGGAAGGGCAAACCCGCGTCACGTCGGCAATCCTCGGCAGGCTAGCTCTATACGAGTAGCGGCGTGGATGCACGCGTAGAGCTTTGAGGAAGAGTGGAGAGAAAGGGCCTTGATGGACAAAAAGCAAGCGAGAATCAAGGGAGAAATAGAGGAAGACAGGGAGAGGTGAGGGGAAGAGAACATTACCGGATAGGAACGGGGGGACGGGGGGGGGGGTCTGGGGAAGCAGAAGGCAAGGGTAGACGCTAGTAGCAGCACCGAGACCAGCGTGATGAACGGCCGACGCGTTTGGCAGCGTACGTACCAGCCACGGACGTGAGAGGCCCTTGCTACTGCTGCTGCTGCTGGAGTTGGCGGTCGGTCGGTCCGCAGCTCAGTGACGACGGCGACTTGCACTTCTTTGCTGTCGAGTGGCAGACCAACGAATCGCCACTGCGTGGCCGCGCCGAAATCCTGAATCCGCCTCCGAATGCATTCCGATATGTCCTCGTCCAATATTATCGGGCCTTGCACCGCCGCCGCCTCTTACCCTACTAGCGTGGCTGCCAAGGAGAAGAACTCACTGCACCCGCAAACTTAGCTACGAACACCGAACTGGTTCTATGCCGACCCGTACGAGACTGACGACCACGTCTACGACCACAACTGGAGCCTGGTAGCATTGAAGACCACCTTGTTGGCATCCTCGTCGTTGCGTCGTTGTCCAAATATCCGTCGTTTTGGGGCTGGACGAAGCGTCGTACTTCGTTAATTAGACCCACAAGGTTTGTTTAGAGAAAAGTGAAAAAGCATGACGACTTTTTAAAGATAAAATCGTCATGGTATATTATACCTAAACACTTATTACGCGAAATGTCTACCACGAGCAGCAATACAAAATGTCTGCTTGGCGGTGCGTACTGCATTGCGCAGCCGAGCTCGATCGCAATATATATATATATATACGCGTTTGCACAATGGGGTTATTGAGGTTTATTCCAATGTCGTTCGTGACTATACTGTAAAACTTGGCGTAAGATCTTGCACTAGTTCTGGCTTCAACGGCAATGCAATGCCAACACAACGACACAACAAACGTAGTCGCATTGCCATAGAAAACTGTTTTGTAAAACCCAAGTTTTTTTTTAAAGCATTTTTATATATAGAAACGGCAAGTTTTTCCGTCAAGGTTTTCTAATGAAACGCATTAAGCAAAAATGTCCTAAAAACATTCATAGTACATATGACCTTAAATATTAACCAGGGAAACGGGAAACCAGGTTGTTCAGTAAGGGAAACATTATACGCAAAATAAAGTACTTGCCATTCTAGATCTCACGTACGAATTTGTTGACCGTTTCAGCCTCAGCGTGCTTAAAAAGTTTGAAATCACTAGCAAGATTTGTAAAGGGTTTATCATATAAAACAGTAATGACAACAAATTAAAAAAAAGTGATGCCTAAAGTTTACTGCTTGCTTATTGTTTTCCCTGATAATTTTGTTATATGCGACGTTATAACTTACTTCGCGGCGTTAGCATACACAGAAAGTATCCTTTTCCAGGTCAAACTGAGCTAAGCTAGCTATTAATGAGAACTTTGTTGTGTCATTACCATGTGTGACCAAATAAATGCATATGGCTTTTTTTTACGGTCATCGGCTACACTTCAAATGCCCTCAGACGCGCCATTTACTTTCCAACACACAATCTTTTAAAAACTCCGGCAATCAAAGAGCCGGTCGGTCTGTCAGCCAACTGCGTCCGGACGGTTTGACTCTAGTTCCATGGAGTGAAGGTCGCTGCCTTGTGTACGACGTCACCGTGTCTTGCACGTTGGCGGTTTCTTATGCCCGTCATACCAGCCGAGAGGTCGGAGCAGCCGCTCGCCTTACTGAAGATCGCAAGTTGGCAAAATATCGTGAACTGAAACAAAACTTAATCGTTCAACCAATTGTCTTCGAGACATTAGGCCCAATAGGAAAAATCACAAGGAACTTTCTGGCGGACCTGAGATCCAGAGTTGCTGCGTCGACCGGCGATAGAAGAGCATGGCAGTTCTTGCTACAAAGAATATCAGTTGAAGTGCAACGCGGAAACGCCGCGTCGATAATTGGTTTATTTCCCACGGGCAAGGGACTCCTCTTTTTGCCGTAGCCGAATCAAGTCGGCGTCCGACAATGTACTGGTCTAGGCAACTAGATTTGCGTGTATTGACGCGCGAGTTAGAGCTGCTCAGATCAACTTCTGACATTGAACAAAGCAACCACGCTTTGGAGGCCACTGTCAAGGCGGCTGTAGTCAAGATGAAGTACAGATAAAGACGGGCGCGGCCCTGGTTTACACAGGCCTGCTACTTAAAACGTCGGGAAGTCTTCGGGCTCCTGCGCCGAACACGGGCTCTACACCCCGACCCCCAGGTAGTTGCTGATCGTAGGGCGCTCTATGGCCGACATAGAGCAACCTACAAGAAACAGCTTGTGGAGGGTAAGCGCCGGTATGATGAGGAGGAGGAGTTTTGTTTGCTTGAGAGAGCAGAGCGCGAACCCCATGTCTACATTGTTCGCCGGCAAAACAGAAGCATGCACAGCATGAAAAAGGAGCAGTTGCGGCAGCACTTTACTGCATTTCTGCTTGATGCAAACGACCCCGCGCCTAACCCAGTTATTGAGCAACCGCTCACTCTGGAGCAGCACGACATGAATTCGCCGTTTACGGTGGAGGAAATTATGCAGAGATTGCGCGGGTTACCCAAGAAAAAGAGTAGTGGTCCTGATGGGATCTGTTACGAACATTGGGCTGAGTCGTCTGATGATTTAGCGGAGGAGCTGTGTAAGCTGTTTAGTCAGATACTCAGCGGGGGACACATACCCCAGGTTTGGCACGAGGCCAGGCTTACTCTGCTATTCAACGGCAAAGACGGTGACAACGTGGACGATCCAAACCTCTATCGGGGTATCGCGTCGGAACGAACTCTCAAGAAAATCTTCGCCAAGTTGATTATCTCGAGGACACTTTCAACTGTGGAGAAGGCCCTACCTCCTAAGCTATTCAGATTCAGGAAAAGTCGAGGTACACTGGACGCGATCCACGTACTCCAGTCGGAAGTTGAACGGGTGTTGGCTGTGCCCGGGGGTCACTTGTACGCCGTCTTTATCGATTGTGTCAAGGTATTCGACAAAGCTCCCCGTCACCTACTAGTCGATTCATTTCGACATGCTGGGGTGGGTGGTTCTTTCCTACGAGTGCTCTCCAGCTTCTTTGATGAAGACCGCCTTGAAGTAAACGTAAGGGGCGAAGACACCTTGCAGCTGAGTCAAAACGAAGGGACCCCCCAAGGGGACCCTCTCAGTTGCCTGGCATTCTCCTTGCTCATCGCAGACCTAGCTCGCCATGTGCGGGAGGAGTTTAGAAACGCCGTTGTCGTCATGTATGCGGATGACATAGTAGTGGCTCACCGGGACCGCGGTGCCATTCATCGAATTGTCGGCGACGTAGAAAGTTACCTTCACCGTAAGGGCCTGCAAATAAATGCGAGGAAGACGAAGGCCATGAACTTTCGCCATGGGGGTCGATTGGCCGCAGCAGACGTAATACCCTGTTGTGGCCAACCGCTGGAATTTGTCAACTCTTTCCCGTATTTGGGTCTGAGACCACACTATACGGGAACGACCTTTACCCAGCACATCGGCGACAGGTGTCTAGCGGCTATTACCTCTATTCACACAGAGGTGAGAAACCCTCGACGACTGTCTTTGAGTGCGGCCGTGCGTCTTTTTGAGCTTAAGATTGTGCCAATGTTGAGCTACAGCCTTGGCAGGGTGTGGGGCCATCTTTCAGCGGAAAATTTTGCGCAGCTAGAAAGATGCTTCACAATATATATAAAACGGGTCCTTTGCTTACCCCGGATGGCAAGAAGCCGCTTCGTGTACCTGCTAGCGGGTTGCGGGCCGGCAGTGGAAACAATCAGAGTCAGGCTTAGGTCACCTATTACAGGACCACTTCAGCAATTTTTGTTGGAGTGGCAGGGAAAAGTGACCGAGGCCTTGGCAGAGGTAGCGCAATTGGATGTGTACCTCGCCAGGGAGCTTTGGGATGGAATGGCATGCACTAGCCGGCACGTGTACACAAGATACATTGTGCATGGCTATCATCACTTGGTATGTTCGACTTAAGGATTTCACCAAGTTGGCGATCAATGTCGTTGCCGGTTCTGCTTGCAGATATGCGCTAAATACCACGCAGCGAGCTGCCAGAAGCATCGGCGGTCTTTGCACTTTTTCGCCCGTTGGGACGGTCACGGAAGTGTTATAACTGTATAAAATGAATGAATTCTATTGTATTTATGTACCATCTTTAAATGCAATATTATTGCGAAATAAACAATATATATATAATCAAGTCGGCGTCAAAAATTATATGTGCAGCTAAAGGACCTAAATAAATTTATGTGTCCAATACACCTTTTAAAAACTGATAAAACGCGCTCTCTAGCCTCCGGAATATGCGTTGGGAACTTACTGACCACCCCCCATATGCCCCGTAACCTTAAATCTTCGAACTACAATGCATTTCGGTTATTCATAAACTTAAAAGTCTCTCTTGTTTTTAAAGGAGACAGACACTATAGAGACGAGCTTTGCTCAGCGTTTTTGTCGGCCAGCCCTCCAAGACTCTCTCTTGGTCCGGTTAAAAGGCTGCCTCCATCTGGTTTTCAGATCAACTTCTGACATTGAACAAAGCAACCACGCTTTGGAGGCCACTGTCAAGGCGGCTGTAGTCAAGATGAAGTACAGATAAAGACGGGCGCGGCCCTGGTTTACACAGGCCTGCTACTTAAAACGTCGGGAAGTCTTCGGGCTCCTGCGCCGAACACGGGCTCTACACCCCGACCCCCAGGTAGTTGCTGATCGTAGGGCGCTCTATGGCCGACATAGAGCAACCTACAAGAAACAGCTTGTGGAGGGTAAGCGCCGGTATGATGAGGAGGAGGAGTTTTGTTTGCTTGAGAGAGCAGAGCGCGAACCCCATGTCTACATTGTTCGCCGGCAAAACAGAAGCATGCACAGCATGAAAAAGGAGCAGTTGCGGCAGCACTTTACTGCATTTCTGCTTGATGCAAACGACCCCGCGCCTAACCCAGTTATTGAGCAACCGCTCACTCTGGAGCAGCACGACATGAATTCGCCGTTTACGGTGGAGGAAATTATGCAGAGATTGCGCGGGTTACCCAAGAAAAAGAGTAGTGGTCCTGATGGGATCTGTTACGAACATTGGGCTGAGTCGTCTGATGATTTAGCGGAGGAGCTGTGTAAGCTGTTTAGTCAGATACTCAGCGGGGGACACATACCCCAGGTTTGGCACGAGGCCAGGCTTACTCTGCTATTCAACGGCAAAGACGGTGACAACGTGGACGATCCAAACCTCTATCGGGGTATCGCGTCGGAACGAACTCTCAAGAAAATCTTCGCCAAGTTGATTATCTCGAGGACACTTTCAACTGTGGAGAAGGCCCTACCTCCTAAGCTATTCAGATTCAGGAAAAGTCGAGGTACACTGGACGCGATCCACGTACTCCAGTCGGAAGTTGAACGGGTGTTGGCTGTGCCCGGGGGTCACTTGTACGCCGTCTTTATCGATTGTGTCAAGGTATTCGACAAAGCTCCCCGTCACCTACTAGTCGATTCATTTCGACATGCTGGGGTGGGTGGTTCTTTCCTACGAGTGCTCTCCAGCTTCTTTGATGAAGACCGCCTTGAAGTAAACGTAAGGGGCGAAGACACCTTGCAGCTGAGTCAAAACGAAGGGACCCCCCAAGGGGACCCTCTCAGTTGCCTGGCATTCTCCTTGCTCATCGCAGACCTAGCTCGCCATGTGCGGGAGGAGTTTAGAAACGCCGTTGTCGTCATGTATGCGGATGACATAGTAGTGGCTCACCGGGACCGCGGTGCCATTCATCGAATTGTCGGCGACGTAGAAAGTTACCTTCACCGTAAGGGCCTGCAAATAAATGCGAGGAAGACGAAGGCCATGAACTTTCGCCATGGGGGTCGATTGGCCGCAGCAGACGTAATACCCTGTTGTGGCCAACCGCTGGAATTTGTCAACTCTTTCCCGTATTTGGGTCTGAGACCACACTATACGGGAACGACCTTTACCCAGCACATCGGCGACAGGTGTCTAGCGGCTATTACCTCTATTCACACAGAGGTGAGAAACCCTCGACGACTGTCTTTGAGTGCGGCCGTGCGTCTTTTTGAGCTTAAGATTGTGCCAATGTTGAGCTACAGCCTTGGCAGGGTGTGGGGCCATCTTTCAGCGGAAAATTTTGCGCAGCTAGAAAGATGCTTCACAATATATATAAAACGGGTCCTTTGCTTACCCCGGATGGCAAGAAGCCGCTTCGTGTACCTGCTAGCGGGTTGCGGGCCGGCAGTGGAAACAATCAGAGTCAGGCTTAGGTCACCTATTACAGGACCACTTCAGCAATTTTTGTTGGAGTGGCAGGGAAAAGTGACCGAGGCCTTGGCAGAGGTAGCGCAATTGGATGTGTACCTCGCCAGGGAGCTTTGGGATGGAATGGCATGCACTAGCCGGCACGTGTACACAAGATACATTGTGCATGGCTATCATCACTTGGTATGTTCGACTTAAGGATTTCACCAAGTTGGCGATCAATGTCGTTGCCGGTTCTGCTTGCAGATATGCGCTAAATACCACGCAGCGAGCTGCCAGAAGCATCGGCGGTCTTTGCACTTTTTCGCCCGTTGGGACGGTCACGGAAGTGTTATAACTGTATAAAATGAATGAATTCTATTGTATTTATGTACCATCTTTAAATGCAATATTATTGCGAAATAAACAATATATATATAATCAAGTCGGCGTCAAAAATTATATGTGCAGCTAAAGGACCTAAATAAATTTATGTGTCCAATACACCTTTTAAAAACTGATAAAACGCGCTCTCTAGCCTCCGGAATATGCGTTGGGAACTTACTGACCACCCCCCATATGCCCCGTAACCTTAAATCTTCGAACTACAATGCATTTCGGTTATTCATAAACTTAAAAGTCTCTCTTGTTTTTAAAGGAGACAGACACTATAGAGACGAGCTTTGCTCAGCGTTTTTGTCGGCCAGCCCTCCAAGACTCTCTCTTGGTCCGGTTAAAAGGCTGCCTCCATCTGGTTTTCTCTGAAATAACCGTGGACGTATGTCTGTGCTATTATTGTTGTATAAATGCCATACTTCACGCAGATAGCGTCGAATTCCCACTCAGCTTGGAGTCTGTGACTTCTGCAGGATCTAATGGTACCCAATCTCGACTAAGGCTTTAGCAATGTTTTACTGCCAGTCCCGCAAAAAATTTTGGAATAGACCGGTAAATCAGTGAAGTCCGCCCGACTTGATTGTTTTTTACACTGCTGGTCATTGCCATGAGAGGAAAACAGAGAACTCGATTCGTATGTGGCAAAACATTTCTCCAGCAGCACAAGGTTTGCCGTCGAGAGATGTGTCCACACTCTACCGAGACTTTTACATGGTATTGTATATATATATATATATATATATATATATATATATATATATATATATATATAAACGTACGAGTTCAGATCGAAATGTGCTGAAACATATTTAGAAAAGAAATAGTTGTTATTTAATTTTTCAAAGCGTTATTTTTTTGTCAAAATAGCTCGTGCCCGTTGCAATGTACGCCTACAACCTTCGTTCCCGCTTTTTACAACATTTTATAAACGCGTTTTTTGAAACAAGTTGAGTTACTGTTGATTTCTTTTGTTTATATCCTTCAGAGTCTCAAAGCGTTGTCTCCTCTATTTTTTGTTGATCTGTGGGAACAAGAAAAATCGCACTGGGAGAGGTTCGGCAAATGGGGAGGTTACGGAATTATAGGAATCGATTTGCTTAATCAGATAATCTGAAATCAGTAACGATGTGTGCGCCGGTGCGCTATTGTGATAAATAATCCAATAGTTGTTTGCCCAGAGTTCAAGCCTCTTACGTAGGACGTGCTCGCGCAATCTTCTTAAAATTTTCGATAGTATTCCTTATTGGACGTTGATTCAGGTGGCAGACATTCGCAGAAGATTGATGGAAGACTGATTCTCTTGTAGTCGAAAAAACAGTCAAAATAACCTTGGTGTTGGATCTGTTAATTCTGTCAGAATATCTTCGATCGACTTTCTCCTTAGTAGCAGCACTAGGAGGATTGGACTTCAGACTCGGTGTCCTAATCATACACCCATGAATTGTCTTCTGTAATCGTTCTCTGATGCAATCCATAGTTTTATGACAAAACTCATTTGCTGGAAATTTAACATTTTCAAACCTTGCTGTCTTTATTCTGATATACAAAATATTGTTTAGGACTGTTAGAACTGATCAATAAGGTACCTCCGATTCCTCGGCTATCTCACTAACAGTAATTCGGCGATCGTTGAGTACGATATCGCGGTGTATCTTAGCGGTTGCTTCACATGCGTCGCGAAATCAACGGTATCACGTATACACAGTGTTTCAGAATACTGCTTGATCACCATAAATCGTTTGTAAAACTTCCACCAATTTAGAACATACGGTTTGATTTTCAACACATGATGATGTATGATTTGGTTTCAACACATGATGTAAATTTGTTGCTCCTTCATTTTTGGCTCCACAAAAATCGAGGAACTTCGTTTTCAAAACGTCTTTAAACCAAATCCAAACAATAAATTCTGTTCTCTGATGTATATTTCAGCTGATATATATGGTATATCTAGAGCAGTTTGCAGCACTTTCTTGATTACTACTTTGGCAAAAAAATCTTTTTGAACGTTTCTTCCGACGCAGTACCCCGTTACAGATTTGAAGCGTCCGCATAATCGACGCTTTTCCACTTGAAAAGAAGCGTGAGTTACGGCAACCCAGCGACCCAGTCCAAGCACTACATTTTGTTAGTAGGCTTAGTACTGCCGCCATTTTGTCGCTGAAGGTGAGGCGTACGCTCTTGCTTGTCGCAACAGCACCAACACTTCCCGTCCAACAGTTCGTCGTCTTAGGTGGCAGGCCTTGTGGAACCAACACCGCGACTGTCTCCAGCATTTTAGTTGCTTAACCATTGCCGCCGTCGTAGCCTACTCTAGCCAATCTCGTCGCCCAACCTTACCTTATGCCCAGAGCTAGAGTACGCAAGTTAAGGCGCCGGCATGCTAGTGGGATTGCTAGTGGCGGGGCGTCCGACTATGATCAGATATGCGCAAAAACGCCAGCACTGGATGGTGTTTCCGAGCCGAACTTTTAAAGACCTCTCTGCCTATAAGTTATAGTGGATGCTGCAGATGCGAGTGGAACACAGCGTGTTTAACTTTTGTTGAGACCACCATTGGTTTGTCTGTGAGCTTCGTTTGCAACTGCTTATATGCAGTGCTGCCACTAACTTTATCAACGCGTCATGTGATAGATTGGTCAGTAGTTCTCTTTGCAGGCTTGAGCAAGGAATATTGCTTTGTAGGAATTAAGTTTTGTGAGACGTACTTGCTGTACCTTTATCACTCTTTGATCACGTACGGTTAACTAGATAGGATTATGAGAGAATAGATCACGTCCGTGGTTTTCACAATCTTACTATCTCAAGTGCTCGGGCTCTTGTGGCCAAGAGCTTAGGCTCAATGCAAGCCAGGCATCCGCTTACACTGGAGCAGCACTGCATTCTCTCCTATTCAACTGTAGGCATGGTGATGACAAACAAAGTCCAAATCTCTCTCGTGGAGTGATATCAGAGCGCATATTGGAAAATATTTTCTGCAAATTTGTTATTCGACAGTATGATCATGAAGCTGAATAGGGCTTTCCACCGGAACAATTCGGCTTCAGGTCAAGGAACCCGTGATGCAATACACGTTCTTTAGTCAGAAATCAAGCGAGCTGTCGCACAACCCAGAAGTCATCTGTATGCAGTTCTTATTAACTGCTTCAATGCTTTTTAACAAGGCCCCTCGTTATCTGCTGGTTGAATCTTCCAACAAACAGGAGTAAATGACTCTCTGCTGAGTTATGTCGCTCGACACTCATAGCTTTTGCTACTACTAGAATCTTTTTTTGCGTTCTCTACATTGAACACGTTGAGAAGAGGACTGCGGAAAAGAATATATATATATATATATATATATATATATATATATATATATGCAGACTGTCGTATGGCTATTCTGAGAACGATAAATGGAATAGTGGAGCTCGCTAAAGCAAATATTTCTTTCCAATGGAACGTGGTCTCTGAGAAGTCTGCTTTCGGAGTGAGAGTGAAATGACTATAATTTGTAACACTGGTGTTGCCCAACATTGGAGTATTAAATGTGCAATTGCAAACATTCTGCTTCTTCTGAAAAACATATAACACCTGTCAGGATGCCGCATGGTCGTTTAGAAGAAAACTCGCAAATTAAGTTTCTTTATTAGCCTTGATTGCGGACAAATTAAGATGGTTGGGCGGGGTGTCGAGATTGAGTGCATGCATAAGCGATAGCGATAGGTAAAAGCGATATAGGGAATTGTAGAGCTTGTTAAAGTAAACAATGTTTTCTAATAGAACGTGGTCTCTAAGAAACCTTGTTTCGGAGTGAGAGTGATATTATTCAAATCCGTGACACCGGTGTTATGGCCCGACATAGTGTAATTACGAGACAACCAATCCTCGAGAAACTAAGCACATCATTGTGTCCGTGAAAAAATAAAACGAAAGACACATAACGCCGGCCAGAAGATGCGGTATGGTCGTTTAGATATTTTGCCAAAAATAATGTTCTTTTGCTCGTGTTCACGTCCAACACCTCAAAATTATAACCCCTCGACCATTCACAGCGCTCAAAACTAACACATGCTACTAACAAATGCGCATTTCATGACTATCACTTTGGTACCAAATCCATGGCAATACGACCCGTGATTGCGGAGTAATCGAGATTGAGTGCGTGCGTAAATGACCTGCTCTATCAGATAAATGATTCTGCACTTTCAGCCACATTGACCTTCAATACTTTTAGTTGCGCTTTCAGTGTCTAACAAGCCGACTGTGACGGAGTGCTTGCTGCAGCTTTTTTCCACTGCCGTTGGTTGTTGTTTTGCTACTAACCTAGCAGTTTTTAATGTTACTGTGCCCAACCTCAGCTGTGTCGTCTAACGCACTTGTCCAAATCACTTAGGCCTTACACGACCTCGTTCGCTGCTCCGTATACACAACAGTCGTCGGCAAACGTGGTGGGCGCCTTGGGTTTCGGCATACAACTTGCACAGAACGGCGACGGCGCTGAATCAGGACATTTTTGACGATTCATATTTTACTTCTCAGCACACGTGCTTTAAAATTCACGGACCATCTGTGCACTTCACACTGATGACTTCACTGAAATAGTCGGCATCCTTGCCCGTAAACTGACGAACTGCTCGTATAGAGTGACCCGTTTGTGCCGAAGCCAAGAAGGTAAATCTGTGGTCATCGTCAAGAACTTTAGGATTATTGACTTAAATAATAACTCCAAACTGCAGCGCAGTGGAGAGGCTCACACCCTCTTCAGCTCAATTAAACTCTTCGTCCAGAGGTGTCAGCGATTTGCAGCTTTTTGGTAAAAATCTGTATTCATAAGTGGCTGGCTCAAACGTGACGCTTGACTTTTTGTTTATGATCGTTTCCTAATTCTTCGCACAGTTTACGGTTGCGAAGAGCCTTAGGGTAAGTTTATGATCATCTATGGCCATGGCAGTTTAGCAATGTAACTTTTGATTCCTCAGTTTGAGTGTACTTAAACGCCTTACGTGCTCAGATTTCTTCTTAGTAGCGTGCGTTCAAGTCTCACATCAGCTGCATCGTCACAGTATTTGAACGAGCAAGGCGATTTCCGCTCTGGCTTTCAAGTTTGAAGACCACACTAGCACATCTTTTCACTACGCTGACCTATTGTCCTTCTGAAGCCTCTATATTTTTCTCTTTCAAAAAAAAAAAAAAAAAAAATATATATATATATATATATATATATATATAACGATGCTTATAGGAAATGTATTTATAAATATCTAAAACGACTGTGCTTTCCTATTTGAGTCTTCCGCCCTATACTACCTCGCCTAAGGTCGGCGTTCTCTTTTCAGCCTAACCAAGTTGTTGACCGCAAGACATTGTGCCATCTGTTTGGCAATGCCGCAAATTCTTACCGGAAATCGTAATCATTCATGGTCTACACATACACACGCACAGGACGCAAAGATAGACAAGCGAGCGTAAACTCTGCTGCGACAAGCGGGTTTCCTGTTGAGACCGATTGAAGTCAACAAAGGGACCGGCGCGATCTGGCCCTGCGATGATCCGTTCAGCGTCTGACCCACAATCTGGTTGGTGTGGACCCGAGCCATCGACCGGGTCGATGATGTTCATGATGATGACAGAGCCTATTATCGGCTTCGGGCAACGGCCTCGCTGCGACCGCTATGGCTGCAACGCATCCAGTTCTCCTGACCCGAATAAAGATTGCAATAGGGGGGGGGCACATTTCTTCCGTTGTGAATCTTTGTGAGACGAGACGCTTCTGCTGAGGGAATTCATAGTCGGGTTACGTCCACATAAGCCAAGGGCCAGCAGAGGCCATAACCTACATCTAATAATAAACTACATATATATATATATATATATATATATATATATATATATATATAAAGATCCGAAAAGTTCAACCAGATGAGTGAGTGTATTCTGTTGACGTAGCATTTGCCTTAGCAAATAAATTCGTACTGGGAAAGTATCCATATAATATAATAAATAAAAACACTATGCTTTTTGTGACAAAAAAATATTGAGCGTAAGAAATTTAGGATTTTTATTTGCATGCTACTACGCTGTTGCTACTACAAAAAACTAAATGCGACTGCTTTCCACGGCTAGTACGAACTAAACAATATTATTTGCGAATTGCATGTTTTATTTTATAGTCGACGGAGTTGCACGCACGGTAAATGCATTGTATAGATAAGTCCATTCGCATCCAATCAGCTAGCCACGTGAAACATGCCGGTATACATTTGGCCATGCACCCGACAGAAAGATTGCTTGTGTGCTCTGTGCGTGCGATGTCTTTCGAAGCCTGCGAGAAGTAGCTTCTTAGACTGTTTGAGCGGATGTGAAAAAGCGCGCGATAACCAACTCCGTTACCCCGCTGAACATGCGTCGAAGCACTAATATTCTGCACAGCAAAATTGCCAGTCCGGCGAAATTTGTCAATTCCAGTGTTCTAGTGATGTAAGTCAGCATGTGACAACTGACGTAATGATCAGCGAAACATGTACAAGTTGTGGACATATCGGATGTTAAAAACGTCTAAGGCGCAAAATATATGCGCCTGTGTAGTGGGTGCACATCACTCATACTTATAGATCACTTCGGGTAGAGCGCCCTCTTAAAACGTGCCTTCCAGTGCGGTTCAGTTCACTTAACTCAAGTATAAAACAAACTTTGTGCTTCGAATTGCCCTCATCCTCATTTAGTTTCATGCCACGATGCTCCTGTGCTACGCATTCCAGTACATGGTACTTGGCACGTCTCTAACGGCAGAACCAACAAGTGACAGTTCGTACTCTTCGTGGCAGCGTCTGCACACCGTTGGTTAGTTCGAGCATAGCCTTGCATACACATGTATGCATGGCTATGCGTGGCGTTCACGTGGCGACTGTCATAAGCAGACCAGTGCAAGGTATTGAATACGTTCACATCCCCGATCCCCCGTCTGGTCTCGGGGCGTCGGGGAACGTAGAAGTATTCAATGCTTATTTTTGACTATAGCCTCTGAAATAAAACATTCCGAATTTATCACTTTAACGCTTCACAAGTAAAAAGTTACTTTTAGCTACCCAAGAACCAAGCAAGTTTTGACAGCACGTATATAATATGAGCATTGAAATTGAGATCTGCTATGACTTAGAGACCGGGGTTGCGTACAGGGTGTACGGAGCCCACGGAAGTGCATCAGCGTTCATTGTATACTCAACGTATGGGTTACGATGTGTCACAACAACACGTCTTATGGAAAATACTACATATGGTTCTCTACGCATTTAAGTATAACATCTTAAACGGCACGTTGCAGTGCGGTGGGTCGACGGGTCTTAGACAGGGATCTTAGAGTTGTGCGCGTATTGAAAGTAGTATATCTAAAGTGGCAGATATTAGGTAAGTCAAAAAGTTCGTCGGCTTTCTGGGACCACATTTTTGAAATTCCCGCGCTCTGCAGCAGGGCCGCCTGAGAGTGCGGCTGGGTGTTTACATTCAGGAGCAGACCCGTGGCGGCGCGACGGTATACCGGTTCCAACTTTACCGTTTCGTTTGCGGAATTGGCAGCTGTTTGCAATGGAGGACAAAAATACGCATTTTCGACACATTATGTTGTTCTCCTACCGTGAAGGCATAAGTGCAGCGCAAACAACCCGGAGGATATGTGCAGTCTACGGCGAAAACGCAGTACACAAATCCACAGTCGAAAAGCGATTCGCTCGTTTCAAAGCTGGAAACTTCAATCTCGAAGATGAACCGAGGTCAGGACGACCCAATGTTGTGGAGACCGACGAAGTCATAAGCCTGGTTACTTCGAACCCAGGTTTGACCATAAAAGAAACTGAAGATGTAACGGGAGTCTCCCACGGAACCGTTTGAAATTGCCTCCATGATGCAGGTTTCTCGTGCAAGCGGAATATCTGGCTACCACACGACCTCAATGATAGGCAGCTTGAAGGGCGAGTCGATACCTGTCACGCACTCCTCCGGAAGATCTCGAATGAGCCATTTCTGAGGAGATTGATAACCGGCAATGAAAAATGGATACTCTACAGAAACGTAACACAGAAAAGAAGTTGGGTCCCCGGAGGTTCTCAGGCCGCAGCTATCCCTAAACCCGAAATTCATCAGAAGAAGGTTATGCTGTGCTGCTGGTGGGACTGTAAGGGCGTCGTGTATTTTGAGCTGCTTCCAATGGATCAGACGATCAACTCCGTTGTCTACTCCAGACAACTCGAAGATTTGAAGGCTGCAGTAGCAACGAAGCGCCCGGAATTGTCAAACAGGTGGGGCGTCACTTTTCAACATGATAAGGCGACACCACACAAAAGTTTGGCCACCCGGCAAAAATTGGCGGAGTTTGACTGGGATGTGCTGCCGCACCCAGCTTATAGTCCCGACCTCGCACCATCTGATTATTACTTGTTCAGGTCTCTCCAGAACACCCTTGATGGCACAACATTTAAACCTTTGGAGGCTATAAAAAATCACCTCACTCAGTATTTCGACGAGAAGGACAAGACGTTCTGGGAGAAAGGAATCATGGATCTACCGAGGCGATGGGCGAAGGTTATCGAACAAAACGGTCAATACATCATTGAATAAAAATACTGTTGTCTGCATAAATAAGGCTCTTTAAAATCGGGTAAAAAAGCCGACGAACTTTTTGACTTACCTAATAGGGGTCTATGTCTAAAGCATAAATAATGTACAGTAAAGGCGAAGCGCAACCACTCTCAGGCAAGCATTTACTACCCTTTGAACACAAACCTATAATGCACCAAATCGGAGTGGCTATTGCCTTTAAGGAATGAGAACGAATGGAATACTAGTTTCTCTATTTAGAACGCCACAAGCCACCGAGCATTGAAAGGCAGGCCGATAGTTTGTAATGTCCGATTTGCTGCACGTCTATACCGGCGTGGTTATGCTTTCTCTAACATACTCTGGGACAAATACACTGTTATGAACCTCCCGAACAGCAATTTCAACGGTGCTGCTAAAAAGAGAGCCAGCTTATAGTTAAAAAACTGGGGAAGCCCACGTGGTGTAAATCTGCACGTCGGTTTGAAGCCGCACATGATCAAAAAATGGTTCTCCTGTAAAGGATAGCGTCTGATCACGGACGTCAGGAGTGAAGTTGGAATCTGAGATGTCCGTGCATGGGAAGCAGTTCAGTCGCCCGTAGAGTCAGTCTCCAAATAGGGACAACAAGTGGACTATATCTAGCGCGCTAGAGGTGGCGGGATACCAGCTTTAATGGTGGGCTGGCGTTTTGATTTTTAAAAATACTTTTAATACATTTTTATTCAGAAAGGGGGCATCTTGCCCTCGACATTTTGGACCACATTTGACGTGTTTCGTGGTCTATTTTCAAAAGCTTTACGAATACGATCTTTGGGGTTAGAGGTTGATTCGGGGACATCCTTGTAGATTTGTATTTTTACAAAATCCCATAAAAGGAAGTCCAAGGGCCCGCTTTGTGATTTGTGGACCCATCTTGTTCAAACAACATGTCGACCACATCCGATTCGTCTAATTTCGGCCAAAAATAGTTTTCGATCATGTTACGATGACGCTTTCTGTTTGTGGTTACAGTCTCTTTTGCGGTAGTTTTCAAAAAGGTAAGGGCCTTTTCATGAAAATTGTTCCTAATCACTACACGTTATTCCGTTGAATTTGCTACTTGCAACTTGAATTTGCTAGCCACACTCTGTTTACGAAGAAAGCAGATTGTGGAGAGGGTGGATCTATGCGCGGGGCCTTTTAAAAGATAAAAGCTGATTATTCAAACACATTATATATACTCGTACGTAAACATACGTGCAACTCATATATTGTCACGGTTTTCACTGGATAAGTTAAGCCACGTAAACGCGACCTGAGCCAACGAACTATTTCACCGTAATCGGGCCATATAAAAAGGCATATTAAATAGATTGAGGAAGTTGACGACAACATTGTTTTTAATATAAGCACAGCAGTGCTTTCTAACTAGCTTCCGAACTAGCTTTCGCACCTTTCACTCGCCATCCGAAAGCAACTGCACTAGATACTTGCACAGTACGCAGGGTTTCTTCGAGACACGAGTGGCTATCCGAGAATGCGACGCTAAGTGTGTTTTGCGCGTCACACTAACAAATCCCTTGTTAGCAAGCAATTAACTACAGTACTATGGTAATGATGTGGCGAGAAAGTCTCCTAGCCTGCAGAAAAGCCCCAGAACAGGTTCGCTGCGCTAAGCTGGCGACCGAAAGCCCTTCTCTCTGTCTCTCTCTGCTGCTGCGTCGGTCGGTCGGTCTGCCCATCATCTATCTGTTCGTCTCCTCGTCGCTCAAGAATCAGATGATGATGGCGTAGCGACTACACGCTACACAGGCGTCGCAGTTAGCGAGGACAAGGTGTGCAGTGTGTGCAGTAATCGCTTCGTCCAGCGTCCGGAGATCGGTTGTTCTCTCTAGACTCATCTCCCGCGGAGATGAGTCCCTTGGGTCATAGAAGTTGAGGAAGCATCGACTGTCGTTCGTAATGTGGATGCGTAGCCTGGACACCTTGCTGGGCATGGTGGGATGCGACCCATCTCTGCATAGACGACATCATAGGGGGCATCGGGAGATGCGCCGGGGGTGAGGAGTGCACCTCACATCATCGACTACTTTGTTGTCCTCATCGTCGTTGTCGTCCTTCACATCGTTGTTGGCGGCAGCATAGCTGGCAACGTTGTTAGGCTCAACGTTCAGCAACGCCAGATGCTTCCTAGCTTGCAGGCAGGCAGGCACTTAGTCCTTCAATCCATCTTGTTTTCGCACTTGTCCGCCCTCGCTGCATGGGGCTGGCCTAGCGTTGTCTAAGGCCTGTTCAGGCCCTAGTCCTGGTCGTCCTTGAAGGGCTGGCTGGATGCTCGATCCTTCGCTGCCAGCGCTGCCCACTGCGCAGAGGCAGCGGCAGCTGGAGCTGCTGCCGCGGTGCCGCAAAGTCGCCTCGTTCTTCTCGTCCTGGCCAAGCAGGCAAGCGAGAGTGAGGCTGGGCGATAGAGTGAGCCGAAACGAGACGGTGTTGTTGCCTCGTCCGAAAGTTCCAAAGTTGACCGCAGCAGCTACAGATTCGACGACGAACGCTACGTACAAAATGCCATGCTGCCACTCCTTCATCAGTCATCCACTGAGGCAAACGTCGGCGCCGTCCATTTTTTCGAACGGCTCGCCTGGTTTCGACACTACTAGTACTACCCCGTGTTCGCTTTTTTCTGGCATTCCTCGAGGCCTGTCGCGTAGGATAGCAATAGGCGTTCGTTATCTGCGGCCATAACCATTCGGTTGCCACTGTGGTCACTAGCGTTGGTGTGACGCGGTGTGACGGTCACCAGCTGAACAACCAACCGCCTGTCTGTACAAAGTGACGGTAAAACGAGCAATTTCCGCAAACCATTGTGTATATATATATTTGATTAAAAAAGGACAAGGTACCTTCATTATAAATTTAACAACAAATGCCATTCATTCCCACTGCGTGTTCATTCTCGTTGATTCGCGTGTGAAGTAGTCACACCACGACTCCTCGCCCGCAACATTGGGTATCAGATATATGGAGCCCTCATTGTGAGGTCTCTAATGCTTCAGACTGAGGCCCATTTGCTGTGTCGAATCTGTAGCTGCTGTGCAGGGCAAAAGTGTTTTGGCACCCACTGCGTATAGGCTTTACTGTACCGCAGGTGCTGGTGTATGATTGATTGCACCGTCCCTTGATTCAGACGCACTGCTACAGGGACCTAGTAAGTCGTAGCCTCTCGATTAACTCTAACCATTTTTATCAACAGCAGCAATAGATTTAGTGCCGAATACGGTATTTGCTTGACGTGATCCGGAGAGATTCGATTTGGTTTTCGCTCGTCACAAAAACTCGTACTCTGAATAGTGGCGCTACTAATAGTAAAACAAATATTATTGTAACTATTAGTATATACACTTAACCCAGATAAGTAACAGACGTTTAATATAGGCGCTTGAAAAAGTATGTGTCACTCCGGAATCAAACCCGCGATATATATACGTACGGGCCGTAATCCACAGCACCCACACACGGTCACCGCCTTCTGCTTCACGAATGAAATTTTTGCGATGGTCGATCTGGAAAAAGGTGGTACACTGATGATCGATTGACATCCTGCAGAACGCGTACCAAAAGTTTTTACTGCGCTCACCACAAAATGCTCTTAAATCGTTTCGCAACGGTTCCACTACCTCGGCAACGCGCTAGTCCACTGCGCTGAAAACACTGGGGCTTTTCTTTCTTACCGCATCGGGCGTCATGCAGGTGAAGCACTCTTTTACCTCATCCGATCCGAGGTGACACTGTGCGATTTCTTCCTTTTGCCGAGAATAAATAAAACTGAGAAACAGACGTTTTGATTCACACAAATCGGTGCTTGAGGCCATCGAGGTGGACCTAAAAAACATTGAAAAACGAGCTCACGAGTGTGCTTCGATGAATGGATTGATCATTTCAAGAAATGAAGTGTGCGCGCCAAACAGCTCCCTGTTCAGAGAATTAAGCCAATCGTTGTTACTACTATCCATAAGACGAGTAGGATGAAAATAAAGAAAAAGTGCGACGTTTATTTACGGGTAAAGGTACTTCACTAAAAATATTAATATACAGGCTGCTAATACAAGTAAAGTGTATCTGATTGTGTGTTGGCGTATCGCTTGAGCAGTAATAATGACGACGATCATCACGACGACGATGATGATGATTATGAGAACGAAAACATAATTAACTTATAGCACAAGACATCAGTGTAAGAGCAGCTGTA
This sequence comes from Dermanyssus gallinae, assembly GCA_003439945.1. NCBI lineage: Eukaryota > Metazoa > Arthropoda > Arachnida > Mesostigmata > Dermanyssidae > Dermanyssus > Dermanyssus gallinae. Next base: position 2,412,479 of record QVRM01004733.1, read on the forward strand.
TCGCAGTGGCAAGGCCATGGTTGGCCATTCAAACGTTTCCCATACATTGTTGATCATTTCTGAGTCTGACCAACCACGATCGGACTCTTCCCGGAGTATGTGTGTGTGTGTGTGAGAGAGAGAGATAGTCCTGGAACTGGATCTTAAGTCAGTACTTCAGAGAGCCAAGGAGGAGATTTTCTCCGGATATACTTTTTTTTAGTTGTTTCTTTATGTTCCTAATGCAGTGTACGGTTCCTTGTGTCATGGCCGATGTTTAGTTTACTACGTCATCCATTTAGCTTAAATTGGAAACATTGAAAACCGAGTTACGACTGGCCGGTCTGGGTCTTAACCGCAGACCTCCCGAATGCAAGGCAAAGGCTTTGCCACTAGGCCAACTTGCTCGGTTTTATACCGAACATCCCATGCTATTTGTTTCAATTGGTCCAATGCTTTCACCCAGTGGTCGATCTCTTTGTGAAACTTCTCCGACGTTACTCGGAAACGTTGCCGTTCCATGTCGGTTTTTTTAATCAACGAATCTTTCTCAAAGCGTGCAATAGCCAAGCACAGAATCACCCAATTGCGCCACCAAAGTGTGTCATATTTTTTTTATACTGCGTAACAAATATACTAACATAATTCTAACATGTTCTAACACAAGAACCAGATAGCTACTCCACTCTACTTAGATAACTCAACTAGCCACTCTACCAAGACCACGCTGTCACTTTAATGCAGATATCCTGTTGTAAATAAACCATAGCGCACTCGACAAAAAGTGTGCGATGTCTTCCCATACATGCCACCGTAGAGATACGTCGTACCTGATTTCATGAAGATATATGCTTTATGTAGCAGGCGTAGCCAGGTCTCTGGGCCTAGCGCTCCACCTATCATCGCAGTACTTCTCGGATGCACACTTTGTCTACTGTATCCCGGACCCGATTTTCTCCACAGATGTCCTCCGTTTAGGGTCTGTTGCATTGCGTATAGAATATATCCGTCATAATATATTCTTCAACCGCTCTGGTCTGATATTAGTGGCACTCTCCAAACAAAGCACTTTCATATATGCGTGCGTGCATATATAACTAGCGTTCAATGTAATACATTACTTGTAGAATATATAGCTTTTGGCCATCTACTCCTCTCTACAAAGTGTAGTCTAGCAAAGCAATACATAGCATTCGATAAGCAAATAAGCAGTTCAGTTAGATTGAGTTATAGTGAACGTTTGCTAGTTCTCTTAGTTACAGTATAGTGAAGGGTTTCGTTTATTAATACTTGCAAATGATGCACACAGCATCTGTACAGCAGAATTTGCCCAAATAAAGGCAAGTTCATGTCAGCAGTTATATTTGTCAGTAATGGCATGACCGCAGCTTATCAGGTCTCTCCTATCAGGTATTTGAAATATACAATTTATGAAATTCCAAACGCAATTAGTTTGTCTGGTCAGACAAAAAAAATCAACTAGAAGAGTTTGTTAAACTGATAGAATATAGTATTTACAGGTTAGCTGATGTTTTTCTGGTTTGGCACCGTTAAATAGGAGTGCTTCATTCTTTGCTGCGGCTTTACTTTTGGAGACTTCATACTACTAAATTACTAAAACGAGATTCTCCCAGGAGTAAGTGTAACATCAATTTAGTCCGTATACAACTCTTATAACTGTAACTTTGAACAACCAAAATGGTAGACCTAGCCCCACATTAAGCTGAGGCAAGCGAAGAATTGTCAACGTCGCAAGGATTGGAAAATGTCCTTGCGGCCTTTCATCCCAGAGAAACAAAACCTGACGCAAGTTCTGCTTATTAAAGTAAATTGTCTAAGAGCATATGTATTGTATATAATCTGTGGTTGTATCCAAGAACATTTGTATTGTAAGCTGTGTACGTATTGTGTACCATGTACGCAGTACATCAAAGAAAACGTTATAAGAAAGCACCAATATAGCTAACAGGTGTGTCTATTTATGTTTGTATGTCTCAATTTGCCCATCCGCCAAGTGCACAAGCCTTAAATTGGGCCACTGACTTTGTAGTGATGAATCGCTAGATTCTTAGATTATTGGAGCTAAGTTTTAGTTATCAAAGGACAGCATGTATTATAGCACAACTCGAGTAGGCCAGCTCCCCGCTAAGCGTCTGGGTCATGGTAGTTTTTTTGCGGGTGGTCTAGCACCAAATCCTGCTGGGAAGGCTCGCGGCTCGCGGTTCTTCTTAGAGTTAGTGCTAGATGTATTGGACGCTTGAGTAGCTGTGGTACTAAAAACAACAATGCAAACAAGCAAAAGAGAGCTTATTCGGCCTCTACTATACCCACCTAGTCGTGGATGTGAACCCGAAGAGCACGTTAAAATCCGAACCCTAGGTGCACTCCGAGCTGAAGTATTGACCCCTTCCTAGGCAAAAAAGGAAAGGAAAGGAGGAGGCTAGCCAGAACAGAACGTGTAAAACATATCGCAATAAAGGCTCAGCGGTCTGCCTTCAAATTAAGACTTCTACTTTTGGTCGCCAAATCAGGGGCCACTTCTAAAGAAAAATCTAGACCATACCAGGGCCACGAGTACCACAATTTTATCCTGGAATGATAAATAGGCGCAGGTTATACCCGCTGAACAAGGCAAGTCGGACCAAAAATCTGATATCGAATCCCAGGAAGTGGTAAGATACGGAGAGTCGAGATACTCTTACGACCCAGGTTCAGACCGATCATAATCAGTTTGAGAGCTACCTAGGTGAGATAAGAAATGCCATTAGTGAGAGCTATGTGCTAATTGACTCTGAGGAGGCGGACGGCGTGGAACACACCATTCGGCGCTAAGAGTCTCTTTGGACAGAAAGGCGCGCTGGTTCTACAGCCGTACGGATCCATTGCATTAGAGCGATTGTTAGCTGCATAATGTGTAAAGGCAGGCGACGAATCATTCGACCCTCGGGTTGGCATTTGAGATGGGGTGTCGATAAAGATAAGGGTGGATGGTTCATGACGCGCCCTCTTAAGCAGGTGTATATCTTGGCATAGGCCTCTATCTAGCCGCTTAAAGGCACGGGCTAGATCTCGGCGTATATACATTTTAAAGCAATTCCAAACAGTTTGCGGGTTTTGTTAAGATGCCACAAGTAAAGAAAACGACAATAAACTGGGCTAAGAGAAGGGGCAAATATAGCAGATATTAAAATATATATATATATATATATATATATATATATATATATATATTGAGTGAGAGAGAGAGAGAGGGGAAGGGAGAAAAGGCCAAACGCCCTAACAATACTCCGACTAATATTGCCGTGCGGTACGGGCTAACATACCCTGCCATTATTCACGTGAATGAACAATGTCATCGCGACGTAATAAAAACCTGGAAATGTGAGCTGCGCGCCTGTTCTCCTTGTCTAGTAGCTATTCAGGAGAGTTTCTCTGCTACTGCTACGGAAGTACTAAGAAAGGCATGTATTACTTTTATTAACAGCGACAACAGCAGAAGCACGGGCGTGGGCTAAAGCGATGATGAACCAGCCTTACAGCAGCAATAGAGCAAGCAATAGAAGCAAAATGAGATAGACCTTCTGAATGAGCGTCTGAAAGCGCTGCGTGTCACAGATATCATCACCACCATCAGCATCAACCGGAGGCAATAATTATGCGCTTCTGTGCAGAGCCGCATGGGGCCGTATAGCGATAGCATTGTGCAACACCTGGCAAATTTATCTTTTTTTTTTTTTTTATATATACACATTTATAGATATGTGAATGCGCCTACACATATGTGTAGGGTGTATATACATATATATATCAATATGTATCAATATATATATATATATATATATATATATATATATATATATCAATATGTATCAATATATATCAATATGTATATATATATCAACAGGAGTCCCTTAGACGGAACTATCCCGGCTGTAACCGAAATTGGTCGCGGCAGTCATGACGACCAAGCAATGGGTTCGCCTTGGCCAATTCACTAGATTTTTCACTGACGCTACGTAGTCGCTACGTACACCATGACGCCTGGTACAGAACAAGCCACCCTGTAACAAAATCATGACCCACCTGGGCTTGTGGAAAACAATCGTTCCGCAGAGTTTATTTTGAAGTCCGTATACCGCAAAGCAGGCTACACCATGTTGGTTTGCTTAGTCTGTGCAGATATTAGCTCTCACTGCTTTGGTGTTGAAAAATGTTGCGAATTTACTATCTAAGGTTCCGGAGTAGTCTTCTAAGGCAGGGCCAAGCGGCGTTTCAGGATACTTCCTTACTTTCAGGATTTCAGGACAATAGCATTGTTTTCGACGTCAATAGGAGCTGTCGGTGCAGATAGCGCTAACATATTAGGTGCCTTCTCAATAATACTAGACTGACTCTTAGTGTCTCTCAAGTTCCTAAACTCGCCCCGTACTATACAAGCGACAGCGCATCTGATCGTGGTAATGCAAGCTGCCGCGGCCAGGGGCGGCCAACTTCTCAGTGCAGCAAGGACCTTCCAGAAGTTGTCTACGGTCAGAGAGGGAGGAAAGTGGAATGTTGCCGGGAATAACAGGCGCACTGATGGAACTTCATTGAAATCAGTGAGGCGGCTTTGGGGTTCGGGGTCGATTCGAGTTACGCCGACTCTCCGCGGCAAAGCTAACCTGGCTGCTGGGACGCTGCCTCCTGGTGCGTTGCAGTTTTGACCGAGTGGAGGGATGTGCAAGACGTAGGGCTCGGATTTTGTACAGCAGCGACTGTAGCAAAGCTCTCTACTGCTATGACGAATATGCCCTTTTTCGAATTCCTTTCACTCGCGTACCCGCTTGTGGAAGATAGCGCTCGAACCGTGAACATCATCACTGTAATTATCGGCCTCAGCTACCGCACTGTCAATACCAATTTTTGGCGTTGAACGGGCCGATATATTCGACGGTGTTATCATCCACAACCAGCACGATCGACCCGGGAGACTGCATTCTAGAGAGCTACTACGCGTAATTCTGTGTAAGCTAGAGAGCGCAGCGAGGCATGTGTTTTGCTGCTGTTATTTTAATATTTTATGTAATCACGTGTTAACGCGCAGTAAGGAAACATAACATGGGTTGATTTTGATTGGAAATTTTCTTCATTACGATTTTCTACATGCTACATTAGATTACGTTTTGGCGAGGTGATAAACATCGAACAATGGTGAACCGCGACGCACCGTTGAGCCAACACTGTGTAATAGAATGCTAACCAAATGTATACGCGGGATCTATATCTTAAAGACTTGTCTATAAGAAGAAGAGACGTGCCACTTTTCTTTTGTTGTGAGCGGTTCCCCTCTCAAATTTTAGCTCTCGGGAGAATTTAAGATTTTGGCATCGTGATATAATTTATACAATAACAAGCGGCCGCGTTTTCGAGAAGTTTTTCTAGCAAAATATGCTATTTATTTAAACAGTAACACAGTACATGCAATTGATAAAGCAAGACAGAATCTAACTGTGGTATTGCACTCACGTTTGGTATTTTTTTATCGGTAAACCACACATTTCACAGTCAGCTTCATACCACAATATACAAGGCACTAATATTACCGTCATTGTATTAAGTTCCCAGTAGAATGGGGAAGGGGGATATTAACTATTATATTTATTTTTATTACGTTTACGCTTAATAACTTACAACAATTTTTTAAGCTCAATAACTTAAATAGCCGTATGCCGTTTTCCCTCTTCTCTAAAAAATAGGAAAGTACGTATATAACGAAAAAAAGAGAGTACGTCAGTAACAAACTGCCAAATAGCATTGCAATTAGACGAACTAGCCACAGTATTAATTTAACAAACACAGAACACATTAGAGTTGTACAAATCAGTTGTAACAGCTAAAGATTACAAGGTTTGACATCAGGTGTTCGGTCTTGTGTGTAGAGGTGTGCAGCGTTGGGAGAATTCATTTTTTTATACACGTTTTTCACCAGAAATTTGTAGATATTACCTAAAATCGGCTAATAATATTTTTCACTATTGCATGCGTCCAACCAGCTTCTATTTCCTTGCATTGCAGTATGTGCTATCGGTCAATATAGCACGTGCAACAATATTTACATACACAGTCTTCTATTTCAAAGCAGTACCCTTTTAGGCATATATATTGGTGGTAGCCATGCCAGGTAAGTCTACCGAGTATGCGTCTGTTTGCTTGAATTCCCCGCTTTCAACGGCTTGTCGTGAATGCGGGACCGTCGGTAAAAATCTTTATGGCTAAGTTCAAATTACGCTTTTCTTTGTAGGCGCGATATTGCTCTACGACCAGCGCGCTGAAATCTTATTTGTCCAGGATTAAATCTTCCACAAAGGTTCGCTCCTGGCGTAGTTCCAGCGCCAACGTTGTTGAAGCGTTTCGCGGCAGTCCGAGCATATACTTCACAAAATTAGCTTTTATTTTTATCTATCTCGTTAATGTTTTCAAAGGTCAAGTTTGGTGCAATGGCCCGAAGGCAGTTATAAATTGAGCAATTTTTATTTTGAAAAGGTTCATTCCAGTCTTATTGTCAATCTGTGTAAGATCTCCGAGTAGCGTCATGACCGATATAGCTTTTGCACGCTTGTTCTCTACGTGCTTTGAAAAAGATAGGCTAGGGGTCAAGATTACACCGAGATAGCTAAATTGACTTACTAATTCAATATTTTGGTTATCGACCCTGAGGATATAGTCAAGACTGGCGTATCGACCTCATCGGGAAAATCGAAGAACTTTTGTCTTGGATATATTTATTGTCAGCTTATACTGTGCGGACCTGTGTGCTGTGTGCTCATTTTATTCAGGAAAAACTGTAGATGTGGTCTTGACTTGCCCATTATGATAAGGTCGTCAGCGTAGAATGCATGCGGGGCTTAAGTATATGGCTTAACCCTGTGACATAAAGCATGATTAAGAAAGGGCTTGCCGTGTCGCTTTGTGCTAGCCCAATTGTCTCTTTAACTTCTTGCGCAATACAGTGAGGCCCATTTCTGCTTGCGATGTAGTTCGCAGTGAGAATACTTCTCATTAAGTTGAACATTCGAAATCCAAGAACCCATTGTGTTCCGTAGGTATTAGGTATTTTGCATTTGCTGTATAGTCGAGTCACAATTAGTCAGGTTAATATTTTGTTAATGCTATCATGCGGTTGTTCGCTGGATCCATTCTTTTTCGCTAGTATAGCTATTCGAACCTCCCTTTCCGTAAAGTCTTTCTAGTCAGGCTCTATATGGGGTGAGTGTTTATTGTCAGGCAGTTCTACATCGTTGCTCAGTAAGGTTGTGAAATGCGAGACCCATTCTTTGTCGTTTATTAGTGGATTTGCTACAGCAGGTCTCTTCGGTAAGAGGATTCATGATTTCTAAATGCTTTTTTATCTGTTGTGTGCGCTGCGTAGCCTTGCATTCATATTTATTCCTCTGAATCTATCGTTTATACGTTTTCTTTAGGTCAGCTAGGTTTGTCAGCCCTGATAGGCTCCAATCGTTGTGGCAACAAATGCGCGTTTTGATGGTTTTGCACTCGTGATCGAACCATGGTTTGTGTCTCCTTGCAGTGTTCCTCTTATATATTGCTGCAGATTGAATGGCCCACCCCCAAGTCTGTCTACTTCAGTCGCATCTGGGAGTAGATATAAGGCTTGTTCTAGCTTGCTGAGGCTCATCTTGCGGGCGAGGGAAATTCGTTTGTCACGACCAGTTACCTTCGTATGCGCAAGGCTGACGGTAACCTTACAGTGCTTCCGCTCGGCTGAAATTGTCGTTTTATGGTCTTTTATGTAAGCTCCCGGTTCACTAGAGGTACTCATAATTACGTCTACAGCACTTTTTCCATTCCATGCTATACGAGTATATACGATATACTCGTATATGTAGCGTCGGAATAATTACCTTATATTTGCAAGCACATTTCCCTCACTCCCTCGATAAAAGCTGTCGCTCGTGAGTCATACTTAGCGAGGTTACAATTCAATAATTAATTTCTGCCAGAACAGTCCTTACGGTACTCTGGCAAATCTAGAAACAATGCTAGAAATTTTTGCACAATCAGCCCAAGAGGGCATTCCAGATGAACACTATTGCACAAGATTTTAACACGGCGCCGATAGAACAATGCTCAGCAAGATCGAACATAAGCGGAAGGGTTTTCCTAGAATAGATGGCGTCACATTATTATCACGTTGATTAACACTAGAGAGTCACCGACTTTACATGGAAATATTTTTTATTTAGTCGTAGTTTAGGTTAAAGTACTTAAATAAAAAACTAAAATAGAATAGTGAAATCGAAACTGCTTCCCAAGAAAGAAAATCTAAGTGACGGAAAAACGTTGTGGCATGGATTGCACCACGCTACCGGGTTCGACAGAGGGAAGTATTTGGGTTAAACACATCGACGATGGAGAGTCAACGCTCAAGTTATTGAAACCGAATAACTATCAAAACAACTCTTAAACTTTCTTCAAAAGAAGGAGGGAAATCTAAAATTACAGGAAGAGGCTTAAACGTATGTAGCGGCGTTGGCTTAGGCGGCTAACGCACCGTTTGAAACGTGGCATTGCCATGACAACCATGATTGTCAAAACAGTCGCAAGTTTGAGCCCTGGCTTTGTTGACTGTATCTGTTGGACATGATTGTCATTGCCCTACTGCTACATAATTCTGCTGGAGAAAGATTATATAAAAGCCAGTAACGAGAACGCAATGAGGATAGATGCATTTAGACGATATCGTGCCACAAACAACTTAGCCCATTACGGACGTCTAAAAGGTGACTGTCAGAGCGCTAAAAACGTATCCAGAAACAATGAGGAACAACAACAGCAAACTCATATTAAACACAAAAAGGGTAGAGTAGTCCTGAAGTTGGGCCATAAATAAAGCTAAGGACAAGTTTTTGGACGACAGGCCAGTAGAGATTGAGAAGGACCCTTGGGAAGAGCCTTTTAAAGCAGTAAAAGGTACAACAGGGACTGAGCAGCAACTGCACATTACACTATTCGAGAGAGAAAGATGCCACAAAACGACTTTCATTTTCTAAATACAAATATTTTGCTACAACGATCGAATTGCTACGAACGATCGATGAGAAAACGAACCCAACCAGGGTGAGGGAAGCGTCCTTCTCTAAGCTGTAGAGTCGAGTGCACCGTTTGACGCTCCCGAGATCGGCGACAAAAACACACGTAAATCGTACCCTTCTAAGAAGTTCTCGGAGGATGGCCGCAATAAGGATCATACAAGCGTATAGGATAGTAAGCTTAGGGACAACACTAGTACTAGTCGGAACTATACCATGGAATTTCAGAGCGAATTAAAGAAGAACACTATGGAAAACATAGACATGCAACAGTGCATTATGCAAATAAAAAACATAGTGCAATTCCTTGGAGAAAAGTTCATTTAGAGCGTGAACGAGAGAGCTGGTTTAAAAGTACAAAACTGCCCAAGAAGACCTAGTGGTGAACTCTATCGTTATACAATACAATATTCTTACAGGACACGGATATTTCCATAGCTAGATATAAAGAGTAGGGAAAACACAAAATCCACTATATCAAAACTATAGCGCCGCAGTGTTAAGACACCCATAACGCGGCAGTGGTTAGGCACACCACTAGTATTGTATGGTATGAAGAGAAACGAAGCGTACTCTTTCCATATATATGGAAAGGAACATTAAATGACTGCTTCCATTAACGACAAAAAAACAGAAAAGGAGTGTAATACAGTTACAACATTAATAGCGCAAATACTAAGAGCAACTGAACAGGCGGGAAAACAGCATATGATGGTAAAAACAAACACAGCGGTATAGAAATAAAGAAATCGACTGAAAAACGATTATATGAAGTAGTACCCGATTATGTGAGGAACAAGGGGAAACGACTGGTTTGTAGTGACGTAGGGCTCCTCATTAATCGTAGTACTCGCCGCAGTAATTGTAGTAGCTGCAATTCTCCATTACTTATGGGATGACCCTCTGCGGCTACGGAGCGAAAAGCGCCAGCTCACCTTGGACAATTATCAGGCAGAGCAGGGCGGTCTAGCGCAGGGAACCCCCGGAGCCTGACTGCGGACTTTAGTCTCCACCACTCAGGACAGGAAGCTAGGCTTCATACTACCCAGGTTATGACGCGCCACGGGGCGTTTCGGGCTTACCTGCATAGAATCGATTAGACCTTAAGTGACAGCCTTAGGAAAACTGCCGGCCAGAAAAACCTCAATGCTGACTAGCAACCGCGGTGGCCGTGTTTTTGTGTACGTTTTTCAGTTACGGCTTTGAAACAATTAACAATAGTTACACAAGTTAAGGTGGCAGTCGTCGTAGTAGCAAATCTCGTAGAATATATTAGTAATAGTAGTGTCGGGCCCGGTGGCGTGATGCATTCGCCTGCGCCTCGCGACCAGAGAAGACACATAGTTGCGCCAGTTCGAACCCCACCGTTGCGCATTTGGATTTGTAGGGGTCCGTCTATAGAGCAGTGCGAAACGCCGTCCCGTGGACGTTAAATCTGGGCTGTGGGTCAGCCGAAAAAGTTTAGTTTAGGTGTGGTGTAGCAGTGGTGGTGGTAGCCAAGCCAGTCCTTAGAGTGAGCTAACGAATGTTTTTCATCCGTCCCCCCCCCCGTTCTATTCCTTCTCTTTATCGTCATGCGCCTGTCGCCGGCCGTCTTTGGTGGGCTGCGTTCGTAGTTGTCGTAAGCATCAGCAGCAGCGCCCAGGGCAGCAACCGGTATGCGTGTGCGAAGGAAGTATCTTTTTGCTTTTCTCAAACGTTCAACTGCCCGCCCACCGTTTGTCCATCACAACGGGTAAGTAAATTCAGTTTCGCGCCGCGACAACGATGGACGAGGCAACAGCGGGAGCACCGGTAGCACCACCAGCAGCAGCAGCAGCGGGAAGCGGGAGAGATGACGGAATAAAGTCGAAAGAAAATCCCTCGTTGACGCACCGTGTCGCCTCCTACATCGACAACCCCACGGTTGCGCGCCGCAAAAGGCTGTTAGTGGGGGTGGCGGCAACGGGGGCGGCGACTCTCTAAACCGGCCGGCAGCCGAATGGCTGGTTACTACATCCACGCTTCTAAATCCTCGAGTGCGCGAGTTGAATTGAGCTTACTGGTAGTAGTAGTAGTAGTAATGTTGTAGGGGTGGCTGTAGTCATCGTAAGAATAGTAGTAGTAGTAGTAGTAGTGATGTTAGGAGAAGCATGACTGTCTGATAGATCCACTTGAGGGCGACTTTCCAGCGTTGCCAGCGTTCAGCGGTCGCGAGTTTGACCGCGCGTTTGCCTGCCCCAAGCCCTTCCGCCTGCCTGCCTGCCTTGCACATTTCCATTCGATCTAAGCCCCGCGCGGTCTTCTTCCTTTTCTTAGCCTTCTAGCCGGTGTTTTTTTTTATTCTCGTCAGTTTCCTCTTTGCTTCTTCTAGTTTATTCCTTGTAAACGCTGCCGTCGATGACGACGGTAGCAGCAGCGGCAGCAGCAGCAGGCGCACAATGGGGTAGCGCCATTTCCCGTTCTTCGTTCGATTGCTTCCGTAGTCTCCCCAATACCCCGATTTTCCGCGCTGACACACACACACAGACGTGCTTGCCCCAGCCGACCCCAAACAAGAACCATCACTCCATCAACTAGACTACCGTCGCCATCGTTGTTGTTGTTGTTGTCGTCGTCGTCGAAATCTTCGAAGCGACGGCATCGCTTGGTGGTGGCGCTTACGAGTTATGTTATTCAGGAATGGCTGTTGTTGTGGTTGTTATGGTTGTTATTTTCCTCTCTGTATGCGGCTGATTTCAAGAGCGCCAAACCTTCCCCTATAAATTGTTGACGAAAAGCTACCGCAAGCAAAGCGGTAGTGCTCGTTCGATTACAGTTTAAGATATTTTTATTTCGTGCCAAACAATGTTACAGGTGTGAGGTCTAAACGTATTATCGCAATTATTTAAAATAATATATATATATATATATATATATATATATATATATATATATCTCAATAACATCCTGATCACAAAGGCGCCCATTTCATGTTTTTTGCAAGCCTTGTTGAAGTACGCCCAGAAGACATCTATGTGATAATTCGCCGCTCGCACCTAAGCTTGTTATCCAGCACGGGGTGTTCAACTGCGGATCAAAACGGTCAGCATGCGTCGCATGTACCGGGATCTAAACGGTCAGCATGCGTTGTATATTTGCGGTCACAATGTTCCTGTTGCGCTGTAAGTCACCGACCGAGTCTGCAACGCGAATACGTCTCTCCGGCGTCGAGTGGGACAGTAGTGACAAAAGCAATCTCCCGACTATCGAACCGACGCAAGCGGTGATCATAGATAGCGCGGAGGTGGTGGTTACGGCAGTCCGGCCACGCTTCACTATGCAGATGCCTTATCTAGGTGCACTTGTGTCGATTGGAACCCAATTCGGACAGCCGCAAACCCCGACCCTGTCCCGACCGCACCCTATTCGCAAAGTGTTCGGAGCTTGCTAAAATTCGAACGCCTGCCAAGAACGTCCATCCCGCTTCGCTCACAACTCCAGTCTCAGACTACGGTGCAAACACTTATTCCACTGTAATAATTTTTAATTAATTTTTTTAATTTATCACACATTGGTCGTTTCAGCGAATAATTTCTGGTTGTTACTGCTGTACATGCCAAAGAAGATGTATGTATTGCACTGCACTGTAGAAAAGGATAGTGCTCAATATTGCACATGTGACGATGTTTGTCTGTACAGTTTTCTATTCGAAAATAGTAGCCTTTGAGGCATTTAGTATACTGGCGATGACCATGCCTGCAAAGTTAGTCTGCAAAGTGTGTTTCTGTTGGCTTGCAAGCTGCTTCCAACGGCTGGTAGTGAAAGCGGTCCGTCGGTGAACGTAATTAAAACAAAGTTTACGCTGCGCGCCTCTCTATACACACGGTATTGTTGAACAACTAAAGCGTCGAGTTCATATTTGTTAATGACAAGGTATTCTTCTACAAACCTCCGTTTTTGATGTTTAGCGTAACAATCCGAGAGCATTTTTCACATAGGTGCTTTTGCTTTGTCGGTGTCGTTAAGATTTTCTAGGATTAAGGTCAAGTTAAAAGCAAACACTCGAAGGCAGTTTGCTTTAATGAAAATATTTTCATTTTAAATAGACTAATTACAGCCTTAATTATCTAGATGGGGGCCCTGTAAATCAGCGTGGTTGACACAGCCTTGGCCCGTTTGCCTTCTATGTGCTTCTTGGAGGATAATCACGAGATAGAGCCGTTAATTGATTTCCGCTTTTTAGACTTAAATATGCCGTAGCACTTGAGGTAGACGAAACTGTTCGAATTTGAGCTAAAAAATATTGGCATCGAGATGGTGCGGTACCTACGCCAGTATCATCGACGCCCTTGTTATAATATAATCTCTAGTTCCAGCAATATAATACGCTAGCTCTAGTGGATCAAAGCGGGCTTCGCCTCTATTAAAGCCATCAAACAGATTAGATTATTTTCAATTCTGCTGAACGGGATTATTGTCATGAAGAGCTGAGCTTGACCCCTTCTTCTTGAAGGGGTCAAGCTCAGCTCTTCTTGACTCGTTCTCAAGTTGAAAAGTTGTTTCCGGCCGTTTGCGCCAACACTTTATCGACGCAATATACAACGACAGATGGTTCACCTGGGCTTATACCTGTATCGATCATCAGCAAACTAGTCGGAATGCTTGCCTAAAGTCGTCCTGGCGTCATTAAGTCGCCTGGCGCGCCGGTTTAGCTTCTATCCCTAGACACGAGGAATCATCTCGTAGGAACAGCATGCATTTCGTGCAAGACGTTTCACGATGACGACCTCCACGATTCTTAAAGCAACGTAAAGCGTTCGGTCACTGTCAAGCAGACAGCCTTTTACGCTGTATTTGTAGACTACAAGACGGCGTTTGGCACTGGCCCTAGGAACATCGTCATGGAGAAGGTAGCCGGGATCTTTGCAAGTTCTGATAGCTACCCTGCTTAGATAATAGCATTCAAGAACACCAGCCTTTACAAATCACCGGCTTGCCCGGGACGAGAATCTCAGCCCGATCCTGTTCATAGTCTAACTCAGTAATCTGCTGAACCTGTGTGACCACCACCCCTGCGTTTGCATAGGGTCCTATGGCGATGACCTCATAATATTGTAAAGTGTTCATGGCTAAAATGTTAGTAAAACGATTTCAGAGTACATTGGAGATAAACATTGGAGCAAGCACGGCACACATATCTTAGCGAGTTATTAGTACCATAGCTGCCATGAACTCAATCCCAGCGCCACAGAAGCTTTCAGTAAAAATAGCTCTAATGCTGTTCAAACTAAAAGTCGCCTCAGTGGCATCATAAAATACCACACTAATTTAGAAATGCCTATCCGCTCAGCACCTTAGTGCTTTCGACACGGAAGGCAATGCTTCTTAAGAGAATGTTCGCCCCCCCTTGAAACTTACAGAACTGGCTGACTTATGTTTTATCAAGAACGACTCTGTTTACCGAGAATATGGTAAACCGCTTCTATCTTCCGCCTACGGCTTCTCTGCAAGACTTCCGTAAGGATGTTGAGCAGAAAATGACAGAAGTGCCATAAGCGTTTTACTGGACACCGGCGCTGTTGCACAAGGCAAGAGTAAAATCGCCCTTCGAGCAGCGCCACGTACTCACCTGCTTCTCTGACTATGACTTCCACCATAATATGTGCCACTGGACTAGGCTCCATAACCCTTGCGATATATACAGCTGTCCATTTTGCAGCCTCATTTGCATCAAATATTATCGTGACGCATGCCGGCTAGCGTCAGCTACTTGGGTGCTCGGTCAGTTATATTTTTCCGATATGCATATACAACAAATTTTATATATGTTCAAGGATAACGAAAACGGATGCCGCTTTTAAGACGTACTGGACACGTGCAATATAATGTTATTGTAACAATACCGAAAGGTATTGTTGCAACTATATATATATATATATATATATATATAGAAACCGATTATACCGGCGTGTTCGGAGGAAAATTCGGCACAACGGTAGACACTTCACTAGCTTGCGTAGCGAAAAGCAAATAACCAGATTAAGGAAAGTCATAAAAAGTCGATATGTTACGTTAACGCGTTTTCATGAAAAATCGTAAAATTTATCCATTACGACCAAAATGTACGCCCAAAAGGCCACTCTCACGCAATAGCAAATTTAATGCCCACCATTTTCGTGCCAAAGTGATGGTGCTGCGTTACGTGGTTGTCAAGTAACTAAGCTTTTTCGACAGTGCAAGTGTTCTTTTACGTGCAAGTGTTCACGTTCAGAACCGTAAAACGTTGCCAAGACGTTTCCGCCCCCTCCTTCCACTATGCAAAATTATTCTTTTGTCGAGTTCTACCAATCCTCAAAATATGTACCTAACTTTCTCATACAACACACCCTATGCAAGTATGCATGCCTTCGCCTTCGATATGGCTATCGAAAATGCTTAGTTACTTGGCAGCTACGTAACGCAGCACCATCACTTTGGTACGAAAATGGTGGACATGAAATTTGCTATTGCGTGAGGCTGGTCTTTGGGACATCACATGTGTGGTCGTAATGGAAAAAAAATACGATTTTTCACGAAAAGCGTTAACGTAAGACACAACAACAAATCGTATTTTTATGACTTTCCTCAACCTGGCTATTCGCTTTCTGCTACGCAAGCTAGTAAAGTGCCTTTTGTTGTGCAGAATTTTCCTCCGAATACGCCGGTATAATCAGTTTCTTCATGCGTTAACTGGTTCTCCCACAATCGTAGATTTTGCGCAACTATGTAGGAGAAGAAAAGACAGAATAATTACGTGTATAAGCTTCACTCTTTCTCCTAAACAAGATGTTTCCGCGTCCTCCTTCCATTGGGAAAAATTATGTTCTTGCCGAGTTTTACCAAACTTCGAAATAAGTACATAACGATATGAATGACCCTATATATATATATACGAGGTGTGTTCAAAAAGTATCGCGACTTTTGTGTTTTTTTAAAAATTATTCATTTATTCATGAATATCTATTTTGTCCCCTTCAAAGTAATCCCCATGAGATATTATACACTTGTGCCAACGGTTTTTCCAATCTTCGAAGCACTTCAAAAAACCATTTTTTTTTATCTTGTTCAGCTCCTCCTTCGATGCCGTCTTTATCTCGTCAAGCGTAGCGTAACGTCGTCCTTTCATGGGCCTCTTCAGTTTAGGGAACAAGAAAAAGTCACAGGGGGCCAGATCTGGGGAATACGGTGGCTGCGGCATCATTAGTGTGTTGTTTTTGGCCAAAAACTCGCGCACAAGCAACGATGTGTGAGCAGGGGCGTTATCGTGGTGCAAAAGCCAATTTTTGTTCTTCCACAAATCCGGGCGTTTCTGGCGGATTGCTTCGCGCAAATTGCGCATAACTTGCAGGTAATATTCCTTATTGACCGTTCTACCCTGTGGCAAGAACGCATGATGCACCACGCCCCTGCAATCGAAGAAAACTGTCAGCAAAACGTTCACATTCGACCGAACTTGGCGCGCTTTTTTCGGTCTTGGTTCATGCGGCAGCTTCCATTGAGATGATTGAGCTTTGGTTTCCACGTCATAACCATAAACCCACGATTCGTCACCAGTTATGACCCTCTGGAGCAAATTTGGGTCGTCGCGGACAGAGTCCAACATCTCATTAGCAATGTTCATGCGATGCTGTTTTTGGTCGCAATTGAGCAATTTTGGTACGAATTTCGCGGCGACCCGTCTCATGCCCAAATCATTGATAAAAATCGAATGGCACGAGCCAATCGATATGTTTAGGTCCTCAGCAACTTCTCTAACGGTGATTCGACGATTGGCCAATACCATTTTCTCCACTTCATTATTTTTTTCGTCTGTTGTTGAAGTGCTCGGGCGTCCGGCACGCTCTTCGTCGTTCACATCTTCTCGGCCTTCTGAGAACATTTTGTACCACCGATAAATGTTGCTTCGGTCCAAGGTAGCTTCTCCGTATGCCACAGTCAATATTCGGAATGCATCCGCGCACTTAATTTCGTTTTTCACACAAAATTTGATACAGGTTCTTTGATCCATTTTTTTGAATAGGTAAAAATCGAAGACGATCCAAAACACGTGCAAGCAAAGCAGCTGTCAACAATTAAGTGAACATTCAAAATGGCCGAGCTTGTCGGCATAAGTGAGAGACATGAGTACCAACATAACGCCACAAAAAATCGAAATTCGAATATGCGTAACCCGCGAAAATTTAAAAGTCGCGATACTTTTTGAACACACCTCGTATATATATATATATATATATATATATATACAGGGTGTTGCAGGAATATTTGAAGAGCGATATACAGAATTGTAGAGCTCGTTAAAGCAAATGTTTTTTCCGATGCAACATGGTCTCTGAGAAGTCTTGTTTCGGAGTGAGAGTGAAATTACTACAATTTGTGACACTGGTGTTTTTGCCCGACATAGGAGCACAAAATGTGCTGTTGCGAGACAACCGGTCTCCCTATACAGAAACTAAGCACACCTTCGTATTCGTAATAAAATTCTGCTTCATCTGAAGAATATGCAAGGCCGTCAGAAGACGCGACATGGTCGCTTAGAAGAGAATTCGTCAAAACTGAAGTTTTTTTTTTTATTAGCGTTCACGTTAAATACTTCAGAATCATAACCCTACCACCACTCACAGCGCTCAAGACGGACATATTCAGCTAATGCGCATTCATGGCGATCATTTTGGTACCAAACATATGTCAAGGCGAGCTGTGGTTGCGGAGTAATTACGATTTTTATGAGGGCATGCCCAGGTTAAATGCATGAAAAATGACGCGCTGCGGCTGTCGCGCGACACGCCGGCGGTAGTGAACGTCGCCATACAGACATTTTACATGCACTTAATCTGGACATGCCCTCCGAAAAATCGTAATTACTCCGCAACCACGCTCGTATTGACATATGGTTGGTACCAAAATGATCGCCTGAATATGTCCGCCTTGAGCGCTGTGAGTGGTTGTAGGGTTATGATTCTGAAGTATTTGGCGTGAACGCTAATAAAAAACTTCAGTTTTGGCGAATTCTCTTCTGAGCGACCATGTCGCGTCCTCTGACCGGCCTTGCATATCCTTCAGATTCAGCAGAATTTTATCACGAACACAAAGGTGTGCTTAGTTTCTGTATAGAAAGACTGGTTGTCTCGCAACAGCACATTTTGTTCTCCTATGTCGGGCAAAAACACCAGTGTCACAAATTGTAGTAATTTCACTCTCACTCCGAAACAAGACTTCTCAGAGACCATGTTCCATTGGAAAAAACATTTGCTTTAACGAGCTCTACAATTCTGTAGATCGCTCTTCAAATATTCCTGCAACATCCTGTATATATGCGCCAATTATTGTTTGTCAAAATATTTTGATTACTCTAAGCCTGTTAGAGAGACTGCGTGCCGCAACGTCGATTACTCGACCGCTTAGAAAAAAAATCGTTTCATGTCAAAATTTATTGAAAGGGAAGTACGAAGTAAGCTGAGGCATCGCAGTAGAAATAGGGCATCAAATAACGGACAATGGGTTAGAAAGATACAGTGCGTAATAAGAGGCGATAGCAGTAAAGACAATATGGGACAGGAGAGTAGAATCCACTGGAAAACAATAGATAAGCACTACAGTATTCAGTAGGCAAATACAAATTTGGCTAAGAGCAGTATGCACACAAAGTGGCAGACAACTTACGAAAAAAACAAGATTAAAGAAAGTATACAGAAATTTAAAATTATACGATAATACAGTAAACAGCTGGCTATATCTTGTTGAACAACGGTTTGTCGGGTATGCGAGAAGAAAATAAATCAATAGCTCATTTGGTTAGGGAATATAAACTATTTGAAGGAACAACGTATTTAGAGTTAGGGGGTGGGTCGTAGGAACTAAGCAAGAATGCGAAAAACGAAGAAAAGAAAGCCACAAGGCAGCTGTAGCTTCATGCGCCTCTGATGTAAAGTGGTTGTATGTGTACCCACAGTTATCAAACGCACAAAAAGCAATCATCAAGCAATCATAGTAATTATGGGTCGATCAACCCAATGTTTTATTTATTATATGTATATTTAAGTATTTTTGTCGTGGTTCTCACGGCTATGGTATCCATAATATTAGCCACGTTCTTTTAAGAGATAGTTGAAATAGATTAATTTCTATAGTAACCCAATGGCACAGTTCGCCACTACCGATAGGAGCGTACACTGGTATGCTGTAATTTTAAAGAGCTAGGGTTAAGTAGAGTTGTGATAGTTGTTTCTGATAAAGTGACTGTTTTTTCCTATTTTGTCCTGCACTATTTTGCCGACAAGCGATTTCCTTAGCGACCTAAACCATTAAACGACCCCCTTTCACATGTAGAAGGACTTACCTTCTAAGCTAACGCCAGTTAGTAAACTTGCGTGCTCTTTTTGGTGGCTTCGTTGTAAGCAACAACTTGGAGGTCGCGTTAATCAATATTAATCAATGATGTAATTAGGTATGTCGTATGAACAGAATCATTGCCGCACCTTCTAGGTTAACTTACTTTTAAAATATACCGTGTTTAAATATATATATATATATATATATATATATATATATATATATCTGACTTTGCATGAATCCTTGACTCCACTTTTCGCCTAAGGGCACGTTCGTTAGCAGGAGCGTTGACAAACTACGATCAATAGATTCTGAGCGTCGGGTCGGCGTCGTGACCGACCAGCACAATTGTACTTTGCGTGACAAACCTCGTATACGGAAACAAATAATCGAAGCAGATGCCCTATTTTAAACGCCAGCCGAACCCCCAGCTTCGCTGCCGTTGATTATTGTAGGCTCCTGAAAACTACACTGACGGTGGTCTTATTGGCCATAACTCCGCAACTCTTTAACAATTATATATATATATATCGTGTGCACTTGTAGTGCAATAGAATGACGACCTGGCATACCAGCGTTAGTATAACAGTCACTAGAGCAGACCACCGTTAGTGGAGATTCCGGGAGCGTTAAGTAGTATGACCTTAAGCGACAGTAAAGCTAGATATTCAACCGACGTTTAAAATGTAGTATCCGCCTCAAGTATTCACTTCAATATACAAGTTTTGTCACGCAAGTACATTTGTGCTGGTCACGACGCCGAGACAACGTTCAGCAGTTATTGATCGTAGATTGTCAATGCTCTTGCGAACGCACGCACCCCTTAAGCGAACGATGGAGTCATTGATTTATAAAGTATATATATATATATATATACTTGTAGCATGCTCGTAGGCTGTAATATACGTATATACGAGTATATAGAGGATCTTTAATAACTGTATGTACTATTTTAAAGTTTTGTAGAACCCAGCAAGAACGGTAACATTTTACTATTACGACCAAAAATGTACGCATTAAAGACTATTCTCATGCAATACAAAATGTAATGCCTATATTTTTTGTCGAAAAAGCTTATGTACTCAGCAGCTACGTAACGCAGCACCATCACTTTGGCACGAAAATGATAGGCATTAAGTTTAATATAGTCCGATAATAGTCTTTTAGGCCTAAATGTTTGGTCAAACTGGCAACATTTTACGATTCTGCACCTGAGAGCTTCCGTTGAGTACATAACAACTTATTATTTTTTTATGACTTACCTTAAAATGCATATATATATATATATATATATATATATATATATATATATATATAATATATATATATATATATATATATATATATTATATATATCTATATATATATATATATATATATATATATATATATATATATATATCCAGATTAAGGAAAGTCATTAAGGATAAAAAAGGCATACTAAAAACTTTTTAGATTTCATCATCGTTCCTAACCAAGACGTTTTTTACCACTCCTTCCATTGGGAAAATTATTTTGTTGTTGAATTCTACTAAGCCTTAGGAAGTACAAACAGTTATGATAAACCATGTACGGTTCATACAAAAAAAAACAGTGTGAAAAAACAGTGTTGCAAATATTAGCAACAATAACGCCTTATAAGTACGAAAATGGAATATTAGTCCATGCTTGCTGGGCAGCTTTTTTGAGGTCCGAAAAATGATCATATTGTCGACCATTTGCGTAAATCTGCTTTACCAAATGTCCCCAAAGATTTTCAAAGGGATTCAAATCTGGACTTATAGCCGGTCAGCCAAAAAGTGGCACTCCTTGTTCTTGAAAAAAGGCTATAGTGCTAGCCGAGGTATGAAACGTGGCGTTGTCTTGTTGAAAAACTGCATCAGGTCCCCCAATTCTTCTGAAATGGGCTTCTAACTGGAAACCGACGATACGCTAGTACTTGTCAGAATTGTTTCGGCCCACAATCTCGACTAAATCAGACTTCCCATTATATCCAAACGCGCCCCAATATTTCACATAACCACCACCGGTCACACGTTTCGAGAGCCATTTAGATTCCTTCCGTAAGTCGTGCCAATAGTACTGACAGCCGTCAGGGCCATCGAGATTAAATTTCTTTTTATCCGAAAAGACTCGTATGTTTTTTCACTCGTTATCCCAAGTTTGGTATCTATGCGAAAATTCACGCCGTGCGACAATGTGCTTCGGTTGCAGTCGCGGCATAAACTTCATTTTCGCGTATCGCACGTTTTTGTCAGAACTTAACACTCGGTACACTGTGGATCGGTGCACTGGCACTCCCAAAGTAGTCCTGATCCCGGAAGAAGACATTTGGTCATGAGTAGCCAACTGTATAATCCTTTGCCGATCTCGAATAGTTAAAACTGGCTTACGCCCAGTGTTAGATCTGCACCTTTGGTTCACTCTCGGGTGTAAGAACCTGATGGTGCTCTTATGCCGTCCTAATCTGGTTGCTATAGCAGTTACTGTATGACCGAGCTCAGCATATGCCTCAATTCTTGTCTTTTCGTTATCCGAGAGATCCTTAGTACGACCCATGGTTTAAACATAAGCTTCGTCGTTAGTTCGGAACAACGACTAAGCTGTAGAATATTTTGCAGCTATAGAACGATTGATTTAGCTAGACAATATTCCTGACATTTGATCCCCGGGATCGAATATCAGCTGTAGTAGCGAAGAGAGCTAGGCCTTCTTTACCGAGAGCTTCTAGGGGCATGCGATGGATACCATAGCGGCTGCGCTACTGCCAACCAGACAGGAAATGTAGGCTGCGAAGGAGGTTTCGCTAGGCGTAAGTGGTATGCCAAGGTAGACACGTTTGGAGCCTTAGAACCGAAGTTGCTGTCACGCACCGTGTTCAGCTGCCAGGATGAGGGCTACACGGTGGGACGTACTGGGGTTTAGCTTACAAAAAGAACGAGACGATAACGTCCGTTAGTTCAGTAACGTCGGGAGTTTGGCGTAAGCGCGCGAAACTGTCGGTCGTTCGAAGGAGCTGTCAACTCTTTCTCCCCGAGTCTCTTCGCCTCGATCTCTTCTTTGGTTTTTTTCTCGAATCTGTTACTATACCGGTCCGTTGCATTCGTGCCGGCTTGAAGATGCATGCAAACGCGCGCTCCCGCCGCCGCTCCCGGGTTCTCTCATTTATTGATTTGTTTTTGTTTTTTTTCATAGCAATTACATAATTTTGTGTCGTTTGCCTATCTGTCATTTATAAACATGCGTAATCAATTGTGTTCCCTCTTATACTTATTATGTATTACAATAATTGCAAGAGATTCTCAATCTGTATTACTTAGCGTGTAGGTTCGGCTTCGAGCGAGCAGCAAATCTTGCAACGAGTTTAAAAAGGAAAAGAGCAGATGCCGAAGCAGAAAAGAAAACTATGGAAGAAGGCCTTCCGGAGTAATTCACACTAAAAAAATGCAACCCCAAAGTAGAGAAAGTAGAGCAAGCTCAATAACAAGATGGCACGCAGATTATCTAAGTTATTATCAAGTATCTAACGTTCAGCGCTACAATTATTAATTGGTTCCCTACCAATGACCAAAAACGGATTAATACAAAAAAGAAAAAGAAGATATGGGTGAACGTAGCCAACGAGAGGAGACTATACTCGTGCTATATGAGCCCAAGCCGTTTACAGGAGGACTTTTATAGATTCTCTTCTGAATTCGAAAATTAAGTATGCAGCGCCAGTGACGGATTGGGCACGTTAGTCATGGGAGTAGGATACTGCTAACGGCAAAGAAGGAGGCGGGTCCTATCAGACTATACCTGGTAGGGTAGCAACTAAAGCAGTTCAAAAAGGCTCGGTACTTGAACGTGGCCTTACGGGGTAAAGCTACATAAACAAATACTCGCCTAGGGCGGCCAATGCAATTGCAATAATTCTGTTAGAAATTCGCGGACAAAGAGAGCAAACATGCAGATTGCTGATTTCAGTAGTCAAGTCGATCACGCTCTCCGGGTCTCGGGCCTAGCTTAAATCCTTATTAAAAACGAAAGAGGCACGAGGAATCTTTAGAAGCACACAGGAAGTGGCAACCCTCAGGATTATCCAAGCGTATCGCACGGTTAGAAAAAAGCTGCTCTGGTGCCAACATGATCTCCGGCTTACCTATGTGCTGATAGTTTTGACCTGTTTAATATAAAGTCATTCAGTTCTAATAAAATACATGGCAATTGCCATAACTAATTGTTTTTAGGTTTTGTATATAATTTTAGTTAAAACAATACGTCTATGATTTCAAAGCATTTAATCTAACTTTTTAAGAGAATGCTCTTGAGAATACAAGGCAGCCGTTAAATAGTTCGTGACGTAATTATGTAATGCTTCTTCAAAACGCTCATAAAGTGCTATATCTGGTTCTAAGTATTTTGCATACATTGAGTACTTTACTTTGGACCAACCTAAGATAAAGTGCGTATGTGTGCACCGATCAAAAACATATACTTTTATTCAAACTTCTAGAAGTGTATATATATAAATATATATAGAACATCTTGCCAAATGTGTTGAAATACACTGCTTCGACAAGATTTCGAATACTTCAAAATAGAAGTTTAAAAAATCTCTACTCAATTACGATTATGCAAAAGTCGACTTGTAGGCAAACCATAAATGCCGCTTGCCTTTTTAAGTCGTATCAGCAACACCTTCTACACCTTCGCCAGGCGTTGCCTGGACTTAAAACATTTTTGGGGAGGTTTTTTTTTAATTCTAGACCATCATTCGTCTCCAACGGGTTTGGAACTCACCCTGAGGTATGTCTTCAATGCACCGAGGGCCGGACATGTTGAGATATATGGGGTTTTCCCAACCGTCCTTGTGACAGCATGGCCGCTGACACTCAGCGGTATGGTTTATCATCTATCTCAATAGGCATCGATCAGAGACAGTTCGATCAACAACAGGAATCGAACCGGCGACACCCCGATAGATGACAACGATGCTACTAGCGCACTGGTCCCCTAGACCACTCCGCCACTGGTAAGCGTTGCCTACCTTGGTGGAGGTGGCGGTTTTTGTCTATTAGGTAACGTCGTACGAAATTCGTGAGCGCGAAGATGACAAACTTTTACTGTTGCGCATACTGGCGTGTGTTGGGCGCTATACTTTTAAATCGAAACAGATATATAAGAGCTCTCAAACATGCGTAGCATATGAGGAAAAATATCTGTGAAAACTTTAGTATGTATTGCCTTCTCCTTAGTGCGTCGCGTTGAAAGAGCTAAAGCTTTTTTTTTGAAAGTTTTCACATGCTCTTCTTAGTCAGGGCGTCAGGGGCTCGGCTTCGAGAATGTTGTCTACTTTGTCACTTTAGCTAGCATGTAGTACACTTCTGTTTGTTTTATAGAGAACTTTTTTCGCAGAGCATCCAGAGATCATTGCTGGCGGCGTGGTCGTTGCAACCTGTCACGTCGACTAGAACCGAAGATAACTATTAACTATACTAAACCGCGTCAGACAAAATTGCGTGTATTCAGCACAGGAACAAAAATCGCCTAACGTCTTGCCTAAAAGCATGCTAGATAAACGTTCTCGTCAGGCAAAACATACCAAGTAAAATGGCGTCTTAGGATGATATGCCCTCGAACGACCAAAGCTTACGTTTTTTACGCCAAATAAATAGTATCTGCACTCCATATATATCATGCACCTATTAGAGCCCTCCGCTTCATAAAAATGCTTCTGTATATCACCTGAATAAAAATTGTGTTACCTACACTGGCTTTTTGTAAATACCGAAAAAGGAATTTTCGTATGAATATATCAGATCCGACCGAATAAGAGAGTACGTGCTCAATTTATAATACCACATTATGTTCGCACATGTTTCAAGTTGTCTTAGGACTGTAGACATTAAAGAGCGTTTTAACGACAACAGTTACATCCTTGACTGAATTCGATCCATTACCAAACTATTTTTGTATACAATGGCTTCTACCGCTTTCCCCGGGAGTTTATTCCATCGCCTACGCAGACGATTTAGCATTGGTCGTTACCGCTTGTGACGAGGATCTGCTCGACAAAACAGCCTACAAAGCCTTCACGGATATCCGACAACACCTCCGCATGCTAGAACTGGCTTCACAAAAAACGGAACCAATTTTTCTAAATGGTCTAAAGCGTCCTCCACGGAATCCAAACTAACACCTGGAAGGTCATTCAGTAACACCCACGCCCATGGTCAAGTACCTGGGCGAGATCCCGGATAAGGCTCTTAAAAGAACACCTCATATGCAGCAGAAAACATAGCCAAAGCCTCAGCAGAGCTACTATGGACCAGAGAAGCAACAACACGCCGCCTCCTCAGCTAGATCCAAAGACCTATGGCGCTTAACATAGCACAAGCAAGTCGCACGGCTTTCACAACAGTCATATAGGTCCTTTTCAGACAAATTCCCTGGGACCTAAGGGTTAAGGAACTGCCATCAAGAAAGCCCTTAATTAATGGCCGGACGGAGAGAACACTAATCAGCAGAACCGACACCCAAATCAATTGAAATCAACAATGGGAAACAATCCAGCCGGGTCATCCTGGATATGGAACAAAATCAATACTTTCTAATACAAAAAATGGTACCGAACATACGGCTGAAGAACCCCCTGACATGCCAAGCCCTTGTAGAAGCGCTCCTCAAAGATCAAAAATCCTGAATCATGGTAAGAAGATTCGCACAAATTATCTCCAAGACGAAAATAACCGCCAAAGCAGCCTAAATGGCAAGAAGAGTGGCCAGGTGAAGTATTCTCGAAAAGACAGTACTGCGGCCACCCCCGACAAAGGGGCATACAACAACTACTGGATTTAAGTGGGTGCGAGTCCCATACTACCGTGGCTTTAACAATGACGTCCGGTATGCATAACGCATTTAACTAGTGCGTCCTTTAGAAGTTATGTGTCATTGAAGCTATATATATATATATATATATATATATATATATATATATATATATATATATATATATATATTGTTGTAAGAGTGTTATGTGTAGATTGGGCAAACTCAGTGAAGTGTGCAACTGTCGTCATTGATACGCTTTGAGGCAATAAAGAACAAACGCCCCAGCATCTGCGGCACGCTTTGGGATCATCTCACCTTGGTCCGTACTTTTTCCCGCTTTTTTTCTATTACTTTACAAGCGCCGTGAAATAAACGATTGATCTCCGTACACTGGCGCGAGGTAGCGAGGTAAGTCACGACAAGTAGGCAACTACAACTCCTGGCTACGGATCAATGCAATGCTTACGCTACGAGCCTAAGCTGCATTATACCATTCTACAATAAAAATCGAAAAGACCCAGAAACGGCCAAGCCACATACTTTCTCTAAACAAATAAAAAAAACAGCAGACAACGACAGTGACAATAAACTGCTAGGCAAGTAAATAGCCAGCAATTGGGCCTACATTATTTACCCTCCACATCAAGATGTTCTGTACTATGGCTAATAAAAAGCAATGCAGATGATACTTGCGTTTTGGTGCTGGCCGGCATTAGTATCTGAGTGTCAGTCTTTTTGCTGCAACGTATGACCCCTTTCTGCTATAAGGCTGTGAGAGCGGGCCATAGAAACGTATTTGGATCTGGTTGCCTGTGACCAGTTTTAGGAAGGTTTTATCTTGGAAGGACTTCCACAGGGTTTGAGTAAAAGCGCGACGGTCTTAGTTTTAGCCTGTGGTGGGGTTCAATGCGCCAAGCGAGTAACACAAGCGAGCACAAGGCAGTCATGTGAAATTCCCGACACAAATGTCTACCGTATAGGTCTAATGTCCCCTGTAGCTATGCGTATCAATCGGGTATACGACTAGAGCTGAATTGTCGTTAATTGCTGTTTTCCTAACGGCTAAAAGTTAGTCGCTGTTTTTGAACATCCTCTCCAGAAATCATCCTATTATCAAAATCTTCATACATGAACATGACCTCGTATAATCATACTATACATTTAGAGGCTAAGAGTGCATTGTTGTGACATAGACTAAATTTTGATTTAAAAAAAATTAGTTATTCAAACTCTACCACAATGCGCAGCTCAAACTGAGTACATAAAGGTATATATATGTCACAAAAAACGGAATAGAGATGCAATGTACATATAGCTTCTGTTGTAAGTATAACACCGCACATACATTATTTATATAAAAAAAATCAATGATAAATATTGGTGGGTATTGTTTGTTTACGAAAAAAATGTAAGTGACTATTAATTTACCGTCACCATAAAGGAAGCACATATAGGTCCATATTAGTATTGCGCCTTTCCAGTATCTGGAAGAAACATACTTGATGTATTTAAGAGTTCGATTTATATTTAAAGGACATTCGATATATCAGTACTGTACATTTTATATAAAACAATTTCGACAATCAAACAAGTTATTATATGTTGCAAAACGGACGGGAAGTATTTGCCAGATCGCCTGGCATGGGTATTATTATAACATGCTTTTGAAGGTTGATTGTTATGAGATCGAATGACTGCGCATGTATGTTCCATGGAGAATGTAACATTTGCTATCAGATTTTATCATGCCCAGCGACTGGCTTATCCTTATTATACGCACAAATTACCGAAATATTATGTTAACGTTGTACCAGTCTTGCTTGTAGTATTACCAATGAGCTGTAGATCAATCGAATTCTCTTGTAAACGTCTTTATTTTCTGTAACCAGCTTCCGTAATATTTTTTTCGGTACAGCTTGCATCAAAGAGAAATTTCGTCCTGGGTGGAAAGGCAGAAAGCGTGCAACAAGAGCTTAGAGAGCTACATACTGAATTTCCTTGTGCAGAGCAAAGGATTTTGAGTTTCTCCGTTCTGCAGCCTTGACGTGTTCGTGCGAATAAACACGCCATCGAACAACTACAACGACCGTACTCGAGCAAAGCGCGCTCCACGGGAAACATGAATCTACCACGTAGAACGGCCTTGTAACGAAGTCCTCCTGTATCCGGCTCACAGGAACATGAATGTAAGCCAAGGTCGGCGCCATCATATCTGCTCTCTCTTTCTTGCTGTTAGCCAAACAGACGGATTGTACACGAGTGTATATATAGGGGAATATGCGCTAGCTATATGTTTGCCTACAACCATATATATATATATATATATATATATATATATGAGCAAACATATAGCTATTTTGTTACAAAAACGTATATATATATATCATATTTTGCTTGTTTATATCTCTCTATATATATATATATATATATATATATATATATATATATATATATATAAATCCATCGCTTCAGGATCAAACTCACGGCGTAGGTATATGTATTAACTTACATGTTTGCATGGATGCGTATATATTGAGTAACACATATACAATTACTCACTATATATCGTGTAGTTCTGTCCGTTGACATGCAAATAAAATCATCTAGGGTATTTTTTGTGGAGGAGGTGTTAAATGCAGTTACGCACTATCGCTATAAGTCTCTCTCCCTAGCAGTGTGGGACTCGACCCCAACGGTTGGATGTTACCCCGTTGAGACCCATACCCACTAAACGCACCTTCCCCTTAAGCTTCACACTCTGATAGCCCAGATCTTCATAGAACAGTACTATGGACTTTCAGGAGAAGTGGTAAGCGCCCTTTCAGATCAATTGGCTGGGGTCGCCCTAAGGTTCCCGCACTTGCCTAGCACCTGCACGCCCGTTTTCTTCGAGCTGCACTTCTCTACGATTGCTCTGAAGCAGCAGTTGTGTCTGTCAAGTACGAGTTGAAGTTCCTGTGTCCTGTAAGTATCTGGGTGAGGTGATAGGTGAGGTCACCCTCTCTGGCCAAGACCCCCGGGGGGATGGTGTCCCACTCCGCCTGCCATGTCTCAATTGTGACATTTTTCTCCTTGTCTTTTTCCGTCTTCGTAGGAGCACTCAAGTCTCATAATTGCCTCCTTTCGATTGCCTTGAGATCCCAGGGGATTGACCCTGCCAGCACCAGAGCAGCATTCGTGCTGACTGTGCGATATTACAGGATTACTCTTAGAGCTGCTACCCTCTGGGTCCTTTGTAGCATTTGCTTCGCTTTCTGCGTCTTGAGAGTCGCCCTTTTACGGCGCTCTGAATAATGATATTAATTCCGCAACCGTCATTAGCAGTAATACGTGTGCGTATAGATAGCATAGTACGCGTATATATATATATATATATATATATATATATATATATATATATATATACATATACACTTTTTTTCATTAATTCTGTTCGACTTTGCGCAGCACTTCTTCTCGCCTACGCGACAAATCCTGCAACGCTTCTTACAAATAAACCAGGATTCATGATCCTTGAGGAGCACCTTTACAAGGGTTTAGCATGTCAGGGACTATTATGTTTTAGGGTCCTAGACAATAGCTTTTGCTCAGTATTAAAAGTGGCACACTGTTCGTAGCAGTGCCTTACATAGTCAGCCTCTCCTGAGCTTTACCAATGCGGTGCAGGTATCATTGAAAGCAACTACCGTGGCTTGTTGCTGCTAAGTCTAAGAGTGTAAGTCCATGGAAGAACGCGTGCAGGTTTTGAACATTTGTCATAAAAGGGCAAACTTTAGACGAAACCGGCTCTGTGAGACCATCATTCATAAACTTGTGCAAATGTTTTACAGGTCAGGTTCAGTACGTGATGTGCCAAACCATGGAAGGTTAGGCCAAACTTCGCCAATCGAGCTTCCGCAATGCTGCAGATTATTGCCGATTTTGTAGAGAGAATGATATTGCCTGCCGAAGTCCATTTTCGTATTAATGGAATTGTAAATAAACAAAACTGTCACACCTAGGAAACCGAGAAACTTCACGTGATTCACAAAGAGCATTTACATGTGCCATCAGCGATACTCTGGTGCGTCCTACCTTTTCAATCTACGGTAAATGGCAAGCATTTTTGCAGCATGCTTCTTAAACTACTTTGGCCGAATTCAGACGGAATCGGTGCGAATAAACGTCATTTAACAACAAGATCGTGCCGCACAACCGACGAGACAATTAATATTTTGAGTATGAAGTATTCCGGACCGCTAATGTCACGCTTCATTCACTGTCGTTCTAGATCTGGCGATTAGACGCCGTTAGACTTATCCCGTGGGTTTTTTCAAGAGTAAAGTATACGCAAATGATTTCACGCCTATTAGTAAAATAAAGGCCATCGTTGATACGTGCATCAATGTAACTGAGCGTGATTTATATGAAAAAGTACTCAACAAATGTGTGTTTCATGTAGAGTTTATAAAAACTAAAAAGGCAACCATCTCGCCAAAATTGTATTTCATCAGAAATTACGTCATATCTGTGTTAGAATAAAATAATTCAAACAGTCGTATCTATACATTAAATAGCTTAGACTATTTCAAGAATTTAAAATCAAGAAAAAATGCTCGAAATTAAAGTCACCGGCCAGTGACTACCGCAGTCATTGCCACCTTCGAAGTTTCACATTTGATTTGCGACTCTTAAAAGGCAGCAAAAAGTTGAGCAATAGATCTTTAGATGCACTTCGCAGATGTAAACTGAGACGGAACTTACCGGAACTCCGCTAGGACCCTGCCCGATTTCGTTTGGCAACAACTAAGCTAAGCCGACTTAGTGCGTCAGTCAAGTATTGCCGCCAACTCGAAGCCGTAAGGTTGTGACGCAACTCCTGTGACCTGCTTAAGCGTATCCTTGTTTCACTCAGCACCCCCTCTCGAAGGTTGTCACCCGTCACTGGTTAAGTCCGTAGTAGTTCGTAATGACCTCCAATTTTCGAACCAATCGATGTGTGAATGTATCAATCTACAACGTGGAACGAATTCGATATATATATATATTTATTTATATATATATATTTTTTTTTTGTATCTATTTCCGCATTATATGCATTACCGAACAAGATGGCTTAGTATTATAGCAAAAGCCTTTGCCTTTGCATTCGGGAGACCTGGGTTCGAGACCCAGACCGGCCACTCTTAAATTGGTTTTCATGGCTCCCAATTTAAACAAGGTGAATGCCGGAATGGACTAATAATCGACCATGGCTGAAAAAAACGGGGAGCACACATGTCGCATTATAATCGAATTTCTAAAGCTATTTGGTATTTCTGCCTACCATGGCAACGGCTTGTTTGACATTGTAACCATTTCAGTCGCTTAAGCCAATGCCGCTATATTTACACATATACGCATATAAAGATAAATAATAAACGTGTTTTTTTTGTTAATTAAAATAGAAACGTAAGTTTACGCCTTTTTGAGCACTACAAGAATATTTGGTTTTCAGTCTACATGTTAGCATAATATTAGCATATATGGCAATACAACCACCTTCTGACTTCCATCCTCGTAGAAAGGTGCCGCCTATTTTTGTGATGCGTGAGCGAGCACGGTCGACCCTGAGCATAACACGCCTACACGTTTTGAATAGCACGATGCAGCTGATTTAAAGTCACGCAATAAGTGCCGATATTGATCATGTTACCCCGAGTCAAATATCCGCAAGCAACGCGCTTTGCTTATCCCAAAATATATGCGGCAGATTTTTGAAAGAATGAAATCCAGAAGTTGATCCCACATAACAATACGAGCCTAAGCATAAACGAAACGTATAAGATTAGAGAACAGATTATGATTAAGATATATGCTTTCGTGTTGAAGGTATTTTGAAGAATCCTTTTTTTTCATATAAAATGCGTCAGCTGTTTCTTTCAAACAGTCTGATCGTGTTTGGTTCGCACTGTAGGATTCTGTGAGAATATTTTGGTCGATTTGCTGGTGTTTCAGATGTTGTGTTCTACAGGTAGGTCAACAAGTTCTTAGACTGAAAACCAAGAATTTTCCAAATATTGATTTTAATTTTTTCTTATTCGATATACTCCCCGAGAAGCTCAATACACTTTTCCCACCGAGATTTCAGAGCATTTATACCTCTTAAAGAGAATTCCGCGTCTTTAGACTGAAAATAGGCATTGACAGCAGCCTTAACCTCTTCATTGCTAGAAAAACGCTTTCCACCGAGACTATTCTTCAAATGTCCGAAGAGGAAATAATCAGAGGGGGCGAGGTCTGGAGAATAGGAAGGTTGTTTAATAAGTTCGAACCTCAGTTGGGCCAGTTTTGCCGTTGCTTGCCGCGACTTGTGTGCGGGAGCATTGTCCTGGTGAAACAGGACTACCTTCTTCTGCAAAGCGGGCCGTTTCACGATGAGTTCTTGCTTCAGGTAGTCCAACAGTCTTGCATAATATTCTCCCGTGATCGTTTTACCGCTCTCAAGGTAGTCGACCAGAATTATTCCACGTTGGTCCCAAAAAACTGTAGCCATCATCTTTCCGGCCGATGCCGTTGTCCGCACCCTCTTCGGAGGTCCTTCACCAGGTGCACACCATTGACGAGATGCTTCTTGGGTCTCGGGAGTGTAGTGATGGACCCAGCTTTTATCGACGGTCACGAATCTGCGCCAAAAATCCGACGGATTTTTCGACATCTTGTCCAAATTTCGCTGTGAAGCGGAAACACGCGCGTCTTTTTGGCCTTGGTTGAGCAAATGCGGCACCCATTTTGCTCTGAGCTTTTTCATCTTCAAGTTTTCGTGCAGGATGAAATGCACTCTACCCAAACTGATCCCCAAGGCCTCCGCTATCTCCCTCATGTTCACTCGCTTATCTGCGGCAACGATTTTCCGCACTTTTTTCACGTTTTCCTCATCAGTTACCGTTTTTGGGCGTCCTAAACGTAGTTCATCCTCGGTGCTCCTGCGACCTCTTTTTAACTCATTAATCTAGTTGGAAACAGTGGTATAACATGGCGCAGAGTCACCGAACACCTCGTCTAACTCAGTTTTCACTTGGGTCGCATTCCAACCTTTGAAATAAAAATGCTTGATAACCACTCGAAATTCTTTTTTCTCCATTTTTCAAAATCACGCCGATACGTTGCACGGGAAAAGCGATCAAACGAAATCGCAACGGCCAATCACCATAATATTTTGACTGCTAGCATTCGAAAAGTTGCCGTTTCCAATAGCGGTGAAAGCGCGCCAAAATTCGAATTCTGAAAAGCTCATTTTAAGAACTTGTTGAACTACCTGTAGTTCATTTTATTATCTAATAAATCTGCGTCAACGAGAGGTATTTTTGTGTGCGATTGTCCTGTGTGTCAATTGTTACCGAAACCTCTGTTGCCTCTACATCAGCCTCCAGCCGGTTACAGTATTTTCCTTTGTGTACGATTTACGCTAAGGTGCAAACGTGGAGATTGACTGCTGTAGGGTGTGTAATTTGTGAAAGGTGGTACTATCAAAAATGCTGCGATGATCAATTGGACGTTACAAACAAGCAACAGCAGGACGACATCTCGCTTGAAAGTGCTTGAAGTATTTACCAAAGCTGACTAAAGCAACAAATTGATAAATGTTTACGGAATTGAGATGATCTATTGCGGTATAAAGATTGTGCTTGGGACTTATTAGGCCATGTTTAATTATGTACATAATGGGCTACGCAGTGAAGTAACTGTTAGATTAGACACTGCAGGTCACACACTCGGTGAAGATCAACAACACATTATGGAGAAGAGCTCCACAAAGTTTGCGAAATCAGCAGACATGATGAATGTTATCTCTACATTCAGATGTTAAATATTTTCTTAAAGGTGCTTCTGACTTGAGCCTTGGTGTGCCTCGTGTTAGTATCCTGCAACTTCGTTTTCGTTGCCAAGAGTACCCCAACAAGTGACCAGTCTGTGCTCTGAAAGTTCGGAAACGGGTCTTAAAAAGATACCCTAGTATCATCATCACCTGTAACCAGCGTTTAAAACCTAACTAAATGTTTTTCTCCGAACGTCGTTAAACATTTCTAAGCAAAAGCGATACGCTGTCGTCGCGTTTGGCCTGTGTCAGGTCTCGAAGAATCTAACAAACATTTTTTTACTGAGTCTATGAACGTGATGCCGATACAACACCCGCTCGAATAAATTATGTTATGGTACACACATGCGTTTACATACAGCGTTTCACAAATCAACTATTTTGCTAGCTCCGGTATGGAACCGCTGGGCACAATGCGGCATGATACATATGTATCACATACGCTCCAACATCTCACGTACCTACACTTGGTGGCTCGTGAAAGCCCGCTTCGTTGCTGATGACAATACGTGGTGAAGCTCGTGGGCCGTGAACGTTGTCGCTAAATGTTCATCTTTTGCTCTGCTTGTTCGCCATTCAGTGCTACTCACTGCCACTGTCCCATATATTCCTTCATATTGAAGTGGTATGGAATCCTATGCAGCGAATGAGCACCCGGGCCCAACGTCTGCTTGACCGATGCATATGTACCGTTTAAGTTTTATTTGATCGCGGCTCATATTCTGCCTGCTTCCATCTTTCTTGTCGATCGTTGTTTTTGGAAGCTTCTCACATTCAAAATAGGAAGATCAAAATATCCTCAACAGAACATTTAATATGGCGAGGATAGAGTACAGTAGATTTACACAGGGTTTTGTATTTCATGGCCGCAAGCACTGGTAGAGATTTAAGGCTGATAATAGTAAAGATGCACTCGTGTGTCGCTGTCTTCTGTCCCGCTTATATGGCCGATCCTCTGTGGGTACTCGCGAGGTGGTTGGCAATAACCGATGCTCTAAAGGCAAGATTTTTTGAAGAAACTTTCTGTACTCTGTGTGTAGTGCGGCCACGGTGTAAGTCGAATAAAGTATCACGACCCCACTGTCAGAGTCTAATACGACTAAAATACCAGCAGCACCTGCAGCACCAGTCGTAACAACGACAACAAACAACGATAACAACAAATAATAAAGTTTTGCTGTGATTTAATTTTCTTCCTCTCTTCTCCATACCTCAATTTATGCTGCGTTTGCGTTTCCTCACGATGCAGTTTCTAATTGTAATTTTTGATTGCAATGGGGTCTATATATAGTAGGTTTGGTTCGCTGTTGCGTATCGCTCTGATTCTGTCGAACTAAGGGCCGGGCAAGGTGGTTAGCTACCAAATTTATCAGTTAGCGTTTCTCGTTGGTATATACGTACGCCGATATCCGTCGGACTGTTGCTGCGGCTACGCCGTGCGATCTGCAGCGAGCGGAGCAGTGCGAATTCGTCAAAACAGGGGCGCATCGCATGGCGACGTGCACGGCTGGCCAACCGTTCAAGCGTGTCAACACAGTCAAGGAGCTATCGGCTCTCTTCCGCGGCTCTCCACATACAACACCGGGTCCCCACAACGACTCATAGTAGCAACGGCAAGAGTAGCCTACCCAATAGGCCGTCGCTTTTATATATTTTTATACAGGCTTTTCTAGCCTCTATATTGAGATTCAATTTGTTCGTCGTGGGATCTGGTATATGTCCTTTTCCTCTCGCGTTCGGTGGTTACGGCTCACACCAACATGAGACACGTAGATACGATGCAACATGAGAAGATAACAGGTGCCCTTGTTAATCTAAACCACTCGATTATGGATCGCAAACAAATCGCATTGTATCTGCTTCGGATGTGCCTATAACAAATGTGTGCGTGCGTTCCTTGTTTTTATACAAGAAATTATCTTTTATATACTACAGCAACCTAACGTGTAATGTAGACAGTAATGAGGCTCGAAATATGGACGAGTAGTGAAAACGATTCATGATAAAAAGATGGGCCCCAATGAGGGCCTCGCGTTCCCAGCCCATATTTACAGGTAGAAGCTCTGACATCTTGTAGTGTCTTTTACTTACGCATAGTTATGTGCACAGTTTTTCGCCGTCGACTCCTTCGTACATTGGCAGCTGGGGCTCGGCGGTGCACGGCTAAAATTGATAGGAACATCTTCTTCAGCTCGATGAGCACACTCGATGCATAGCAATGTGATTATAGATCTGTGTCTTAATAAATGTTTAACTACTGTAAAGTTAGTTCAACACAAGTTCGACGCCGTTTACACGTTGGTCCAGCTAAAACAAAAAGGTTTTGTATAAATCCCACTTTAAGGGCCCTTCTGTACACACATTTTGTGTCTATGGGCATATTAGCACTTGAATATTTTGTTATGTATATATGCATACATTTAGATATGTGGGTGTGTACTTAAATATTAGAACTGATACGTTTGAGTTGTGCGAGCTTGCTGGAGTAAAATACGCGGCTTAATTAATTGCTCATTAGTCCAGTGGCGTATGTGTGTTGGAGCACGGCATCAAAAGTGCGCCTAGCTACCGTAGGATGAAGGAGGAAGTTTTCACCTCAGCAAGTCGCCTGGCCATATCATGGTAGAAACTATTTGGACAAGAGGAAGCAAAGTGAACCGTGGCTGAGTCATCACCGTTGTAACGGTTTTCCTACATGTCGAAAACCTGAAGCTATTTATTTATGCGAGGTGAGCTCAAACTTTCTAGGAGACCCAACAGATAAAAGCACTTTCTCAAAATGAACGCGATAACGATGGAGCTGTCACTCTCATTTCAATCGAAAGAATAATCGTGTCAAAGTAGTGTGCGCTGGATTTTACTTCCGTCGCCTCACATACTTACGGTTTACTTCCTTTTCTCTGCGGGGAGAATAAGACCGCGCGTGTGCATCAATTACGACAAAAATGCTTATATATATTTCCCAGACGTTATATTTCCTAGATGTATATGTATGCATAAACTTGTTTAGGCATAAAAAAAATACGATTTATCCTGACGCATATGAAACGTTAGAATGTACAGAGGTGCATTCTTTCCATTGGCTTTATATATAGAGAGATCTTAGGGAGCCATTAATTTGCACAACGCCGATCGGTTTATGGTTGCTCAAAACGGTTTTGGTAATCTATATATATATATATATATAGGACCTGTGTGGTGTACTTTTTATTGCTCGTGCGCCATAACAGCTATGTCGTAACACGGCTCTCGTTCCGTTTCCAATTTAGACGGTGGAGACGCTCTGGCGACCGACATATATATATACAAGGTGACATACACACATTGCTGATATATATATATATATATATATATATGCTTGGTGTTATAACGATACAAGGCATTGCGAGTGAATGTGAAACGCGATCATGACTTTAGCAAATATTTGCACCTATGCACCTACAGCCGTCGATGATATATCGGGGCTTGCTAAGGCCATGAGTAACAAATCCGCTGGTGCAAGCAAAGAAGGCAGGGTATTGATGCTTACTCGGTGGTTGATGAGCCCTAGGGTCACGATGGTTTCACCGTTGTTACAAGCGCGAGCTCAAAAAAGAACGTGATGCGCGAGCAAAAACGAAGTCAGCTCAAGAGTATTCGAAGTATTCAGAAGTCGCCTCAGACACAAGGAGAATTCTGACAGGAGTTCGGTCGACTCTAAGGAAGGTTTGATGTTACGGTTATTTAAGGTAATCCACAGTCTGGTGCCGGAGATTCGTATCTCAGACGACAAGAGCAGCATCTTTATTACCGTCTCCTCTATCGATGTGGCCCACAACCTGTCATGCCCAACGTGCGTAGATGACATCCCGGTTTAAGGCCAGGATTCAAGGTTTCTGCACCTCGCTAACAGAGGAAGAGATCGTAACAGAGCTATTGAATTTTGGCGACACAGCTGTTCAAATACTGATAGTCTCTTCTGGCGATCAAAAGAAGCCTCTGCCAAAAGTTGTTCTGACTTTCACAATATTGTCCGCCATACGCTTGAAAGCTTCTGGCTGTTCTTGAAGCACCATCTTCACAGCCTCCGCTTATAGGGTTCCCCCATATGTTATTCTCTACTGATCTGCAGAATTCACGCCATTTTTTCTCTTTGCTGCTCGTGAAAGGTTTTTCAGAGCCTTTCGTGCAGCCTGGAAACCTTCCCAGGCCTCCTTTGCTCCCCTTCTCTTCTTTCTGGCTCGCGTGTATATCGCCGCGTTGCATTACTCGCTTTTCTGAGATCTGCAATTTCGGCTGTCTACCAGTATTTAGGTAGTACAAAGCAACGGGCCGATGACTGGACGACGCTTCACAATCTCGTGAATGCACTCCAAGAGTTGTGTATTTACTTCTTCTTTTTCTAGCAGTTGCTGCCTCAGCATCTTGATGTATGATTCTTGCTCGTACAGCTCCGTTCAAAGCTCATTTACATGATCACCGTTGTCGATGTTAGTTGGCATCTGTTTTTTATTCTTGAGTGCGTTCGAATGCGAGGGGGGCTTGCTCTCCGGCCTCCTGGATACACTGGCCTCCCCGAGTCACCCAGTAGGTTACGCTGCTGTCTTGGGTTAAAAGGCATAATGAGGACCCTGTTCCTTCGAACTTCTTTGCACGTTTTATGTTTTCTTTTGTGTTCGTTGGCACAGAAACAATTTTAAAAGTTTTGCGCTGTGCATTGTTTCTGTGCTTTTTTGCATATCGAGAGCTTTGCGTTCCCTTTGTTTTTGTTTCTTACTGTTTCCTTTAGCCTGGCTGAGCCTTTCGTTGTTGACGGCCTTCATGACATTCACACTTGTTGCTCCCTGAACCGATAAGTCGGGCTCCGAGCTGGTTCTGACTGGCGGTCCATTCCGTGAGGTCGGCCTTACGGGGTTCCCCCCCGACCTTCTCTCCCATTCTTCAGTCCATTCTATATATTTGGCGAAGCTGGCCTTTCGGCTGTTCCTTTGTAGAAAGAACTGTTGACGAGGCTGGCAGTTCGGCTGTCCCTTTGAGAAAAGTGAAAAGTCGCGTCTAAGAACGCTTAGCAAGCCTGGTAGCTTGCTCTACCTTCCTTAAATATGGTGTCTTTCTCGCTTGAACTTGCTTTTATGGCTGATTGGCTTCGACTACGAAGCCGTCAGCTGATTCCGCTTCGCGCCCAAAACACAAGATTTCCGAGTAAAAATCCTGACCCGCAAAATTATTACACCAGATAGGTACGAGTTTAACTATTCAATGCACTTGTCAGGCGATAAACTATTCAACTATAGCGATGAGCTATTCAACTATTAAAATTGGCCTACTGGAAAGTTTGTTCAGTCTCTTTCTCTCTCTTTCTAACAGTCTCACTGCAGAATCAAAGACGCGGTATATTTATAGGAAACTAGCGTTTTTGTTGGCCGATCACGGAGCTCGGTACATCTTTTACTCGCTGTAACCTTTCCACTGGCAGCAATCACTACACTTCCGCAAAAGGTTTTTATTCAAACTAGCGTTTGTTTACATCCGGCGACCTTTGGAATGCGGCGTTCAAAATGCTGGCCGAGCAAAATGCTGGTCAAAATCGATTCTTACAGTTTTTTACATTTTTGTTTGCAACAATTTGCTACTGCTGACGGCGTTGACTCACCCGTTCACATCAACTACTACAATCGTTACGACCGCTATCCGTTTTTTATTCTTACGTTGAGGTACATAAGACAATAGCATTCTAACTTATGGTGTTTACGGTCATAATAATAATAATAATAATAATAATAATAATAATAATAATAATAATAATAATAATAATAATAATAATAATCATCATCATCATCATCATCATCATCATCATCATCAGTTGTCGGCGCGCAGTGTCCGAGAGCAGCAGAGAGGCGCCTTTAAGGGTGTGCTTTTTTTAATTAAAAATACAGTGCTGTGACCAGTATGAAGTGTCTACAGGCACTTCAATACCCTATATACTTAGTGATCGCAACTAAGCGTGCGAATCGGAGGAAATTCGTATCGGAGTAATCTTCAAAAATTGAACGGACGGATCGCAATGAAGGCAAGATAATGAGGGAAGCTGTCCGCACCACAGATGAATTACGATTGGTAGGGTAATGACTTTTGCCGGTATTTCCGAACACGTCTCGTCAAGGGTCGTCCCCATCCTGTTTGAGAGGTGTGGATTATTCACCTCACTCACCCTGCGCGACATCGCCTCTGTTAGGCTGCAAAGCTGGCAGACGAACAGGCAAGAAAAAAATCACAGCATTAAGAGAGACGGTATCAGCAAGAGAACACCGATACCAAGAAGCCACAAAGCTAGAGCCAAAAATAACTAGCGGTATGTCTCACGGTACCGGAGATGTCTTGTCAGTTCTGATCCGCGAACACTGTGACACAGGATCTGCAGGCCGTACTAAACGTTTACTACTACACGCTTTTAAGCGTGAGTCATAGGAGGTAATGTACAAGAACAAGAGAGAGAGAGTCACCCAGCCGAACATGCAAACGCTTCCCAG
Organism: Dermanyssus gallinae; assembly: GCA_003439945.1. NCBI lineage: Eukaryota > Metazoa > Arthropoda > Arachnida > Mesostigmata > Dermanyssidae > Dermanyssus > Dermanyssus gallinae. The sequence goes on from QVRM01004733.1 coordinate 2,453,035, forward strand.
AATAGTGCAGGCGAAGGGAAACCTTGATGTTCTACAACTATGCATCTGCAGACGACGCTTTGTCTATAGAGACGCCGGTCTCGGGTCACGAGTCAACTCTATTTTGCAAGCATGCCCGACACCGAAATATACCGAAAGTATTGCAGCTACGGCTAGGATATTAAGGCTATGCTAGGCAAGGTGCAGAACATTAGTTCGGAAAAGAATGTATGGAAAAGAGCAGGCCTTCGAATAGGCTACAGAGCCCTTGGTATTAGACGGGCTACGGATCTTGCCGCAGCCTGCTATGCTGCATCAATGCTAAACTAAACTGGCTCTTTGGCGGAACCACCTGTTAATAAAGAAGCAAGAATCGAATTAAAGAAAGCAAGCATGTTGGCAAATGCGACGACTAAGAGGCAACTTGATCCTAGCTTTCTAAAACAGCACGTGAACCAATACAATGATAAATCATCGAGGGATATCATGAATGCCCTTATATCAATAGAATAAAATCACGTTTTTATTGTGGCCAGCATTCCTTTAGCGGGAGATGGTTCTAGGCCCTGCTCACCCGTAAGCTTAGCACCATGTCGAATCAAAGCCTTCTAACCTTCCTTCCGTATGTTGTCGGCTATAAGGGTAGGCGCCCCATCTGCAAGCCGTTTTCATGTGAACTGTGTGGTGAACTTGTCGACTTAGAAGCACCAGTTGAGCTGCCTAAGCGCCCAGCCAGTTTAACGCCTAAATGAAAGCAAGCAGTTGAACCAACCTAACTGACGGGGTTACCACACATCTAAGGTCATACGGAAAAAAACTTTGTCCGGGATGTCACTATCTAATTTAGGCAGCGCAATAATAATATCAGTATCATAAGGTGGACACAGAGAAGAATCACTTACGAAGAAGATAAAAGAAGCTAGAACCAATTCATGACGATGAGAACGTCTAGGATATCTAAGATTCGATACGGCCGGAAAGAGCAGAGCATGCCTTGCAACCCCACATAAAGACGAGCTGGTCCGAGGAGCATACATGTCTGCTCATACAATTTAGAGCCGGCACACTCGACTACTATCTATGCACAATCCATCTAACTGACGGGAGGATTGTGGGCTCGCTGGTTGCTTCCCTAGTCAAGCTGCCACGTCGAGTGACCCGGCTCACTGGCGAACGACGTCGCGTGGGTAGAAGCATGTTTCGCCTCGAGCATGTTTCGCCTCGAGCATGTTTCGCCTCGAGCATGTTTCGAATGTGGTGTAAACAGTCAGTGGATAATCGGAGAAGGTCCGGTAGAGACTAATCGCATCGTGCCATTAGTGCGAGTCATACATTATTAACAATGGTATCATAATAACGGTCATCGTAATAATAACACTTTGTTGGGATTTTTTTTTGTGGCTAAACAGGGGACATGCCTCTCACACACACAAATACACACGCATATGTATATATATATAATACTTTCTTTTGACCTGGCATGTGGCTACATACTGCGGCCATTTTAGACCCAAGTGATAAAAGAATACACGAAGTCATGATCGACTTAGTTGTTACGCAATTAGAATCTTGTCGACTGCCTTTGGTTTTGGAACTTTCGGACAAGGTCAACAGCGCTAGTTCCTCAGAGTTCAGGCTAAACGTATCAGTATAGCCACCTACTGACGAGTCAGCAGACTTTTTGACGGTTTCTGGGCCAGTCTACCATGACGTTGCTCTATAGTATGACGCAACTTGTCAGAACACCAAGCCGTGTATGTTTTTTTCAAAAAAAAAGTTTTAACAAGAGATTTTCAATAATATACATAGGAGGCATTTAAATGTGATACTGTCATGTTGCGGTTGCTCCCTGTAGATCAAAGGCCGTAGGATAGGATCGGTAGGAACAAATTTGCCAACTAGTTGGCAATTGATTTAATAAAGTTTTCTCTAGCTGTCACTTTTTATAGCTTTCGTTACCCAAAGCCTCTTGTCTGCATTGATTTCCGCAGCTGCTTGCTCAATTGCGTCGAACCTGCTGTCACCCGACGTATCACGGAGACGTGTCAGAGTGAGTTGTTCGACAAACAGTGGAGCTTCTGCAAACAGACAGACAAACCAGCCAATCATGAGAGGTCGAGCGTAAAGGAAAGAAAGGCCGCTTCTGATAGACGGTGCTGATGTTACACGGTTTTTGTACTATATCCAGCTGTGCTTAGCTTAGCTTGTCAGTGTACAACCACGCCCCCTGTGGGGCTTGAAACCACTTAACATGGTAAATGTTGCAAAACATGTATATATATATATATATATACGTGTGTGGGGGCGCGAGCTTCATATACATTCTTCCACGATTCACCCCATTATTCTCGGCGAAAGTATCATTTAGGGAAAATCCACGATGCCAAACTTAACAAAGAAACGACATTACTCAGGCAAAGTAGCAAAAATAGAGGACGTTTGCACATTCGCAATGTTCATTTAGCCCTTCTGGGTTGTCTAAGAAAATTATTATTGCAGGATAACATATCGTAGTTTTTACCTTTGTAGTGTGGTAACGCAATATATATATATATATATATATATATATATAAATACTTAATATATACTTAATAATAATGTATTTATTAATATATATATATATATATAAATACATTTTGATGCCACATTACAATACTACGTGCGCGTATATATATATATATATATATATATTTGTAAGGCGGCATACAACTCTCTTACGTCGTCGCCTTCTTCGACTACAACGCAAAGTGAGGACTCATGCGGAAGCACCTCTGACTGAGAATATTAGCGGAAATAATATAAAAACAATGAACGAACCTACAATAGTGAATATAGATTTCTGTTAGACCTCCAGGTATTGAATACATTAAGATATTTTGCGCTGGCTCCAAAACCAGAGTTTTTTTTTTTGTTCTGGGAGGTTTCGGGAATGCATGATGCACATGCGCCACTAGCAGCCTGCGTGACTAGTGTGAGACTCGCAAACCCACTAAACCCGGATTCCTCCCCACCCCCCCAGGCTCGGTATTACTTTGGCATTACATCGAAAACCAGAGCTGAATGGCTTCACTTCACTGCACCTAAAATGTATGTTGACCAAACGGTTCTACTGTTAACAAAACTGCTTTAAGAATCAGAGTTTTCTGTTGTTGTGGAGAATGCATTAAATGGTGCACGACAACCCTTCGTTCCAACTGCCTATCACCATTGCACAAAACACACCATGCTGCTCTTCGGAAGCTTTGCGTTGGTTTCGAATAAGAGAGCATTACTTGCAGCGATACAACCGCACCAGGTAGGTGTAGAAGTTAAGGCCGGAGCGGAAGCGGCAGTTCACGCTGCCCGAGCTTACCTTGAAGCAGAAGAACCTGCGTAATGGTTGAGCTAGACTTTTTCAATGCCATGCCCCCATCTAGGCGCAAGTTAGACCCAAACACTTTTTGTAAAAAAAATTTTTATGGCTGCCGCTATCAGGATAAAAGCGTTTTTTCTTGCGCAGCATTTGGACATGAGATCAATACGTATGGCCTACATTCATTGAGCGCCTAAAAGGGTCTCGAAGAATTTCACGGCACATAGAGCTATTAAATTTTTTTAAAAAAGCTGCAATTTTATTATCAATTAATTTTGTACCGGTACTAATGGAAACACAAGGACCTATAAGGGACAGTAAAACAAAGAAAGATCAATTTAGAAGAAGGATCAAACCGCTAGATGAACAAGCGCACAAGGGAATTCAATAATATGGCTTATATATATATATATATATATATATATATATATATATATATATATATATATATATATATATATATATATATATATATATATATATATATATATATATATATATGCATCCTCTCTTAGAAGTATCTTTATCTGCGGATGCACTTTTCATGTAGGTGCCCCCTGTCCTTGTGTGGGTCTAGAGACCTGAAAGAGTGAGTGTGTGGCCCTATTCTGGTCCGTAATAGCGAGAGAGAAAGAGAGCTCTGCTGGTCTGTATAGATGTTGCAAATGCTAATTATGCTAGTTATACTAGGCCAACCGTGCATCCCGGCGAAGTCAAGGTGAGGTAAAGTACGAGGCGTTCTAAGCCTTTTTATTAGAAAAAGTAAAGAAATAAAAGTCACTGGCTGTGTGAAGACGCCGACGGTAACGTTTAGGGCAACGGCTACACGATTATGATAGAAAATATTTTTTTTACCTTATTCAGAGCCCCTTGGAGTCAGTATCCCAAAGCTACTGGCTGGTAGAGCCGGCAAATCTTGCGCTCGCGAGAGAAGAAAATATCGCAGCCGGGCGCGAGCTCAAGAGCAGTAAGGTTCCCGGACGAAGTCCCCGCCCCGGAGACCACAAAAGCCCTGTTAGTAGATAGCTCGGAAGCCTTCAAAAGGATCGTTTGCTGGGGGGGGGGGAATTCCCTGCTGCTAGAGGGGAAATTCCCAAAAGAACGCAAAAAGCCAGTTTGATATTCATACCTTATTCAGAGCCCTTCGGCGCATCGGCCACCTTGCCCACAGAGCATGACGGGAAAGGCGAGAAAAGCTAATATCGCAAAAAAAGGCTTTCTGCTTTCTCGGGTCACTAATATGGTTTCCCTAAAGGCAGGTCAACTCTAGCGACAATCGAGCGAGTACTGGCAGAAATTGCAGATAAAGAGCGCAAGAAAACGCGAAAGACTAGAGGGATTTGCGTAGTCATGTGATCATGGTTATTGTCTCGATGTAGAAATACCATTCAATCTAGGAGCTGAAAACTTATTCTAGACATGATGCAAAAAAGGGAATATTACCTTATCTCCAAAGAATGGTCTCAAGCTACCTAGATTAACGCGAACGTTGTGCAGCCTATAACGGGGCCCTCGCGGCCAAAATGCTTGAGGCGTCACTAGTGTAGCATACGCGGACGATTTGGCTCTAATAGTGCGAGCAAGAGAAAAAAAGACGCTTGAGTTTCGCCCTTATAAAGCGCCGTCGGTTTGGATGAAACAAATCTGTACGGCACAAAACACTCACCCGCGAGAAGTAGCAATTCTGCTGATTGAAAGAAAGCGATGCGGCCGACTGAGTATTTGTTCAAACAGGTGCAACGTAATCCTTAAGAAACAAACAGGTATTTAGACGTCATTTTAAACCAGGGTCTGACACATGGCGCATGGTTACCCAGCCGCAGACCAGGCGGCCAATGCAATCACCAATTTAGCAAAGCGTATGCCAAGAACAATCGGCGCAAGCGAAGGCAGACGGCGGCTGCTGACAATGGTAGTCAACTATCTGGTTCCAGCAGTTTTTAGGCTGCCCCTGTTTGGACAATGGTCTTAAAGAGCTCACGAAACAGCACGCCGTGGCTACGAATTCAGAAACGTTTGACATTGAAAATCTGCGTATGAAATCATGGCCACTGAGGCAGCCATGGTTATTGCCGGCGTGGTTTTGTGGGACCGCACGGCCATACAGAGAAAAAAAAGCACAACTCGACGCGAGTAAACAAGGATGCGACAAGAGCACACACGCTGGAGAATAACAGCAAGAGTAGACGACAGCTACGGAGCCAAGCCAATGGGGTCAACAATGTTTCCTGACCTGCCGGTTTAGTTCTGTACTTAATATGTCAAGCCGACGTTCCACCTCACGCAGGTTCTGGCAAACCACCGGATTTTTAGGATTACCTTTTTCACATACGCAAGAAACTCGACCCGACATGCGTTCTTTGCGAAAGCGGAGCTGAGGATAGCGTAGCACATACTTTGCTGCACTGCTCAAAGTTTTTCGAAAAAAGAGCTGCGCTTGAGCGAACATTACAAGTCGCACTTATCATTAAAAACATGGCTATATTTATGTTACAGAATGAGGATTCATAGAATTCAGTGAGTGCTTACGTAGACTCTATAATGAAAAAGAAAGATGCCCTTAAACGAATAAGACATCGCAGTAGCGAACGGAAGTGGCCCAATACGTCCAGTAGGTCCAAAGTAATACGTAAAGAGTTCTGGGCACTTGTGGTGGGTAGGGCATTCAGAACATGGTGAGTTCCTCACAATATATTAAGTCTACAGATGAATGTATACGCTTTTTCCTCTTTTTTAAAAAAAAACAAGGAAGGCAAAAGCAGGGCAGACGGAGCGAGTGAGGTTGATATGTCTGCCCTCTTGAAGTGACACTGTCCAGACATTTTCGCCCTCTTTTCCATAGCTTGACGTTTTAGCACGGGGTGGAGTGGAGGAAGTCAGAGCGGCACGCCACTTACTTGCAAACCTGTGAGGTTGCCGAAGCGCGCACTAGACGTATAGTGACGGCCGGTACGTCACCACACCGCAACGGAGCTGGCTCTCTATCCACTTCAGCGCTCCGGTCTCTGAGTAGCGGCAGTAGCAGTGGATGACGCCGGGTCTTAGAGCCGAGGTTTCGTTCGCGGCCCCGCCGGTGGAACAAACCTCGCCTCGGCCCCTGTTGTTGACTTCTTGTCTGGACCAGCTGTATGCCGACCTACCTGCACAGCTCCACGGCGACTGCCTCTACCGCCGCATCCTGATGGTTGATGAAGCTCCCTGCTCGTCCAGTTGGTACGGTTTGTAGAGTAGCTCGACGAGCTGTTGTAGAAAATTGGTCTCCGCCTCCGCTGGGTCAGTTTGGTTAGGAACGTACAACCCATGGCTACCCATGGGTGGTATAAGGGTGGTATACACCACATAGCCTCTCAGCCTGCCTATATATCTCCTTAGACCGATTTGTGCACAATAAAACAAATTCATTTTTAGATAAATTAGTAATTGAGCTATTAGTTTAGATAGACATTAAATGCTATTTAATTATATGTATTATGTGTACCCTACCAGCCGGCATGCGATCTGGAATTGGTCCAATGGACTTATCTACTAATTCCTGGGGGCTTTTATTTTACTATTTGCGCATAAAGCCGCGGAAGTATTGCTTGAATTAGAGTTCTCTCACTCGTTGTTTCAGCATCGTCTCAATATATTCGACGAATTTAGGTTGGAAGAACATGCTGGTCATTTTATTGAGCTAGTTCAGGCATCTGCGAGGTATTCCCGAAAATGTCCAGAGGTATACGCCCTAGCATTGTCTTGCATGAAGATGAAGTTATTACCAACCATTCTTGAATAAGACGCGATGTGAGGTATCCGAATCTTATCAACATATCTTTGGGCAGTCAAACCTCTTTCTCAATTGTGTGTTTAAGGGGTCTCATAGAACTTTCGCTGAAACTGCCACACTTCAGAATGCACGGTTGCGCAAACAGCTCTCCCCGTCGGCGGCCTTCTCTTTTCCGTATATCGCTACCGTTATTAACATTCATGTTATGCCTATGTCTTCGCCTCACAATAGGCGCTATAAAAACTACTTAGGGATCATTACGAAGCCCCGGTGGCAGATCCGGTGGAAGCTGCCAGTGGTTGATACCGCTAGTAAGTTCTAAGAAGGGTGGATTGATCCGTATTCAGTTGACTCTTTCACTAACTAATATCACTGACTGGCGAATATGGAACATTAAGTAAGGCTTAGTTCTGTGTTTGTTATGGAACCCTTGTGAATAGAACGGAAGCGGCTAAGCTGAAATTGCATGTACGAGCGCTTTTGCATTTTGCTGTCGTATAGGTCTGAGAAAAGGGACGTATGGCTTCTATTCTAGTCGTAATCTGGCGCTACCATTGTGATCACAAATGTCTAAAGTGAAATGTGATCGGCAATGCACCGCTTTGTCCAGAACTGCAATGCGTATAGAAAATGCGAGCGCACATACTTTGTCTAAATTAATGCTAAGTATTATTTCACAAATATTACTGTTCCCCACTTACTGTTCTGCAGCAATGAAATTTGATTTATGTGTTAGAACGCCGAACAATAAATGAAGCAACACTCTCGCAAATATACATATTAACGAAGTACTCCGCTAGAACAGCACTTTCATAATACGCAACAACTATAGGAAAAACACGCGGGTAAATATAGCCATCCGATCTGATTGTGTGTCCTCCTAATCAACGCACAACAGACCCAATTCGGGATATACCTAGATCACAAGTCTGATTCAGGCGGTAAAATTAAAAGCTATTGTTTTATTTCGCGAGCAAAGGGGTGTTTTGTAGTGAGTCATCTAATGTGTTTGGGAATGCAGGTTCAGATTTCAGAGAGGCGACACGCAAGTGTGTGGTAACTAGACTTCAAGAATACTGAGGGCAATGCAAAGTTGTTGCACACCTCGCTGATGTTTGACTGGGGGTAAGAACTAATGAAAACGCAATCCCCGTAAGCACAATACCCCACGGGATGCTGCTGACAGAGAAAACATGCTAATATATAAATTCGCAGGGGGTACATTTTTCCACTGTGATTAGGTTGAATCAACTAAACACGTCACGAGTCCTTCGCCTCCTAAGCATGACTCTAATTGCATAATTCGGTATCACTCTGACTCGCGGAAGATTTCCGTCATAGCCACCGCCCCCAAAAAGGAATAGCATAGCAGTGGCAAGAACACGGCTTTGTACACGAAAAGTAGGCTCTTTGTGAGGACCACAATCAATTCCATTTATCCAGTTTTTCCTCTGCAACATCCCCCATCGATGCTTTTCCCGCGCAGAGTCCCGTGGTTTTATATATATATATATATATATATCTCGTGTCATTCCTGTCCTGTTGCTACGGGCCGGGTATGCTGTTGTAATGGACGTTGATTTAATGCATTAGTCAACAATAGACCTATCTACCCGATTTGACAAAGTGTGTGTCTGGCCACTGGATGTGTTTTGTTGAGACGCAGGTAAGGAACTCAGCGTAAACTCAGGACTAGTAGGTCAATTTTTCCGTTGATGTTGTTGTTGTTGTCATCGTCGTTGTTTTGCCCTTACCATCATCATCTTCATCTTTAGTCAGGTCCGGCGCCTCTAGTTTTGCCTCAAGCAATAACTGTCCTTCGCGCTTTTGAGATCACAGGTCTCAGGTTCACGCGCAGGACAAACAGAGCTTTCAGTACAATAGCGGACGAGAAGTGACTCGTGCGCGAGGCGGGCCGCGGCCGAGGTGTGCCACTCTTGATGGCCTTCTTATGATATTCGCCGCCGCCGCCAAGAAGATGGCCCCAACTCCTCGGTATCCTCTGGTCACCTGTCATTCATCTGAAAGCTGACAGCTGCTCACAGCGAAGGCCCGGGCTGCTCTACCTGAAAGCTGCAAGCGAAGCACTGGCGATGGCAGCAGAAACAGCGGCGGGGAAGGAGACGGCCTCTTGCGGCACAGCTATGCTGCACTCGAGGGCACTACGCGACGGTGTCACTGAACGAACGATTCAACTGGCCACTGACGCTCTCCACACGCACACGTCACCAACGGCGGACAGACGGGCGGAGAAGGTGAGAGAGGAAGAGAGTGAGGGGAAAGAGAGAGCGCGAAATGATGGAAGGTGGTGGGGGAGAAGAAGACATCGATGGGGGACGATGCAATGGGAAACTGGATAAATGGATTTTAGGAAGAAGGAAAGACTCTGAGGTTCTTTGCTGTGCTGCTGCTGCTGCCGCCGCTGCTTCTCCTAGTGCCCAGTTTCAAGGACTCTTTCGAGTGCTGCTTTTGTTTTTGGCTTTTCGTTCCTATCGGGTATGTGAAAACGCCTCATCGGCTTGTCGACTCCGTTCATGTTAAATGGCTGCTCGACGTTTTCTGGTTGCAGATTTAGTAATAGTGCTGGTAACGTAAACTGGTTACAGAAAAGCCGAGCTAAAAATTAGGCTAGAGAAGACTAGGCGAAAATACTAGTAGCAAAAGGTACTGGTAGTGCCATAGGTTCCGCGTTATCTCCGGGTATGTAGGTAAATACGGGGCCTAACGGCTGACATTAACATGTATTTGGTTTTATCTTAAGATGTTCTGATAAATTTACATTATTTACAGATATCCTTTTAATTCAAGATTTTCTTATATGTGCTTTCTGTCCTTTCCGGCGTCGTCCAATAATTCTGATCCTCCGACGACGTTTGGTGGCGAACTGCGCTTGGTCTTCCTAGGCGCTTGTTTGTTGATCCGTTACGTAGTCTCACTAAGCATTTCTTAATTAGATTGGCGGGATGCGCACACAGTTGGATGCTGGCTAATCGTCAGGTGCTTCTCATGGCAATAAAGATCCTTGACGTCATTGCCTCTGCCGTTGCCTGTTTCGGAGTGCAAACGTAGTCACCATCTTTACTACAAAGGTAAAATAATAAAATCTCTTTTTAATTTATCTTTATTTAATTTGTAAAGTTCTATCCTTCGCTTGTCCGCTGAACGATCCTTGGTCACCCGAAAAAAACAATGCAAACTCAGCGATCAACGTAAGGATGCAGCTCGGCAAACTAAGGTTGACATTGCCGTTGCCCAGCCTGCCGCAGTGTCTGTTTTTCGGGCGTCGAAAAGTTGGGAGCTAGCAGCGACGGCGAGGACGACGACGACGACGGGATTTCTCGTAAATTCACCGCTTTGTCGTAAAGTAGAGGAAGAAAGATAGGAATCAAAACAACACACATACGATATCGCGCGTGTTGCAACAAACGCCAGAGTAGCAGGCGCCGCCAATTGAACTAGATTCGGCACATGCATTTATGAGCTTGATTGTCTTCTTTCTAGGCGCTGCCTCAATATAAACTTGTTAAAGTATTACGCACCCCATGACGAATCTATACATGCTATAACGTAGAATAAATACACACACACATTAACCGTCGATTCGGTAAGCAAGTAAACAAAGCACTTCATCAGCTGAAAGTCGGTGAACGCAAGCAAAGCTAAAGAAGGATCGGTCAGCTGGACAGAATGCAGATTCCCTACATTCTACCACCGCTGCTGCTGCCAAAGTCAGCGCTATTGCTGTAGCAACTGTCATCTGCCGTCATAAACTGACTTACAATAGTCTAACGCTTCCTCAACATTGCAGATGAAGACAGACGTTGGTTGCTTTGCCAGATCATAGGCCATGGACAAACACCGAATAGTTGTCGTTATACGAGTACGTCGGTGACTTGTAAACTCGCTGTATTGGTCGGCTGGACACTGTTGTTCAGGCCCGATCTTTGTTCTTAGAGTACTTGTCCGGGACAGCCGGACAGCAAATAATGACGTCTCTTGAGCTCGTGATGCTCTCCCCGCGCTGTCCCCACACACTCTGCACTAACACAGCAGCTGCCATTGGCTGGCTGCCTCAATTCTACTGTCAAAGTTGATTTTTTCCGATGACAACGACGATAGATAAGCCCGACAGACGCATATATGTATAGATAGATAGCTACGTAGATAGACAGATAGAAAATCACGAGAGAGCATCCCCTCGAGATATTTTCCCTATTTCCCTTCCCTTTCTATCTCTTTCGTTCTCTTGTTCTCTATTTATATGCGTTTTCTTCGTTTTCCCCGGTCTGTAGTCTTGGAAGCGTTAATTCATCCATTCGTTTCAAGAGCGAACGAGCGAGTCATCGCCCGATCGACAAACTGTAGGGCGAAAAGAAACGGTAGGGCGAGACCAAACGAAATCTAACAAACAGTCACCGGCAGTATCAATAATAGCGGTAGAAGTCGCCGTAGTAACAGTGGTAACAGTAGTAGTAGTAGTAGTTTGCCTGGGGGGCGTTGACTATGCAAATCCTCGTTCGAAGGTCCAATTTGCGCCCGGTCTCTTCTTCTGGCGGCGACGACGTTCGAGTCTGCGGCCCCCCGAAGGGATGTGTGAGATGCGGGCATTCGTGGAAGTACTCGAGTTCGTCGTTGTCTTCACTGTCGTCGTCGTCGCCGTCTCCGTTGAGGAGTTTATTTTTTCTTTGGCACTTCGAATTTGGACTTCGAACGAGCCTGTTAGCCTGGCTGGCTGGCTGCCGGCCTGGCTAACAGCTAACTCTGGTAGCCCAGCGCTCGCTGCCGCACCGACTGATAGACACAGAAAGAATGAAGAGGGGGGGTTGTCGATGGTGCACGATGTTGAGCAGATACACGTACCCATCCCCAGGACAACAATGAAAACTGGGCGGCTTTTTGACAGGCTACTTTTGTCTTCGTAGGCGTTTGGCCCCAGACGCCCCGATCTCGTCGAGCCCGGTGGCTGGTGGTGCATTCGTTTGCGCCTCGCAACCGGAGGAGACACATAGGTGCGCGGGTTCGAGCCTCACCGTTCCACACATTTGTATTTATGCGGGGGTCCGTTTATGAAGCAATGCGAAAAGTAGTCCCGTGGACGTTAAATCTTGGCTGAGGGTCAGTCCAAAAACTTTACTTTAGACGCCCCGATCTCTCGCCGTTACGTTCACAAGGCGTTCATGTACGCAGACTATAGCTGGTCCGGCCCGCTTAATTTGTCCAGCCCGATCGCTCAATTACTAGACAAACTAAGCTGACCGAGTGATGCATTCATCAAAATGTAAGAATTTTTGTCATAGCATCGATTATCCTTTTAGCTGCTCGGAGGGTGCGTCTTTCTGGATGCATAGGTACTCATCCATAGAAGGCTAGCGCTATTCTTGTTGTGCCCTAACTGAGGATAATAACAACACATCACATTTAGACATTCATAGATTGTCGCGACAATTAATACCTGCCTTACACAATTCAGGGCGTTGCTATCAACATATACATAACACACGTTTTGAGTGTTAATGCGCTTGTCTAGCAAACTCAATGATCAAATTAGACGGGCGATTTGGTAATGAGATATTCGAAATACTCAACTTAATCGTTTTGAGGAAATGAAGGTGATTGAAATAAACATTTTAATCAATACATTCTATGATATAATATAACGGGGCTTTGATGTTATTGCAGACTGCCGCTAGGTGCTAACGAGACTTAGACCAAGGATTTCGATTGAGTAGAACTTGCGGAGCCGAGGGTCACGTTGTGCCATGTTTTATGAAATGATTTCTTATTTGCAGCGGCCTATGCAAAAAGTTTATTCTCATTATAGGTACAAATCCTTTATTTTATAGCACCAACTGTACAGCGATCACTCGTGCCGTTCGACAAGCTAATTACTTTTGTGTTTTTTTTTCGGCCTTCATAGTTATCTTTGTCAAAGTTCATGATGTGTCTAGCAACAAGATGATCTTGCACTATGCGCCGATGGCTGCTCTATGGGATGCAGAGTGATTTTCTTTGGCTGATAAGTGTACGCGCTGGTGCGCGAAAGCTAATTACTTGCCCAACCATCAACCGAGAGCTTCTCGTCCATTGCAAAGACGAGTGAATGCTATTGATTGCAATTTTTGAAACCAGAGAAGAAGTCTCTTAGAACAAATTGGTAAACAGTTGAACACTTTGATCTGAAAATTATGAGATATTTAGAGTTTGCATTTCGTGACGAGTGCCGGTAAAATGCCACGAGATCAATACTACTAAAAAGGTGGTAAGAATAACGTGAACAGTCCCGTTGGTTCGAATGGGTTACTATATGCCGTACATGTTTCATTGTACTTCTACTGCATCTTTGAGAGGTATAAGGTATAGCTGCTTCGAGTAGTGATGTAACTGCCTAACAATTAGCACGCTACCTTTTGTAGGAAATATTGCATTATGTGCATAACGAGATCTCCACCTGATTGGGTGCTGTCACGTGGTCGCACACCAGTACGTAATGTGGAATGTCCACATGATATCAACAAGACTCGGTCCCTGGCTCCTAGGTCTTAACATATCAGCGCTGACCTTGTTTTTTTACTTTTGTTTAAACGTCACCAACTTCGTATCACCGTACTGCCCTCAAACACTATCCTGGTAGATAGCAGATTGAGTATCACGCCCCCAATTTTAAAGGTTTTTGCAGAGACAACTTGCTTCTCTGTGCATCGCCATGATATCACGCATTGCGTGCGGCAAGGCTACAAAGGGACGGGGCCTTTGATGTTATTACAGGCTGTCAGTAGGGTATCCTGGCCGTGTGGGCGAACATTAGCCTGCATTCCTTCTTGCCTTAGCCCTTGCCTATCCACCACACTAATATGACAATAAGTGCACGTTGCTATAGGAATGCCATGCTCAAATTTGGGTACGCAGAAAGTTGGTGCCAAAACGAGTTTCATTTTAGAGCGTTAACAGTGCAGCTGTGTAGGAGCAGTATCTGCTACGCGCTACAGTCCAACTTCTCACAGACCAACTTCGTATTTCACATGTTAGGTAGTGTGAAGATTATCATCGTTAAAATAACCTAATGCATATTTGGCGAATTTCAGTTTATTCTTAACCTTGGTGCCATTCATGTAAACAGTGGACTTTAGAGCTTACGCATTCCACCTCAACAAGGTGGAAATATAAGATGTCTGAAGATTCCAAGCATCCTGAGAAACTACCTTTCGGAAAGGGATACGCTTGCGCTAAGGACACGCTTACGAAGGGGCACACTAAGAGCTTTAAACGCTTACTCATTATTATTTTTAGCGTACCGTTTCATGCAGTAATTTTGCGTTTCAGTCTTACTAACTAAAAGCTAATGTCGTGCGGGTGACAATTTGCCCTACCCGTTTTATCGATGAGCCGGAGTCCACTTCTAATAGTTTCCATGTGCTTAGACAAAATTGGCACATACTTACGAGTTACATCCTGGCAAACATTCAGAAAAAATAGGATGAGTTATATTTGGATAAACCCCTTAATATGTAGAAAGTGCTTTGAGCCTTTCGTAGTGAAAGAAAAATAACGGTGTTGCAGTACTTAAAAGTAAATGAGATTGGACATTGGCAAAGCTGACGTTTTACGTTTTAACAATGTCTCATAGAGCACAATTGTGTTCTCGGACGGGTTTATGCTGTGTAGTCAAAATACAATAAAAGGCACTTACTGAGATGAGCGCTAGCACTTGTGTCAAAACAAAGCTTCTATTAGTCGCACCAGTTAAACTTTAGTTGTCTTCGTGTCCGATACCCTTAATAACTGGCCTCCGCATATATATATATATATATATATATATATATATATATATATATATATATATATATATATATATGCATAACAATCCAAAACGCAAGGCTGTGCAATCGACGTATTGGAGCTATTTTAAGCGCTTACCTAAAATTTAGAAAACACATGTTTGTTCAGTTATCAGCAGTAGTATTAAAAGAACTACAATGTGAGTGAAATAGTTTTATTGATTAAATTGTATGAACTACACATAGCCTATATAACGCTTATATAGCAGAACCTACTAGCACTAAGCCGTGTTTTTCTCTCATCTTTTTTATGTGGCCCGGTGAGGCGAATGCCCAAAACGGAGCTGGAATCGGACGCCGTACCACGCAGGAACGGCTAGAGAAGAGGTCGCTGTCGCGGAAGACCGTGCTGCGAGGTAATGAGATTTTGCTGGGCGTAAACTTGTCTCGAACTTTCTCGAGTGCTCGGACGTTCTTGCAGAGAGCGGATCGTGGCTCACGAGAGACTTACTACCATAGGCGAATAGAGCGATAATCGGATTTTGGGACCCGGCGAATAGACATCTCGAGTGGCCGGACGATAATGACATATTGCTGGTCTGGCCAGACAAGATTTATTCGCCTTATGTTCCGGCATGAGGTAATTGATGCCTGACTCTGACGCTGACAAAACTACGCATGCGGACCATGCAGAAAGGGCAAATAGGGCCACCATTATGGCGTCGAACATCGCCCCTAGGAGCTGACGCGCTCGACGGATATCGATTGAAGCTGTCTTCTGCGAACGAAGGTTTGTTGCTCCTTTGCCGGGCGGTCTTTCGGATGTCACCTCTAATCTGTGACCTCAGTATCAAAATGGCGACATGCGAGCCGATCACGTTGTACGTGAAACCTATGCGCGGGAACTTAGAACGTGAGGTTACGCAACGAATCCTACCAACGCTTTAACCAGTCTAAAACACGGTGCCACTACATACTTTGCTCGTGCATAGTGGTTAGTCAGTTTTGTGATGATGCGAATGCGATACGATGTTGCGCCGTTGTGTATATATATAGGTTACAGCAGACTTCTGGAAAATTGTTCAAGAGTGCGTTGTTGGTAAACAGAGACACTGGCGAAGGTTCGTGCAGCGGAGAGAGTTTCAACGTACATAAGAGAAGAAAAGTCTCGTGCCCGAATATTAAGCTCGCATCTAACGTTTAGTCATTACCACCACGAAACTGTGCGCAACTGACTTCCTAGTTAAATCGATCTTAGTCTACTTGATCTACTATGTACTACTGATAAACGCAGTGCTGCATATCTGTGTACGATTTACTACTAGCGAATAGAGTGATACTAATATCCAGCTCCATTCCTGCGTACCTAGATATAAAGATGATTAATCTTCAGAAAACCACTGTGTAAAAATCCTAACTGCCTCGTTTTGGTTGCATATTCTTGAGGTATAAAGTGTGCCAATGCTTGGGCGACGTATCTTGGCCTCTAGATTTTATATATATATATATATATATATAATTATATATACTGTGACTCTAAACACCTATGTCGAATGTACCTTTTTTTGTGGTGGAAACGGGCGCAGTTACGCTATCGTCGAACTGTTTGCGTTGGTGTTTTGCTCTTGTTTCTAGCTATTTTGTGCTCTGTTTCTGCGTCAGTCGTAACATAATACGCGCGTTTATATAAGGATACGGCTATAATAGTGGTGGACTAATACCCACGTCCACGGCAAGGCAACGTAATGGATGTAGCCAGTTATTCGAAGGAATATGCCGGGACGGGAAAACGGGAGCTGGCGGCGTTAGGGGATCACTAGTGGCACTATCCCGCCCCCTCCTTCCGCCCTCCCGGAGCAATACCTCGTCCCCAGACCGATGCTCTAAGAAAACATCGCTTTGCTTTTAGTGCGATAGCCTTCTGACCATGCTGCAGTACGATCCCATCTGGTGGAGCCCATGGAGCTGGTGTTGACGGGAACCCCGAGACGATTACGACAGCCGCAGCAGCATCAGCAGCAGCAGCAGCGCAATAACAGAAGAATCACCGGTAGAAGCAAGAGGTAGAAACATTTCGAGACGGCATCCTCATCGAAATCTGGACAACCGGCGAATCCACGCAATTCGGCGGAACAGCCACATTTGGTATGAAACGTGCCTATTGACGTACGTCAGCTGCTAGTAATAGCTGCTGCTGCAGAACGACAGTTTTTTATCATTCATTGCACGATGGACCACCGGCTACCACCGGCGTGAAAGAACAAGCATGCGATGCCACCACCCAGAGAATCGAGTGTTCCATACACTATGCGCTATTAAATTATTTGGCGAGCTGTTAGAAGCGTCTTTGCGTTTTTGTCAAGCGGCAAACAATATGTAAACAAATACAATATCGTGGGGCGGCTAACAATATTATAAACACATGTTCTATTACTATTGCAGATACTTCTCACATATCTGCGTAATGGGGTTATGAGCATCGGATATGAACTGCCAGAGCGGTGGTAGTTAGTGTCAACCGCAAACTCTCTACCAAAGCCTATATGCCACAAAATAAGAAAACGAATGCAACCAAAATAAATGCGGAAGGTCTCCAAAAAGTAGCGCTGAAATGCCAAAATTGTACGCCAACTAAAGTCATGCATCTATCATCGAATGCCGCAGGTAATTTTGTAACATGCAGACGCACGTTGTGTTTGTGGCAAATACAGTAGAGAAGATGTCAGGTCAATTTTTCACATTTTATGCGTTATATAACACTAGACAATAAACAACAATTAATCTTCTTTGTAACATTTCTTTATTTTGAATCATTCGATTCAATATTTATTTCGGCCTTTTACTGAGATCATTTCTAACGTTCTTTGACCAACTCTACACCCGGCTTCTACACTGCGTACAGTCCTTCAAGCATGGGAATCTCTCCCGCTCTTTTTGGATGCCATACTTGACAACCATATATTAACAAAACTTCGGGCTGACTTTCAGCCAAAATTTAACGGGGTTTGTTTTTGCATTGATTCGTAAGACGGACCCCATAAATACAAATGTGCAACGGTAAAGCACGAACTCTTGCACCTACGTGTCTTCTCCGATCGCGAGGCGCACGTGCCTGAACCACGCCACCGGGCTCCATAGGTTAACAGTGAAACTTACCCGTGATTCATATGGCTTCAGATCTACATATACGATTTTCATACTGAATGCTCTCAGAGTCGAGGTTCGAGCAAAAATTAACTTTGCGTCTTTCCCAATTCAAATCTTATTTTCATATAATATATATGCTATTGTTGTCTATATACCACTATTGGCAAACACGTGTTATATATATATATATATATATATATATATATATATATATATATATGCACAGATAAGGGTTGTTTACATAAAAAGACACAAAACGTTTTAACAACCAAACCGGTTAGAATTTGAATAAATGAACCGAACGCGAATAGAGTGTCTGCTGTGGTTGTGCGTAGGCGCTATTGGCTGCGCATGACGAAGGAGGAGAGCAGCAGACGCGTGTGTTCAGTTGACGAATTGAAGTGCGATTGTGAAGTGCGAGTGCAAAGTGAATTGGCAGTGCGTGTGACGACGTCATGGCGCTCCAGCTGCAAACTCTATGACTGAGGAACAGCGGAATGTTATCAGACATCTGACTGCGAAAAGTGTTTAACCGACCTATACATTCATCGCCGAATGGTGGCCGTATACAGGAAAGACTGTGTGTTCAACACTGTAAGTAAGTAGAGCGGCCGTTTTCATGGACGCCGGTGGTGGATTCGAGTGATGACCCGAGACCAGGCCAGGCAAACAAGGCAATCACGGTCGACAAACTTATCGACAAACACGGTGAACGAACTCGTGAGAAGTGATTGACGTGTCACGATATGCGAATGCTGTCAGTGATAATGGGAGCCTGCGTTGGATAACTATGGGCTACATACCAGGTTGGGTTACCGAAAGGTGAGCGCGCACTGAGCTCTGAAGAAGCTCAACGAACCGCAATGGGAGCTGCGTTCGCAGGAGGTTCGGACTGCACCACCGGTTCCGGTGTAATGAAGAGCAAGCTTTTGAAGTGGATCATCGCTGTTGATGAGGCTTGGTGTCATCAATTCGCGCCAGAGACACAAAGCGGACAGCACGCATTGGAAGCATGCATCGTCACCCCCCCCCCCCACCCCTCAATAATTCAATGCTCTCAGCAGACAAGGTAACGCTCGCCGCTTTTTTCGACGTCCAATGTCGTCCGATACTCATCAAATTCGAAACACAAAAGAACATCTACAGTGACGTCGAACACAAAAAGCACATCAACAGTGACGTGTACTGTAAGACACTCCGTACACTACGCAACTCTATCAAGAGCAAACGGCCTGGCCTGTTCACGGAGGGAGTGATTCTGCTCCACAATAACGCGTGTTTACACATCTCCAGAGTTATACTGCAAAGTGTGCTGATCAAGCTCAAGTGGAAGTAGCTTGACAATCCGATCTACATGGTGTAAATGTCACCCTGCGACTTCCACCAATTTGGTCCGCTAAAAAACATCTTAAGGGAGGCGCTACAACCCGGCCGACGAACTGAAACCCACACTGATGTCTTGGCTCTAATCACAGTCGAAAGAGGAAACTCGCCCTGGAAACATAAAATTTGTCTTTATAAACAGTAATTAATTAGAGACATTATGAAATAGAGAACGTAATTTAAAAGATTAGGCTCTATCAAATTGATAGTAGTTCGATCCGTAGTGCTAGTAGTTAAGGTTAGATGGTAGAAGGTCCGTAATTAAGTCTATTCCAAGATAGATTTATATATATATATATATATATATATATATTTTATATATATATATTATATTATTTGTTACATATATATTATAATATATATATATATATATATATTTATATCTATAATATATAATATATTTATTATATATATATCTATTTTATATATACTCTAGTATATATATATATATATTTATATCTATTATATTTATATCTATATCTATCTATATCTATATAGGTATATCATCTCTATATATCAATTAGATATATACTATACTATTATATATATGTCTCACTTAGATAACTGATAGAAAGACAGAAAAACTTTTCACCAAGTTGCGGAAGCCGTTTGAAATCATCAATCGCCAGTCATTAAACATATTCTGTAACGACTGCAGAGACTTTCCACACCTCTGCACCATGATTGGTTCACATCTGTCTTCCATGGTTGTCTGCACAGTATTCTCCGTTTTCATACGTTTTATTAGATCTGCTTGTCGTGTCTGAATGCCTCGACTTGTGCATTTTGTCATTTTGTCGACTTGGGCGCAGTTTTTTTCATTTTTGACGGCACGATATTCCGTTCTTTTACAGAACCCCCGCCACCCCCCCTTCCCCATGTCGGCGTTTGCGGTTATCGCGGCGGGCGTCATATCCGCATTCATTGGATATTCTCGTTCGGGCCCCGCTGGTGTGACCATAACATCACACTCAGTGAGCGTCACCATAATTCCCGCGGTCATAGTAACAGCATAAAAGGGTCGTCACGATCTCTGCGCTCCTTCTGAGCTTTCTTGCTCTTCGGGGGGAGACGGCGGCAACGAGAATGGCTCTGCCACGGTCTCGTTTCATTTGGTGTCTTGGTTACGAGCCTCCGCGGATTCCTTCAGTTCCCTAATCCGCCCGAGCGTCGTTCGCGCACCCCCGTACAACATCAGCTGTATCGCTGCGCTCAAGCAAAACGACAATAGCGCGAACGCTGGGTCACAAGTCACCAGCCCTCCCCCCCCCCACTTTTCTGTTGCTGTCGCCCTGTTGTTGACATAACCGACGAGCTCAAATAAAAACGGATTCTTCCCATATATATATATATATATATATCATTGTGGGCAAAATGATGCTGTGGACGAAGAAGTCGGCGACTCCGCGTAGAGCAAATGTGTATACTGTTGTTATTTTCTCATAAATAAGAACACGGCTAGACGTGACGGAAAATTGCCATTTGCACAACATTCCCTTGTTTATTGCTTAGCTATGAGATGCGACAGCGATTGACTCCTTGTCAGCCACTTACATTTTGGTTGGCGCAAACTACCACAACAACAAAGAATAGCGAAAATTGCTAGAAAAACGTAGAATCATTACAAAGTCCAGTCTCGACTTTAAGGCAGCAGGATTTCTTTTTCGCTATGCCAATAGGCGTTTGCAGAGCTCCAAGTTTAAAGCTGCCCCCGAATCTGGCTCCTGCGAGGCTACCGGTCAAAACAACGCAAATCTCCTTGCCGCCAACATTGTTTGTCTATAGTTGGCGATTGGTCCCATGCTACTTCTCAGATATTGGAGGTTTCGGACATGCTTGCGTGCTGCACGCGCATCGCCTGCAGCTAATAGCGGTAACCCACAAAGGCACAATACATTCTTGTTTCCCCTGCACCCCCTCCTCCCGAGGCTCGGAACTGTATGCCCACGCTACACAAGGCAGCTAAAGTGTGCAACGGGTTGGCATGGCGTTTCTGATGACGATTGAAGTGTTTCGAAGTAACGTCCCGTTCCCAATGGTCAGTTGCCTGTTGTATGGTTGAAAAAAATTCTGGTCGCGCATGCATTTGCTTTCCTGAAAGACAATACAGACAATAATCACCTCTTTCCATAGGTATACATATATCTTATCAATTTCGCGCCCGAACGCGAATGTCAGAAATTACGCAGGATTAGACCATGGATGGACTGTAGCTTACTTTTCCAGTATGCGAATAAACGACTAAAGATAGCCTGAATCTCTTCCCCTCATTGAATTAGGTCCTAAGATGGCTGTTACTAACTTACAAATAGCTGACATTCTAACTGAACACTTTTCTACCCTGCTCTGTGCGTCCGTTCCAGGCATTTTAGTGGCAAATAGCCCATACAACATATCTCATCAAAATGACTTGGTTGCCGTCTCAGAGTTTGCAATCTCTGCTCTCCGATCTTAAAGCGAAGACTAGCCCTACGCCTGAAAACATTGGCTTCGTCACGCTGGCGACTTAAAGGTTGCCTGCTTCGAGTTTTTATATGAAGCTGCAACGGACGGTCGGTAGGGAAGCACTCTTGACAGTTAGTGAGAAGAAACGTTGTTGAGACGCGATCGAGGAAGCATCGCAGTGTGGTGAGACAGGCCGGCGAGGCGGCGCTGTACCGACGCAGCAGAGGAGTCGGACGAAATAAAAACTACAGCCAGGTCAATATTCGTGTTTTCTTCCCAGTACCCACTGAGGTCCTGGGTAGGAATATATATATATATATATACATATATATATATATATATATATAGGGTGACCCAAACGATTTTGAAAATCATATAGAGAATTGTAAAGCTCGTTGAAGCAAATATTTGGAGTCAATGAAATGGTCTCGGAAAAGTCTTGTTTCGGTATGAAAGTGAAATTACTAAAATTTGTGACACTGTGTTATTGCCCAACATAGGAGCACTACCTATGTGATTGCGAGACAACCAGTCTTCCTACACATAAACTAAGCGCATCGTCGAGTTCATGAGAAAGTTCTGCTTTCCATGAAAAAGCACCTTCAAACAGCTGTTGTAAGACAATAAATAGTTAATTGTGTTTCTAGTGCTATGACGAATGATCTATCTGATGAAGTAAGTAATTTATGCATGCACTCAGTCTCGACATGCCCTCCAGAGAACCTTAATTACAACGCAACCACGAGTTGTCTCGCCATAGATTTGGTACCAAAATGATCGTCATGAAATATTCATTTGCACGAATGTGCCAGCTCTAAACGGTGTGAATGGTTGTAGGGTTATTTTGAGGCATTGGACATGAACGCTAATGAGAGAGCTTCAATTATCGCCAATTCTCTTCTGAACGACCATGTCGCATCTCATAGCCGCCGTTATATGTTAAGAAGAAGCAGGCTCTTCTCACGACGATGTGCTTAGTTTTAGTATTGGTTGTCTCGCAATTGCAATTGCTTTGTGCTTCTATATTAGGCAACAACATCAGTGTCACGGATTTTAGTAATATCACTTTCACTCCAAAACAAGACTTCTCAGAGACCATGTTCCATCGGAAAAAATATTTACTTTGAAGAGCTCTGAAAGTCCCTCTATCGCTTTTAAAGTCGTTTTATGTGTCCTTGTATATATATATATATATATATATACAAAGGTTATACATTGAGGTTTTATTTTTTATATACATATGCACACATTGAGGCTAACTCACATATTGAAAGGAGTAAGGCTGGCGACTGGCCCAATAAGCTGCGCAAACTCCGCAGATGACGTAGCCATAACGATGGCAGAACAGTTGTCCAATCTGGAGTTCCAGCGTGACTCCAAGAGTCAGACACTTCTGGGCCCACCCGACGCTGTCTCCCTGATTCGCCGCACGCTAGTGGCATCAATGTCGCAAGTGGACGGCTGCAGCATAGCGCCATTCCTAGATTAGAATACGGTTTGGCGGTATGGCTTCGATCTTCTTCTAGTCAGAGAAGCTCTTCATATGGTGACGACTACGTAACGACTGACTCGTCCGACTTACACATAACCCCTCTGGCCCGACACAGTGCATGTCCGAGGGGATACGTAGCAGAGAGGGCTGAGGAGAGCAAACGTCATGGTAACACAAACATTAGGCAGGCCTACAACTTCACGCCGTTCGCTTTTTGAAACGTTAGAGTCTGGATGCCTGATCACGGAAATAATGATGGTTAATCGCACTACGCTGAGTCACGCTTCGATAAATAAGACATCGGGCAGGGATCAACATTGATCCAAGGAAGGAACGCAGAACAGGCCCTGGCCGGCGTGAGTCTCTCTCCCCCTCTCTCTCTCTATTGTATATGGGCGTCTATAAGGGTCTAGGAAAGTTTTTGCTATTTTTCTGATAAGATACATACATTATGTTTTGTATTGTCTTGTGTGAAAATGAAATTATAAATTGATGATTTCGACGAAATACTTCACCATCTATATATCATGGTTTATTAGCACCCATGTTGGGTAAATTATAAACAAGTACATCAGTCTCAATTAGTGGCTCTTCCACATCACCGGATATTCTCTCATCTTGCGAGTTCAGCTATTGACTGAACTGCTGGACATGCCGCGGCGTGGTGGAGGTCCGCTTTGTCTTATGCGAGACATATGCAAGGCGCTCTTACTCGCCTATGCGCGTGAGGGGATGTTCAACTCAACGGGCATATTAAAGCACACCTTCAAAACGAATTTTTCGATGTTTTCCGACTCGTGCATGATTTTGGGGCGGGGTTTATCGAGGGAACATGCAAGCTTTAAGTCTCCTCTAGAGATGCATATGTTATATCTGAGTTTTCGTCAATCGCAGCCTTCACACAAGCCAACCGTTAAGGCTATATAGGAGCGTAAATTAGTGACGTGAACGTTGACTAGTAGTACATAAAATTGTCGAAATTAAAAATTAAAAATATTGAAAAAAAAAAGGAAGTTACTAGAGTGCGATCAAGAGCCTACTTCACGAAAGGAGAACCATATTTCCTTCCAACCGAAGACATTTTTTACGAGGGGGATGGTCACGCACTATCTCTTATTAACACATGTTTGCTTTCTGTTTGTTTGCCGATCACGTTTGCCGATTATAACCCACTCTGACAGAGTCACCTTGTCTAATTGGAAAACCATAGAAAAGACCTAGAGAATCGCCGATCCAGGGATTCACCCTAGGACATCCCAAATGCAAGCTAATGTGCT
Source organism: Dermanyssus gallinae (assembly GCA_003439945.1). NCBI lineage: Eukaryota > Metazoa > Arthropoda > Arachnida > Mesostigmata > Dermanyssidae > Dermanyssus > Dermanyssus gallinae. Next base: position 2,477,651 of record QVRM01004733.1, read on the forward strand.
GCTTACCACAGAGACACCATGCGCGGTGTATTCAAGCTCACTTCGAAACAGAAGACGCTATAGTGTCACCGATAACGACCGCCAAGCTATACATCAGAGGCCCGACTGCGATGACTTCATATATGTTATAGCTTATTTGCAAGTAACATTTCCCAATGTTTCGGCAAGCTACGAGGTCAGCACTAAAAATCTAGAGACAAGAGTTATGGTGCTTGAAAAACACCGCATACGTGAGTTACAGGATGCCTTTACTTAAGCAGTCGCCGCTCGCAAATGTTAATTTCAAACAGAGCCTTGGTTGAGCTTACCGACACAAGCAAATACCAGTATTAATTAGTAAACAAATCGAATAGAGATTTTGGTACACTGACTGTTTACAGGAATAAAAAATGACCTTGGAGGATATGATGCGTAAACAAACAAATCACTCAGGTGCCCGACAGGCAAAAAAGTTTTGTATGTGCTGGGGCTAGCCTAGCTAGATTCAAGTCCCTAACGGCAAAATGTAAATATGTTGCCTTTGGGGACTTGAATCTAGGTGATATGAAGTCACCTCTTTTAGTAGATAGTCGACTCAGACGAGAAAACTTCAAAAAGCGGCACTCTTGCAAAGGCTAGCTCTCGCAAGGCGAAACAACGCATTAGCAACGTCGAAGATGCATCCAATGCAGTTTTGTAGCGCGCAGGGCTTATTTACGTAATCCATTCCAGCGACTTAAATACCACTAGATATAAGCTCTGTTCGCAGTTGGAATCGCTTGCGAAACAGTGCAGCGATACCAATGCGGCGCTGAATTTGCATTCTTCCCCATCTGTGGTTAACTCTGCACGCGGACACGACTATACCTTAGTTATTGACCGCACCGTATATAAAGAATACATGTTTATAACTAAGAAAATATAATTGAGTTAACTGCGTAAGAGAAAGAACACTTTCTAACAGATAGCAATAATGTTGATCGGACACAGCTGGCATTAACCGTATATTTGACGTCAGCACCGAGGAAGAGTTCTTCTATAGCTGAGTTTGTGGTGAAACCAATGAAGTAAATAGCAGTTGAAGTTATTGGGTTCTAGTGGTTTCTGCTAGTTATGCGTGGCCATTGCTGGTGATCCAAAAACTTCCTTGAACCGTTTGAACTTGATGTATGAAATTTTCTCTAAACTTAAAAGACCATACAAGCACAGTTCAGGCTTGTTATAAGGTAATCCACCCTGCAAAGAAGAGAAATGTATGCTTATTTTTCTTGACGTTTCATCTAATGGCTTTCAGTCAGATAGAATTCATCACATCGCGTCGGTGTTGTCAAATGAGTAGATAAGCTAGCAACCCACATTTGTAAGCTTCTTAGAAGAACACTTCAAAGCCGACTTCTGCGCCTCATGAAACGACCACCTCATCGCCTGCATTTGCTCAAACACAAGCGCCTAGTGAAAAGTACGAAGGTTACGAGTACGGATACGGGGTTTCTTTATCGTGCAAAGCGCCCTCTTAACCCTACGATATGGACATTGAGAACCGCCTCCACTACCACGTCTTCTCCAACCCTTCCCATACATGTACTGTTGGGCACAAATTAGATATAAGGGTCCACTCTTTAAGTACTCAGCGGAACTGCGCGCAACGCATTTAACGGACGAGTGCATCACCATGCTGAAGCAGCTTAGGCGAACGTGAATATTCCGACAGTTTTTGTAGTATAAGTAAAAGAGGTGGCGTATTGTGTCACTAGTGCGGACCTATTTGCAAGGTGACGGAAGCGCTAGATAGATGTATAGTTAGTGATGCACTAACTTTTAGTGTAGGAGATTTATCTTTCAGAAATATCTTCTGACACAACAATTCTCTTCTATGTTATGCCGAAATGTAGAATATATTTTGCGACTTCTTTATAACCAATGGCCTATGGCGATGTGCCTAAGAACCAACTAGGGTAGATAACATACTCGACCATATTTTAACTACTTCTTCGGAAATTGTGTGCAATCCAACCGTTATACGAGTAGATGCATTAGTTGATACTGACCGTGGGAGAATTTTATTTGGTCTGGGGGATTTCTGGCCAACAAACATAATGTGGGGACCGCTGAACTTGATTTGAAAGCATCCTACTACTGAGGTAGGACTGTGGAATGGGATAACGTTTTTTGAGGGTTCCAATGATATTGAAGGGATGTATAGCCATTCTGTAATATTATCCCCAGCGGCGCGTAACGCAAACTGTTTGCCGATGAGTTAAAAAGTACTCACCTAGTGATGAAATAAATGTTTATATTTTACGTGTTACTATCAACAATTTTTCTGAGTGGTGCGCCAAAAATGGCATGTCTCTCATTGTGCCGATACATGCCGCCGTCGTCTTAGACGAATCAAACCCCAGGTACATTTGCAATGGTGCCTATATACGAACGTTATAGTCTTTTAACATCTTGTGGTGGAAGTAGCTTCCTTGAATTACCTACATTGATCTACGAGGGTCATATATTATATCTTAACTCATATTTGTAAATCTGGAGAAAGCGTAGAAACTAAAACTGTCGCGCCAGGATCGTCTCTGTATATATATATATATATATATATATTCATATATATACATATATATATATATATATATATATATATATATATATATATATATATATATATATATATATATACAGGGTGTTTCAGGAATATTTGAAGCACAATATATGGAATTGTAGAGCTCGTTAAAGCAGATGTTTTTTCCAATGGAACATGGTCTCTGAGAAGTCTTGTTTCGGAGTGAGAGTGAAATTACTACAATTTGTGACACTGGTGTTTTTGCCCGACATAGGAGCATAAAATGTGCTGTTGCGAGACAACCAGTCTTCCTAGACAGAAACTAAGCACACCTTCGTGTTCGTGATAAAATTCTGCAAGAATATACAAGGCCGGTCCGAAGACGCGACATGGTCGCTTAGAAGAGAATTCGCTAAAAATGAGGTTCTTTATTAGCGTTCACGCCAAATACTTCAGAATCATAACCCTACAACCACTTACAGCGCTCAGAACGGACATATTCAGCCAATGCGCAATTCATGGCGATCATTTTGGTACCAAACATATGTCAATGCGAACTAAGGTTGCAAAGTAATTACGATTTTTCAGAGGGCATGTCCAGATTAAGTGCATGAAAAATGACGCGCTGCGGCTGTCGCGCGACACGTCGGCGGTAGTGAACGTCGCCACACAGTCATTTTACATGCACTTAATCTGGACATGCCCTCCGAAAAATAGTAATTACTCCGCAACCACAGCTCGCATTGACACATGTTTGGTACCAAACTGATGGCCATGAATTGCACATTGGCTGAATATCTCCGTTTTGAGCGCTGGCGAATTCTCTTCTAAGCGACCATGTCGCGTCTTATGACCGGCCTTGCATATTCGAATGGAGCAGAATTTTATTACGAACACGAAGGTGTGCTTAGTTTCTATCTAGGAGGACTGGTTGTCTCGCAACAGCACATTTTGTGCTCCTATGTCGGGCAAAAACACCAGTGTCACAAATTGTAGTAATTTCACTCTCACTCCGAAACAAGATTTCTCAGAGACCATGTTCCATTGGAAAAAAACATCTGTTTTAACGAGCTCTACAATTCCACATATCGTGCTTCAAATATTCCTGCAACACCCTGTATATATATATACATATATATATAGGTCAACATTTATTAAGAATACAAATGGAGCGACAATTGTCTCCCGAGAACCTGTGCACTGGGAATATTACTCTATCTCATATAGAGTGGGTTGGGACCACTTCAGCAGCCTGCCGCGGACGGACGCCGCCTGGAAATATATATGGGGTTTTCCATAACCATATGACAAGAAAATAATGTTTCCCAATGGAAACTTCTTGTTTAGAACTGAGGATGGAACTAATAAAAGCATTTATTCTGCCCTTTTGTCTCCTGCATAGCTGTGCAAACTCTTCGCGTGTGGCAGAACCAGCTAACGCAAAAATGAACCGATTATACAAGCATGCTCGGCGAAAATGACACCAGACGCAAGCTAGTGGCGAATATCCAGATTAAGAGGAAAATCATAAAAAGTCGATATGTTGCAATGTCTTACGTTGAAACATTCACGTGCAGAACCGTAAAAGGTTGCTATTACGACCAAAAATTCACGGCCAAAAGACCATTCTCAGGCAATACCAAACTCAATGTACATGATTTTTGTACCAAAGTGACGGTGGTCCGCTACGTAGTTGCCGAGCAACTAAGCTTTTTCGACAGCCATAGTTGTTATGTTTTACGTTGAAGCTTTCACGTTTAGAACCGTACAATTTTGCAAGACGTTTTCGTCTCTTCTTCCCATCAGGAAAAATTGCTGACCAGTTGCATGACCAGTTGCTGTCTGTTTGTTTTTCTTGTGCTAAAGTGTTATAATAAGTCGAATTACTACCAATTTAATTAGTGCTACGGTTGCTTTTTATCAGTATCGGTATTGTTAGTTTGAGTAGTACTTCTAGTTGAAGCGTTGTGGCGAGTTACGAAAGTATATTAGCTGTGGCAACTATTATTCAGGAAAGCATCAATGTTTGTCGTGTGTTTTGAAAGCACGCATAGGCTACATAATAATTTGGGAAGAGAATATAAATATGTTGATGAACGCCATCTTAAATGACTTTACGCGGATCTAATTTAGTTAAGTGTTTATCTTAGTTTAAGTGTTAGGTGTTGGGTCACAATAGAAATATAGCGTAGTCGAGTCGTCCGATATATTGGACGAGTATTAGTCGGCCGCTATATGCTCACTATTTACGACAAGACGTAAACGGTTAGAAGTCTCGTAAGTTGTGGCGTTGGTTTAACGGATTGACGGATTGGGCAATTTGTATGCACACATGCATGTATGTGTGGGTACGTGTGGTTCATATCATATATATCGCCCCAGCCGTCAGCCATCGCGGCGGCGGCGGCGTGGGAAAGGTCGCCTGATAGTGACGAATTCGTCGGCCTTGAATGCCGACGCCTCAGCGGTATTTGCTGCAAGGGCCAACACATTTCATCGCAGGTGCTGACACCGCCACCTCCACCTCTACCACCGCCATCAATACGATGATTACTGCCAGCACAGAAAAACGACCGTTGAGACTGCACAAACAAACGAACAGACAGACAGGTAGTCCGACGGACCGTTATATACATAGATCGACAAATAGCCCGACGATACGACCAGAATGACCACGACAGCTTGAAGACGAATCTGGCTCACAATCAGTGCATCTATGCAGAGAACGGCGTGATGCACTGATCGGTGTCAATAGCCACGGCAGAAGCATGCGGCAGCTGCCGCAGCAACGGCGACCACAACGGTGACGAAAGCTGCGCTTAGTGGGTCCTTGTTGTTGTCAGTGTTGTTGTTGTTGTCAGTGTTGTTGTTGTAGTTGTCGTTGTGCTTGTTGTCCTCCTCGACTTGTACCAACAGCCGGCGATTCAACTGCCACTCTCCCGTCGTCTATCATCATTTCTGGCGTCGCCTGCGAGAATTGTCGACGTAGTCGTCGTCATCATCATCGGACCCGACACGTTCGTCATGCAGACAGAAAGACACATCAGAGGGTAGGTAAACGTGTGCGAAAGTTGCGCCTACCTCGGAAACTCCAATCCGGCTCGGGCTAGCAGACATACGAGTACGTACACTGACAACCTATGCGCAGCCGGTTCCGAGCAGCCCGCGCCTCGGAACACACGGCGAGAACGCAGGAATAGCGACCAGCAGTACGTGGTAGTGCGTGCTAGACCGCCTCCTCGTTGTTTCCGAGTGCAAAGTGCGAGAAGGGCGCGCGCGAGAAAGAGAGAGGGAAGAGAGAGAGAGAACACTCTGGAACAGCAGAGGGAAATGGAAGCATGTGGCCGTCGCAAAACGAGGGAGGCAGATGGGAACAGACCCGACGAAACTTCAAATGGCCAACGAATAGTCCGAGCTCGTCGTGTAGCCTAGACGAGACGCCAACCAAACAACGCCACCACTGCCACCACCACAACCCCGTATCCCCGGCCCCGCAGAACTTATTGGTTAGCAGCTGGCTGAAACGACGAGAATAACGGCGACAACAACAACAACAACAACAACAACAACAACGATGACGAATGGTTAGTTGTTTAGGACGTGGCGTCCATTGCCCACGACGACAACAACAATCACAACAGGAATAAGACCACCACCAACAACAACAACAACAACAGCAACTTTTAGGGTTAGCCGTAGGGTAGTGATGGTCAGAGAGGTGGTCAGAAAAGAGGCCAGGAATGGGAGTTGAGCAGCAAGAGCAATCACGGAAAGTACATGCTTTGATTCTGCTGCCACCGTCGCTTTAAGACAGATGTGACTGGCGAGCGGAATAATAACGTGCACGTTATGCCATATCATGAGCACGGTAGGATCATTTGTACATCAGCAATAGCAGGTGTGTCGCAGTGGGCCGTAGTAACCACTGACGCTTGGCTTACGCATCTACGTACGTCAACGTAAGGGCGGATCGAACAGTTCGTATACATATTTATAAAAAAGCAACGTTTAATTATCCTTCTAAGCTGTGTTTTGTTTCCTTCCAAATAGCCTCTGCCTGCTGCAATGGCACTTGTGCCACCTTTTTCCACTTGTCGTTAAAACATTTTTTAAACGCGTTTTATTTGCGATCATGCTTTCGAAATCGCATTGGGTTGTTCCTGCAAATTATAGTTTATCTTCTCTATAATCTTGAAACGTTGTTCCTTCAATTTTTTATCCATGGGAACAGGAAGACGTCGCACATACGAGGTGTGTTCAAAAAGTATCGCGATTGAATTTTCGCGGGTTACGTATATTCGAATTTCGATTTTTTGTGGCGTTATGTTGGTACTCATGTCTCTCACTTATGCCGACAAGCTCGGCCATTTTGAATGTTCACTTAATTGTTGACAGCTGCTTTGCTTGCACGTGTTTTGGATCGTCTTCGATTTTTACCTATTCAAAAAAATGGATCAAAGAACCTGTATCAAATTTTGTGTGAAAAACGAAATTAAGTGCGCGGATGCATTCCGAATGTTGACTGTGGCATACGGAGAAGCTACCTTGGACCGAAGCAACGTTTATCGGTGGTACAAAATGTTCTCAGAAGGCCGAGAAGATGTGAACGACGAAGAGCGTGCCGGACGCCCGAGCACTTCAACAACAGACGAAAAAATTAATGAAGTGGAGAAAATGGTATTGGCCAATCGTCGAATCACCGTTAGAGAAGTTGCTGAGGACCTAAACATATCGATTGGCTCGTGCCATTTGATTTTTATCAATGATTTGGGCATGAGACGGGTCGCCGCGAAATTCGTACCAAAATTGCTCAATTGCGACCAAAAACAGCATCGCATGAACATTGCTAATGAGATGTTGGACTCTGTCCGCGACGACCCAAATTTGCTCCAGAGGGTCATAACTGGTGACGAATCGTGGGTTTATGGTTATGAGTGGAAACCAAAGCTCAATCATCTCAATGGAAGCTGCCGCACGAACCAAGACCGAAACAAGCGCGCCAAGTTCGGTCGAATGTGAAAGTTTTGCTGACAGTTTTCTTCGATTGCAGGGGCGTGGTGCATCATGAGTTCTTGCCACAGGGTAGAACGGTCAATAAGGAATATTACCTGCAAGTTATGCGCAATTTGCGCGAAGCAATCCGCCAGAAACGCCCGGATTTGTGGAAGAACAAAAATTGGCTTTTGCACCACGATAACGCCCCTGCTTACACATCGTTGCTTGTGCGCGAGTTTTTGGCCAAAAACAACACACTAGTGATGCCGCAGCCACTGTATTCCCCAGATCTGGCCCCCTGTGACTTTTTCTTGTTCCCTAAACTGAAGAGGCCCATGAAAGGCCGACGTTACGCTACGCTTGACGAGATAAAGACGGCATCGAAAGAGGAGCTGAACAAGATAAAAAAAATGGTTTTTTGAAGTGCTTCGAAGATTGGAAAAACCGTTGGCACAAGTGTATAATATCTCATGGGGATTACTTTGAAGGGGACAAAATAGATATTCATGAATAAATGAAATTTTTTTGAAAAAGTCGCGATACTTTTTGAACACCTCTCGTAGCCACCATGTTTCAGGTTGCTTTAGCTATTGTATTTCTTTTCCGACTCATTAGCACCTTCAATGGTCGGTGGCGGGGCGATATTAGCAGGCCACGCTAGTAATCTAGCTGAGGCAAGGAAGCTCGCGAAATACGCCTCAATAAGTAACCCACATGAGTTTCAACCGCTAGCGTTCAAGACCTTGGGCGGTCCTGGCAACTTGACTCGCAAGCTCCTCCACAGAGTCGGTGAGCAGCTGAACCTCGCAACTCAAGACAAAAGACAAGACAAAAACAATGATGATATGTGTATACATATATATATATATATATATATATAAATATATAATACTTGCATTTCTTTTTGATCGTAAAACTAAGCGGTTGAAAATGGTGGAAGATGATTCTCTAATAGTAAAAAAACAGTGAAAGCAACCATAAGTGTTGGATCGGCTCAGTTTGAATTTCTTTGACCGACTTTCTCCTTGGATGCACCACTGAGAGGATTGGGCTTTGATCTTTACGTCGTAACAATATACTCATGACTCCTCTTCTGTAATCATTTTCTGGAGCAATCCAGGGTATTCTGCTACCGCTTGAAAGTTCAATCCGGAAATTTTCCGTTTCCGCGTTAAATTGCTGCAAATCTAAAATTTTTGCAACGAACATTGCAACCAGTATTCGGTATAGCATAAGAATCAAGACCAAATAACCATATAAATCCAAATAAAATAGTTGTTTGTTTACGATCTCACCGGTGCAGACGTGTTCGTGTGTGGCTCTTGGAAAGTATCTCTAAATTTAGAATTTAGTGTAGAAATCCATAGACATTCGCGAGCTTAGCAACCTTTGAGACCAGAGGAGTCGACTAGCGTGAAACTTTGCCGCTAATTTCGGTGCGCATTATCTATACGTGCAGTGTATACCTGAACAGCCGTTGTCATCATCATCATCATCATCACCTCTTAACTCCATTATCACTTGCCAGCACTCTGTCGCCATTACGACCCTTTGTCATCATCAGCACTACACAGTCAGCATCACCACCTTCATCGCCATCATCGTCAGTTTCATCTCCATCTTCATCTTTCTCTTTTTCATCTTCATCCTCACCTTCAACATCCTAGTCATCATTATCATCGCTGTGCTTAGCCCTTTTCATTAGTTACTTCATTCAGCATCATCATCATTGGAGCAGCTTCACCATCATCATCGAAACACCTTCAGCATCATCTCCATCATCATCATCGGAACACCTTTAGCATTATCTTCTTCATCATTCACCTCAGTTAACGATCACCCACAGTCACCACCAGCAACCTCCATCTCTAACTTCATCATTCGCGTCGCCACGGCCTCCAACCCCGTTACGGTAATCAATATTATATTATTATTATTTATTTATTAACACCCGGGCTGGGTAAGTGTGTTTATGTTACATCACAGTTTTCCACACAACAATCGATCGAGCGTTTTGCCAGTTCTGCTATGGACCGAACCGCCGGACAAACCGCGGCGTGGTATTTATCACATTTACTCCAGCATTCTTTGCATCGACATTCGTCTTGTGGTTCATGGAAGCCCTCCTTGTTGCATAGAACGTAATGAAATCCGTGAGCTGCAAATGCCGTTGTTAAATGGCGATCTTTCACCCCGCTAGCCCTCCACCCAGTGCTTCTCATTGCTGCTGTCCCATAAATTCCTATGTCTACCTCGCTAATTTTGGTTCGCCAATTTCGCATATAAACGTCAAAGGCGCACGTCTTCTTCAGATTCCATCGTTTTTGTAGCTCCTCTGTCAGCAGTGGGCCACCTTCCAACACGTGGACCACCCTATTTCTGCATGTATTTGAAAGCGCAAAAACACTCTTTAGAAAGAAAAACCTTACCCCATCGATTAAACGCAATTCGTCTACTCCCACCTTATCCCATATTAGTGAAATGCCATATGTGGCGATGGGCGCTATCTGTATCCCAAAAAGGGCTACTGCTGCATCGACCGAGAGCTTATGTGGACATTTAATTGCCGCGGCTGCGATAGTGGCCTTCCTAACCCTCTCCTGGATGTGTGATCGAAAACTACTGCCCCTTGTTGTTAAGGTGAGCCCTAGGTATGTGAATTTGTTTACAAATTTTAATTCCTTTCCCCTGATTTGAAGTACGTCATCCCTGGCCAGACGGCCGCCCCTTCGGAATTTCATGGCTACTGTCTTTTCCCAATTAACCTTTAAGCCCATTTGGTCCATGAATGTAACTAGCCGATCCATTGCTTGCTTCACTCTGAAAAGGCTACAACTAAAGATCACTACATCATCTGCGTACATTAAAATCTTGGCCCACTCTCGAGTCCAGCCCGTCCTTATCCGTTCGGGGAGCCCACCCAGAAGAACGGAAAACAGTAGTGGACTCAGTCCATCGCCCTGCGCGACCCCTGTGGTTTGAATTACCTCCCCCGCAATGCCAACCCCGTTGTCAATCAGCACCGTGTTTTGTTTTAAGATGCTGATGAGCAACCTCAGCATTGCTCCCGGCACTCCCATTTTAGCTAGCTCTTCAACTATCTTATCCCTTGGCGCTATGTCAAACGCCGCTTTTAAATCTACGAACACAGAATATAGGCAATTCTTCGGCCTGGACAGAGTATCCCAGATTGCTCCGAGCAGCCCTTCAATTGCTGAGTGAGTTGACCTTCCCTTCCTAAATCCATGCTGTTCCTCCGGTATTACCCCCCTTTCCTCTAAGAAAGACTCCAATCTCCTAGCTATTATTCCTGAAAATATCTTGTATGGGCAGCTCTTTATTGCTATTCCCCTCCAGGCCTCTGGTTCCGTTTCTATACCCTTTCCTTTGGGAATGACAATTAATGTCGCTTCCCTCCAGGCCTGTGGAGTTTCCCCAGTGTTTAAGCATTCATTGAATAGAGCTTGCCAGCATGGCGCGAGAACTAAGGTATCTTTTATGTGTTCATTCCTTATCAAATCATTTCCGTGCGTTTTCCCCCGTGGTGCTCTGTCGATTGCTTCCATTACTTCCCTAAGAGTGAATGCCCTCACTATCCAAATTCTAGCTTCCTCTGTCGTTTGATCCCAGGGGCCTTCATATTCTACCACCGTTTTCGGGGTTGTATCCGACCCGGCCAAAATCCTCCCAAAATGTTCGACTAGCCTGCCCGTCTCTACTGAGCATTGCCTCCTCCCCTTTCGCCTCAGCCATGTATATGGCCGTACTTCAGCCTCCATTATTGCTGCCCATTCTTTCTTTTCCCAGTACCTTTGCTTTTCTTCTTTATAAGATGCCTTAACCAACCGTTTAACCAACGAGGCCAACGGCCGCATAACCGGAACGATTTTTACGTATTCCCGCGTCAACCTATTGGCCTGCTTGGCCATCCTACACCGCTCACTAAACGAAGGTCTTTCGCTTCTCTTCTGCACCGGAAGTATCGCAGAATTTAATAACCCTACCAGGCTGCGTTCGTAGCAATCTATGTGTATTTCATCTGGCACCGGAAATACTTTGTTAAGCCCCTGTAATAGAGTATTAACGTTAAGCCTTCTTCCTGAGCTTTCCTCCCTTCCCCGTTCTTGATCAGTCCCCTTAATTTTCACCCAGATGCCCATCGGTATATGCTTTCTAAGTCCCGCCCCTTCCTGTAATGGATTGTTTTCCCCTGCAAACGTTATGTCCCTTCTATCCATATCTGTTGCAAATAGGTCAATGACTGACGAACCAGAGTGGCATTCATATGTAAACACATTCGCGCTGTTGACTACCCAGCAGCCGATTTCATCCAGTACGTCTAGCAAGGCTACCGTTCTTTCTGAATCCATTCTGTCTAATCTCGCATTAAAGTCCCCTCCTATAATTATTGGAGCCTTTCTCGGTAACGCTTCTATACCCAGCAAGAGGCGCTCAATCATCGTTTCCGTTGACTCCGTCCCCGTCGGTTGCACATAGGTGGCCATTATTTCTAGTTTGGGTGAAGCTACTGCAATCAGATTTTCTGCTACTATTTTTACGTTCATTTCTCCTACCAATGGTCTAACAAAAACTGATACTCCCCCGCTTGGCCTACCCGGACCCTCTCTACAAGACGCCAGTGCATGGTACCCATAGAATCCCCGTATATCAAACTGCTCTCGCGCCCAGGTCTCCGTCAAAATAAGAATGTCTATCCCTCTGTATGCGTCGTCCCCTAGCAGATCTAACACCCCCCTCCCCTCGCAGTTCCACATTACTATCTGAATACGCGCACCCTCTACTGGATTCTGCTGGTTCTGCCGGTTCTCGTACGCAAGGGGCCTGTTCACCGCTGTCTTCAGATGTCAGGTCGACTTAAAACCGGAGGAAGATGTCGTTGCACGATCTGCGCTTCTGTCCTGTCGTGTAGGCCTGGCGCTATCAGCGTCATTGGTCGTGGGTTGCAGTAAAGGCGAGGCGGCTGACGGGGCGCCCATCAGCCCTCCCAGAATGCTCGGGATAACTTCCTGAATGGCCCTAGCCACTGTTTGCGCAATGATATCTTTCAACATCGGCATGATCTTTGAAATCACCTGTTGCACTATATCCTCCACTTTCAGCAGCGGCACGTGCTGCTCACTCAAATTATTTTCGACGGTCGCAGGTGGAGCACTTGTTAGTGCTGGATCCTTCGGTGGTTCGGGTCTTTGAGGTTTGGATGTCGCCTCGTTGACTTTGATCCCATTTTTTACTACCGAGGACCAAGTGCGCCTTGAGAAGTTATCAGATGCCTGTATGTGGCCCACAGGAGTACAGAGTGGTACTAACGGGGCATCCAAGCGCTTTCCAATGCTATTTTGAGACGATTTTTGTAATAATTCCATGCGCTTTAGTCTATGTGGACATGAGCCCCAGGTGGCTTCGTGTTCTCCAAAACACAAGCTGCACCGAGCCTGGGCTTTGCAATCCTTTCTCAGGTGCTCCGTAGAGCCACACTTTCTGCATCTCGGATTAAGAAGTTTACAATTGGCTGCAAAATGATCCATGCTGTAACACTTGAAACATTGCATGGGTTCCCGATATAAGACGACTCCGTGCCGTTTCAATCCTAACCGAACCTCAGCTGGAAAATTTCCGCCCGCGAATGTCAAAATAACCTGTTCAGAGGTCGATATTATGTTTGTCTTCGGGTCTTTAGATTTCACCCGTATTGCTGCGGAAACACCACAAGGCTGTAGAGCCGCCAAGATTGTAGCTTCCGATATTGAGGGATGCACACCGGAGATTTTACCCTTCACTGTGGATCGGCCTCCACTGATCCTCGCGGATACCTTTACGTTGGCTAACTCCTGAAGCGATAGTAGCGTGGCTCTATCTTCTTCAGCCTCAACCACGATTAGGAGCTCTCTGCTTCTTGTAAAACGCGGTTCTTCCATCTTTCCTTTGACATGCTTAGCAATAAAGTCACAAACATCGTTGAAATGTATCTCCAAAGAGTTGTCGTCCGTTGAAAATATTACTCCCCCTTTCTTTTCTACTACCACCTTTGGCGCACGAGCTCGCCTAGACCGGGTCACCGTGATAAACTCCGATTCGTCCGGAACGTCTTCACCGTCACCGCCGTCCTCGGTAGGCTCGCTTGTGACTCCCACGGTCGCTGAGTGAGCCACTGCCTGTGATATACGCATATCTTTGCTGCGAGTGTCTTCCACAGGACTTGATGCAACGCGCTTCCCGCATCCCGCCTTTGGACGATGGGCCGGACCGCCCGCATCGTTGGTTGGACCAGCAATGCGTCCATCCGCCTCTCCGTCCACATGCACGTACGCAGGCACGTCACGTTGTACCTCTTTTGTTGGTGTTCGCTGCATCGGCATGGCTAGCTATTGCTGCGCCGCGCCTGTTTACAAACAAAGCACCGTTTGTTTATCATGCAGTCGCCGGGCAGACTGAAGTTCGTGTTCGATTGATAATAGTGATACTGGTATTCGGGGAGGGGGAGTATTGACAACAGCGGCGTCGATAATGAGAGTAGAGATGAAGACTGGTGATGGTGAAAAGACTGTAGGTGATATGAAAAGAGAGCCAAACGTTGATGCTGCTGATGATGAGTATTGATACGACCGGTACTGTACTGCAGTGATGATAATGACGGATGGGGTGGTTCCAATGAAACTTACGGTCGAAGTGGAGATGCTAGGAGAGATGAAGTTGGCAACTATGATGATGGTGTGATGATGTTGAAGACGAGAGACCGTGATAAAGGCGGAGGTAGTGGTAAATGATGAAGATGATTCCGGTGGAGGTAAGTGATGATGATGACTGTTTTATGAAGACACTGCTTCTAAATAATTAGTCCCGCTGTACACTATAACTTTACACGGTAATCGAGTCTTATAGACTAACAGATGTTATGCTCACTGATGCTTATGGATTTCCACGCAAAATGCAAAATTTAGCTGTACTTTCCAAGAGCCACACACGAACACGTCCGCACCGTTTGAGAACAGCTGTTCTCTTTAAATATTATATTATCCAACGCTATTTGCAGTCCGGCTCGCGTCCGCTTGTAAACAAGCAATACCTTGTTTGTAAACAGGTGCGGCGCAGCAGCTGGTCATGCAACGGACGCCGACGAAACGGCAAGAGAAGGAGCCTCCTGAAGCACGCACGTCGCTGCACGTAGACCGCGCAGTGGCAGCGGATGAACGCATTGTTGGATCAACCAGTGATGCGGGCGGTTCAGCTTGTCATTCAAAAACGAGTTGTGGAAAGCGGGCCGCGTCAAGCCCGGTGGAAGACGCCCGTAGCAAAGGTATGCGTGTATCGCAATCTGAATGCTCCCCAGCGAGCACGGAGGATGCCAGCGAAACAAAAGAGCAGAGCAATGGCGCAGCAAACGCTACGGTTGAGGTTTCCGTCGACAAACCGATGCCATCAGTAGACCAGGAAGACACAATTTTAATGGGGAAGAATCAAGTCGCGGTGCAGGGAACGCCCATTGAGGAGGGGGACGACGTTGGATGGAGTACGGTGGGAGCTGGCGGTAAAACTATTGTCGCTCCATGTAGTAGTCCCGCAGAAGCGGTTGTGCCGAAGGCCACTGCTAAGGACAGACCGGAAGCTATAATTTTTTCGGCTGAGAAAAATTTATTGGAGATAAACTTTAACGCTGTGTGCGATGCGCTTGCCGGCCACATAAAGGGGAAAGTAGAGGAACCACGGTTTACTCGAAATGGCCAACTCGTTATTGTGGCGGAGGACGAGGAGGACAAGGCTGTGCTGCTAAGTTTGCAGTCCCTCGCTGGAGTGCCGGTCTCATCAAGGTTAAGCGGCTCCCCTTCGTCAGTAAAAGGGAAAATTACTGGAGTTCATCCGTCGCTGAATGACGCGACAATCTCCAGCGCTTTGAGGCCCTACGGCGTGACGGATGCCGTCAGAGTACGGTCTAAGACTATTAGAACGGGCATTGTCATGCCAACTGACAGCGCAATTTTAACCTTTTCGGGCTGCAATTTCCCAGTGGAGGTACGCCTGGGCCTAAAAACCCACGGAGTTCTCTTGTACCGCGACCCGCAACAATGCTACCAGTGCTACAGCTTTGATCATATCAGACCCGATTGCCCATTGCCATCTCCGCGTTGCCGTCGCTGTGGATCCACTAAACATATCCGGAAAGACTGCACGAATCCTGCGCGCTGCTGCCTCTGCAAAGGTAATCATGAAGCCGGCTACAGTTCTGAATCGCATGGAGCTTCTTAAACGGTCTGCAAAGAGAACTATCCAGCCGCAGGCTGAGGTCGCGCCCGTGAAGTTGTGCGCCCCCGTTGCAGATATTCAACCCGCCGCAACCTTCAGCAAGCGCAGTTTTGCTGCCGTTGTACAAAATGGTTTCAAGGTTAAGACGCATGCGGTCAATGTAGCTTCAGGAACGGTTCTCGGCACCAAGGCTGCGCCTTGCGCTTCGGCTGCTCCCATCGTGGATAAGGTGGATTTGCTAGTTGAGTCAATCGTAAAAAATATTATTCCTCGTCTAGTGGAAACGATTGTGGAAAAAATTGGTGCCGTTGTCGAATCTGTCCTGTCGTCACTCCTCCCGGGTCTAGTCACCACTAGAGCAAACGTTTCGGGGGTTACTCCCCAAGTTGAAAGTTTGCTCGTAGGTAAAGACCTTCGCTGCGGGATTGAGGAGGCGATAAGAGCAGCGCTTTCCCCGGTGGCCGTGCAGTCACAGCATGGTACCGAGAAAAAGACACAAAACGACGATGGTTTGCCTAGCAATAGGCAGTCGTCCTCTTCACAGGATCCAAAATGTTAAATAGCCAAGCCGATATCCGCCGTTGGTTCCCTCCGGCACAGGCACAGTCGGCTGCGCCTGCCGCTCACTCCACTTCTAACAACCCGCATCTAGCAAACCAATCCGCTCTGCAGCGTGCGCCTACCGGTTCAGACTTGGCCCGTCTCGTGTTGAAGGTGGCCCAGATAAAGGCGAGTGTCAAGATGTTATCCTGCATACCACGCAGCTTACGGAATAGTGTTTCTGTTGAGCTGGCGAAAACCATTGACGGTGTCAGTCATTCGGGGACCCGGGAATGTTGGGAAAGGCTACTCACCTTTTCGACGACGGTGTTCAGTATCCCGGCAAAAAAGGAGAAAGGCCGAACACTTACTTCCGTAGTCCGCGAGAACTTGCTTCGCTTTCAGAGGGGTGCGTCTATAACGGATAACCCTCACACGACTAGAAGACATACAAGGACAAACCCCGCTGCAGACTCTGACCGTTGTAGAGCAATAAGCGCACAGGCAAAGCTCGCTCAAGGCGACGTGTCAGCAGCCGCAAGAACGCTGCTTTTAACTGATACGATCGCCCCTCTTGATTCACAAACTCGCCGTAGTTTGCTGGAGAAACACCCCCAACACCCGTCGAACTCGTCGTTTCCGCCGGCACCGACGCCGACGCCATCAGTATCGGAAATCGTTGTTACGCCGACCGAGATTCGTAACGCCGTCAGGAGATTCCCTAACAGCTCTTCCGGCGGCCCTGACGGCCTACGACCTCGCCATTTGAAAGATCTTATTGGTACCCACGAGGACGACAGCAATCCTCTTCTGCAGGCCCTTGTGCGATTTGTCACCCTAGCGGTTAACGGTCGTTTGCCTGAGTTTATACTTCCGATTTTTTACGGTGCGAATCTCATTGCTTTGCGCAAGAAGGACGGCGGAATTAGGCCGATCGCTGTCGGCTTCACATTACGGCGGCTGGTGGGAAAGATCCTGATCAAGAAATCCTTGCCAAGTATTTTAGAGCTCGTGGCTCCGATGCAGCTTGGCTGCGGAATTAGGGGTGGAGCAGAAGCAGCGGTACACGCTACTAGGGGTTTTCTCGAGACCCGCTGTGGCCAGGAGGGGGTTTTAGTTAAACTTGACTTTCAAAACGCATTTAACTCAATGCGTCGCGACCATCTGCTGAACGCTGTGAAGTCCAAAGTACCGGGGCTTTTTCCAGCCGTTTATCAGATGTACCGATTTCCCACAAATCTCCTCTGGCAGGCAGAAACCATACATTCATGTTGTGGCGTGCAGCAGGGGGACCCTTGCGGTCCAGCATTTTTCTGCATTGGAATCTCCGATCTCCAGGCCAGACTAGTGTCGGAGTTGCGGCCGTGGTATCTCGACGACGCCACCTTAGCCGGCGACAGCTTGACGGTTATTGAGGATATCAAACGAGTCAGAGCATTTGAGGCTGAATCAGGCTTACGCTTAAACGACGATAAGTGTGAGGTATTCTGGCTTTCTCAAGATACGCGCACGAAGTCTTCAACGTTCGTAAGGAAGCAGCTTCCAAACTTCAGAGAGGTAACCGACGACAGTTTAGAACTACTGGGTGCGCCACTTACGGAAGCGGCGGTAGAGGGTGCCCTCAGGAAAAAGCTCGCAGACACTAGCCGATGGTGCCGCCGACTTAAAGTCTTAGACGCGCACCCAGCATTGTATCTATTAAGACACAGTCTCTCAACGCCTCGCTTAATGTACCAACTTCGATGTTCGCCAGCGTTCAGAAGACGCGACCTACTACATTGCTTTGATGAGATACTCCGGGAGACCTTACAATCCCTGCTAAACGTTGATTTAAAGGATCGGTCTTGGACTCAAGCTGCACTTCCCGTTAGTGCTGGGGGCCTAGGTGTACGCAGATCGGTCGATATTGCCCTATCCTGCTACCTGGGCTCGTTGTCCGAAGTTAGGAAGCTTATCGTCGCCATCGGGGCCCCTTCGACTGATAGCTGGATTGCCGACTCAACGCAGGCAGCACTCGCTAACTTTCGCGACCAGTGGGATTCAGTGCCGGAGCACATAGCGCAAGGATCTCTGGATCGAATCGTGGTATCTCGGCTCCAACGCGACCTAGAAAATCAGGTTCCCGACAGCTCAGGGAAGGCCCGTCTGAAAGCGTGCGTTGATCAAATCAGTGGCAAGTGGCTTCAAGCCCTCCCCTCGCCGCAGCTGGGAACGATGCTGGACAACAACACACTCCGCATCGTTTCCGGCTTACGGCTTGGGGAGGTCGTTTGCGCACCTCACCCATGCAGTCTATGCAGAGCACCGGTAAGTGCCACGGGTGAACACGCCTTGTCGTGTCGCTATAGCGCTGGGCGCCACTCACGTCATTTCGCCATCAACGACGTTATCTTCCGTGCTCTTCACCCGGCCCACATTCCGGCAGTGAAGGAGCCTGTCGGTCTTAGTCAGAATAGTCAGCTGAGGCCAGACGGAAAAACTCTTACCCCCTGGGCTCGTGGTCGTCTTCTCGTGTGGGATGTTACAGTGTCATGTACGCTGGCCAAAAGCTACGTTCAGAACACGAGCCGGGAGGTGGGCGCATGCGCCCGGCTCGCAGAGAACCGAAAAGTAACGAAATACCAGGAACTAGCATCGCAATTTATAGTTCAGCCGATTGCCATAGAGACCTTTGGACCGATCGGACCGGAGTCTATGAAGTTTATTAAGGAACTGGGCCGGAAAGTCATCGCTGCAACTCAGGACCCCCGAGCTAGCGAATACCTGTTGCAGCGCATATCGATCGAGGTTCAACGCGGCAACGCCGCGGCCGTGGAAGGGTCTCTTCCGTCAGCCGCAGGGCTTCCGGAGATCCCGTAGAAACTGTTTTATTCCCCATAATTGTATGCCTATGACAATAAACATCGTTATATCAGAAAAAAAAGAATCAAGACTGCTACAACTACACAGATAATGCAAATTTATTGCTGCTCCATTTTCGACGCCTTAAATATTGTTGAACCATGTTTTCGTCTCTCCTTTGAACCAAAATTCAGACGACAAACGCCGATAAGGAGTAAACATAACGTGACCTGCGTGTGTGTGTAGAATGTCGCTTCTAAGCAAAACTTGCCTTGCAAAAGCAAAATGCCGTCCATTAATGGAGGCATACGGATTGAGGGTGTTTAGTACATGTTAACCTAAGCTTGACACCAGTCACAAGGTGAGCGTAATTGCATTTTTTTCTGTTAGGTTGCAATAGTGTTACAAGCGTTCAGGGTAGCAATGCATGAAGTATTATGGATTCCTTTTTAGTTAAGTATTTCGAGCACGCTGGCTCTACGCGACCACATGTGGGAAGACACTGCCATCATCTAGACAGCTGCGGTATTTAGGAAAGCAGCGTATACTCACTGTGCTGCTTGTGCACTCCGTTCATTCTGAAGCTCTTGTCACGTCTTCAAGATCAATGGCAGCTTCGACATCTCCCGCTGTACAGCCTCTGGACAGGCTACATCGTTTCTTTTGTTTTCATTTCAGGCTAGATCTAAGGTTGACAAGTCTCTAGAGACTTTATGCGCGAAGACTTTGGATCTCTTAATTACAGTCGATTGAGCGGCTTAACCATGTGGTTCTTCGCAGCGTCGATAAAACGCGGCTCTTAAAATTCCACGGGCTTTCTGCGCGACAATAAGATAACATGGAATACCAAAATTCGTTACTAGCAGTTAAAAGAAGAGCCATGTCTCACAAAATAAACATACAATAGCTGAAATACTTAGTATCTTGCATTCTAAAAACATACGCAAAAAGACCTGACCTGTGTGGAGCCCCGTTGGGATGCATGTGATACTCAGAAAGCGCCACGCGAATAAATAATAGAGTCGTTAATATTACAGAGTCGTTAATATCTCATGCCGTGATAAGTGATGTGTGAGTTTCTGCAGTTTCGCAGAACATACGCCGCCTATATAAGGTTTACTGTATACTTGATAAGACCCGCTCAAGCTAGGCTGAGTACATACAGGCCAACTATCTATTAATGAACTTCTGTACCGCTGCTTGCCGCTCCAGCGAGAGAGATAATAGAGTGTTTTGTAAGCACCGAATAGTCAACTGCATGGTATGTAACGCATTACCGCGATCAAAACCGGCATGTGCACGCTTTATAATCCTTATGGAGACCCGTATTCTTGACGAGAGGTATTCTTCTGACGATACTAAAGCCACCAGAATGGCTCACTCTGAGTTGGTCTTGTGTTCGCCCAGGCTTGAGGCTGCCCAATAGAGCTGGGTAGACACGAGCAATTTTCCGGCCGGGGTGCAAGGGTAAAGTGTGGTGTCAAGTGAGGGCGACGTTACGCCTCTACACTTGATCATAGTGGAGATCTACCAATGAGTTCTAATGACTGTTGCCGTGGATCGACCTCGTGCCGAAGGGAAGGCCGTACGTATTTCAGCACGACGGCATGATCGCTCACGCGAGCCATTTGGTGCAACACTAGTTAGACAAAAATGTGGACATGTTTTGACCGAAACGTTTTTGACTGCCAAGCAGTTCAGATTTAAATCCTATCGATTTCTGTGTGTGGAGCGTAGTTCATATACATATGTATATATATGATACATGTATATATATGATCGTTCAAACCTTTGAGATTAGAGGCGCTTTCTGCGCTGTAATTACAGATTTGACGACAAATTTCACGTCATCAGTGAGATTTACTTATGATACGGCTACATTGAGTCATGCATTGTAGAGAGTAAAATATATCTTTTTATAGAGAGTCCAGCTGGAATCTGCCTATGTATTCTCTTTTAGAGAAGAAAGAAGAAGAAAAGAGGCTGCGTATTCTCTTTGTAGTTACTGTTGTTGTCGTTACTGTTGCTGATTGAACTTCAAGGGCACATAGTTGCTGTTCCATGTTTTTCATGTGTTGTGGTTCCCCTCTATTTACCAATATTCAAGTTGTAACTTAATCGCATTTACTACAACTGTTACTACAGCTGCTCCTACTCTACTTATAGTCCCACGATTAGGAATATTCTTACGACCAGTCTTTTTTTTTGTATAGACGAGTAACTGGAAAATGCGATTTGCACACGGATATAACTGCAGAAAACTGCAGGTCTGCATGTGTGGGCCGGTAGTATGGGGTTCCATCGCAGCAACCCGCTGAAAACCAATCGTCTCCTTATCCCCCACCGACCGGGAACTGCCTATGCAAATACTTCAAGCAACCCCCCCCCCCCACCGCGTGTCTGCTGCGATTTTACTCGTGGCCCCGATTCTTCCCCAGTAGCCTGACGGGTGCGCATAGTGTAGCGGTTGTTTGCCATAGATTTGGATGTTAGCATGTCTTTAAAAATCTTCTCGCTTCTTGCCACTGGGGCGTAGAGACTTCTGCATTGACTTGCGGATGCTGGGTAGGCCGGCACCCAGCGTGTTCGGTGTTGATATTGCTAACAAAAAAGTCGCGGAGAGGCGCTGCTCCGATGCCGATGCCTTTCCGATGTAGAGCAGGTAGAAGTCGAAGTCCCCGTGACCCGCTTGGATAGTAAGGAAAATGAGTTTTCCTCGGGCCGATTTAGCCAATCTTCGGTATTTGATATAAGTTTCCGGAGGCTGGCGTCTGAAGCATCTCCTCCAGGCCGTCCCACTCCTCCCACCATCAGACGCTATGCTACGCTGCTGCTTGTCGTTCTTTTTTGTGTGTAGAGTCTTCCTACAGAGGAATGTATTTGTTGATACATAGACGGCGTTCTCCCGCCTCAGGAAATCGTTCCGCCGAATAGAAGCGCTGCCGCTGTGCTGCCGGTCCGTCTACGAGTACACCCACGACTACGACCGCTGTGTCTATAAGCATCATTACTTTACTACAGCGCCGCTGTTGTTTTTGTTGTCTACTGCTGTTGCTCTTGTTGTGTCTGCTGCTACTACTACTACTGATGCGTGGTTGCTAAAAGTTTTCAAAGTTTAATGTATGTTACAACCATATCCGTTTAAATGATTTTAGTCTTACCGCAGCGCTGAAAATGGAGGTTCTTCCTTGGTCGCCTTGGTGGTTTATTGTCGCTCTTTTCTAATGTTGGTCTTCGCCCGCCATATTATATCATTATCCGCTCTCGTCTTTCCAGTGAGACTTTCCCTCCCAAAATGCCCACCACCAGCCTGATATCCTGCTTCTATTTGCATTCATCCTCGAGCACGGCGGTCCGTCACCGTCATACTCGAAGACGCTATTGCCGGTGACTCCTGTCGTACGTTCTCGAGTGCTAGGCAGAAGTATTGTGTGGGTCACGCCTCTTCTTGGCCTGCCTCGCACATGACATGCTTGGCGTTCGGAGCCTATGCTATGCAGGAATTTTTGGATCAACTTGTGCTATACGAATACCTGCGTTCAGATAGTAGACAACGTCTCTATATTCTCTGTTGAACTCTATCTTTAGGTCGGGGATGACCTGACGAATTCGGGCTCCTGGTAGGCCCAACCAGTTTTCGACCATTTTTTGTGCCACTCTCTAAGTATCTGTCTGTTTTCTCTCTATGTGTCTGTCAGCCGCTAGGTCAAGGCCGTACAATCGTTAACCATAAGGTTGGCTATTTGTGCTCTTTATGGTACCGTGTCCCCTTAATCGCTGTGACTTGGATGGGTAGGTGGTCCGCCCAAGCGATCGTCTGCAGAGCCTTAGCACGTTGTCGTACCCCATGATCCAGAAGAGAGGTTCTAGTATCGACTCCTGTGAAACGCCGGCAGTAATGGTGAATTCGGCGATCGGGTGGGTGAATGATTGGCTACTGGGATAGGAAACTATGATTTTTGAGGGTACATGAAGATTTCTTTTTCAGCCACTACGTCTATAATGACCTCCCATCTCAGTAAGTTGAAGGCGCTGCGGATATCCAGAAGGACGACTTCGTAAAGCTCGCTGGACCATTGGTTCTTTCTACTTTGTTTGTCCGCCCCTGTAGAATATAGAATACGTAGATAACCATGTCCGGCGATAGCCTCTTGCAGAAGGTAGAATAGGTCGATAGCCGGTCTTCGAATATAGACTGCCTTGATAGCCATTTCCGTCTATAGCCTCTTGCAAAAGCCGAATTGCTTGGCTGGGAGTGCTTTCCCTTTGTTCAGTTGCGCTGTTACCGTCATATTAATGACCACTTCGAATGACTTCCCTGGTTTTTATCTACGAGCTCAATGACGCTGGACACATCATGTCTCTTTTCTTTGGTCCGCTATCTATGTAAATACTCCCGGATGCTTTTACAGAAAATTGTTCATAGCTTCAGCCGAGATTTCATCCGGACCAGGTGCACTTCCCTTGAACAATTGTTTTATAGCGGCCCCTACTTTTCCGTTAAGGCTATGTTTTTCCTCTTAGTACGTATCCCTGAGCAAGTACCTTTTAATTGAGATCGCCTCACCGCCAGATTGTTTTGAAGCGCTATCCGTAAATACCTAAATGTGTTTATAATAATCCGACTGTTGCTTCCCCTTTTGTCTACTTTCTCGCTAAAAAGCTTCCTCAATTTTCTTGTTTTGCTGCTTTTGGAAGTCTTCCTGAGAACCTTTCTTTCGGCATGAGGGGTTTCCCTAACTTCCTTCAGCCCCATTCTTTTCTTTCTGGTCCTATTTTGGTAGAAGTCCGTCGAGGTCCATTTTGCACGCACGCCATGCCGCTCACGGTACTTTCCGTCTGTTGGACGAGCAATTTTTTGTCATATTTATATTGTAATTCGTTTGCGAGTCTTTCTCTCAGACCCTTCAGTTTTTCACTCTAATTATTATGGTGGTACTTCCGAATGTTAATTCAATGAATAAAGCTTGATATTTCTCTCAAATATGGGTAGAAAGCCGTCGTTGAAGAGTGTCATGTCCAGCCGCGCCAGTCATTTTGTTAACTTTCGGTTCTACTGTTTGGTATTGTGCTCCTCATTTCGTTAATTGCAGTATTAAAAGTTATTTTCCACGAGAATCGCTTTAGAAATTTCTTGACATCTTCTTACTTCTTCCGTGAGAGAAATACGAAGATGCCAAGCCAAAATTCAAATCATTCGGTTAGCTCCTGTCGTCCCAAGTTTGGCGAGATGTAGCAGCTCGACACGATCGACCCTCCGTCAAGTTCTGTCTACGCATAACCTTTCCCGGATCCTTGTGCATTGTCAGCTATTGTTGGTTTGATCCATAGCACTGCGTCTTCGGCTTATTTGCCTCGTCTGTTAGACGACCACGCTCTGTTAGGCTCTCTGATAATTAATATCTGGGCGCATTCAGTTTGTGCCTTTGTGTCCAGTATGGCTTGGATTTTGCTTGTAAGCATTGTGGTTTGGTGGACAGCGTTATTTCTATTTTGATATTCTCGCCGGTCCTTTTTTCTTATTTCCGGTCTTTATTTTGGGACTTTATCTCTCGTCTCATTTTTTCACAAGCGTTTAGGTCCCTGGTGTATTGCCTGTAGGCTGGACGCTTCCCGAAGGTTGCTTCAAGCCCGGCATTTCCTTTCTTACAGTTGTAGCATCTTGCGTGTTTGTCACAAGACGTGACCGCATGGCCTATTAATTGTTGTGACACCTTCTTTTTGCTAGTTTATATACTGTTTATTTTGCTATGGCATATTCTCTGATGAAGGGTTAAAGCAGCACGACCAAAGGAGGTCTAAGTCACTCGATTGGGGGAAGAATATCACCTACTATTAACCTTCACCTGGCCAGAAGTGCTTCTGCTTTCCGTCTTTCTAGCTGGCCTGTGACTCGCCATTTGCCTATTGTGTTGTAAAGCCCATTTTAAATAGCCAGTTTGGTGGCCTCCTTGTTTATTTCTAGAATCTAATCTTTGTCCTTGACTGCCTTTTTTTAGCATCATAAGTTGTTCTATATTAATTGCTTTTCAGAGAGTTTGCTGTCGGCCCCTTTTGATTGTTGTTGTATATGCATCATTCGTGCAGGCGCACAATGTTCAAAACCTTAAGTTAGCTTTTAACGTGTCAGTACATTTAATTACAATTGACTTCTGCTTTTCCGCTTTAACAGCCTTGCGCTTACGCAGGGGTCGATTTCTCTGCCGGCCTCAGGAAAGAAAACTCAACCACCCTCCTTGTTTGCTCGGCGTTTATTCCGCCAGGTCTATATTCTTTGGTGGATTTCCAGTGTCTCTACACTAATGATTGCCAAACCTCCGAGTATTGCCGCCGCCGGCGAAGAATTAAGAAACGTTAAACGTCTGATGAGCCATGTGGCCGGTTCTGCATTTCTAGACCAAAACTGCTCTCTGACCTCTCTGTCGCTTATAATATTGTTTTTACTATACAATACTCCTGTTCCCTTGTAGGTACCTTTCCAAGGCTAGTTTTTAACCAGCTCCGCATTATTGCCTAAGATATACTTAGCTTCTGGGAGGTTCGGCAGGCTTTTCTGGCTTTTCTGCTCCTCCTCCTCCTCCGTTTGTTTAACTTCTTCTGGTGTGCGCAGTTTTGCCGCCTAGTTTCTGCTAAGCTGTTTGATCTGCTCCTGTAATTGATTGTGCATTTCTGCCTCATCCCTCGGTTGTGGTTGCTGCTAATGTTACTGCTGTTACTGTTATTGTTGCAACAATCGTGCGACGACAACCCCCCCCCCCAGGGTCATCGCTGATCTGCTCGTTGCTATCGCTGTTGTTGCTAGCACTGTCGTAGCAGTAGCGTTGTAACAACCAGTAGGACAGGCAGTTTGTGGTTGTAGTAGCCGCAGGTAGCTGCTATAGCAACTGTATGTGGCTGTGCGTAGTACCCGTCTGCGCCATGCTTGGCGTCGTGCCTGTTGTTGCTTTGTAACTCGAGACCGTCGGAAACTCGTATTACGCCACAGCTACTGACCTCATTGAAGTCGCACTACGTGGAGTTCTTCGAGTACCTGTAGTTGTAGTAGCAGAACTTGGAGTAGTACTTCATGTACCCGTAGCTGTAGTAGTACTTAGGGTTGACAGGGCGCAGCTGGTGCGGCTCTTTGGTTGGAGCTTGAACTTGAGCTTGTAACATGCAAGCAAATGGCGACAACGCTTCTGTACGACACTCTCATAGCTGCAACATTATAAAACATTTTGCGCGCCGCGATCATCATTAAACGAAAAGATCTGGCCGAAAAGATCGCAATGTGCGCTCTGTCTACGTAACCCGAAGGAAGACGTAGGGGGCAAATTGAAGTGAAAGAACGGTGTCAGCTCTTTGCCTCGTTCTGAGGCCTTTAAGTGAGAGGCTTTAGGTGGGCCTATTACGCCAACCACATCGGCATCGGCTCCCACACTACTCGCTTCGAGTGTGCGTAAAAGCATTTTTCCCTCTTCACCTACAACAAACAAAAAAACGAAATACTTAGGGGTACTCATCGTAGTGCTAGTGGTGGTCGTCGGTAAAGGCTGAGTGTTGCTAGCAAGCAGTCAGCCACTGTTGTTGTTGCAGTTGTTGCTATTGTTGCTGTTGATGCTGTTGTTGCTGTTGTTGCTGTTGTTGCTGTTGATGCTGTTGTTGCTGTTGTTGCTGTTGCTGTTGTTGTTGTTGTTGTTGCTGTTGCTGTTGTTGCTGTTTGACAAATTGCCATGCAGTTATCCAGTCAGCCATCCGCCCGTCTGTCCGTCTCTCGGCCATTCGTCCTGTGACTGAGAGAGAGATTGAGTGAAAACGAAAGGGAGCAAAGGAGAGAGTGGGGGTCTCTTCGTCCGACCGCGCACAAGGTCCGCCGTTTACAGCGCCGCCACCACCGCTGCGGTGACCTTGACTCTCACGTTTTCTCTCTCTCTCTCTCGATCTTTCTCTCTCCCTTCTTTCTTGCCTCCCTCTATCTATCGCTTCCTCTTCCCCCCTTTCTCTTTGTGAGGCTCGTAGAGTGTTACACCGGTGTTCGAGACGCCTTGATAGGTACGGGCTGCCAAATATATTGTATCCGAACTGTAGAAGACCTGCTACTGATTGCAAATAGGAGCTACTTTGCACAGCTCTTCAGGCACACAATTAAATGAGCATAGATTGAATGACCTGCATTTTATTAGAGGCGTATTCGTTACGTCGTACTTCAACAGCGTCGACAACGTAGTAGTGTCTCTTGAGAGGTAGGAACGAACCCAAGTTGTCGCCTACTACCTTTAGAAGATTTTCCTATTGAATTGCGCTTGAAAGCGGTCCGCGCCTAACTTCGTTTTGCCTATAAAACGCCTGCCTGGCGCCAGGGCCGCCGGTGCGGAAATCAGCCGTGCGTTTCTCGTGGTGTTCTTATTGGTATCTTGACGACCACTTTTTCCTACTTTGGGTGTCTGCCCATACTGCATATATCATTCTTCCACAAATGTCGTCCTTGGTTCTCAGTGCGCTGTATGGGATGTTCACTGTTGAATTTCTGTTAGAGATGTCGCTGTTCGTCGTGTAGGTCTGTGCCGATTTCATAGGATACAAAATATTAGATAAAGAAAAAAAACGAGACATGGCGCATAATATAAATGTGTTGCATATGCATTCATAGCCAGATTGTACTCTGTCCTTCATCGGGTGGCCCGATTTAATAAAGAATATCTATATCTATCTGCGTCGTATGCTTGTGCGTGTGCCATAACACGTATGACAAACGATCATGTTGAAAAAATTTACAGGAGCATTGTTCTCCATTTTCTTTCTCCTTTTTCTATGTTAGGATAACGTTTCTTTTAGTATTGAGTTCAGTTAGTGGACGCGTAGATCTACACTTTTAGTCGAGCCCGGTGACGTGGTGCATTTGCCTGCGCCTCGCGACCAGAGGAGACATATAGGTGCGCGGGTTCGAGACGCACCGTTGCACCGATTTGTATTTAAGGAGGTACATCTATGAAGCAATGCGAAAAGTAGTCCCGTGAACGTCAAATCTTGGCTGAGAGTCAGCCCAAAAAGTTTTAGAATAACTATCTTTCGATCTATTGCAAGGAACTCATGATACAATCCATGTTCTGCATCAGAAATCGAGCAAGCTTTGGCACAATCCAAATGTCATCTGTATGCAGTCTTTACTAACTGCGTTAGGGCATTTGACGAAGCCTCTCGTTATCGGCTGGTTATATCATTCTAAAAGGGTAGAGATGTGAGTGGCTCTCTCACATCTACCCTTTTAGAATGACGTAACAGTTGTGGTGTTGGTTACATCCGACAGGAGTTTCAAAACGCCTAGGTAGTGACATATGCAGATTATATTATGGTCGCGCATCGCGATCACGGTGATACTAAGCGCAAATGTCAATTGGGTGCTGGTGACGGCATTCGTTGCTGTGGCCAACCGCTAGAGTTCATTAACTTCTATACCGTATATGGCCCTTCAGGGTTATTACACGGCAACGATGTTTACTGTGCAGTTAAACGAAACTCTGTACGGGTGGTGGGTAATGTACGAAGGCTGTCCGTTTTCTCACTAGTGAGAGTCTTTATGCTTAAAAATGTTCCAGGGTTGATGTACAGTCTGGGGGTATGGAACCACCTTGCGCAGGCAAATTTCTGCCTGCACGAGAGATGTTTTTCACTACAGATGACCCGAGTGCTTTGTTTGTCGATGTGAACAAGGAGCGGCTCTGTGTATCTCATGTCATGCTGTCCACCAGCTACTGATACGATCCGACAAAGGGTAAAGATGTCGAACCTTCCTGAAATTTCAGGTCCTGCACGTGATAGTCGCTACGTTTGCACCAGATACATGGTGTATGATTATCACTGCTGGGCATGTTGAAGCGCCTGAAGAGATGTGCCAAGTACAGTATAGTGAAATACGCAGTACTGGAGCAAATATCGTTGTAATACTGTTTTTACAGATAGGAGGAAGAGAGATAAAGTATTAAAGGTACAACGTTATTCATGCAGTGTATACTATACTCAATTTAAGTGCAATACAGTTTTGGACTCTACACGGGTTGCAGCCTCATTCACGATTTTCCAGTGACATTGCATCTGTCCGCTATTGTATCAATTATTTGTATTAAGATTTATAGGCACTTTTGTAAGACCGATGTCAATATTAAATATATACCAATGTTCGCGACGTTCTGATCTAACTTAAACAAAATGCTGATTCCACTACAAAGGTTCGCGTTCCTCAACACCGTAGTATACTGTCTGATGATCAACCCACAGTCACAATTGGTTGGTACCGCAAAACGTGCTCCAGCGTTACTCATCTGCATTAATGAGCACTTCCATCGTCCATGTCACCCCTTTCTCATTAGCGGAGCCATCCACGTGCCACTCTACCATGTTATCATAAGGTTGCTGCTTGAGGTTTGTTTGCACAGTTTTTTTGCGTTCACGCAAGCTCCTGTCGCGTCTCTCGTGATATAAACTTCCACCTTCTCGGTGTTTTTTTCTTTTGGTAAGATTAAATCGCAAGCAATATTATGACTACCATAAAGTTCAATTTAACATTTTTACTAAAGCGCTTGCCTAAAGGTAATATATTAGCGTCTTCACGTTGCCTACACCATGCTGCATATACTAAAATCGTTTTTGTGAAGGCTCCTCCTTTCAACTGTCCATTCGTGGGCGCTTTTCTGCGTATTTCGATGTCTGTGTTTACTGCCGTTACGAATACGTTCAACCTTTTGCTTCCGTCGATGCTATGTTTTATACGCTTTGGTGTGCGTCTCAATAAACTGCGACTGGCCGAAGGATTCCTAGGTGATCACCTTGTTTGTTCGAAGGGTACTTTCCCTCAGCACGGACAGTTTGTGCCTCATCACGTTTAGTTTATTTTTATTGAGTATGCATATAACATTGCTACTGATAGTGTTATCAGCTGCCCTTGGCACGCAATTCAAAGAAAGTGATCAATATTATCGTTGCGTCCCCGGCCGACTGATATCTCCCTTCATGGCTACCGTTGTCGCTATAGATGACTTTGGATTGTGGTTTTAGTTGTATCCTCTACATTGCCACTGATGCGGCTGCCGTAACCAGAACACAAACTATTAATGTTGCTTTAATAGTTTCCGCGTTGGGCCTTTCATTACGTCTAGCATTTTTGACCATGATCTTTTGGATTGCATACTTGCATTTTGCACTGTATTTTGCTGACTTACAGTGCAGCAAAATGCAAGTATGCAATCCAAAAGGTCTTTGTGCTAGTTGCAACATTATCTAGGTTGTCCGCTAACATAAAGAAAATACTTCCTATGGTCTGCACGCAGTTCGTTGTCTATTGTCTACTGACCTGTTTGCAACTAATTGTTAACCATGGTTGTCCACACCACGTCACATTTACAATGTTTCTAGCTGAGGCTCTCAGAGTCCCTTGTGTATGGCATAACCGGGGTTATATAATACACGGTGAAAAACTCCTTTATGCCGCTCGCTTGCTTTTTTTTTACCTTGCCGTCCACATGCCAACGAATATCTGTGAGGAATTACTTGGAATATTTATGGCAGTATGCGGTTTCGCAGAACTGCTCCAAGCATTTCTCGCTGGTCCGTATGGCCCAGACGTTCGTTTAGTGGCTGCCCAGCTCACGTGCATATTGGGCCGCCGGATTGTGCGGTGGTGTCCAATGCATAGCACAGCGAGTTGGCATAGGCCGCACCCTTCTTTGGTTAGACAAGCTGGTTAACCATTACCTGCGGCCCAGGCTGGCTCTGCAGATCCTTCTGTCAGCTTTCCACAGCCCTTGGTCATGGAGGCTGTGCTTTCCATTTGCAGCGTATGCACTTGTTGTAGCGCGACCTTAGTTCTTTTTTGTCTAGTCGCCACTACCACATTCTCTCGTTTGGCGCCGATCTCCATTCTCCATCTCTCTGCTGACTCGCCGACCAAAAGGGTAACGCCTGCGTCGGACAACTAACAGCCTAATATGACAATACCTAGCTGCTGCAGCACCGGCTGCACATGTTGTACACATTGTTCCTTGTTATCAAATCGGACCTCCTTTCGCTCTGGGGTGTAGATTCATTTTTATACGCAAATTATGGCACGAACACGTTAGCTGGACACGCAATTTTTACGTGTGGACTTCGTACTAAGCAGCCGCGATATACTGCCGCGACCGACTGTCGATGCCTATGTAATGTAGGACACCTGGTAGTATACCGGGAGACACCTGGTCGCGTAAGTACACCGCTTTTTTTTTTTGACGTATGCATTCCAAGCAAGCATAAGATAGGAGAAATTTAAAAACTTTTACACATAGCCACTACACAAACAAAGGCTAGAGTTTAATTATCTATTGTATATTACAGTAAACGGTCACACGCTCCAATACGACGTAAACATTATCTGTGTATATTTCGAAAAAAAAGCTCCGTTGGTTTCTTTTTATTTCAAACTCAGCATATGCCCTTAAAGCTGAATTTTCTGGTTCTTCTAGAACTTCTTCTGGCCATCTTCTTTTGCTGGCCTTTTTCCTCCAATGCCCACTTGTATTATTGTCTGCGAACTAACGCCAGCTAACGGCTCTTAAATCACAATGGCATCATACCAGCTCTATTACGAAGCACCAATCAGAAGTTGAATTTCCTATTCATCTAAAGGTTTGCAATTTTTAAGCCGGCCGATTTCATTCATACGACTAGTGTACCAACAAAGGTGGAGTGTGTAATATATTAGAGTTGAAAGATTTATCGCGAATTCAGAGCGTGATCTATGTCCAACTGCGGACATTGGAGGTCGTAAAGGAAGACTGTGGCCTAAATTCATATAGTTTCCTGATTTCGTAACGCCCCATCGCTGTTGTTTGCTGTTGCGTTGTATATAAACATTGGATCGTTCTACGTTTGGCAGGAAGAAAGGCCCGTGAGGCGCGACTAAACCACTTGTGAGTCACTATTGGAAGGATGATTCCTCAACAAGAATGGCTGACACCGAGGTCGTTACTGCACTGGCCCAGTTCCCTTTTCGCTAATGTTAGTGTCGTCGTACATTTGACTTCACTTGTCCTGCGCAGTGTTCTTGCAGTACGCTGAGAATAACAGAGACAGAGCATTGACTCACACTTGCTTAGTATATGCGTTTGTGAT
Organism: Dermanyssus gallinae; assembly: GCA_003439945.1. Classification (NCBI taxonomy): domain Eukaryota; kingdom Metazoa; phylum Arthropoda; class Arachnida; order Mesostigmata; family Dermanyssidae; genus Dermanyssus; species Dermanyssus gallinae. Next base: position 2,509,950 of record QVRM01004733.1, read on the forward strand.
TGCGCAGAGTCTAGTTCGTGCTGTATTCCGTCAGATGTCTCACTGCTGTCCCCTGCTCTCTATGTCTCGATATAGCCAACCATGAGAGCGAAATGGGCGTGGCATTTGTGCGGCTGTTTCATCTCCGCCGCCCCCAGGTCACCGGCGGGAACGGGTCACGGCGCGCCCTGAAGGACCGGCTGATCATAGTGGCAGCATAGTTCTCAGCTCTGTCTGATGAGCGCAGGGCGGGAGAAAAGGAGAGGATGTGCTTTTTGTCGTAGCTTTGTCGGTGGCGGTGCTGGTAGAGGTGATGAGCCTATGGCGATGTTCTGATGGACCTGTCTAGTTAAACGCTGTTAATACGGATCGATGTTAGCAATGGTCATCACAATGATGACGATGGTGTTGATGACGATAATCGTATGGAGATAATGGTGAAAGTATCGTTTTAGCAAACGATGCCGACGTGTCGATTTCGCCCAACCGGAATCGTTTCGCTACAGGCCGCAACGTTAGTCAAGAAGAAACACTTTTACTCTGCAATCTAATTGTGATAAGTATGATAACAATGATCTGGCAGATACGGCGAACAACAGCAAAGCGACGATAAGGTACACCGAGCAAGATGGCTTAGTGGCAAAGCCTTTGCCTTGCATTCGGGAGGCCTGGGTTCGAGATCCAGACCGGCCACTCTTAAATTGGTTTTCATGGTTTCCAATTTAGACAAGGTGAATGCCGGAGTACACTAAAAATCCGCCATGACACGAAAATACCGCACACGGGCATTTGCCTTACGGAACAACTATATATATAAAAAAAAAAAATATATATATATATATAGGGCAATAACGAGACGAATGAATGTGGACAACGCCTGCTGCGGCGACAGTTACGCTGGCAGCAATCAAACCAGAGCGTTATCATGCAAAATCGCGAAAGGGCTCTCGTTTCTTTTGGCCTCTAACTTACAAATACTCGAATCTGCCGTTTCGCACCATACTGCACGTACCGCGTAATAACTTGTGCGGCCAACGTAGCCCTGATTCGACTTTGCTTACGTATGGCTTCGCAGCCGTCCTACATGTTAGAATCCGCATGGACTAATGGTCTAAATATACTGGCTCGCTTTTCTAGCTACCCGCGGCTGGGTGTGGCCGTACATCGAAATCTCTCTAGCAGTAAGAGTGGCGATTGGGGAAGCAAGAGCAAGCTAAGGCAACGGCACCAGGCCACAACAGGTCGCTGAGTTCATCATGATGACACAGCCCCAACGGAATATGGGATGGAGAGCAAGAGGGATGGGGTAGGCGGCTGAGGAAGAGAGAGAATTGGGTAGGGGAGAGTGGATAAAGCGGCGGATGATACGATAGAAGTGGAGAATATAAGGAAGCCAGTATTTAGATCTGGTAGAGATCACGTCTAAGAGTCTCCAATGTCGCTTTCCTATGATGATGATGCTAATACTGCTAGTTCTCTAAAAGGTTTTCTTCTCCCGCCTTATACTGCATTTTCTGTTTCTCCTCCTGCTCTCGCAGCTATTGCTTGCCCCAACAAGGGGTCTCTAGCCTCATGTGTTCAGGCCTTGGAAGAGGAACCAAGGGGGACACTCGGACACGTTCCAGCAGTAACAATGCGATGCCACGGCCCATCCGCGACGGCCTAGATTCTTCTAGTCTAGGCTAGCTTTGCCGTGTAAAAACGCCACTCGGTGTTGTACATTGATCCTCTGGTTCGCGTTCGGCTGGCCCGCTCGCCAAGGAACGGTGGTAGTCCATGCCAAGAAGTGGCCCGCAGAATAACGAATGGACAAGTCGACTCTACGACGCCCGTGACCCCATGGGGGCGGCCTTCGTTCGTTATTTCCTTCGTCCTCTAATTGCTCTGTCTCTACCTCTCTAGTGTGTCCTTTGTTTGCCTCTTGTTAATATTCGACCAAATGTGCTGACGCTCTTCCGGCGGCCACCAGTTGGAGTAAAGCTCAGCAGATCGGCGAAAACGCATATCGATTAGGCTAGTGTGTCTCTGGAATCTAGCTCTTTGGTGGTTTGAGTAATCTAACTGCCGACTGCGTGACCTTCGGCATATTAAACCCTATTCTTGCTCCTGAACGCCACGCAGCGGCAGGGACTTGCTTTGGAATGGAGCGACGCACCTGATGTCCAATTTAATACTATAAACCTTGAATCGTTTGCATCACAACCCTTTTAAATTATACAAGAAATTCATGTAGACATTTGTCTCTATGAAAAATATATAGCTAAGATATTGCACAAATGGATGTATGGAGCCATTGCATGAACACCCCTTGCCCATAGAACCAAGCGTACACATGCATATATTAATACGAAGCACCCCTGATAATTTATTAGTTAAAATGTATTCAACCATTTTTTCGGTTATGTAGCGTGCGCTGCCCCGTGTCGGTGGTCGTCTTGTAGCTCGTAGCCAGCAGTCAGAAAGCCAATATTATAGCGTCGTTACATTTTAAGCCTGAGCGTAGGCAGAATGAGCAGGACGAGAAGAGAGCGACAAGAGGAAAAGGATGAAAGCGGAGAGGTGGAGCCGAATTGTCGGCAAGGCAAGATTTAGGAACCAGGTGGTCTGTGCAGGGTAAGAGAAGATGTGGGGCGAAGAACAACAAACGAAAGCCTTGCAACCCGTGGCGGGACTGAAGGGCCACAGGTAGCGATTGCCGCTTCTGGTGCGTCGCATGATTGCTCCCAAAGCGCGCACCTATGAGCACTGTCCTATCTAAAATGTAGTTGTCAAAGCGTAAAAAAAAATGTATATCTATATAAAGTATATTTTACCCAATCTGGTGTGTAAATACATCATGTGATATATATATATATATATATATATATATATATATCAGGAGGCTGTAGCTGTTAGTGCTTTCTAAGATTTTTAAAACGACGGAGAAATGCAAACTCAACACCTTTCTACAAAACAGAGATTTTAGCAAAACTCTGCGGACTTTCTTTTCTTTGCTTGCCTTTTTCTGCATGCTGTACCGGTACAAGGGGCGCAGCAAAATACAAATGGCGAGTTTTGCGGTTCATTTTGATGATCGCCTGTGACCCAAATAGCTGTGCATCCCTGGAACTAACTCTGGCCCTGGTCAGGGAAAAACTTAAACGTTGTCCAACGCGGCAAAATTTACTACATTTACTTGCCTTTTCTTTTTAGGCAAACTCAGTAAGCGATGATATGGCGGTTTCTGCGGAGACTTGAAGCTTAAACCTAATACAGTTACAGTGTAACCGTGCCTTACAACAATCCTTACAACAAGCGCTCGCACTTTTCACAGAAAGGCAACTTTGTAGACATAAGCAAGAACAGTCTGGACAGCGCCGCTGTACGAGTATGCGCAAGTTGGAGCAAGACAGAGAGGTTTGCTCTATCGGTTAACCTAGTGTATTGTCTAGAGATGGTAGAACTCCAGAGGAGAATTGTGACCAATTCTGGGATCCGCCGAATGCAGCGTAGACCACCCGTTCCGCTCAGCTGGAATGGCTACCACAACGAAAACACCGGCGTTCGATACACACTAACAGCGACCATCTGCGCGCAGGCAACAGTAGCCAATAGTGTTCACAACAACTATATGGCCGTAAACGACAACGCTCAAACGAGCTGGGCTATAAATTGCACTGCGGGCGTGTCTCACTCAACATCTGCTGTGCAACATCATTCAAGGTCTCAACATCTGCTGTGGGAGCTGCAACCGTGTTTCATTCGGCCTGGAGAACATAGAGTTAATGTTCCTACGGCAGAGCTGTGAGCTGCTAACTTCACAAAGTGCTTACAAAAATGTCCAATAGACGGAAACTCAATAGAATACGTAACGTTCCTCTTCTACAATATAGCTGCCCTGGAGGGAGAAGTGGCGTATCTCAAAGCAATGCGGCAGCAGTCTGGGCTGCCCAATGAGATTGAGATGGACGCGGATTATCAGAACGCCTCTCCGCAGCGCACAGATCTAAAAAAAACAGTGCTAATAGTCGGTGATAGGGCTATAGGCCCGCAAAAGCCAGCGCTTCAGAAGCTTCCACCAAAGAAAGCCTGTCGCCGCCCGAGTACCGTCGATTATGAGTACTGGCAGTATCGCGGCAGAAGCTAAAAAGCTATCTCACTAATACCGATAGCTCCGTAGCGATGCTTTTACATGCGGCTTAGCACGGATGCATGGAGTTTGAGAAAGACAAAATCATCGTAACGGTGGATTTCTATTGGCCAAAGGCAAAAAAAAGCTCACTCTGAATTCGAACTCCATGTGCTATTTATACCTGTGTGCCACCTTCTCTTTTTTTCCTCCGACGATCACACGACGGCAGGTTGTCGAGAGTCACCACAATAGCTATAAAAGTTATCCATTCGACGTTATAGTCGAATGGTAGCAGTTTCCGAAGACATATAAAAAGCAGAGTAGGAAAAGTAATCCGAGCGGCAGCAGCATTTAAGAGCCCGCAAATAACGTCATTACATACCGCCTCTGCTATTTTCAAAATTAAAATAGAACCAATAGCAACATTCGGTATATCACTTATATGGGAAACACTGGGAGAAGCAGAAATGCAGTTACTAGATAGAGCCAGATTTTTCTTTATGAGACGGGTTTTGGGGTTAGCCAACTCTTGTAGGAATAGAATAGTTCATATCTTAGAGAGGGAGAGTTTAATGACACAAGAATTACAACTTCGATGGGGTTTACCTAGGACGAGAGCGTTTAAGGCTTATACTTTGAAGTGGACGTAAAAATTGAAGAGAATCGATTTAGGGATATCTAATACGGTAGCGATGACAAGCACGGTCTGGCGAGCAGCGGAATATAAGAGCAGATATTTAACTACGGCGTTTGCAGCCCACGGGTTTCATCACGTGTTATGCAGCTCGGACGAATTCCACGATCCTCAGGAGTGTTGCAGGTGCACGAGGTGCTCTGGCCAGTGCGATAGATACCACGTCGCAGCATGTCCTGCAGTTCAGTCAATAGCTGAGCTAGCAAGATGAGAGAAGATGCAATGACGTGAAGGAAGCACTAGTTGTGTCTGATGTATATGTTTATAATTTTACCCAATCTGGGTGTTAATAGACCATAATATAAAAGTTATCCACGCAGCCCCAACTATCGGTGACTTTCTCACGCAGAGTGAAATTGCTTTTTATTTATTAAAATTGCACCTTGTTTGGGTATGTAAGCATAAAGTTAAAATGTTTGACACACATGATAAAAACGGTTTATGAGTATTCTCGCTGGAGCTGAGAGAGCGACACAGATTCAGTACAGTCGGTGAGGTGATACAGCGAACATAAACCGCCACGATGACGACTTTTGCACTCTATTCTCTCCAGGTTCATGAAACCCAGCAGACCGACATGGATGATGAAATTCGTGAACAAGATCGCGAGTGGCGAGATGACGACATGGAGGGAGAGATTCCCTCCAGGCCTAGTTAGTCATACATAGGTGGTGATAAATAAAATGATATGCGATTGAGAGACATTTTTTGAAAATACTCGTGCTGAATTATTTTCAGGGCGGCTGTCTGCCATAAATTAAGCGGCCTACGAGTATGTCGCTAAATTATATATAAAATCCGCGAGCATCTTTACTAATCTATTGCGCGAATCCGACTGAAGGCCAATTACTCGGTTTAAGAATGTGAAGTCTACCCTATCCAACTCCCATGAATTTGAAGTGTTAAATTGTTTTCACGTCGCTTGGATACCGTAGGCAGCTATGGATGCCACTTTGCGCGTAAGTAATGTCATGGGCGTCTGAACGGACAACTGTGTTAGACTTCTGATACCAGCTGGGCTCGCAGTTCACCATTCCAAACATTACAGCCTTTGTTTTCGTAACATTTACTATGAGGCCATTCTTTGACAAATATTCATCAAGCTTGCAAAGCGCAGCTTGCAGGTCAGTACATAATTTTGATAAGTATTACCAGGTTATTTGCGTAGGGCAGGATCATAACTGTGAAGTGACGCTCCTTTTACGATGCGTCGCAAACCTCTAAGTAACGCTCTGCATAACAATGGACTAAGATTGTTGCCGTGCGGATACCCAGTCGTCCGATCAAACGTCGCATGCTTGCATATACCATCATCGAAGATAATCTGGGTAGCCCTCAAAAGTGCGCTAAGTAAAGTAAGCATTCGTGGTCCAACTCCAGCCTGTCCCAGCTTCTTCAAAACAATATAAGGGGGTGCGATGTCGAAGGCAGATTTTAAGTCAATAAAAACACGCGAATAAAAAAAGTTTTTTTCTGGTTTAATGGGATCATGATCCGCTCAAGGAGTACGTTACAGGCTGATATAGTAGAACGCCTAGTCCTGAAACCATGCTGCTCATCTGACAGAAACGACAGTGCTGTCAGGAAATCCGCAAGGCGCCTTGTTAGTTTGCTTGAGTGTACTTTGTAGACACAACTCCTTTTTGATATCAGCCACCACACAAAAGATTTCAAAGAGTCTCCTTTTCCTTTTGGGATTAACTTGAGTAGACATTCGTACCACTTGCCTGGCAGAGTGCCCACAGAGAGGCATTTGTTAAAAAGAGACTGCCATATGAGCATGAGGACATGTCCCTGCCGAAGGTGTTTATTCCTCACAAGATCTGACCCAGATGCCGTGTTCGTATACGAGCGAGGACAATACTCGTCTAGACTAAACGGTTCATCAAGAACCTTAGCGAACAAAATTTTGGGAACTTCGAGTTTGTATAAATTCGGAGTCTCGACAGGTAGCGGCGTTAGAAGTTCTCGCACCGGACGCGTGAAAGGATGTGGCTATCCTGTGTAAATTTTAACTTGGGCATCTAAATCCTTCCGCATACATCCGCTCGTCGCAGCAGAGAATTTTAACGTTAGGCTCGATCGGCCATGCTCGGATCATGCTGAAGCCTTCTTCGATACCCTGGCGGACAGCGACTGCTGGGTGGTGAACCCCAGTGGGTTAGCGTATCCACTTTTGTGAGGCGTGCAGGCGAATGCGACCAGGGACAGAGTTACCTATCGGGGCGAAAACAATTTACCTCAAAGTCCGAGCGAGCCCCTAAACCTCTCGTGTGCTCAGAAAGAATCCCTTGTCGAGACAACCAGATGTTGAAAACCCTACGACGTACTTTCTTTAATACGTACTTCCTGTTTACATAAAACATACACATCGTGGGTACTCAACGTGTATGTTCGTAAACATGCTTGTAAACATTCTCGAGTTTCAGTTGTTATTTTCATGTGTAGGTGTTTTAATGTTATTAATGATTATCTATCAAAGGTGAATATTTGTGAGTTGTTATTTAATGAAGCACTAAAACAATACTGGCTGCTGTGGGGTTGCGGACAAACTATCTTAGAGTTAATCCTAACGGGCAAAAGATTATTTCTTAGGTACATTGTTTTAACGGGGCATCTAACGGAGTCTCCAACACAACTGGCCGAACAGAAATTGTGGATAGATTGGTAATAAGCGGGGTCCTTGCCATAGTTAATCGTTAATGACGATTTGATCAAACAGACAAGGGGGGTTGCTCAGAGTAAAAACTTAAGTTTGATCTTATTTTTAGTATTGACGAATGACCTCTTGACAACATTCAAGAGAGGCATGCCTCGGCAGACACGTTTGCGTTCACCCGCGACCTTGTCCGACGGTCTGGGATTAGGCTTCGCTTGCCGCAGTTACAGCCGTCGTCATCATAGCGTTACGTCCTTGAAACTGCTTTAACATAACTTAAAAGAACCCAAAGTTTTGTTCCGAAAACCTAATCGAAAATGATTAATTGTGTTCTAAAAATTGACAACATTGTCTTTGTTAGATACTTATCTACATTAATAACGTATTTCTTTCAAGAGTGCCGTGCTTTATTTTCTTAAATTTCAGTGACACAGTCACTTTGCAAGGCTCTGCACTCTTACCGGTGCCGCTAACCATAGCTATCGGTTTTACTGTCCGAACCGATAGTGCCGTCGATTAGGATAATATATTATTTTGAGGCTAACTCTCATCCAATATTTAACATCTACGATATGGCTTTCGCATTGCTTTGTAATACGGACTTAATAAATATAAACGTAGCCACGACCAACAAAAGCGATTCACCTCTGTCGCGACGGATCAACGTGCATAAACTAGAGCCCTTCACTTTTCCACTCTTAAATCGTCAAGAACACCTATGAGCGCTGCTTTCGGTTGGCTGGACTGGAAATATCAACAACGGCAGCCCGTTGTCAAACCATTTGTGTTTAAATACAAAGGCTGGTTAAACCAAAAATGCCGCATTACTAAACCATTAATATGTCAATGCAAGGGAAGCAGCGGTAGTAATCTAGCGCATCTTACTATTTTAAAGCGCGATTATAAAGACCTGTTTGGGAGAAAACGCGTCCAATCCGAAACTGAAATGCAAATTCGTAAAACGCTTCTACTGACCTTGGATTCTTATTCCACAACGCCCTAATAAACCAAAACAACTTTTTTTACGAGAATGCGTGGCTAGAGTACTTTACGAAAATATTCACCTGCGACTGTGTTCTGCCGGAAAGAAAGAGTTAACCGCGGTCGCATTCTACATTGTCCACGCGCACCCACGCCAAGCAGGCTGAAATAAGGAACAGATGACAGCGCTAAGTAAGAAGAGATTATGCTAAGCAGGCTTGGTCAACAAAAACACTTTTTTTGTTTTTAAACGAATGATTTTGAATTATGGCGAACATAGAACGCTGCATTCGAGTAAGCATTAAATAACAAATAAGATCAGTAGTAAAAGTGATAGTAAAACCTTAACTAACCTACATACTACTAAAACTTGTAAAATAATACATTATTAAGAGATCCTGCGTAAACACTTCGTTTCTAAGCAACACTAGCTAAACCATTAGCTCGCCATCGTTTTACTATAGTCATATACTACTAGATATATGATTTTTGTGAAACCTTTTTAACCAGTATCGTATATATCATTTATGTTCGAGTGGTTACACGTGAAGGAAAAATATCTTTCAGTTTTTGGTAAATAAATCAAGTTCAACCTAAATGTAGGCTCTTTGGTCAGAAGTCTGCAGCGCCCGCACTAGCAAGAATTCGATGGCAATCGACAAATTCTATCGTCAAATCGGGCAGATGTAGGCCCAGTCGGCCCTGGCGGTAAGCCGCCTTTTGTACGGACGACCCCCAGTAGCTCCGAGTAGCTCCCGAGTCGTTAGTTCGAGGCGTCATTATTTGAAACACTAGCAGAAGTAAAATAATTCAGACATCGACTATGGCCGAAAAGGTAAACTGTCTTCAAAAGACACGTACATCTATAGACTCCGACAACTTTGGGCTGGTTTTCTTGCGCCGAGTTGGTGCTGCGGTCGCAGCCAAAAATATAGCGGCTACCGTCAAACAGCCGTTTTTTCCCCAACCACGTCGGGCTGGGTCGGGCCCATTCTCTACGATTCTCTTCTGTTACGGCCAGCACTGCCAGTAGTTCGCTGGTAGTTGCTGGCTAGTTGTGGCGGAAACTCAGTGCAGTGGGCCGAAGGCTTGACGGGTTCCCGCCTGCCTACTTTCTTTCGTACGTTGTGAGTCCATACGCCGTCCACGTAATGCGGCAGCCAAAAATGGCCTACCTTGCTGTTATAAGCCTTTTCCTTTATAGTACCCGTAGTTCCGTCCTCGACCCCCCCCCCCCGCCCCCCTGTCCTGGTGGTTCTAAGAACTCCCCATCTTCAATATTTCCACAGCCTTCACTACCTAGATGGTATACGCACTAACAACTGTTCAACGTACGTTGTTCAACCGTCTGTTGTGACCTCACCCTCATCTCTTGTGCCCCTCCTTCTCGTACATCCCCAATCTACCTAAGCTACGTTCCACCGTTTTTTTTCTCTCGTTTTCACATTCGGTCTTTCTCTTTCCGTCCCACCTAACGACCTAGATTTTTCGTGCTGCCATTATCGTTCTTTGTCGTTCGCGTCTTGCCAGTTTAGTTCTCGGCTGTTTTTTTGCGCCCAGGCATGTAGAGCGGGTAAAACCATTGGAGGTATCGTTACTCCCGCGCTAGTGTCAACACAACAAAGTCCTTCATAATTATGTAATACTTCAGAGGGCATTATCTTAGTGAAAGAACTCAGTGTGTGGCTTATAATAATGACATATATATATATATATATTGTTATTTATAGTAGACACTGTTCGTATATCACTTATGAGTCATTTGTGGGCCAGAGTCAGTTCACGTTTAGTTCAAACGTGCGAGGAAATTGCCCGCTCTTTTATTTCCGCAAATCGCGAGAGGATAGGCTCTGGGCCGCGCCTGCGCTTTGCATTAAAGGGACTTATGCTTCAATAATCGTACCGTCCCAAAGCACCATGCAACTGCTCTCTAACAGGGTTAAGGTCAGACCGTCGGGACTTGTTCCACCCTTTGTCCGACGGATTTCAGGACGCACGGTAGGTCACTGGGTCGTAAAGCTGTGCTGATGGTGCTTTTGCTCGTGTAATATTGCGGACTATTCTACCTGGCGCTTTTTTGGCGGGCCTATGGTCTCAAAGGTAAAATGATCTCATAATAAAATGGTTCGGTGATAACTCACAAACTGAATACGTGGCATCGTATATTTTTAGCTTGGAAGGCCTAGCAAGTATGACTCCGTGCTGCCAGTCTTGGACCCTGGAGGATCCTCCAGCACTTTAGAGCCAGTAACACCTCCTACAGCATAGAGCCCATCTCTTCGGGTTTAGGCCATTTCAATCAGCAAACTTTCATCAACAACTCTTTTAATAATCAGGCAGAATAGGAGAGAGTCCAATACGTAAGGGTCTAAGGCTCCTGCTGCACCCCACTTAGCGACGGGTGGTCTGATAAAGTCGCTGCCTACAAATCAGCCCTATGCCTCGGACGACGAGCACTCTTGGACAGAATCCTTGGGACAACGCACAGCCTAACCGGTAGCCACCCGTGGATAATCCGCTCTAACCAGCTAGAGCATGCGCGTTTTCAGCATAGTCCCGCCAGCTACAGGCGTAGGACGGACCCCTCCGGGTGATGTCCTTGGCTGTCCACACACATTGGGGAGTTACGACAGGAAGCAGAAGTAAAATTCAAACCTCTAGCATTTGCCCGGATCTAGCATAGCCGTGTGAGATCTATGACAGAGAAGGACGGACGCCGGTGGCTGGCGAGACAAATTCTGGATTTCCTTTATCAGCGGCACCCTCCCGCCTGGTGACACCCATATCGCTGACGCGCCTAGGTATTTCGACGTAGGCGATCTGGACTTTGGTGAACACTAGGCTCACCCCGTCGATCTTTCCGATAATAGAGGTAACGGCCGAGCAGGCAGCCGATATAGTACCCTTCATGTCTTGGCGGTCCAAGCTGCGTGTTGTGCAGTCTTTGCCATATAACGAGTTTTTAAAGGCGGCCTTGAAGCAAAATATCGGCAGTATATATGTCCGCAAGCTTCATCTGGTGAACCGAATAGTGAAAAAGATCGTCGATTCGTAGATACTTTGATCACTTAACTCCATCAGGTGTTGCAATATTTTTACTAGTAGGTTAATTAGCACTGGTTCGGGAATTCTAGCAAAGCGAGAGTGTCTACAAACGTTACTGTTCTACAAACTGATGAATCATCAATGATCCTAGAAACTTCGCGCTAACGCTGCTGATTGGTAAATAACATACATTTAAATCAATTCTCAATAATGATCATATATTTTGCTAAGTTTTTATGTCTAAAACATATATGTGTTTGCGGTCGTTACGTCGCCGGCATACATCAGACGTTTTATAGCCGAAAATAACTCTATGTGTTTTCCGGTTAGGCTGAGCGGCGCTGCGTCCTGGCACGGCAAGTGACATTGTCTGCCGCCATGCGGATGTCAAACACGCGTTTGCACTCGAACCCATATCTTGCAGGCATTCGACGAAATAGGTCGTCTCACATATAAACTGACTGAAAATCGTCGTGTTCAAGTCCAGGTGGTACACCACTGTTCGGCCTCTCAGAAACGCTTCTAACTATTGTTGTCATCATGGTCAACAAGTGAGCGTACCATCGGGTTAGGAGGCCTGTGTGAGGGCGGAGCTCCAATGGTTCTCTAATAGATAAGTACTTTTGTCGCTTGTTCTATTTAGCCATACTAGCAGCATTTCTCACGTGCATCGCATTCTGGTTGATTATAAAAGGAGAAGCTAAGAAATTAGTCATGGTAACGTTTACGAGCTATCCGTGTAGGAAGGCTATAAGGGTCATCCATCTAGCCATAGGCCATTGCCGGGGCATAGCCTTGGCGGAATTAAGGACACATTGAAAGCCTAAAGTTCCGAGAGCATGCACTGGAGTGCTACTTAGATCAGCATTCTTAGGTAGACGTCTAACGCACAGATAGGTGATGCCTAGGAGGTTAAAGTCGTTCACCGTACATGTATTCGTAGATCAAAGAGGTACCAAACAAGGGCCTGCGCTAACACGCATACAGATACCATCTAATAACGTTCCTAGGAGTGCACTGACTAACGCACACAACCCGGTACCATCAAAGTGTATAAGCGGGCCCTGTCGGATTGTCGATGACGGACTTACAGGCGGGCACTCGTTGAGACAGGCTAGAAGATATGAAAAACTCTTTCGGCAGTGTGTTGTCTGTATCTACTTTAAGCCCCACGCAGATATTACCGACAATTTCCGTCGTTGTGCGCTCCGCTCCGCTCGGCTAAGTCTTTTGAGTGCAGAGGGACAGAACTTTATCGGGTCTTCTACAAACGCATCTTTTTGACGCTTGTTTGGTTACGCTAAGGATCCCTTATAGCCGGCCGTAACTGATCAGAAGGCGCTAAGGTGTCAGTTGCGGTGAGGCCCCAGACCAGGGTACTACCCCTAAGTCTACAGGGGCCTTCTGGCATCACGTCGTTAAAGGCAGCGGGTCTCCGCAAACAGTATCTGGTGAAGGTTTTGCAGTTATAATTGGTTCCATAAACCTCACAAAAACAAACACGCTTCTCAAAACCCTTATGAAAGTATAGGACTATAGGTGTCGTACCCAAGCAATAACAGGTGCGCTTTTTCGTCATTTTGTGTTTAATGTTGTATTAAGTTTACGAATGACTAAGACAACTATTCGTCATTTACTACAACTAACATCATATCAAATGCACTAATAAGTATCATTAAATGTAAATAACTGCCCGCGATCTTGACTAGGTAGCTATACTATAAAAATATGTGATTGTCTATGATTTAGTTAAAAGTGTTCTGCCTTCAGATGCTGTGTTTGTGTAATTTAGCACGCACATAGACAGCTAGTTCTGAAACGTGAAATTGAAATGTATTAACAGTATCTTTTTACCATGGAGAGAGCACAAAACATGACAAAGTCTAATCATATATAAAAATGATGTGATCCTGCTCTCCGGTTGCAGCCAGTAGCACCTTTCAAGTATCTCGAACATGAGCTTTGTTGTATGCAATGAAAACAGCAAAGGAACCATTTGACAATTGTAGCAGAACTCTGTTTGCTGTGGGCAGTTTCCATTGTCCATAAGTCGCAAGGAAAACATTGTGACTGGGACTGCTTAAGTGGGCCCAACTACCCCGAAAAAACGTCAATTTAGGACGTAAAGAACGTGCCATCGAAAAAGAAGGGGAAACCGAGGTGCTGACGGCTGGCGACAGCAGTGGTGATAAGGCGGACTGTCTCTGGGAGAGCGCCGGAGATAGGCGTCACGGGGGCCGGACCGTGGTCCTCGAACACGTCTTGTGTTGCAGTTTGTCTACGCCAAGCCTACGCACGCGTGCATACTGCTGAGGTAATCACTCGTGGCCACTGATGCAAATCGCCTGCATCACTACACACACCTCAACATCGTTAGTCCATTATTGCCATTAGCGTAATAAGGCAATGACAGCGCATACAAAAACAGCAGCTCAGACGCAGTACCTAATCGAGCAGCGTAGTAGCCGGTGATGTAAGAGCAGAGGCGGTAGCAGCGGCAATGCCACGGCGTCGAGAATGCGTTGCGTGTTGGTATCCAGACCCGCTCGAACCAATCGAATCGACCAACTATCATCAGCTTATGTACTTAGCTGTGTGGTGTGAGCAGTTGCGATAGGGCAAATATTGGATTGTCAGAAAATATGGCGTAGTGCACCCTTCAAACAAGCCGTTAGTGGTTAGATTCTATAACAGCCGGTTCTGGTAGATATATCGAATATGTACAATGACGCAAAATGACTTGCTTTATTAAAGAAAAAAAGAAGCCTTCTGCCGTCCCTGACAACATTTGCTTACGAAATCAGCGTGCGTTTGCCTACACATATACAAGTTGAGGCACATCATACATATACACGCATCCATGTATAAGTCATATATATATATATATATATATATAAGGTCACTAACTTGCTAGCGACAACCTTTACTTACAAGGCAAGCTTTTATTTCTAGGACCCTTTCAACTTTGTTTCGTCCCGCAGGCCCATGTGCATACAAACTTTGAAATAAGATCAGAGGTAACACATTTTCATTGGTCCTGCATATATGCGAAATCTGGGACAGACCGGAAATTAATCGCTGCTGGACTCCGCATAGTTCTTTGGTTTAGTGGCAAGACACGCCAAGAAAGTCCGCCATTGCTAACATTACCACCCTTGCCACTACGGTCACGCGGTAATTTGGCCAATGTGTCTTTGCTAAAACACCCTAGCAGCCTACGCATGGTTGTCCCACGGAATACCATTCCATCGCTTCACCAACCGGTCATCGGCGTACCCATCTACTTCCAGCGACCTACGTATCATCGTACGAATCGACGCAGCACGATTCTGCGGTCTGATATGAATAATGTAGCAGATAGCCGGCTCGTAAGCAGATTCTACAACTTAGCACGAGCTTCACGGGCACTCCGTACCGGAAATGCTGCGCCAATTGTGGTAATATTAAGTACAATTGTGGTAATAATAATAGCGGCTTCATGGCTGGCGTGTCCTGATAGTGCCGACCTTCCATTATTTGCCACGGCGTCACGCATGAGCAGCATGCTACGTTGAAAATAAGCCTTCTCTTCTTCTTGCCGGCGCGCCTTCTCTTCCTCTCCGTCTCCCTATTTCCATACGGTGGCATTTTCTTCGTTTGGGCATTCTATTCTGGCATTGACTCCTTCGGTTGGTTCTTTGTCTATTTTGATGGCTTTCCCTAACAAACCTTCTCTTTTCTGCCAGTACTCGAACGTGGAAGGGTTGATGGACGTAGAGCATCGAACGTGCCAAGCGGTACACGGCTCTACCGGTAACGCAATGTAGCCCTTGGGAACAAGTTTCCGTAATCGATTTCACATACAAGCGTCTGCCGCTGCTGCTACTGCTGTTGGCACGCATGGCGTGCCATCCATACAGACGCACAGTTTCTTAAAAAAAGAAAAGGTGGTGTCTCCTCAACGCCAAAATACATTGAAAACGAATGCATACAGAGGAAACTTAAACGGCGCGGTGTCATTGCAGCTTTGAGCTACTGCCATATGACATTTGGTGTAACGGCGCGATAGCTTTCAGAAAAGACGCTGTCAAATAACAAGCATATGACTAGTGATGACGTACGGTAATAAAGCACTCGAAACAATAATAGAGCGTGTACAGTGAAAGCAGGCTGAAAAAAAACCCATGTAATTAGCTTAAACGGACGTTGATTGTATTTTTATTCAGAAGTCTGCAGTGTGAGATGACAATTGTTTTCAAGTGGAATGGCTCTACAGAACTCAACATCATCAATACATCAGCTTAGAGTGAGAGTCACCAATCGTATAAAGAATAAATTGTTGCAAAATTTGGACGTAGGTTGACGTTCTGGGTTTGCTGAATAGTAGTCGCCGTCCTAGTGGCGGCCTGGTCTAGGGGATTAGTGCGCTAGTCATGGTTGTCATCTACCGGTCCCCGGTTCGATCCCTGTTGTTGATCGAATTTTCTTTGAGCAATCCTCATTAGGATTAGATGAATAGCCATACCGCTGAGGGTCAGCGGCCATGCTGCCACAAGGACTGTTAGGGAAACCCTAGATATCTTAACATGTCCGGCTCTCGGTGCTTTGAAGATATACCTCAGGTTGAGTTCCAAGCCCGTAGGGGACGGAGGATAGTCTAGAATTAAAAACAACCTCCTTAAAAAATGTTTAAT
Organism: Dermanyssus gallinae; assembly: GCA_003439945.1. Taxonomy (NCBI): domain Eukaryota; kingdom Metazoa; phylum Arthropoda; class Arachnida; order Mesostigmata; family Dermanyssidae; genus Dermanyssus; species Dermanyssus gallinae. Next base: position 2,526,092 of record QVRM01004733.1, read on the forward strand.
TCTAGCCGCCGTCCTACTAACAGTGTAAGCAGTGGACGTAATTATATTGGTAGCACTATTCTCTTGGGCTATGCATAGAATTACCGCTCTTTCTCTACACCTTTGACCCAGTATCTTATCCAATAGGCGCCCCACTTATGGGATATCACCACAGTGTGCACTTAGCCATATATATATATATATTTCTTTTTTTTAAGCCGCTCTAAGTTATATTTGCTTTTTGGCCAATCTACATCATAAGCGTCAATTAAAAAGCCCGTTAAGTCGATAACGACAACATCTACCCAGGCTATTTTAAAGTCAAATAGAAAGCGTTAAAAAGTACCTTATGCCTTTGAATGCTCGGCAGTGCAAATCTCTGTATCACGTGGAAAAGCCAGCCTAGAATTAATCTCCTGTGCACATCCTAGGATAGGTAACAATTGCGCACTTCCTAAAATATTATAGGTAACAACTGCACACATCCTAGGATAGGTGAAAACCGCGCACATCCTAGGATAGGTAACAACCGCGCACATCCTATGCTAGGTAAGGCCCCCGGGCTACCGCTTGCGATCTTTCTTTCTATGAGAAGAGCACAGAGAAACACGAAGAGCCCTGCGTAATGCAGTTAACGAGACTGAAATAACTTCTGGAACTCATTGTGCTAAGAGGTGGATGATAACTTTAGGACTAAAGAATACAAGGTGCGTTAACAAATGCTTACAGCCATTTCTACCAGTAAAAATAACCCGACCGAGCATGACTGCGCCCTTCCCGCAAATACCCTGACCGCACCTGGTGCTGTTAAGAGGCTGTTTGAACTTCAGACCATCCTTTCAAGTTTTTTTAAAGGGTCACGTTTGACTTTTATACCGAAGTCCGGTAAACCACAAGAAGATTCCTTAGCACGTCGCCCAAAAAGTATGCTCTCATGTCTATCCGAAGCAACTGAGCACATTATCAACGAATTTCTAGAAATGGCGCTGTCGGAAAACCGCCAAAGCCTCAGGAGAGTTACAAAGAATCCTTTCCCCGACCAGAGGCGAAACCGATTCTTGGCGGCGTCTTGTAGCATCAGTGGTAGGAAGCGTTATGCTATCTGGGAGTGTACGACTACCAAAGTTACAAAAAGCCTCGTATTCCCAAACGTAAGCAAATTGACGTAAGAATTTTAATAACTAATCCGGAAGCCAGCAATATAAAGCATTCTAATTGGGATATTGAATAAAATCAATACTCGCTTACTTACCCACTGGCGCCACAGATAACAAGCCACAATGGCTAGTATCAGTACTATTTGCATCGCACTGCTAAAACTGACTTTCCTATATGCCAGTTGTGGAACTTAGGAGAGGCTGACGACATAAGGCATTGCTGTAAACGCTGCGCCTTATCAATTGTAAGCGAGAGGTGCTGTCTCGGAACCTCATGTCAACATGAATAGTCGTTTATGCTGAGAAGAGTCGCAGAATTTGTCTCGGAGGCAAACATAACTGCCGCACAATGTCGAGCAAATTTAATGGCAAGATAAAGTGGGCAGGTGAAGTAATCTCGAGAAGACAGCACTGCGGCCACCCCCGACAAGCAGCAAAGAGGACGACTGGCTTTCGGCGTGTTTGTGGTTTCCACACCACCGTGGCTTTAACAATGACGCTCGGTGCGCACCATGCATTTTACCGCATCAGCTCTCTCGCACTCTCCCGTTCTCTCTCTCTCTCTCTCTTTATATATACATATATATATATATATATATATATATATATATATATAACGATTTTCTTATACTCTTACCAGATGCAGGTTTTTCTGTTTGGCTGAACAACCTTAGCACTCTAAGCGTCGTCGATGCCGTCGTCGCTACAACGATTGAAAAGGCCGGAAGTCAAATGGGTACTGTGCTTTTGCAGCCCGTTGCGCGAGACCACGAAGCACAACTTCGTACGGCCAGCAAAGGCCTCCCTTATTGTAGTGAGAACAAGTCACTCCCTCATTTCTGTCGCCGCCCCTGTGCGTCTTCTTCGTCGGCCACCCCCTCAAAGTATCGCGCCTCCCTCAGAGACGTCTGGGTGGGCGGAATAAGCGCCTTTTTTATTAGGATGCGCAACCGCCTGCGGCAAACAACGAGCTATTCGAAAGCACACGCTTTAATGAAAAGAAGCGGAGGAGAGAGACTGATAAAAAATCTATTTGCAAGCAACATATATATATATATATATATATATATATATATATATATATATTCCAGTTTTTATCTTTTTTCTCGCTTTTTCTGTCTTACCTCAATCGCGCATGCGCTTCCCTCCTTGTATCTTCTTACATAATTTTCGCGAATTTGTATCCTGGCGTTCCACAGCCTACAAGCCTAAAATGTAATTGACTTAAACTATTTTAGGCTATAGAGGTTGTTTGCTTTGTCTTAATATTTCTTTCACTTTTGCGACATTGGCAAAAAAACGAGGAGAGAGGCGGGGAAACAAATTATTTTATTTTTAACAATATATTAACAAATTATTTTATTTTTAACAATTTTATATTTAACAAATTAGCTCTAGTTGGAAATCACAGCCATCGTGCAGCAATGCGTCTTACCGACAAAAGCGCGATTTATCCCTTTTGTCTCAAGTTCTTGCCTCAAAACCATTCCACGTTGCTATAGACCCGCGCGTGTCTATACACGCATGCCTTGAGTAGATAGAAAAGGAAAGCAAACGCCGCCAATTTTGTTAGTAATTGTAGCACCGGCAATTGTAGTGGTGGTAACCTTGGCGGTTAGCGCACCATCCTAAAAACGCCGCTTTGTAGGTCCCACACAGAAGCACTACATGGTGTACGTAGATTGTTCCACTAACAGACAGTAGAGCAAACGGACGAGTTAGATTTGTGGAAATGTTCGAACATTTTAGAACGGGAGACCATGGATCTAGACGCAAGCCAAACTCCACGAGTCTCCTTCTAGAAGTCATAACCTTTCCCGGGGTCAATCCCTTTGCCGACGACCTGGTCCTCACCATCCAGGCCCGGACACCGAACCTGCTGCAAAGCCGCGTGAATGGGGCACTTGTCTGAATGCAAGCAGCGGGGCCTGTTCTCGCCTCTGGCGCTCGTCAGCATAGTGAGGTATCTCGGAGCCACCCAAGATAGGGGTCTCTGTGCTACTTGAGGCGGGTGGCGGAGAAGGCAACCAAGACAACTAGCAACACGCGGCTTATACCTAACACTTTCGAGCCACGGCAATCAAGGCGGCGAATAATCATGTCCGCGGCCAAGTCAGTTGCCCTATGCGGAGCTCCGGCCTGACCCATCGATACCCTTAAATCAGAGCGTCAACACCCACAAGGTGATTGCGGAAAATGAAATACCGATTTAAAGTCCTTGAAGAACTTTATTCACGGGCTGCAGCTTGCCGTCGTTCTGTACGTATTGTAGCTGTAATCCAACAGACCCAATTTTAAGTCGTTCAGCTTTCTCTGTGGGGATCGGTATATAAGCTGGCAACTGTGAGTGGGAAATTTGGGTAATGGCGAAAGTTCGCGTACGAGACTAGCGTAAAAGCTTCGCTTGGTATTTTACTGAGAAGTGTTACCTGCTGGCAGGGCTGAGAGGGAGGGGAATATGTCGACCGTTCAGCACCTTTACATGCTGTAGTGTGTGAGTTTCTAGTTCTCTTAACGAAGATGTGCCGGGCAAACTTAGGTAAGGAAATCCGTCGCAAGCATCACGTCAATTGAGATATAGCGCTTTATTAAAGCTACTTACTGAAACCAGTAATTTTGCATCCTGGGGACATACCGTGAATGTATATGACGACAACAACAAAGCTTTAGGGCTCTGCTAAGGCTCTGCCCTCAGCCGATTTCCTCCAGATGATCATCTAATGTATCAAATTTAGCATTTCTTGTGTGCCGGACAAAATTTCTTGCTCCAAGTTTATTTATTTCTTTTGCTCACGGGACGCGAGAATTTTACCTCTACGGGTTACCACACGTCATTTCAATCCAAAGCTTATCCGCCTACAGCGCTCGGATGGGATGAATACAGCTTTTTGCGCTCTATAGCCTATAGTGCACTTGTCCGCCGCAAAATTCTCAGCGTTTAGCCCTAAAGAAAAGGCGTTCGGTGCAGATGGGCTCAGTTCGCTTCACTGCGGGGAAGAATTATGAAAACGATTTGACGATCTAAAATGATTTAAAGACCAGCGACACAGACCGGAGTTGGACACAGGGCAATAATCGAATTTTCGCAAGCAAGAAAAAAACATGTTTGCGGAAACAAATGATGAATGCGTCCGCTCTCAGCCAAATCGAGGTCAAAATAATGTTCTTAAATGAAACCTTGTTTAGGACCGGTGGCGTAGAAGTTTCGAATTCGAGAAATTCGGGCCGCATTAATAATAATAATAATAATAATTTAATGATTCAGAAGAGAGGTTGATCGTAAATGAAGTAAGTAGCAGCCTGCAGTATAGCACAAAGACACATGTACACCTTAAGTATATAATCGTATCAAACATTCGTGCGTACCTGTGCCTAAACATCTCTTGCTAAAGGTACTAGCAATGACTAATGTAGCAGACGTTGTCCCCAACGATTGTTAGTTGCGTAGAGAGGATTCAGCTAAGATAATCAATAACCTGCTCGCCAACCTATTCGGGTGTTCTAAGGTTCTCTGTGGTTACTTGCAACGGCCTATACTACAAATTGCAATACGTGTTACACGTGCGCAAGTTAATCAGAAAGGATGTAGATCAAACCCAGTAAGGAAGTGGTTCATGCCATTTCCAGACATAAAAGCGCAACACTTTTATTGTACCGTATGCCTATGTATGTAGTGATTAACTAGAGCTAAAAGCCCTTTAATCATACAGTCGCAACTTATATCATCGCCATGCATAAAGTCAAACGAGTTTATATACATGGCGAAACATTACAGAGACATTGCGTTACGAGGTACTCGTCTGTCAGTAGGCTGTGTGTTAGTAGCAGTTATGATAATAGCGGCAGTGTCATCGCATGTTTATGGCTTCTGTATATTTAGTTGTAGATCCTGGCGCATCGTGAGCAGAGCCAAACAGTAGAACCTACCAAATACACATTTGCACACAGCCCGCTTGCGGTATATGATCGTGTGACGACACCAACCCACCATAATCCATTGATCTAGTTAATCAGACAATACAGTCTACCAAAAACACGTTCGCGTACAGCCCGTTAGTCGCTCGCGGAATATGGTCGTGCGACAACCACAACCATAATGGATCCGTCAATCAATAAATCGGTTGATTCCCGCCCGTCCGAATGCACGCGTCTGTGCCCTTATTACCGTGGGCAGAATAAGTCAATAAAACGGCGACGACGACGACAAGTTTAGTAGTTTCCAAATCGAGGTGTGAATATATTTTGCAGCAGTCTCCGGTCCGCTTGTCTATCTGTTTCTGTTGCTGCTGCTGCTGGTAAACCGTGTGGAGGCAGTCCCATCGAAGCCGCAAGAGCCCGGAATGTGGTCGTAGAAATACCAGTAGCTGTAGTACCGTAGTAGATCTTCTATCATATGGCAGTTCTGCTATTACTTCTGCTAAAGTAAAGGTTTTCGGGCTGACCCTCAGCCAAGATTTAACGTCCACGAAACTGTTTTCACATTGCTTCATAAACGGATCCCCATAAATACAGATCGGGCTCGAACCCGTGCACCTATCTAATGTCTTCTCCGGTTGCGAGGCGCAGACATAAGCCACCACGCCACCGGGCTCGACGCTATTATTTCTGCTGCCGCTGCTGCTGTTTTATATGAATAAAATCCCCCATTCAGCCAGGACGACAAGCGCGCCAAGGAAGTGCCTTCCTGCTGTCAGCAGTATAGCACGCGAAGCCGAAACTACCTTCGGGACTACTCCTTGGAGGAGACTAGAAAGCGCTCGCTAGACCTGGACGACCATTCCTGTGTCCGCTGGTCAGACGGTAGAATCGACTATGCTATAGTCCTGAGTATTCGTTTCAGTGCACAACGATGGGTAGAGCTTGCACCATCATCACCCGATGTCTCGGTGCTGGGGAAGTTTTGGTTTGTTGAGGAGGTCTCCGTGCAAAATACTAGTAGTAGTAGTTGTTAGTAGTAGTAGTTTGTAGTAGTAGTAGTAGTTAGTAGTAGTAGTTTGTAGTAGTAGTAGTAGTTAGTAGTAGTAGAAGTTGACGTTGTTGTTGTTGACGCTGTAGACAAACTCGCTCCCGCCTAGCCAAGCTGCTGACCTGCTGGAGTGGATAAGACGCCAGCAGCACAATTTATGTGGGCGGCAAACCACAAAGACGGGGCGCTGCCGACCACGAAGACGACGACGACGGCGACGACTGCCGTTAATAAAGTCTCGCCATTACCACCTAACCAGCTGCAGCAGAGGCAAACGCAACAGCCGTGACGGGGGCGATGGCGGATGACATGAAATACAACGTCGACTATTCTCTGGCCGGTGGCTCAGGCCGTAGGGTTGGGCTCGTTCGAGATAGCTTGGCGACTTTTCACTTCAAAGTGCCCGTATATATATATATATATATTTATATACATACATACATACATACATATATATAGAGGGAAAAAGAGAGATGCGCGCGTGTATAGTTATATATAAACACACATACACCCATATATTTTGGAAGAAAAGTCTCGAAATCCATTACGTTGTTTTTGCTTTTCGTTCAACGCACAACAAGGATGGGTCACAACTTGCGTACCGCTAACGCTTCCCCATTGCGCATTTTATGTCTCACACTGAAGTAACAACATACGGCAGTATCAGTACACTCACGATCGTTGTTGGGCTAGAGCAGAAATGCATCATTCGGCCAGGTGCAGCCACCGGCATGTAGAAGAAGATATGTAGATGAGAGTCAGTGAAGGTCGTCGGAAAGTAGACCAAAAGTAACGATCAAAAGCATTTCGGAGTATTAAACCTATATGGTAGAATTTAGTCCAGGTCAGGGCTCATCAGGAGTTAGAGATTGCGACCGCAATAGATTTTAGTATGATGTTTGTGATGCAAGAAATGCATCTAGTAAATAGACAGTTGCCAGCTGAAATACAGGGGTACCTATACGCTGGAAACGACAACAACGACTACCTGCATCCAGAACCCACGCAAATGGAGGTGTAAATATACTCAGACAGCCAACTACCGACGAGGTATGACAAGAGCAAAAGAGCGACTGGATAGCGTCAGCCATAAGATTCGATGCAAACTGTTGAATCCGAATTTCTATGTATGTAGCTTATGCACACAGGTATGACCACCTGGTTTATTTCTCATTGTCAACGTGTAATAGAACAAAATGTGAGAGAAAAAAAACATTGATCTAATAGCAGGAGACATAAACGAATATGTATCGTAGTTTGACGCTAGATTAGACTGCCGAGGTCTTAGCCGCGTCTTACAAGCTAGCTGTCTTAAACACTACTTGGAAATTTAGTAAGCGGTTCATTTTGGGGGACCGCCGTAATTCACGTTTAATGCAACACTACAAGAGACGATCGCTTATGGTCACCTTTGATGCGACACAGCGCTCGCCTGGTTTTCTGTGTCAGTCTTATTTGTTATCTCTCGCAGGTTGTTCTCGAATGCAGTAGAACTTTCTGGGTCTATTTAGACATCTCTACCCAATCTTCGGGACGTTTCTCGTACCTACTTGTATCTGTAACCCTTCCCACCGCACGTTCGCCTGTACATGACGCTTAGTCCCGACTGTCGTCTGACTACCTGAACGTGCCCAGACACAACACTTCCCCACGCCAGATACGAAATATGTAATGATGTATGTACTTACGCTCAAAGCTACCCACGACGAAGGTTTTATATCTCTCGACAATCTATCCTCGTTCTTGAAAGAACAAGAGGCTTCCGCAGAACTCTAGTGTCTAGGTCGGTAGGGCATTCCACCTCCACGTTTGTAGGCGATGTCGGCGCCGGAAAAGAATTTGACGTTGTTGTGGAGAATGCTTCCGTTTTGACAACCTCTAAATATTTTCGCTGTTTGTCACCGTGGCCGTCCGTACCGTTCAAGAGCTTGTGCAGTGTATAGCCCGTTTATTTCACCACGTCCGTATTCCGAACGTGATCGAAAGGCCTCTTTACCGTCCCGAGCTCGGTTGTTGCTGTACTAGCATGTGCTTTCTTTCAAGTACTTTTACAACACAGGATACAAACCACTCGTCTTTTCTTAGGTAGTTTTGAACTGCCACAGACTCCCCCACGCTGAATCGAGAAAACATCTTAGCAGGCTTCGCTGGAACCTGCTGCGTTTGACTGTCGGACCTCTTTGTTCGGATTGTATGTCTATCATTGCAAATTTTATACGTGAATTATTCGTTTTTGCTGGTTGAACTTGTATGACGAACGCTCCGTTCTTCTGATTGTATAGATCTGGGTCACCGACCTCTAGGCCACCAGACCTCTGGGTTACCTTTACCATCGTGTACCAGTGACTACCCTATTCATCGTCAACCGTTTATTTCGCACGAACACTGACACTCTGTGTCTTTGACTGCATCATCGAGCTTCTTGATTGTGTCTGCCTTGCGCAAAATCTGATCCTTCACATGGTCGTCCTTGAGGCCGCTGATGGACTGTACCAGTAGTGGCATTAGAAATTTACTAGGTCACTTGCATTCCTCCGCATTTCTTGGTAACCTGCGCGCGAATTCTTCAATTTGGTTACCCCCCTCCTGTTTTAGAGTTTGGCGCACAACGTTTTTTATCCACCTTGATGTACCTCTGGTGTAGAAAAAGTCCAGCGCAGCCAGAAGTTGTTCGTACGTTTCATACGCTTCTGGTCTCGCAGCTTCTAGTATACTATGAATAAGAGGTGTTCCAGCAGACCTAGATACGTTTTCTGTCCGGGTACTCGCTAAGTTCGATAAACTCACGGAAATGACACCGATGTATAGGTTAGGGAATCCGTTTCTTCCAAAGACCCTTTGAAGTGTGGAAGTGCTCGTCCGATTGATATGATGCTTCCATCTGTTTCTATTGTGAAACTATCCTGAGCGATGTGATTGGATTGAAAAATAAGCTGTAGTTGTTGAGGTTGCAGCAATAGCAGGTACGTCCCTCTGACATAGCAGGTTCACTTGTTGCCTATGTTTGAACTATGGTTCCCTACCGATCTCGATAGTGAAAGCAAGGCGTGAGCAAGGGTCGGCCAGTTCGTAACGACCTCGTTGCCACTGGTATCTACCTAAACAGTACACACTGGCATATTGACTTCGACGGGCTTATCAGGGACATTGGGTTTTAGTATCTCGAATATTCTATATTTTGCCGCCGGCTTCTGCAAGCTGGACTCCAAACGTCGATGACGGAGGATGCTAAGTCGCTACTGAAGTTTAAGAAGGTGAAGATCAGTCTAACGATAGTGATTTTCAAACGGTGACGCGCAAATGATTGCGTGTGTCAAAGGTGGTATTAGCCAAGCAGCTGTAATATCTGCAGTTAATAACAACGCGTTGGAGACGCGCTTTAATGATATATGTCACTGCATTGCGTAGCATATAAAAAGTCAAGTTGAAGAACCTCGATCTACTAGAAACGGGCAACTCGTTGTTGCAGTGAAAAAAGACCAGGTCATCAGTGCCAGAAATGGTAATGGTTATATCTCATCTATCATAGGAAAGATTATCTTTTGTTTCGTGGAAGCAGTACCAGTGGCGATCTCCAGTGCCATTGCAAACTAATGCTATCTATACTTTCGCAGATGTTGGGACCAACTGACTTTTTTGAGACAAAGAAGCATCCTAAAAATAATGAGATTGAAAATGTAGAAGTATTTATACCGAGACAAACGTGCGTTGTACTTGCAGGAAGATCCAAACATATAATTGCAACGTATCCCAGTTCCTTGGAAGTTATGCCCGACCTCAGAAAAGCTAGTGTATTGCGTGTATAAAGTTGTCTTAATATATAAAAACTTATCCGCATGGTGGCGTCCCACTGTATGTAGGTGGTTCACAGCCGAGGAACCCACCTACCTAGCAGCTTGCCAAGGAAGGTTTACAATAGATATAGTTGCCTCAAACGCCAGGCATGATGGCATTAAATGAAAAAGTCCGTAATTAAGCACTCTGGCAGTCGGTACCAGATGACTTCCAGTTGCAATGTCGCTCACGGTACATCATGATGTAGTAGGTAGAAGGCGGCAATCGGTTAAACGTTACGAGTGACTCAACCCGCTTACTGGAGTTTTGGAAAGATATTCTCCCCTAAATGTCGAAGTCCATGCAGTACAAATGCGATATGTTACTACACAGCATGCGTTCCGTTCCAACCAAGCAAACCCCGAAAAACGCGTTAGTCTACCCAAGACTGTCGGTCTCTGAAACACTGTATGATTTAGACGTATGTACTAGCGAAAAGTTACCCGGAAGTTACCTTCCTGTATACGAACGCCGGCTCTATAAAACGACAGCAAAAGTTAAAATCACAGAACAAGCTTCTCAGAGAGTTTCAGCTTCATGCACACGAATGGTTGCGCCCCGACATGCACCCGACATCCTGTTCAGTATGACCTGAAGGACTGGACACTTGTTTGCCAGCTCTTGTGCGGTCTCCAGTTCTACTTCAATATAAGAGTTCGTATGAAGTCAATGGGCAACCAAAACCCTACACTTTTTTCGGGCTGACCTTAAGCCAACATTTAACGTCCACGGGACTGCTTTCGCATTGCTTCGTGATACGGACCCCATATATGCACTGTAACGACGTCAACGCGTATCGCCAACGCATATATATATATATATATAGCATAGAGCAAAATTCTCTTCAGATAATTTTGTCTATACATTACATTACGGGCAAGGGCTACACCAATGCTGCTGTTATACTGCTAGTGATGATAATGGTAATGATGATGATGATGACGACGACGAGAACGCATTGCACTGTGCATGGAGCAAGAACGCGATAAGTAAACGGCCGCCGCTTTATCACCAGCTAGCCCACTGTTCTAAGCAATCGATCGGGTTCTAGCTCGAAATAGCTTTGCGGCCCTATGACATGTTTGGGCCTCAATCGACAATGAGGCATGGGGAACGCAATATCTTGTGTCGAGGTTTAACTAATTGTGACAACAATAGATGCAATGTAGGGGCATAGCGTGCAGATAGCGCAAATCATGTTCGTGAACGTCCAACGTAGCAGCGTGTGGCCGTTTCTTTAACAGGGGTCTGGATATGGGTGCAACAATACGAAATTGTTGTTTGACTGATTCATGCCGACGGTGCACGGTTGGTAGTGTAACTCGCAAACGCTAGTTGAGTTAGTCAATCTATTTGATAATGACAACACACAATAATAATAATAATAATAACCCGCTACAACTTTATTCTGCACCTTAACGCAGAGGAGTAAAGCTGTAGCGGGTACAGGCTGCCATGATGGCTCAGTCCGGTACTTTGAGCTTAATTCACCTTCGCGACGCATCTAGTCTGGGACTGCAGGGCCCTAAAGGCCAAATGTCGTATATGCGATACGGATAGCTACCGAGCGGATAGTACAATCAATGGGTACAGTGTCTGCGGGAGACCCTAAAGGGTCCAGCTAGGCGTAGCACTGGGAGGGGTAGCACAAAAGAAACAGGGGTACCATAAAAGAAGGAGAAAGCAGGGGCCCAACCAAGGTGAGACCTTAAAACCAGTAGGACCTAAAAACCCGAAAAAATGGAAACCAGAAGAAAGCGAGATGCTAAAGCGTTGCCATCAACAACAAAAAATGTGACTGAATGTCACATTTTTTGCGGCCGTCAATAGACCAATACTAAAAATACTCAAGGAAAACCCCAACAGCTGTGGCAAAACGTATGCGAAGTTGATATTTCAAATGCCTTCAAGTTCCTGCTGTCAGAACCAAATACCGCAATTACCAAGCGGAAGACTCATTGCCTGCGTATTGGATGCGGTGGCACACACGCCATCTGATGGACGGGGTTTCTAGAGGAACCCTGTTGTACAGAACCGTATTTCTTAGGTTGAAGTCTAGGGTTGCGGTTCTTTACAGCTGCTACTTCTCCGTTATTATGGAGCAGTGGGAGTTAGGGAACTTCCTTAAGAAGCTTGACCGGAGCATAAATGCCCACACCGGGAAAAAGGTTGTCATCAAATGAGGGTTCTCCGGGATCTTTGGAGCAGCTGAACAGCGACCAAGACCCAGTCGCTGCAGAAATAAATGACCAAAGGTAACATAATGGTCTTGAACGACGAAAGGGCACCTACCTTCTGCCGATGATATTAGACGCCATTCGTCGACCCGACCATGGTGGACGAAGCGGCCCTCTTTCTGATAACGGAGCGGCGGGCTGCGCATGGGGAGGAGACATTGATTCTAGAAATGCCGAAGAAAATCGATAGGGCCGACTGTATACTACGGGGAGAAGGGGGTGCTTCTTATCCTTTTGGATGTCAAAAATAATAATTAGAGAGTGCCGCCAATGGAGTTTTGTCCTAGGTAAACAAGTGGGTAAAAAGCCACTACCTCAAGCTCGCACCCGACATGACAGAGGCGATGCATTTAACTAGTCGAAAAAGGACAAGAGAGGTAACTCTTGTAATGGCGGGCCACCTGATAGAAACTTGATAGGAGGAAAAGTACCTCGGAGTCATGTTCGATACTAAATTTACAGCACTGGCGCGTGTGAAGCATGTGACTGATAAAGTCAGAAAGATCTCTCTAAACCTAGCGCGTATCCTGCCGAAGGCAGGTTTAGTGTTAGCGACCTTGGCCGAATCAATAGTTGATCTGTTACCGACAGTGGCCGAATCAACTGCGCTGTACTCAGTCCCCGGTCTGGCCGGATTTGGCACTGCGCATGGTAAAAAGTAGGGGAGCACTAAGGTCAGCCAGACAAACGCTAGCGATAATTGTAAGCCGGCATACCAAATGGTTTCGACAAAAGCCCCCCGCCCGGTCCCAGCTTTTAGTCCTAGACGCCTTCAGAGCTCACGAGACAAGGGTTTACCACCGTGAGGGGCCTGTCTATTATTAGGCAGGTCGTCGACTCCACGATAATGAAGGCGTAGGCGTAAAATAAGGAGATGAACTGGCTCGGCACTATTTCGAAATTCAGGGGGACTCCGAAAATGCAGGAGGGAAAGGTTACGAGAAACGGTCGAGGCGAAGTGCCCAGGGAGAGCACTAGGGTCTCGACGTATTTACTTAGATCGGTTACCCTGGCATTGCTTTTTGTTATCTGGAATAATCATGATGTATATTGCATAAAGAAGAATTGATCTAACACGTACTAACTGCGTAAACGTCTTCGTTAAAAGTGTAAGAGCCGTACCGCTAAGATTTGCTTCTATCGTACTGAATTTTTCTGCAGACCGCATAAGCGGACGTGTCACTTTTAGTAGTAGCAATGCCCCTTTCACTTCATTTTCTCCGCCTATTCTGGGATCCCCGCAGGGAATTGGATGGCGGATGGCCACAACGTGGATCTACGGCTAGCGATCCGGTAAACTTGTCGGCGTTCCCCTGAACGTGAAACATGCTGTAGCACGCTTGGTTTCACCCACCAGACTGACTCGGCTTTGTGACTTTTACCTTTCCCACTCTTTGCTCCTGCGTCCCTACATACGATGCGCGTCACGTACTCTGTGAGAACAGCAGTAGCCGACAGATCCTCTACATTGCTTTCGTTCGTCGACTCTAAAGAGTGTCGTTTGATTTGTGCCGCGATACGATGTCGTCTGGTTGTGCGCATGCTACGCATCCACGCGCCCCTGCGTCCCAGGAACGTCTGTGCTGCTCACAATTTACAGCGTGATGCCGTATCATCAGGCGCGCTTTCCGTTTGGCATCTACACTTCGTTCAGCGATTTGCCCACCGGGGTCCGCGGGGCGGGGACAATGCTTGTTGCGGCTGACGTGGCTGCTGGCATTGTTGAGTAGCCGAGACGAGCAGCCTTTGTTGGAATTGCTGTAGAAGTAGTACGGGTGGTAGTAAGCTTCTTTCTTTGTTAAAGCTAGTCTACTAATTGGCCTCAGCATTGACTATAGCTCCGATGTGCCACTGCAGGACAGAAGGTGGAAAATATATATATATATATATATATATATATATATATATATATATATATATATACATACATATACACATACATATAGAATGTCAAAAGCGAGGAGATCGATGAGCTAATCTGACGAGGTACGTGACTTAGTATAGGGAAGAGGAGCAGTAAGAATTATGAGAGCGCTTCTGATACCGTACGCCAATTTAACTTGAGTATTGGCAGGCTCTGTTTGTACTCATTCTACTTGTGTGCATCTTCCGTGAGAAATTGAGCCCTTTGACAAGAAACGGCGCACCCATCAATTCTCAAGGAATTCAGCTTAAATGGAGTTTTGTTGGATTCGAATTGAACTGAAGAAGTGTCCGTAATGAACGGCGAATATGTGTATGCACGTACATGAGTGCACTCGTCGGTGTCTGGGCGCTAGAGGCAGGCATGTAGATGTATGTATTGAGAGTGCTTTTCGGTGGTGCACGCCATTTAAGCGGAAAGGGGATTTGCGTGAAGGCAAGAACTACGATCGAGCAGGTGGTAAACCGGGAGGCACCGAACGAGCTAGAGAGGGAAAGAGATGCACACGAAAAGATAGATATGAGAGGGCTGAGACCTGGCGTGTCTTAGTGAGTCATGCAAGCTACGGGTATCTTCGAGAGCACGTGTAGGGACGCCGTCAGGCGCGCGGGATCGGGTTGAAATCGAAAAAGAGGCGTTAAGGCAAACACAGCACCCGCGGAAGGCATTGAGTGAGAAGGCTTGATAGATAGATAGATAGATAGATTGATGGACTGGTAGAATAAGGATGTGCCGGTAGAGCACGAAAGAGACGACAGAGTGAAAAAGTGAAAGAAGAAATCAACGCAGGCAATGGGATGCCACATCCTTTACGGACCGGTCGCCCATCGAAATGCGCAAGCGTGAAAGGAAATCGGTAAAGCGTACGTAAGGCGGCGGGATGAGAAAAGGAGCGGTGCTCGTAGTGTTGGCGGTAGTACTGCTAGCACGGCAGCCTCTTCTAGCGTTAGAGTTACCCAAGTAGGTCTGCCTTTTCTCTATGCTCTCACGCGTCGCTTGATGCAGCGGCAGCTGCTGTTGTTGCTGTTGCTGCTGCTGCAAATTGGACACACGACGATTTGCATGAACGACAACGACGCTGGCTTGTTTGGCGGGCTGCTGGCTGGCTGACTGTCTGCGTGTTCGTCTGTCGTTCCGACAGCTCACAAGGAGAGAAGGGGAACTTACCAATGGGGAAATAGGGCGACGAAAACGAAGCGACGAAACAGCGACGACGAAGAGGAGAAGGAGGAGGGTAACGCCGGTAGGAAAAAAAAGGTTCTGCAAGCTTGAGCTCTTCAGAGTCAGAGAAGGGCTAACAGCAGGAAGACGTCTTCAGCTACGAACCGGCCCCGTAGCAACAGCGGCAGATCAGTAGCAAGGTGACGACTGAATGCTATCCTAGCCACGTTACGCCAGACCACAAATAGATGGATAGTCGAGAAACGCAGATCGACAGAATGGAAGAGCAAGCGAGATAAGAAGAGAGATAAATTAGTGAGTGAGTGAGTGCGTGCGTGAGAGGAGGAAAAAATTAGAGAGGTGGACAAGTATCGCCATGGACAATATGTTTGTGGAAATACAACTTGCGTAGGAAAAGTGTAAGCTAACCTACGACAGCCGATGACATATAAATTGAAGACAAGCAAAAGAGAATGGGAGAGAAATAGGTAGATATATATATATATATATATATATATATATATATATAACGAGAGAGAGGCGGTAAACCGGCTGCAAACAAGTGCCCTGACGGAGGGTGATACGAAACGCAGTATAAGCGGTGGGCGTCCGCGAAGCGAACGCGGTGTCTTCCAAGTCGCCTATCCTGCTAGTCGGAGTTTTCCTTGGCTCTTGCCGAGAGAGAAGCCGAGGAGATGACGCAGATGAAGATACGTTTCTTTACGTACAAAGAACTATTTGTTTTCTTTGGCAAGACGCCGTAGCAAAGTTCTGTGGTGCTGAAATATATATATATATATATATATATTATTCGCTTTGCATGCATACCTAAACACACATGTTACCCTTTTATGTCAGGGGCACTTATAGCACATATATATATATATATGCATATGATCAATGTATCCTCCAACACCTACTGAGTATTCGCGTGCTACTGAGACAGCTTCTTCTTTGTAATAACGACCTGGTCCTCTCTAGCATTGCGTTCTAAAGCCTCGGGCATCCGACAGCTCTATATCTCTGCTCCTCCAAGGCTGTAATTTTTTGGCAATACGTTTAATGAACTTATTCCCACCTTACAAGCTCAAAATTATGTACTTTTCCACTCCCTAGATTTAGCTTGTTGTATCCTTGTATCCAATATCCCTGCCCTGGAATCCGCCAATTGCGCACTCGCTCTGGAATTATCATATACACATTCTACTTGGCTCTTTCCCCGCTTTTCCTTTTTCTATATACTCACCAGGCTCGATCTAGAACCCAATAGCCAATTTCCGTCTGCCCGTAAATGAGTTTTTACCTTCGATTTCACAATTTTGTCCGACACCCTCGTTTTTGCTCATTGCTGACTATAGTACCCAATCTCCCTAGCTGTGAATTCTTTGTGCTTCCTTTTGTATACACATGACACCCCCATCCTCTCTCAAGAAATTTCCTGACGCAATGAAAAGGACAACCTAATGCAAATCTTATCACTTCTCTTTGCATTGTTTCTGATTTCTTTCCTGACCCCGCGCTATGAACCACAAAAGCATTAGGAAAAGTCATGGCGTCCATATATTTCTTGTTACTATATATTAATTAAACCCCATCTATGTAATGCCATACTTGCATCAAAAGAAAAGCGTGCATTAAACATGTATACAGCAATACTATAATAAAGAACTATTTTAAACTTTTTAGGGGCTTAGCTACCTTAATTATTTTATTAAAGTAACGCTAAACAAAACAAATGTTATTAACCTGCTCCAAACGGTGAAATTGATTTTCTAATACCCTCTCAGTCTTCTTATATTATGAGCTCACGACACTAAACGCAGAAAGCACAAAACCAAAAAGGTAGAAAAAATGCGAGGTGAACAAGCCAGGTACATAGAAAGCAAATAGCATGCCACATGTAAGGTATGACCCCGATAAGGAAATATAAATGAATATTAGGGTGCTTTATTAAGTGCATGCCTATGTTGCATCAGGGCAACTATATAATAAGCACGTTGCCTAGCCACCGGCAGCAACCGACTTTCTTGCAAACGGGCTTTTCAGTCAGCTTTCGTGAAAGCTTATTGAATGTACACCTAATATTGAATTTCAATAGGTGGCTATGAACCGTTTTAGTAGCTCTTAGTTTTAGTAGCTCCTGTTCGCTGCATGGACCACCGTGCGGGACTTCGATGGTCTCAAAGCAGTGGTCTTAAAACCACTATTAGTCGCCACGCGAATTAAAGTTGTGAACTTTAATTTCATTTGCTAGAATAATAATGGTAGCGGCTGCGCTGTTCGGTCATTATGCAAACTGGAGTCGGCCAATGAACGTAATTTGACTGCAGGACAGTATGATGTTTCTCAGAGCTTCTCTTAGATATCATACTCTCAGTTCGAGCCATCGTATAACGTCCAAGCATCGTATGCGTCCTTAATATTTGCCATTTTTAGTCGTCACTCAGTATGTGACTCATAGTTGATTCAGTTTGCTCAACACGTAACCGCCAATATATTAACTGGCCAGGGTTGGTTTCTCTGGTGAGCTTTACGTTTGATGTTTGTAAATCAATGCCTCTTAGCTAGACTTATTTTGCTAGTTACACCTAGTTATTCTCGTGTAGAGAAAGTTAGAATCATTTTCGCGGCGGGCCCCGGATAAACGCCGCGTTCCCGTGTTGGACGTCGGGATCGGGGCGCTTAGAGTCCCGAACGCTAGCGGTTGGGACTCATGTAAGTAACCTATTAACGCGTATTTTGCGAAATAGACATCTTTGCTACTGCCTGGAGGTATTCTATAATACGGGTGAGCTGCGAGCCTTAGTCGAGTGATTCACGTTAAGGGGTAGGTGAGCTAGAAGAGAACAATATTTGTTTGGCTGCCATATGGTTCGTAAACCCCTTTTTTGTGTATTGTCCGTTTTGTGGTGAACAAAGGGCGCAATCAGTTCTGTCGACACGCCACTGGCTACAGGTAGTTCAATAAGTTCTTAGAATGAGCTTTTTAGAATTCGAATCTTGGCACGCTTTCACCGCTAATAAGAACTGCAACTTTTCGACTGCTAGCACTCAATATATTATGGTGATTGGCCGTTGCGATTTCGTTTGATAGCTTTTCCCGTGCAACGTATCGGCGTGATTTTTAAAAATGGAGAAAAAAGAGTTTCGAGTGGTTATCAAGCATTTTTATTTCAAAGGTTGGAATGCGACCCAAGTAAAAATTGAGTTAGACGAGACGTACAGTGACTTTGCGCCATGTTTTGCCACTGTTTCCAACTGGATTAATTTGTTAAAAAGAGGTCGCAGGAGCACCGAGGATGAACTACGTCCAGGAGGCCAAAAAACGGCAACTGATGAGGAAAACGTAGAGAAAAGTGCGAAAAATTCTTAACACAGATAAGCGAATGAACATTAAGGAAATAGCGGAGGCATTAGGATTAGTTTAGGCAGTGTGCATTTTATCCTGCACGAAAACTTGAAGATGAAAAAGCTTAGAGCAAAATGGCTGCCGCATTTGCTCAACCAAGGCCAAAAAGACGCGCCTGTTTTGGCTTTACAGCGAAATTTGGCCAAGATGTCGAACAATCTGTCGGATTTTTGGTGCAGATTCATGACCGTCGATGAAAGCCGGGTTCATCACTACACTCCCGAGACCCAAGAAGCATCTTGCCAATGGTGTGCACCTGATGAAGGATTTCCGAAGAGGGTGCGGACAACGGCATTGACCGGAAAGGTGATGGCTACAGTTTTTTAAGACTAACGTAGAATAATGCTGGTCGACTACCTTGAGAGCTGTAAAACGATCACAGGAGAATATTATGCAAGACTGTTGGACTGCCGTTAGCAAGAACTCATCGTGAAACGGCCCGCTTTGCAGAAGAAGGTTGTCCCGTTTCACCAGGGCAATGCTCCTGCACACAAGTCCCGGCAAGCATCGGCAAAACTGGCCCAACTGAGGTTCGAACTTATTGAACAACCCTCCTATTCTCCAGACCTGGCCCCCTCTGATTATTTCCTCTTCGGACATTTGAAGAATAGTCTTGGTGGAAAGCGTCTTTCCAGCAATGAAGAGGTTAAGGCTGCTGTCAATGCCTATTTTCAGTCTAACGACGCGGAATTCTACTCAAGAGGTATGAAAGCTCTGAAATCTCGGTGGGAAAAGTGTATTGAGCTTCTCGGGGAGTATATCAAATAAGAAACATTTAAAAACATGATTTGGAAAATTCTCGGTTTTCATTCTAAGAATTTATTGAACTAAACTAACTTTTTATATTGCTGGCGTTATGGTTTGTCATTGTTGCATTATACGTTTGAAGCTCTCCCATATGTGCAATAGCTGCAGGAGGGATTCTAACGCCACCACTTGAACTCTAAGTTGACCCAGCAGGTCATATCCGGTCCCCGATATGACTTGCGACAAATAAGTCGCATAGTGTGCAATAGTAGCCACGAGGCAGGGCCCTCGGGCAACTGGAAAATTACGCGAACGTTGTGTACGTGGGCTGGCCTCTTGGGTGTTGCGGCGGGGTATCTGATCGGGATGTGGAGTTAGGTCGACTTCTGGTGATGTCAGCGGCCAGGCACGTTACCCGAACCTGCTGCAGGGTTCTGACTTTGAGAAATAGCCTGTTTATCTCTCTAAGAAAGGATGTATTGGGCAGGAGAGTAACATTTGACAAATGAGCGCCCCGATCTTGGCACACCGCGCCTGATTAGTATAGCTTGTAGCAAAGTACCCTAGGGTCCTGCACTACCTTCAGACTTGCTGTTGTGTGCACCGTTCCGCAACGTGTCGACGCCGTAGACATTTGTGGCAAAGCCAATCTCCAAACAGGTTCATGCACTTACAAAGTTCAAGCAGAACCTAGTGCGATTGAAATCCCAGGAATAGTGACGTGGGAGGGGGGCCGGGTAAACAAAAGAATTACTTTACCCAGAAGAATGTTTGCTCCGGAGTATAACCCCGCAAGCCGTGCTATTTCTCTTAACGTTTTTTTTTCTCTGTGGAGCATGTTGGAGCTGCCTGAATCGTTGTCTAATAATAATAAATATAATAATAAGAATAACAATAATAATAATAATGACCAGTAGGCTGACACCGAAAATGTTCCAAAATTAGTTACTAGTAACAGCTTTTCAGCGAATTCTACATTAAGACTTCCTGAATAAATTGGACTTGGATGACACGACAAAAAGATTTGCTTGTGCATCGTTAGCAACGAATCCTCGGGGAATTCCGGTCTCGTCAATAAGTCTTCTTTTGGTTTCTCCAGTTTTCGTTGATTTCTTAAAAGGGTTTTTTCTCCTTTGTGAAAGTGACTCTGATAAATCTATCATTTGGTATCCCTTCCTGCGTTTCGACGTCGTTTTCTAGCGACGAGGTTGGCTTCTTCAGCGTAGCGCCAATGCTTGGTTGGTATGCCAAGCTCGTTCGGGCGAAAAAAAACGTTATGCGGCTATCTGAAGCGGCCACCGTACGTCGTAGCATATAGCTTGCATTACGTGCAAGTCCGTCACAAAAGCAGACACGAATAGTCCTACTAATAAAACGCGCTGAAGGTTACAACTATTGAACCTCCCCCCACAATCACACCTGCGTCTGTGGAGACGCCGTCCGACCGGACGGACGCCATGGGCTATTCTGTATCGTCAACGCAGCTAGGTAGGCCAGTCACCAACCCTTGAACGAAATCTTCAGCAGTCTTACGACTCAGTGACCTCCCGTGCGTCCTGGAACCCTTCGGACTAGACAAGGAAGGCAGAAAGATCTGACGGTGTGACCATAACCCCGTTCGCGAACGGTTGAATGCTGGTTTGGGACGCGACAGTTACTGACTCATAGACGGGAGGTCGGTGGTTTGGACGTTTTCAATGCCGTGCACCTTTGGTCGGGTCCTGCATGTGACAGTCGCCACGTATACACCAGGTACCATAGTGCATGGTTAAAACTACCTGGTGTGTTCAAACGCAGCCTTTCACGAGGAGTACGAGTTGTGCACCTGCCGGTTCTGCCTGCAGAAGTGTACCAAGTACCATGCAGTGGAATGCACAGCGCTGGACAAAAAATCGTTGCATTACTTCTCTCGCCGAAAACGTGAAGAAGATAGCGTATTATGAAGAAATATCTTGAACTGTATGTTATAATCAATCTGAGTGAAATAAATATAATTGAATTGAAAATTACCGATTCATTAGCCCCTTCAATAGTCAGTACTGGCCCGGCCCGGGCCGCATATGCTTCCGCTATCGCCGAGGCCGGCAAAGTGGAAAAGTGCCAGAACATCGGGCACTCGTAGATGTTTTACCCACTTGCCTTGGAGACCCTTGGTGGGCCGAGCCCGTCTACTCGCGGTTTGCTACAGAAGATCGGGAAGCGACTGCTTCTAGCCAGCGGAGATAGACGAGCGGGCGATTTCCTCAGACAGCGTCTGTTAACGGATGTGCAACGGGGCAATGCTGCCTCGGTCCGGTGAGCCCTTCAGAGATGGCTGGTCCTTTTACTGAACCCTCCGTAAAGGTGCACACATTCGCGGAAACCCATTTGTCATGTTTCCGACATTAACGATTGACTATATTAAATAAATGGTTATATATATATATATATATATATATATATATATATATATTTATAATGTTAGTTGTGTATATATATATATATATATATATTTTTTTTTTTTTATTTATATTTATAATGTTAGTTGTATATGACCTGGTTATTATATACTCTAAAATGTACAAGTTACTCAAACGTAGTAATTTACTTTCGTGCAATGCCTTAGAAATTCGAGTTTGTAGTTTCGCGTAAGTACCAAGCAGGGGGGGATATATACGTTTACAAGCTGAATATTGTAGAGGACATGCTAGACTTCTTAAGTCGATTAGTAGGTCAATTGAGGACGTCGTTCAGTGGATATATTTGTTGGACTAGATTCTTATTAGAACAGATTTCAAATTCAGCGTTTTTATCAGAGGGCCTCGTTAGTACAAAAACGAGCGCTAGGAGCACTCTAAGTGTTTTTTGCTAGGGGGAACGCTTCCGAAAGCAGCCGTCGTATTTGGCGCCGCAGTCGTTTGCCACGCTTCTTGAATCTATCAATCAACCAATTTGTCGAACTGCAGCCGACAGGCGCTATGTCTCCCATCTCAAATGTGTTCACAAGGAAAAGCTCACGAGGAAAGTAAAGCCTATATCTGTAAGCCGGTTGCTTTGAAGTAGATAGGTTGGTCTGTTACATAGGAAATGCATCAGCGAACGTCAACGACCCAATACTTGTACAAACAGTGACCAAATGACCATACTTGTTGCCTTCATATGTACAGCAGCAGTGTAGTTGCTCTCAAGCTTATTACGTTATTAGTGCTTCGTAATACATTAGATAATGTTTTACGAAGCACTTCGGAAGCTGGTAGGAGGTAGGAGGATTAATATAGAGGATTTATTGTTTAGAAGTACTAGTATTTACTAGTCGGTAATAAGTTATATTGTTTAAACTAAGTTACACTGACTCCCTAAGCCATTAGGCCTGACCGTTTCATATGAATCGGTGTAATAATTCTGAGCTTGATAGTCAGGAAAAAGAAAATTAAGTCAGAAACCAAAATGCCACTATAATATCAGTTTTAACTTGCAAGCACCCTTACGTCTTAGATATGTTATAGAAATATGTTTAAGAGTCATAGCTTATAAGAATCCATAATACTGGGGTAACCTTTATTAATTTGTATTTATTATTAAAACTAAAAGGTCTTCATGAGGGGGTGACAACGATCCCTTATGCGGGTGACCTGACACTAGTAACAACCGGACGAAACGGGGACAAGCTTAAAGACAAAAGTCAGTGAAATCAAGGAAAGTCTGGAGATTTGGATTAGAGACCACCATCAAAGCGGCGGAACAAACAGCAAAGGCGATCCCCCTATGCGGTAAGTAGTGAAACGACTCAGACGAAAAGAGTAGGCAAAAATTATCCACTCAATTGGTGTAATTTTATGTATTTAATGCATAGCATGCCACAAGCCATGCCATTGCATGTTACAAGCCACATGTTTGTGCTTAGGATAATGTACTTTTTAGGGCCGCACTGATCTTCCTAGATCATTGCGGGGGGCAGCAATCCAAAATGTTGTGTAAGTTTTACTAGTCGTTTGATTGTGGAGTATCCGAACGTGATGGTATCCAGTCCACCGTGTCGTTCATGCTCAACGTGAAGTTAGTCTTGAAGCAAGCTGTGTCTAAGGCCAAAGATATAGCAGGCAAGGTTCTGCCTCGTGTAAGGAAGCAGAAGAGCACCAGGAGAACGTTAACCTGGTAGACTTGGTGGTGCTACACGCATCGCGAGTTAAGAAAAGGACAACCCCAGACAGTGCAGCTCGCATGCGGCACCTGCTTTAGAGCTCTTAGAAATGACTGGCAATACGCATCTATTAAGCAATGAATAAGTACACATGTTTGCTTTAGTTAACTGCATGAGGACACATGTTTGCCCTAGTTAACTGAATAAAGACACATGTGTTGCCTTCGTTAACTCAATAAGGACATGTGTTGCCTTAGTTAACTGAATAGGGACACATGTTTGCCCCAGTTAACTAAATAGGGTCACATGTTTGCCCCAGTTAACTGAATAAGGACACATTTTACCTTCGGTAACTCGACAAGAACCTATGTTTGCCTTAGCTAACTGAATGAAGACACATGTTCGCCTTAGTTGACTGAGAACGATCGCCAGCCGAAGCTCACACAGACGTGGCGGAATTAAATCTTCTTTGGAAAGAATAGCAAGAGAACCCGAAAAAATTAAGATCGTCAAAAACACTGATGTAAACGTACAAGAGGCCCCATATGGAAAGAGAACCTAACATTTAATCTAGGTCTTTAGTGGCCAAGGCGGCTTTCAACAATACCTTACATTGCATCCGAAAGGCGGTTATTACCTGACTGTTAAACTGACTGTCGACAGATCTTACGTTTTCCGCATATGTTACAGATCTAGTCAAATCAACATCTTGACGTACTTCTAATCACGCTATTCAGTGTCACCATCAAAGACCCAAATGTGTATTTTTGTCTGTGTAGAGCAATTGTGTTTTCTAGACTTATATTGCTCACCCGTATGGAGGCCATACTTGTGCCCGAACCACATAGGTATGGTTGAAGGCATTCCGAGGAGATTCCTCAAAAGGCGTCGTATAAAATGTGATTTTAAGCCGAATGCTGTAGACTTTACACTGGAAATAATCAGTAATATGTTTGTCTGGCATATAGCCAGAGAACCGCATAACAAAGCTTCACTGCATCCCAGCTTTCTCCTACAGTTTAGTTGGTAAATAAAGGCGTTCTATATTTTCTTCTATTATATATCTACATCTGTTTTTAAATCTAAATTATCCTAAATCCCCTACGGGCTTGAAATCTCCATGCGGTTAATCTTTAACATGCCGAGGCCAGACATGTTGAGTTGTTCTGGCCGGACATGTTGATATAACTGTATTTATTTTATAACGTGGGACCGTGGAGAGTACAGCATAGCATAACCCAGTGTTCTGAGTTTCACTGTCAAAACTTTAACAATGCAAGAGAGGATCTCCATAGAAAATATAGAGGCTGCAACTTTCCCCAGATAACATGGTGAAATTACTGTTTGAATCTAAAGACGGGTGGATGCAAATGAGGCACCTTGTCCGATAGACAGCTCGCCGAAAAAATAAAAAGGAGGCCCAAACGGACTTTTTACCAAGGGAGTAGAGGCCAGCTTACAGGTACAGAAGGAGTGGAGCTGTCGTAGCCTGGTGGTAGCGTCTGCGATTGCCAGGTGTAAGGCCTCGGTTTAACATGTACAGAAGGTACTACTATAAGAATGTATCAATACAACCGAAACACTTTTGAACTGATATATTTCGAGTACTTGCTTTTTGCTGTAATGGCCAAACAACGGCCACGAGAACATTTTAATAGAAGCAGACAAGCAGTATGAAAAAGGCGTTTGGGCGCACTGTAGCAACGGTAATCTACTGTTATAATTATCGTTTAGTAGCTCTAAAGCTCTGTTTTGCGCCAATACTGTTACGACTTGCTTGCCGGGATCTGTTTGTGGCTCTCTGCCTACGCCTGGACCATGCTCAAATTGTGCGTGAACTACCGAGCAGGGTGGCTTAGTGGCAAAGCCATTTCCTTGCGTTTGAGTGGTCTTGTATGTAAAACCTGGACCGTCCTATCTTATTTTAGTCTGCACGATTTCCGATGTAGACAAGGTGAATGCCAAAGTGATGAAAAACGGGGATCACAAATATCTCAATAAAAAGAGATGGTGCATTTTACCATCCACGTCTATGTTTATTATTGTCTACATTGAGCTTTCACAACACTGTACTAATATCTGTAATAAAGCTATAGTTATTAGTTTCTGGTCGGAATTGCGTAGGTCTCTAGTTTCGTCACACATACATGCAGAAGTACCAAAACAAATTTACCAAGGTTTGTGCAGGTCTTATTGCTCATTTACACCTGGGGACTAAAAACGAGAAGTATTGGTTTAAAGCATTCGCAACAGAGTCTTAAAAACCCACAATTTGTTACGTTAATATGACTATTTCTATGTAAATACGCTCACTTCGGACCTCTCGAACTCGCTTCCTCATTTAGACTAAAAGACGTCTGTTGGCCTTGTCTTTACTAATAACTACAGCAAATCCATTTTATGCTAAATCAGCGTTCATTTATATACTGCGACGCTAATCTAGGGTATCAAGCTAGACAAGGTAATTACATATATATACACTGTTCCAAGTCGTTTGCCAACCGTGCTGGCGTAATTCTAGATAGAATATCATTCAGAAAAAAAACGCAATTTTTTAAATGGCGCCTTTTTGAATGAGTCGCTTTAGGGTGATGTAAAGTGGTAAAACTGTGGCAGACATCGTATTGGCAGGCCAGTTGTTGCACATCCCAAATTATTCTTACGCTAGGGGCTAGAAAAAATCAATAATAGTAATAATATGTGAGCAAAATTATGTTGAGAAAAGATACAGCCAACAGAAAATTATTACAATAGCGGACGCTGGTGATATGAGCAGCGGCTGCTGCTGCTGCTGCTGCCGCCGCCTCCGATGAAAATGGCGTTAACAATAAAAATCAGAACAGCAACATACAGCAAGAATGCCAACATCAATTAGGACAACAATATTCACACATTAACATCAACAAGCAAAACAACAACAACAACAATAATATAAGCGGCCACACCATAGAGGCAATCATCACCGGCGTCGTCTTGTCCATTTCTGTCGCTGAACAGACTCCATAAACAGTATTGTTTTGTATATATATATATATATATATATATACTGTAGCAACTTCCACCAGATGCCAGAGCTAACAATGGCAAAAAGCGTGTCTGCTGCTTGTTTTACCTTGGTTAATGGCCGGTATCTCATTCTATTTTACGTCATTGCTCGTCCCCCACCCTCGCTCTCTCTCTCGCTCTCTCTCTGTCTGTAATTTTTCGTATCTGTGTCTATCTGTCTTTCTACCATTATCATCACTTATTGTGGCACATTGACGGCAATTGTGCTGCGTATAGCTACCAATCGCAGGTGCCAGCGCCAAGTAACAGAAACACAACTAAAACAACAATGTGTACACCGATGTGGCCCAGAGCGATGAAGGCCCTATGCAGGTAGCGTGCGGTGGCCGTGAGTGGTGCTGCTGCTGCTGCTGCTGCTGCCGTTTCGTTTCTGCATCGTTGCTAAGGCTTTCCTTTAGCCGAGCCTGTCTATTCTTTGTTGGCACCAGGTGTGCCACTTCGAGAACACTTCGAAATCGCAAGGTTTTGACGTCATCACAGGCTGTACCGGGTTGAGGCTTTGAGTCACCACCATCGCGATGCTCTGCGGATGACGGGTTGGTTGCTCCAGAACTACCTGCAAGTGGGGTGCCAGCAGAAAGACCGTTATCGAGCCAACATGTGCAACGTGTGATAGACTCAGGGAAATGCGCAAACTCTCGCCCCCCCCCCCCCCCCCCCGCGCTCTCAACCGGTCGCTTTGTGTAGATACTGTAATGTATAGAGCGCTGCGCTGCTACCAGCTGTAGCCCCTCCCCCTTCTAGTGAGTGAAGCTCAGCCGTTTGATCACCGTGTCTGCATGAACCATGCATGCTAGCAATTGTGTGAATGTAGACATCATAGCAATAACTAATATCGAAGTGGCTAACGACCTATTATAAGTTGCATCCGTAGAGAAAGAGATGATGCATTACCATTCACCCCGTGATGATGATGATGATGATGATTATTATTATTACAAATATCCCTAGAATAGTGGTTTTTCCAATCGAGTGGTGAAAGGTAATGCACTATTTGTATTTCAAGGTGTGCACTTTCTTCTATTATTAATACTACTAGAGGGCGGCACAGACGTTTAAATAAAAATAGTGCATGAGCTTTCACCACACTATTAGACAAAATATGTTCACGTATTAATTAATGACAATGATCTACGCACGTATCACATAACCATTCTTATTCGGCTTGATGACTAACGAGAAAACCTCATACCTTTTCATTGAACGTTCCGACGCAACTGTGCAAATCGCATGTTCTTACAGTAAGATTCTTGTCAGAAAAGTCAAAGTTTATTTCCACCTTAAAAGAAGCTACTTCTAAACCCGGAGCGCCATCCGCATCTGCGTGTATGGCTCGGTCGAACTTGAAATGTCCAATGCCCGGGCTCAGTTTAAAATTTTCTCGTAAGTGATCCCGGTAACTGAAACGAAATGTTAGAGGTGACTAAAGTGTATCTAAAAAGTGCTGTTTTGTTCACAAGCAGTGTGTGCCAACATAAATAAGCTAACAGATATGATCTAATCAACCAAGAACAACCAAGGGACCTCTAACATCGGCTAGACACTTGCATGCCGTACTTTGATGCGCTTAGAGATATGCCTAGTGGCGGCGTGGTCTAGGGAATTAGTGCGCTAGTCATGGTTGTCATCTACCGGTCCCCGGTTCGATTCCTGTTGTTGATCGAATTTTCTTTGAGCAGTTCTCATTGGGATTAGATGAATAGCCATACCGCTGAGGGTCAGCGGCCATGCTGCCACAAGGACTGTTAGGGAAACCCTAGATATCTTAACATGTCCGGCTCTCGGTGCTTTGAAGATATACCTCAGGTTGAGTTCCAAGCCCGTAGGGGACGGAGGATAGTCTAGAATTAAAAACAACCTCCTTAAAAAATGTTTTTAATTCTAGAGATATGCCTACTTGCTTCTGAAATGCTTTAATTTGCCGCCATGGCAGAGATCTGATATAGCAAGGCCTAGTTGAACCTTGTTATTGGAGTGGATAAACCACATCGTGCCTCAAAATGAGAGTAAAGGCTCTTTGTAACACTCCCGGGGTAGTGGTTTTAGATTGCTGCTTTACCTTCTACAGAAGCAAAATCTGGCAATTCGTATCGAATACATTACTAAGGCCAAATTTGATTATCATGCGCCTGGAATGTGCCTTCTGAACTCATCCTTTACTGCTGTACCAACCTGGTAGAGCCATATTGTAATTACTCTCAGTCCAGGGGTAGAAGAGAAATCTGTCAAAGTGATGCCATGGATTGCCATTCTAAACCTGAGCAGGTGGGGAGAAATCCCGGGGTTAGTGGGTTTGTGAGAACTAGTCCATGCTAGTCACTGCTAGATGCCAGTGACGCATCAAAAACTTCAATACTAAAAACAAACCGGAGGGCAGAGAGCTTTAATTTCAGAGCCCTCAGAAACGAAAACCATACAGCATTTCGAGCCCGATCTCTAAAACGCTAGAAGCTCTCTATTGGGTTTGTTTTTAGTCACTTCGCTAATAGGAACCTAAACAGCCCCAGGATTTTAAAGGGTCCATTAGTCACCTTTAGTGTTTTATGCCGTTTGACATCTGTCAGCAATTGGTGCGTGGGCTCGTCATTGCGGTTTGTTGTAAACCGATTAAAGTTACATGAGCGGTCGAAAATGGCATAATATCGTTTTTTCTTTATGTATAAAAGCCTTTGCGGTTTCCGCTCAATATTTACGCTCATCATGTCTCATTGTTGACGGAGAGCTCTCTGGAGTGATTTCACAAAACTCAACAGTTTAGGGTTGGAAACGCTAATGCACTATCGGTACTAGCAACTAACAGCCCCAAGACAAACTTGGGCTGCCGACTGCTAATGTTCCCAGCAAGTGATTAAAAATGAAAAAAAAAATTTAAATAAACTTAAAATGGCAGTGTCATTTGGTTGCTCTAGCACCTGAGTGCTATTTTTTCATTGCGTCGTTCAAAATATTTATACAGGCTGGTATTTCAGGTAAAAATACTTGCAAGGACGTCTCCTTCTAGTCTATAAGACGTTGCTTTTGCTGATATTGTGCTAGGCTCTTCATGTTTAGGGGAGTCTATACAGGAATATCTCGTCGGGCCCAAGCCACCTTGGACGATGCTCTTAGGGCACTGTTCGGCATAGCCTCATTGATAGCGCAGCTAGCTGATTTGTTTGCCACATATGCATTGCTAATAAATTAATAAATTAAATTGTGTGCGTGTTATCTGCTTATGTTCAAAAAGACGAAAGGCAGGAATTCATCAGAAATCTCCTTCCCACTCAACGCGGTGGCCATTTTCACTCGTTT
Source organism: Dermanyssus gallinae (assembly GCA_003439945.1). NCBI lineage: Eukaryota > Metazoa > Arthropoda > Arachnida > Mesostigmata > Dermanyssidae > Dermanyssus > Dermanyssus gallinae. Next base: position 2,555,983 of record QVRM01004733.1, read on the forward strand.
AGGAAACCCTTCGTTTTTTGCGCAACTCGCAGACAGTCTCTCGTCTATCGCCTGCCGTCTGTTTGGGGCTCCTTTCCTCGAGAAAGTCGAACAGTCTCGTCAGTGAGGGGGTTTGTGAGGATAGTTATGCAACATGTGACCAAGCCATGCGTTAAGGCAAATATGTAAACGTAAATAAATGAAAATATATTAATTAATACAAGTATGTAAACTTGTGTAATAATGTGAACTCTTGGTGTTTGTGCACTAAGGCTGAGGCAATATGCACACTGAGGCCCTTATTGGTCATATTGTCCTTATTTTGAAAAATTAAGCATTGTGAAAAGGCTGACCCGCCAATAGAACAAACATTGTGTTGTATTATTGCTGCGTACACCGAAAAGTCGACATGTCCACACCAAGATGTCCTCTCACAATCTGTCCGTCATGCTCACTAATCAGTGCCTACATCACTAGCCCTGTCAGAGCTACCAGTCTGCCGGACAAACCGGACAGCGTGGCTCGCGGGCAGACTGTTTGATGTTTGTGACTCACTTGTATTTCGTGCCGTTCGTTTCCCGTACTAAATGAATATATTGTGGCCGGCTGAGCCCCATGGCCGCGTAAACCAACGCTAGTTTCGTCTTGGTCAGCATGAATACAATCGCTACAAATCCGCCTTTGAACTCCTCGTGGGATAGGCTTAGCATCGAAATTTCTATTGAGACGTCAATCTGCAACCGACAATATAAAAGCCAATTCGTAAGCATGCCTTGGGCCGATCTCTCTTTCTCTCTGTATATATGTTTATATATCATATAATGGCGTGCTGTTTACAACCTTGTTTTAATCGGTCTTTTCGCTGAGGCTACCAGGTTCGGAAGAGATTGTACATGCAGGAACGCTTCCACATACTTGCGTAAATGAACTACAAGAAATTAAGAAGGCGGACGTCTCCCGTACACAAATACGGTGTACATAACAAAAGATGGAAAACTATGCCAATGTCGGCAACGTACGTGTGCTAAAATTGTCAACGCAAGGAAACGTTTTAGTGGAATGCCTAAGCACTGTTATGTGACAGGGTCATGCAAAAGTGCGAGTAAATGTGTGTGAGCAATATATATATATATATTTTTGTGGAGGAGGACGTAAAACTGTTACGTAATATTGCTGCAAACAGGAAAAGAGTTCCACTTCCCGTCTCGAACAGTGTGGGACTCGAACCCAGTGGATGGATGTCAGCCCGCTGAAACATATGCGCACTAAACGCACGCCCCCCTTAGGCTTTACTCTCTGATGGCCCAAATGCTTGTAGAACAGTAATGTGGGCCATCAGGAGAATTGGCGAGTGCCGCTCGGGCCATTTGACCGAGGTCACTCACGGGTCCCTCGCAACGTTGTACAAACACCTGCAAAACTGTGGCATTCAAAGTCACGTGATCTTCTAGTACAGTAGTTCTTTAAGTACAGTTCCTTCCCAAGCCTCTTTTCTCTTTTAGTACTTCCGTAGCCATAGCTACTCCTAGTTTCCACCTTCCAGAAGTCATGTCGCATGCTGTTTTCCTTTGTGCGAATGTGAAATATTCGCTCACCTTCCGCCTCCTTTATTAGTCCATTTGTTCTTAAGTTTTGCAATTGGCGTGGCTCTAGCCCTTTCCAGTATCTGGTACTTTAGAAGAGTGTGGGTCGAGTCATCATCTGCTCTTTCCTGGTAGTATCCACAGCTCGCTAAGGAAGCTTTTTAATTTAAACAAAGCAGCTATGAAAGTCCACATGTTCCGTGAGGATCTGCGTGAGATAATAGTTTAGTTTGCCCCCCGGTCGCCAAATCCTGTTTTTAATGTTTGGGATAAGAGATCGGAGAGTGCGCCCCGATGCTTCAGAAGAAATAGAGTTCCATTTGGTTTGCCGTGCCTCTGTTGCCTGTTCTCTCTATATTTGCTAACTGTAAATCGAGTTGTTCTCCCACAGTTTGTGTGCACGATGCGCCTGGATAGCCCTGAGGGCCGCCACTCTATGAGTGCTGTCAAGGACCTCTCTTGCATGCTTCGTTTTCAAGGAGGCCTTGAGCCAGACTGGGGATTCGAAAGACATATAGACTTGGCCACTGACATCAGCAATATACGCCTGCATTATCTTGGTCCGTGAATGTTTGGCAGAATTAATGTGATTGCATTGGCCGCCTTAGCCGCTTTAGCCTAATATATCTTTAGATGACTGGGGCCCGGATGGAGCTTGTCCAAGCAGCCTTGCACAACTGCCTCCTGCCAGGTATAATCTGATAGGACCCACCTTTCTTCCCATTAGCAGTATGACCTCGCTTTTCTTCGAAGCGATTAATTGTCTTGTGTATATGATTGAACTACCTTAGCCACAACTCGGTGGACAGCAATAAGCACTAACTCGTTTTTCCTGAATCCATATTGGGAATCCAAAAAGAAGTCCGTCGTTCTCCAAAAAAGTCCTAAGCCTTCTTCAATAATTGCCTCGCATCCCTTTGCCAGGGTATTTAGTAGCCTAGATGAGTCTGAATTCTCCGTTCTATTTGGGGTTGAAAAGAACCTTAGTTCACTTCCAGTTTGCAGGTATTGCTCCTTAGTCGCTGTACTCTGCACGTGTGCAACTTGCTATAAGGTCGTCGCCGCGATAGCATGGCGGTCGTCTAACGTCGGACGGCCATGCTGTTCTCGTGGCGCATACGAGATCCGAACAAAATGACTCCTCGATCCAGGCCACGCAGAAGAGAGGCCACTTCGACCTCCAGCGTACGATGGATCCGGATGACGACAGATTTTGATTGAGAGGCTTGGTACTTTACATCAATCCTGCTCTGGCGACCGTAGCAACTCCAGCGCCAAACGGCTCATGCAGCCGCTCATGACATCAAGAGATACGGCGACCTTACTCCAACACTTATTCCCTTAATCAGGTCTGGATACTTATTAAATACTATTTTGACCGCTAGGGGCGCCGCCTGGCCTGAAGCCTTAGGTGCCTCTGCTACTGTTATCGCTAGGGGCTCGTCCCCTTCTTTTGTAGATGTCTCTCGCCTGGTATATGGCTCCCTGTCGAAGCAGGGTTTGTTTAGGGCCTGGTTAATTCGATTTTTTGTGAGCACAGCCCTAGGTTTTTGTGCGTGACCTCCCCTGTACTATGTTGTACGACTTTCTCCAATCGCCTTCGATCGTCTTTCGCCGGCTATATGGCTTGCTCTTCACAATTTCTTGCTTCAATATGGCTCTACACTTTCGATAGTTAACTAAAGCTCGACCTTCATTGCTGGGGTTTGTGTGGCTTTTTTAATTCACGCCTTGCTCTGTGGTAGTTAGACCTTTACGGAGCAATGATCTTGCTTTAACAGTATTTTTGCTGCAAGTCTGCCCGCTCTGTTATAAATAGTATATCTGTAAGTCGAAGAATAATGGTATATATGATTAGAGAGATATAGATATGAGATAGGAGATAGATATAGTAGATCTATATATATTAATCATATATATTTATAGATATCCATATATATATATCGTACTATATATATATATTTATATATTATATATATATATATATATATATATATATATATATCTAATATATATATATATATATAACATATATATATATATATATATATATATATATATATATATATATATATATATTTATATATATAACATATATATATACGGACAAAAAGGAGAAGCTTCTCGACATTCAGTGGACCTGATGGAGGCGAAGAAGTATTGTATTGGACGAAACATTGATGGTACATCACAAACATAGATATTTAGTAATACAGATTTTAGGCCGAGTAAGGCCAGCTTAAGCAGGTAGATTGGGCGAGTCCTCTTTGTCGCAAATATGCGGCAGCACTTTAGGCTACCCGAAACTGCAATTGAAAGCAAATTCCTTCCTCGTTGAGGGCTACTAATTGCACTGATTGACCACGATTTTACTATTCCCTGCATAGCGAAGATGAAAATTCCCATGAAACATGTGTAAGCATATGCTGTCGTAGAAGTTTGCGCAAGGATTCGATAATAAGTACCCCGATATTTAGTTAATGAAATATTTAATCTAGGGTGACGAGCCTTTCAGATGTTTGTGACAAACTAGAAATTACATTGTTTCTTGTTTTTTTTTCTAACGGTAGCGGTTTTATTTAAATTTCAATGTGACTTCCACCATTTTCCATATATATTTTTAAGGCGGTCGATCTATGGCATCGAATCGCATCTTCAAGTCGATAAAGCGATTTGAAGATGCGATTCGTTAGGACCATCGCCTAAAATATGCCTTAGAGCCGTCTCCTCCACGTCGGCAAATCACATAAAAACGTACAAAAGTCTCATCACCTGTGACAAGTCTTGAAATCAAAGAAAAAACCGGCTCGTGGAATTGTATCAGAAATGCTTAACCCAGAAGGACCTGCGTTTCTTTTTCGTCGAGTGACAAATCAGCGGCCAGGCAGATATTTGGCTGTCGTGCAGGATATTATGAAGAGTTTTGCTGATGCTGGATGACGGCTGAAAATGCTCGTTATACGTAAATGCGTCCAGTATGGTTCATGCGCGCAATTAACAATATATATATATATATATATATATATATATCCTGAAAAATATCTTGTTAAAAGTGATGCAATATGTTGAAGCAACACACGTGTAAGTTATAAATTATATATATATATATATATATATATATATATATGTGTGCCTGCTTAGCTGTCCGGCCTACCCGTAAGTGCGTTTCAAATCCAAGTCCTGGATTGAGTCTTGTCAAGTCTCCAATGATTTCGGCGCTTGTCTGGTCCAGAGTGCGTTGGCTGTGCGGACACCACACGACGTGCGCGATTGGGTAAATGGTGTCGGGTAGCTGGTGCTTGATTGTGTACGTTGCCCACACGGCGACGACGATGATGAGTATACCAATCGTCGCAAGCATCACCCACTTTAGAGAGCCATGAAAGCACCACAAAAGTTGAAGACTAGCGCTAGAAGAAATTGCCAAATAAGAACAACAATAACAACAACATCAGCTACAACGACAACAACCACAAAAACAACCACAACGACAACAACAACCACCACCACCACAACCACCACCACCACAACCACCACAACCACCACCACCACCACCACAACCACCACAACAACAACGGTAGCAAACAATGTACTCTAGGATCTCCTAGTTTTACACGAATTGTTCGTATAGCTGTGGCCCCTCGTGATAATGACGATGAGTGTTGTGTATATCAGTTCTGGCAATAGAGGGTAGTCAGGAACGACATCGATATAGCGGCCCAGTAATGGAATAAACATTTATCCAGCCTAGATTCTTATCTAGCTTGCTTTTGCTTACGTTAGGGAAGCATGCAGACCAGTCATCTTATTTTTAGGGACAAACTCAATTTCTATCGAGAAACGGGATAGCTCCATTCGCCTCTTCAACGTTTTTTTGCCGGCTTGCCAAATATGGGAAGCAAGGCCGAAACTTTCGAAAGTGCAACTCATGGACATCAGTTGGGTTCTGCAATTTAAGATGGAACCAAGACGGCTGTTCACACACTTCGCTCTTTTCTGGCATGCGTTCGCGCGCAAACTGTTCTTCTCGATCTTAATAGTGCTTAATAGGGTTAGTCAACGTAACTTGTATTGCAGACTCTTTGAGAAACCCGTTCTACCTTCTGGTCCGTGACGACATATTTTCGTTAGAGACAACAGACCAGCAGGGAGACCCCCAGCCTCTTACTAAACGTCGTCGAGACCAAATGTGTACCTTTGTGTCGGTTTTAGCGATTTTTTCATGTTTTGGTGAATTTCTCCGACAAACATTTATTATTCCGTATTGGCTCTTGATGCCTGGTGTACTGTGCAGTGCTGCAAACCAGCGCAGGGACACGCCCGTTTTACGTGCCGTTTGCCCCGGAGTGATCTGTGTGTAGTGCACTTTCCGGCGCCAGAGTGCTGCAATACTCTCTGTGCCCACTAAGCCTCCCGAACGAGACTCTCAGAACTCATCGTCAAGGCCTCCGCTGCCGAATTGTTATGTACATATTGTTTATTTCGCAATAATTTTACATTTCAAGATGGTACATAAATACAATACAATCATCATTATATACAATTTTAACACTTTAGCGACCGTCCCACCGGGCAAGAAAGTGCAAAGACCGCCGATGCGACTGGCAGCTCGCTGCGTGGTATTTAGCGCATACCTGCGAGCAGAACCGGCAACGACATTGATCGCCAACTTGGTGAAATCCTTGAGTTGAACACACCAAGTGATGATAGCCATGTACAATGTACCTTGTGTACACGTGCCGGCTAGTGCATGCCATTCCCTCCCAAAGCTCCCTGGTGAGGTACACATCTAACTGCGCTACCTCAGCCGAGGCCTCGGTCACTTTTCCCTGCCACTCCAACAAAAATTGTTGAAGTGGCATTGTGACTTAAGCCTGACTCTGATTATTTCCACTGCCGGTCCGCAACCCGCTAGCAGGTACACAAAGCGATTCCTTGCCGTCCGCGGCAAGCAAAGAACGCGCTTCATATATATTGTGAAGCATCTTTCTAGCTGCGCAAAATTTGCGGCGGAAAGATGGCCCCACACCCTGCCAAGGCTGTAGCTCAACATTGGCACAATCTTAAGCTCAAAAAGACGCAGTGCAGCACTCAGAGACAGTCGTCGAAGATCTCTCACCTCTGTGTGAATAGAGGCAATAGCCGCCCGACACCTGTCGCCGATGTGCTTGGTAAAGGTCGTTCCCGTATAGTGCAGTCTCAGACCCAAATAAGGGAAGGAGTTGACAAACTCCAGCGGTTAGCCACAGCAGGGTATTACGTCTGCTGCAGCCAATTGTTATGTCAAACCTCCAAAGACTTTCGCCTTCGGAGACGTGAGTTGTGACAAGCTCCCGCCCCCCGGACGTGTTGCGGGAGCTTTTCACAACTCACGTCTCGGTGCGGCCGGAGGGGTAGGGAGGAGTCAGACGTTGACTCGGATGACATTCCGGAGGAAGGGCGGATTTCCCAGAATCTAGAGGCGTGCCAGTCTTGTGCTAGTTCCGAAACAAGGCAAGAGACTCGAAGAGGGGGGCGTCGGAATTCCGGCTTAGCAGCCTACTGGACGATTTGGGTATGATAGTAGAGAACGTCCTCGTCTACCGCCTAAACGAGGAGAAAAAATCCAACAAGTCTACGCTCGAAGCCTTAAAGAAGGTACTGCGACGGGCAGGTGTTCTTCTACATGTCAACGTGCCTTTAACGCAATGACTTTGAAAGTAGTTGTAGAGGCGATAAAGAAGAAGGATATTTCCGCTTACCTCCAACGGATAGTTTCATCCTACCTGGAAGGTCCGGTTGCAGAGGGGCAGAAGTACGAGCTCGCAGCTGGAGTGCCACGGAACTCGATTATTGGATCCGCGCTCTGGAATCTAGCATACGACGGGACGGCTGAGGTTGGTAATATCCCAAATAGGGTGGACATGCTGGCGTACGCCGACGATCTCGCACTTTTACTTACGGCTAGGACCGAGACAGCCCTAGGGAAGGGGTAAGAATGCAAGGTTGCAGCTGGAGCCCTGCAGGGCTCGAGCTTGAGACTCGTGCTTTGAAACCTGGTTGATGACGGCGTGGTCGAGATCGGTAGTATTCCGAAGGGGGTGGAGACGCTGGCATACGCCGATAATCTCGCACTTACTGTTACGGCCGACAAGACAGAGGCCATGTTCCTAACAGGCCAGAACAGGTCAACTAGGGTAACCCTCGTAATGGCGGGCCATCCAATAGAGATAAAAAAGAAAGCAGAGTACCTTGGGGTCATCCTCGATACAGGACTTCCGGGATCTGCACATGTGAAGTGTATGACTGACAAGATCAAAAGTGTTTCCCTGAACTAGCGCGTATCCAGCCGAAGGCCGGCGGAATGTCGGAAGCCCACGTTACGTCCACGGGACTGCTTTTACATTGCTTCGTGAAACGAGCCCCATACATGAAAATGTGCTAAGGGACGTGTGCTACTTTACCCAGATGAGTGGACAAACTTAATAAGATATCGGATTGTCTTCCCCTTGTCCGCAGCATGCGGGGTTCCGTTGTCCGCGGTTGTCTTTCTCTGTGTCTTAACCGTTCAATCTCAGGCTAAACTGTAACGCTAAAATTCAAGCATTGAATCCAGTGTTAAGAGGCGATCTGGTCCTGCTAGGTCTTCTCTCATCTTGCTAGTTCAGCTAATGACTGAACTGCTGGACATGCTACGGCTATCGCACTGGGCAGAGCACCTCGTGCACCTGCAACATTCCTGAAAAATGTGGAATTTTTCTGTGCTGCATAACACGGGATGAACGCAAATCAAACGCTCTGGTCCTAGCTCTGTAAACCCCATCAAAGTTGTAATTCCTGTGTCATTTCAGACCCCCCCCCCCCTCTCTCTAAGATATGAACTATTCTGCTCCTACAAGAATTGGCTAACCCCAAAACCCGTTTCATAAAGAAAACCGTCTATATGAGACACTACGCCGACCCCAGTTACTTTTTCTATGGACATATATCTGCTCGTGCAGGTCACGCTGCGCCCAAGGCCAAGAAGTTAACATACCTTAGTACGTGCCCATTTCTCACGGTGGCAAAATTGTCTTAGTTGTAGTTGAGACGCTGGGGGTCACTGGGCAAAGAAGATTTTCAAGGAAAAAACGGGTTACGGTGTCCAAGACAACAAATGTCTGTTGCGATTTAAATTAGCAATGCGACTGCTAAAATGGGATCTATAGCCAAATGAGGTCATCTACCCAACCCTCAAAAATGTTAGTTTTAAACCTTTATATAAATATATATATATATAAATATATATATATATATATATATATATATATATATATATATATATAAAAATAAAAAAAACGGATTTTTTAATGATTCTTTACGGATGAAACGGAAAAAAGCTTTTTGTAGCCCCTATATATTTATATATATATATATATATATATATATATATATATATATATATAGTTTAACAGCACCTACGTGTAGTTCACCAGCGTATATGAGGGATCGGTCGACGCTGACGACGAGGAACAATCGCCAGTAGGTAAACAGCTTTCAGTGTAGTCATCGTTCAAGCGGGACCTTATCTCTGTGTTGAACTGCGAATGGGATTCGTCGAAGTACCTCGAGGTATCTCGGACCACACTGGGCTGCCCTTTCCGCCTATCCTTGCGGACCACTTTGCGAACAGCCATGGCCTGAAGCTGGGCAGGCAGACGGTGATGACTGATGGGGGGGACTGATGATGAAACCCCCACTCGGCCTCCCTCCGCCTGCCTCCGCTTCGCGCGCTTGTCGCGTCCAGTGGAAGGTCGTTGGTGGTACAATTAGTTACAGGATCAATGTGGATAGACAAGCCAAGAGACGCGAGCAAATACGCCGGCCCGCGACGCCACGCTTGCGCGCTCTTTGGTCGAAACAGATGACAGAGAAGTATCCAATGGTGCCAAGTGCCGTCGAAGCGGCCAGAGAGCCACAAATCGACGCTTTTGACCACAACGTCCACTACGTTTTTCGCCGCGTTCTTCACCAGAAAATCGTTCACCACTCCCACCACGACCACCTATGGCGCGATGCTAAAAAAGCTATCTAGAAAGCTGATTAGACACCAAGCAACGCTTCGTTATCGATACACGTTCACGGACAAGTGCCCATATTGCGTCAATTTGGTCGGTGCCAATTTGGGCCCCCCAGCAGCTGACACTGTCATCACCGTGCAGAGTGCAGAGTAACGCAAAGAGTCTAATAACAGCACTTTCCGTTTGCGATGTTGACTTGGGCAACCCCATTATTGTATGAGATATATCTACATATATATATATATATATATATATCTTGTCGGCGGGACAATGCGGTTGAGATGACCAACCAACACCAACGATAAGTGATCATGGTATACCGTCCAATCATTATGACATGCAAAAACTAAGCGTAAAGAAGACGTTCTATGACGAGAACAGCCTAACAAACTAGTCGGGCTGTCGTCGTCTTTCCCGGAAGCGGACGGAGTTCTATCCTGTTAGGATTGCGGTTAGGCTGTGTGCGATGCGGACGCATTGCTACATGTCGACCGATCGTTCGATACTACTGGTCTCCCACTGTGCTCGGTATAGGCGCGCTGCTGAACTGCGCCAAGAAACGGCAACGAATGCTTTTTGTTGACGGTGATACGGCGACGCCGCTACTCGAATCGACGAATCGTTTGTCGCCATACCTGTCAAAGATGAACCTTTCTTGACGACTATTTGAGATATGTTGCTGTCTCTACATTCTTCACTTGTAGGGAAGAAGAATCCGTCCGAATCCGATCCGCATCGCCGATACTGTTCGGTTTACCAAACAGAGAGTGATCGGCAGGGACATATCTTAACAAGTTCACGTATATAACCGGTATAATGCGTGATATTTGGTGCAATATTTTGAACATAACCCGCAGCAATTGCGGCTACCAGCCTGGTAGAACCGAAGTGTAGAACTACCATTGATCGCCATGTACAATACGCCTAACGCGCACGTGTTATATATATATATATATATATATATTTCATGGCACACTCCTGAAGTGGTCTCGACCTAGCCTAAACGAAGCGGACACGTGATAGTCATAATTCGCACTCGCTAGGCACATAGGCTTAGCTAATCTTACGTGATATGTGGCCCTATATATATATATATATATATATAATATATATATATATATATATATATATATATATATATATATATATATATATATATATATATATATATATATATATATGAAGATATATATATATATATATATATATAAAGATCTCTTGAAAAAGGCGTCGATATGTTTTACCTCTGCTAAGGCTGAGCGTGTCTTAACTAACCATATATATATATATATATATATATATATATATATATATATATATATATATATATATATAAATAAATAAAGATCTCTTGAAAAAGGCGTCGATATGTTTTACCTCTGCTAAGGCTGAGCGTGTCTTAACTAACCATTTCTGTGTAGTTCAAAAGAAATATAGAGAACGAGATAATTACGTTTTATTCATCGAACTTTGTGAAAGACGTTAATTTTGTGGCTTCTCTGAACTCGCTCAGTGCTGGTTTTGTCGTTCAATAACTCCGAGTCACCAGTGGACACTTGTGCGGTCCACGAAAATCAGAACACGCATTACGGCAGGTTAATCAATCTGGTTCATACTGGCAATAACATTAACAACGTCGCCGCCAGACGTAGCAAGTGGCAACCATGATACACCTCCTATCACAGACACGGAACCGCCGGGAGACGTTTATAACTCCGCTGCCAGTCAAAAAGGCCGAGGTTGCAGCTGAAGTGTCAACAAGTGGAACGAGGCTAGGTGAAAGCATCCGCAACGGAAGGCGGATATCAAGGTGGAAGAGATTCCAGCCATGCGATACCATCGCGACAGCGGCTGCTGTCGAACGGCAAGCCACCGATCCGCCGCAACGATGGGAGAAACCGCCGAAGATGAAAGCGGCGGAAGAGGGCGGTGCAGTGTGGACAACTTAAGCGGTCTTCCTCTGGTGCTGCTGGCTTCAGTAACGAGAGCGCTGGAAGGGAAGCCATGGAGAGCGGCCAACTAATGACTCCGGAAAGGCGCACAAAAAAAGAGACACAGAGGGTTAGAGTGTCATTGGTGCGGGTGGTGCAAAGTGATGTGCGACTCGAGGCGATTATTTGTTCTGCTCATAATTTGCTGGAGACAAATTTGAACGCTGCTTGCGCTGACGTCGCTAGACGTCTTAAAGGAAAACAATAGGCTGAGAAATTTAGTTTTACACGATCTAAATAATGATTTTGCTAGTCTTACCAACGAAGCCAAACGCAGGGCGACGCTGCCGAGTTTAACCTCAGTCACAGATATTCCGGTTCAGTCCAAAGTAAGCGGCCAACGATCAGCAGTATAGAGGAAATTCTGGGGTGTGCATCCGACGCGTAGCGACACAACTACTGAAAACGCATCGGAATCATCGTTAGAACTAAAATAGCGATGACCACTAACCAAATAACTCTAACTTTTACCGTAATCGATTTTTCGACGAAACTTCGTCGAGGCCTAAAAGCCTATGGGGTGTTATTCTACAGGGAGCCCCACCAGTGCTACCGCTGCTAGTATTCAAACGATATAAACCAGACTGCCCCTGGACGGAACCGCCGCATTGTTGTCGCCGCTGTGACTCCACTAACCATATCCGGAAAGACCGCAACCAGACGGCTTGTATAAATCAAACCATAAAGCACAATGTTGCATGTGTAAATCAAACCATAAAGTTATCTGCTGTAGTTGTCCGCATCGATTTCGTCACATGAAGCAACTAATTAATTCGGTAACGCGACTCATACAGAGAAAGCCTGAAGCCACGTCAATAAGGGTCAACGCACCAGTGGCCGACATTTAGCCATCATCCGCTTTTTAAACATCCTTTCTCTGCTGTTGTTCAGAACGGAGTAAAGGTATTATATCCACGGCGATACCAAGGGCTCAGCTCCCTGTTGCAACGTTGATAAAAAAACAAAAGCAGATCACCAATCACGTATCTTAAGTAGTCACGCAAATCGGAAAAGCTATTCAAAGGGCGCTTTCGACTGCTCTTCCCAGCTTGTCTATCCAAGTGGGGCCCTCTATGGCTTGTGGCGGCGTCTCTGAAGTGTCTTTGGATGGTTTTTGCGGACAGCTCGAACTGCGTGGCAGCCCAGCACTTGAGTCGAGCATGGTGGAGCAAACTCAGCAGGCTCCTCCACAAGCTACTTCGAATATGACACCGTTGTACCACGCACTCCAGCCATGGCCACATTTGACGAACAATGGCCGTGCAGCAACTAAGGTCACTATGGGGGCCACCTTTTCTTTATTCTAATGATAAATATATAACTAGACATTCGCCAGAGGAAAATACCACTCAGGCAGAACAACACAGCGGTATAATTTACTCCAATGTGCACAACACGAGCTCCGGCACCGATCTCGTCATCAACTGCCCTTACTCGCACTATTGAACGACTGCCCGTTTTTCGCAATAATCGCAGAATACTCCTAATCGTTCCGCGTAGTATGAGATTCACAATCGCTGCCGAACTGACCAACAAGATCAAGTCGATTTGCTCGGCGAAGAACCTGGACTTGTAATCCCGTCCGGCTCATTTTGCAAGAAATGTCCTTACTATTCCTTGTCAAAAGGCAAAGGAAAGGGTCTGCGTTCGCTTGTTCGGGACAACCTTAGTCGATGCAGGAGTCGTGCCCCATTTGCAGCAACAATGCTTGCAGAACTGCAGCTTAGTGCTTAAAGTTAGCTGTATTTTCATCAGACTCCGCCTTCCGTGACAAATGCTAGCTCCAGGGCCTGCTTCCTGACACCAAGCTCTGCACCGATAAAAACATCGAGGTTCTTGGAACTCCACGAAAAAAGCGGAATGTGAAAATGATATTAAAAGGGCGGGGGAATCTTTGCTGCAAAGAATATCAATTGAAATTCAACGTGAAAGCATGCGGTCGCGATGCTAGACTCGCTGCCCTCATCCCATGCAGTAGTTTACTAGGGTTAATCTGACTGGTGTATAATGTATAAATAAATTTCAAATACAAATACAGGTTTTATTTCCGGTGACCCTAGCTTCAGCTTTATTCTTTCCATCGCCGGGCAAGCACCAAGCCAGGAGGAGATAGGAGATCTAGAGATTCTAGTCTAGATACGGATATATACCTGGAAGGTTAGTGGCCCAGCACTGCAATGACTTTTATCGTTTGATCAATAGCTTACAGCTTTGGCCAAATTATATATATATATATATATATATATATTAGTCGAAACCAATTTTTTTTTTTTTTTTACGCTTATTAACATTATATATATATATATATATATATATATATATATATATATATATATATATATATATATATATATATATATATATATGTATATATATATGTATATATATATATATATATATATATATATATATATATATATATATATATATATATATATATATATATGCAATTTGTACTTACTTTTACAGCTTTGGATCCGTGCCGGTGCACATGCTTTTTAGGGAGTACTGTTATTGTTATTGGGCGCCGGTTTGCTAGCCTAAGGTCCCAAACTTATTGGGGTAGCGCCCAAATTCAGCTAAACGCATTGACCTCCTGCTTTTGAAAAGATCATTTGGAATAAGTACCTAGAGAATGGCAAAACAATAATTGCATTTAGAAAATAAAAATGAAATACAACGTATGCGAACCATAGCATTGATTTACAAGTTAAAACACCATTTCGAAAGGAGTGTATCTTCCACGGTACACACATGCTGTTTCTGATTAAATTAGCCATATTCCAGATTCGTGACGCCACCGTGTAGTTTATGGCACTTTTCGCTATGTGGGACTCGCGTGCGTTTTTAACAACTTTTTTTTTATCAATTCAATCAATCGGTTACCTATAATGGCAAATAGAATAGGTTTAAGGCTATACTCAGAAGAGATAATCAACATTACCTACTACAACTACTCGTATAGCTGTTAGCTATTTGCTGTAATTACTGCTATTGTTTTGGTCATCCCCGTTATTGTTATGTCAAGGACCGTGCTGCATACGTATTCTGCCTCGACTATTAGAACGCGAGCCGCTGTTCAGATTCTCCCCAATGATCGAAATGAGAATCATTCGGGCAAATAATCGCATTGTTGACACGAGGCTCGCTCATCCGCTTTCTCGTTTAGATTACGTGATTATAGGCGATAAAGAGCAAATCGTCGCCTCAGGGGCCGTGATGCGCAGAATGAGGCTGTTTGGCTTAAAAGTTAGAAACTGGGAACATAGGAACTGAATCCTCTTCACGGCGGCCAGAACGTGGCTGGAATACGTTAACACAATATGGAGACAAGGGACTGACAGATGATATATATATATATATATATATATATATATATGTCTGTATATATATATATATATATATATATATATAATTTTCAGCACAGACCCTCTTGCAAACAAGTCGTAATCACACGTCGTCAGTCTATAAATACTTTAATGTAGCCCTACATAGCAGCTCTGAAGTGTCATTATTGCACAAGAATACGGCGGAATATCTGAAACAAGATAACGATCTTAGAGCTATTTGCTCACTGGAGTTTTAGTCTGCTTACGAGAACTTACTTAGAAAGTCCTTAATGGCATTGTCCTTTGGTGCAATGAAAAACTATGTGCAGCATTACGTTCAAAAGTCTCCGTCCTAAAACGGTAAGAAAAGTTGTAGATATAAAATCAGTGGTAAGGTAATACACACTAACGAATAACGTTTGTTCAACAACTTAATGCAAAAGTGGTGAAATCTTGCCTAATGTATCTTAACAGAACTTTCAGGTATCTCACTATATATAAAGCATGTGCATAAAATGTTGCTGTGTAAAGTCCCATTTTGGAAAGCTACTTTAGTGTTGTCCGGTATAGATGCCTCATAAAGCAGTTAAGTATTTGAGCATGCTCGATATGATGTACAGAAGTAAATTTCATAAAACAGTTTAAATACTCCATCTTTTTTGTAGATAGTCTGTTAAAAAAAGAAAAAAAAAAAATATATATATATATATATATATATATATATATATTGTACAGTATATTTTTCGTTTTATATTTTATTTAGATACGTTTCTATGCTAGCACTTTGGAGTAAATATTGTCTCCGCGTGAACGTATATTCATGGATTCTCTAACCTAGGATTAGCCCAGTAGTCGACAATGTGCCCTGAACAGATGCTGCATTTCCTCATTGATTGTCGAGCGACAGGCTCTGATGCAAGAAGTTCGATGCTCTCTAAGCTGCAACCCGTGGAAAGGTTAAGGCTTCTGCCTACGCGCTGAATCAACTTCAGTATAAGCGGGTTTAGACCTTCCATTGTTTCGAAAGCCAACGGGCAAAATTAGTGCGGATAATCAACCCAACCCCAGCGTATTTTCTACATTTGTTAGCCTCTGCTAGCCTGGACATATGACCTGGTTGGTCCGCATCTGCACCGACCATCGAAAGGGAATGAGTCGGTTACATATGCGTCCCAAGCAAGCATGGGACCACGCTCAAAGGGTGTTAGAGTTAGACCGTACGGCCTTTTTCCATCGTCCCTGGATAGACACGGAGGTTCTAGTACACACGGAAAACCAGCAGACCTTAGTGCTAGACTAAAAGTGGTCTTTAAAACCGAGTGGCGTGCTAGTCGCCCTGCGCTTAAGGCGCATGACAAGCTATGATAGGCCAATGCGTCCACAAAGTAACCACAACTTGCTAATCGCTTTTTTTGCAAGGGAGCTGTCCAACTGTTCTGCTCAGTTCCTTTCATCCGAAGGGGAGTCGAATAAAGACAACAATCTATCGGTCAGCTTTTGTAGTTCTACGTTATAAGCTTCCCACACATCGTTATCAAATAATGCCCTAACCCTCTCTGCAGCCTGAGTCAGTGATGACACGATTGCGGGTCCTGCCATCATGACCGCGTTTAGCATACCTAAACCGCCTAGAGAGACCGGAGGAGGCCTGTTAATATTTTTTGGTACGTAATAATGACTTAATTACATTATGGGCTGTAATATATACTTCACATTTTCCCGGGTTCAGGATCAGGCCCCTAATCACACCAAAGTCAATGACTTTTCAAATATTGTCCAGTACTGTTGGAAAGTCTTCGCCCACAACGCCGATATCCAAGTACCAGGCATTAAGGGGGGATCGCAGTGCATCCATCATTTCCTTGATACAGGAAATCATTATCAAAAATTACATGCCCCATCTTTCCCAGTTTGGGAGAGTGGCAGGTCTCAGCCCTGCCGAAGTGCAATGGCAAGGCCTCCTCCTAGGGTCTCCGCCTTCTTGATCACGGAGGTACCGGCACCAGGTAAGTATAAGATACCAGGTAAGAGCGAGCGAAAAGTGGAGGGTCCAGGGGATCACCCTGCTGAAGACCTGTTTTCAATAGCATAGTGTTATGGGGCATGACCAGGTGTGATGACTGACCAAAATTCGTCTGGTGAAACAGTAAGGGTACCCACGACTTGACGGATCGGAGTAAATGGTCTCTTCGAACGCTATCAAAAGCGTTTCGAAAATTCAGTTTGACCATTGCCGTCGGCATTTTGCGCGATTGCAGAAATGTACGGGCACAGTGTACTGCTACCTCTGTACGGCAAGGGGTAGCAAATCCTAGCTTGTGCCCGCCAAGAGCTGCTGAAATAGCATCCTTATTATTGTGACAGCCGAACCCATTTTTTTGTGCAAACATCTGTGCTCTGAAGATAAGTGACATAAAACAGGATGGGGGCGAGCCCCATCTGAGCACACCAACTACTTTGGCAATGTCGTCAGCTAGTCGCTCAGCCGTGCTGCCCAATGCACCAGACAACAAGTCGTGCAGTAGACAGGGGTCATAAAATCCAAACCGGCAGCTAAACTCCGACTGAAGGTTTTGATGGCGTGCAGTATCTTGTCGCGCGAGATTGAAGAAGGCAGTGTGACCGCCGGGGGTGTGGTTATGCTTAGATCCCGAGGAGCATGTGGGTGTTTGGAGCGGAATGCTTCCGTATTTTCGCTTACTGGTGCTAGAATATTCTCGGAGCTCACCAATCTGGCTGCACCGGAGATATCGCCTTCCGAAAGCTTGACCCTCATTCGTCCGGGGAGATCATCGTCGAAATAGGCCTTAGATACTGATCCTTTGTGCGCCAGGTTCTTAAGCCCTTTTCCCGCTGAAAATTCGCGTAAGTTCCTAGTCAATACAGACGGGGATCAAGCTTCCATTTCAGCTTGAGGGAGTCGCAGCACGACCGGAGCAAAGGAGAGCAAAGAGTACCAGGCGTAAAAGTCGTTGTCCTTAGCGACGTTTAAGAAGAAGTTGGTAAGTTCCTCCGCAACAGTAGACCTCACAGATTTCGGTAGAATGCGTAGCAGCTTGGCTTGGTGCATGTTTTCCTGAATGTCGACGAGCAGAGTGTCAAGATCAATTTCTTTCGTCAAAGCCCGATGGGATTTGAACGGCCCGTTGGCGGCGTCAGTATGCCTGACGGATACATTTCTGCAGTTATCCAAAACTAGAGACAAATGTGCGGCCTCAGTTCCGCTTGAGTTATTATTATTATTTGGCTTTATGATGTAAAGGCTTTGATCTTCTGCGAGCGGAAGGAGAGCCAATAATGCTTTCAGAGCTTCCGCAATCGTTTTTAAAGTTGCTGCCAGATTAAGACTAATACCCTCTAACATCCGAGCGACGCCTGTTAAGGCGCCCCGAACATCTCTGCGAGACGTCTTGTTACGGGTGTGCATAAATAAAGAAATATATATATATATATATATATTTATATACATGGCCTAAACGAACTTTGTGGCTGCAACTCAAAATAAGTATGATCTCTATCGTGCGTAACGCTATTAACGTTGCAACGCTGGGGCGGCGGTGGCCATCGTAGGAGCATTGTAGTTGTTAAAGTTATGGTTACGCTAGCAGTGTTCCGCATTAGACAAGCTCTGAGAGTTGTGAGGTCAATCTTTTGACAGGGGCTGCAGATCTACGACAGACTTTTTACTATGCCCGGCGTTGTCAAGCATTCCATGTTCATGTCCAGTTCCATGCACGTATTCACGTTTGTAGTGACACTGATTGCTGACGTTTCTGCTATTAGCATGCTTGTCATTTGTCAGTGAGGACCACGGGGGTTGTGAGGCTAATACTAGTCTAAATGTCTGATAAAAATCTTAATTTGCGTTTGTTTCTTGGGAGCGAAAGAAGAACTGCAAAGCTCTGCGGCATGCTCTAGGCACTGCAGTCTTAAGCGGCGGCGGCACAAGCGGCAGCAGCATGAATGCAAAAGCTGTGGCAATCGAACTAGTTTTTGACTAACTAGTCGTAGTAAGTAGGTTGCTACACAAACCCGAATGCGTCAAAGGGCAAAACGAGGGAGTGGAAAATGCACGACTTTTAGAGAAACATTTTGTGTATGGACCCGACGCCTAAAGGCTCGATGACGACTTTGGGTAGGGAGATCTACGGCTGCAACCGGCAAGCGTTAGTCACAAAAGTTGAACTGCTGGCAACGTCTTAGGTCAGTAACGTCCTAGGTCATTTATCGAAAAGCCGAAGAAATACGGAACCTTTAAACACTAACATCAACGACCACACCGGAGAACTCTATATGAACGTACTCGCCGAGACCGGCTGCAAACAGTGCGCCTTCCTGCCCCCTAACACTAACTCCTGACATTATCATATCCAGCACCCTTGAACCGCCCTGAGCATAGGCTGCAGAGGAGGAAACCTGAACTAGCTTCCCCTGGTAGCCTCGATATATAAAAAAAGGATTACGTGTGACAGCAAGTGAGTTTGTAATACCTCTATAAATATGCAATGTAGAGGAGGAGAGTTAGAAAGAGAGGCAGGGAGAGAAATAGAGAGAAAAAGACGAAATATGCATGTCAGCTAGTCGTCCAATCGCCTGACTACTGGCCTGGATCAGGGGCAAACTTTTGTAGCAGCAAGCACAAACTGACATGCTCTTGGTTGATCAGTCGAATGACTGTATATGCGCTGAACAAGGGGCGTCCTGTCAACTAAAGTAAGATATCCGGTAGAGACAGCTCTCGATAATATTATTGAAACGCCTTGAAGGCCGCCAACTGTACTTTCAGTACAACCAGTCGCGCGCACACACACACACTTATCTGGATAGAAGCAGGTAATATATAACACTCACACGTACATATAGGAGCACACACCTATACGGGTATATAACAGCCATTGTAACAGCAGCAGGATAATCTAGAGAGTTTATAGTCGCTAAAGGGATCAGGTAAGGGGGTCCGTTGTTACCGGCAATGTTTTTGTTGTACGAGTATATGGAGAGAATAGTGAGAAAAAAACCATAGTGCCGGATTATGATAGTAGATAGTGGAAAATTGTGTACACAAAAACACTTGCAAGGCTTAGGAAATGCTGAATACAAGTAATGAAGCAGCAGGGGAAAAAACTAGGATTACAGGGGAGGGAATTGGACTATTAGGGCTGGTAAGTGGATACCGCCTTTCTAAACGAGCAACTCTATTTTGCAGCAGGAGCTCTAGCCAAATTTTCTATACGAAGTTCCTCTAAAAAATACCGCTTTATAATACTGAGCCGAGGGAGCCTCTTTACACTTTGGAAAGCGCTATCTAGTTTATTTCCTCATTAGCTTTCGAAGGTTTTTATCAGTTTTCAAGGAAGTGCAATAAGCAAGGTAATAAATAAGAGGTATGGTTGCCAAAAATGCCCACTCCGAGTAAAATCATGCTTAAACGCCTTGTTATCTCACGACACTGTATATACAGCATCCAACAATTCAGCGGTCATGTCTTCGTATTTATTTTAGCTGTGTAAACAGCATTGCTTAAAGATATCAGTCAAGATACTTAAATGGAATCCGGAGCCTTTACACACAAATTTAGGCAATTTAGGCTTTCAGCAAACATATGTTTGCATCCCAAATTATTTGATTACCCCTATTATGTTCCAACTATATCACCGGTACTTCATTGCAGTATATGAACGTCTTGCAATCTCGGTCATCAGCGCACTGGCACATATGCATTTGAAGCATTCATGTTCAGAAAATTAGAGTACGGATAACCTGGGTGTAGCCTGCCTAGCAAAGGACGACCACTGATGACTACTAACGCAGGCGTCTACTGACATATTCCTCGATAGAGCTTAAATAAATAACTGTGCTATAGGTCCAAAAATAACCAGTGCGTCGATGTTTACACCCTATTACCCAACAACCGGACAGCCTACCATTTGAACAAATATTACCCTTACCGTGAACACTATAAGCAACTACGAGTATATCCGTGGCAGGGTCCGTCTCTACCTAATGTTCCATACAACCTTTCTTTGTCTGATTGGCACACATTTAAAGTTGTCGCTCTTTTTCAAGATTGTGTGCGATCGACGCAAACAGTGCTGGATGGTTAGGGAATCGCCTGTATCCCAGGTGAACTCATAAAGTCGATCGCAGATTCGAAGCACTTGCAAAACGTTTTACCTTGGTGGCATTTAGTCTACAAACCGCACTAGTAGCTATATGCGCTGTCCCAGCGATGCTTTCTCCAGGAAAACACGCCGCTTTTCAGGCTGCTTACTCGGCAGCATTTGCATGGCTAATACAGGATAGAAAGTTTGCATTATGGTGGCACATCTAGATTGCTGTTGTTTTATCAGGGGAACGCAATATGCACTACCTAGAAAGCCGTAGCTTTACTGGCATTGTGGCCGTACACAGTATCAGTATGCATTTTATCAAGCGCGTCTTCATTCCCCAGATGGCTGATAATTTCATGGCGTGACAATGGTTTTTAAATGTTTTTGTCTTGTTTTTAGTCTGTTTGCTTTGCAAGCACTGTAAGTGATTCGCTCTGGCTATATATATATATATATATATATATATATGCATATATATATATATATATATATATATATATACATATATATATATATATATATATATATATATATATATATATAATATATATATATATATATAGCATGCGCAAATGCGACCTTACAGTTCCAGACGTGCAGCGCTGCTTTGAGGCAAACTGATGTGACGGCAAAGATGGGTTTGCTGAATAGTGATGCTGATGATGGCAGCGTCGATGATCATGTTGATGACAACGACGAACCCCGACTACGGATACACATACATACTTCTGTTGGTGTGTGTAGGGATTTGTACGCATGTGCGTATTTGGGCGGCGTGTGAGTGTGTGTTTCCCTATAGTATTGTGATTAGTGGTTGGATATGGGGGCAAATAGCGTCACTCCCAATGTTGACGCGCAAGCGCTTGAGAAACAAATTATTCCGCTCCAGTTGTTGTTTGGCGCCCCTCGCCCCCCCGGCCTCCGCACAATCCCGCTTCCTTCTTCCCCCCGTTCCCTCGTCTGCCCCTTCACCTACACTCCGCCCACAAGGATGATCGCCTACGATGATCAACTTCTATTAAAGCTCGAATTGTAGTCGTGTTGATTTGAGCGACTAACGCTCGGTCTTGGGGAAAAAAAACGGAGGCGTTACCGTTCGTAGGATCGAATCCTGTTCGGGTGAGTTGAATTCTGTCCTACACCCTCATTGTTACATCGGATTGAGCACTGCACTGCTGTTGCACTCCTCTGCTGGGGAAAGCCGACACAATTTCAGTATGAGCACGGTGACACAAAGGCAAAAAAACGGTAAAGACAAATTATGACACATCGTAGTAGTTTCCCACTGGCCATGTAGGTTCGATTATAGCTAGACCCATCTCACCCCACCTGGCCTTCCCAGACAAACTCCGATGAAATGACCTGCACGGCCATACCGCCGAGAAGGAAGGTCGCAATGAAAGATTTGAGCTCCGTGTAAAAACCTTTTTGTATTAAGGCTCGTTTTTTGGGTCCTATAAGACTAACTCCGTCGTGGCCGTATCGCGCTGGAGGCGCCATGCCTAGGGCGGAGCCGTCTCCCAGGCTCCCGCCCGCCCGCGTCAGGGAGACGGCATTCTCTATCGTCGTTGTCGTCTTTGCTGCTTCTGCTTCAATGGCCTACGGTCGTTGACCACGGCGTCGCCTCGAAGGCGTCGAAATGACTACGCAAATCCGTTCCGTTGACTACGATCCCGCCGCTGGCCTGCTCTTTTCCCACCCGTCTACTAATACTGCTTCTGCTGCTGCTGCGTTAGCTTTTGCCGAAGGGGAGAAGTCGGTGGACAGGGAGGAAGGCAGGCAACCATTTGACGCACAAAGCCTACAAAAGAGCCCCCAGGGTCATTGAAGGAGCAAAACATCTGTGTGGCAGAAACAACATTGGAAGCCATTGCAGCCGCCCCAGCCCAAGCAGCAGCCACCGATATAATCATAATAGAAGTAGACTGTTAGTAGTGCTACTTATAAAAATAGACTTATAGAGTAGTTTGTAATCATATGGACATTAGTAATAGTATTCGAAGTGGTTGTAGGAGACGTAATGTCAGGGTTAATGTTGTTAGTAGTAGTAGTAGTAGTAGTAGCAGCGGTGGCGGATATAGCAGGCTATAACCAACCAGTCAACCAGGCGGATCTTCCGCCTCAACGGCTGGCCTATGTATTAAGGCGAACCGTCTGCGCTGTCTGCCAGGGAACAACGAACGAGAAACCAGCCGCACTAGCAGTATTACTAGAGGTAGCAGTAGACCGACTCGTAGTCGTAGAAGTAATACTAGTCTACCTCCCATCGCAATGGAAGAAGTGAGGAAAGTCATCAAAAAAGTCCGGCCGCGCAACCGGCACGGATAAACTATAATCAACTATAAGCTTGATAAATAATCAACCCGGACGGACTGACGGACGCACGGGAGGTGGGTAGCTCCGGGAGAAGCAGTTAAAACGCTTCAAACTCAGAGTCACTTGACAGACTGTTTTTCGGATGAAAATGATCGAAGCTATTTTGCGATCGGGCAGACCTTCTCTGACTGCTGAAAGGAGGCCCATCTAATCGTGATGCATCTGAGAAACAGTTACGCTAAGTTTAGACTCAGCCGGGCGGTTACTACAACACGAGGGACTTGTGTAGGATGAGTGACAACACGCAGCGTAAGGTCTAACGCATAGCGCAGCCGAGCAACGAATGGCCAATAAGCCATGCTTTTCGGTCTATTGATTCACTCAAGAAGACGCCGTAGCGTTCGTGTCTTCTTCGCTGATTGGTCGGTTCAAACTACGCATTAAAACAACATGCGTTGCCGCTGCTGCGGGTTAGGTACGTAGGTCGGACGACGACGACGACGACGACGATGTGTATAGTTGTGGCGCCACGAGTCGGCGGTGCACGTGGTGGCCGCGTGGTTGGACTATCGCCATATTGGCCAAAGGGGAACCGTCGCTACAATATTTATGAACGGGCAGGAGCGGCGCCCGTATTTCAACCTGAACCTAAAGAAGCATAACATTGTACTCTCCAATGAAGCAAGGTACATTGGGGTAACCCTAGATAGCAGCCTAACAGGCACTCCACAGATGCACTACGCGGCTGCAGACGCCGCCAAAGCCATAACAAATCACGTTTAAATTTCTCCCGCGCACATGGCGCCTCTGACGGCCAGAGGTGGTTTGACTATTGTAAATCGAGCCATGCTAAATGCAGCCCCGTTGTAGCATGATTCACGACTTTACGATTTACATGCTGGCTCATGGACAAAGGCAGTCAGCCCTCAACAAAACTGCACCTACCGTTGCGGTCTAGGTATTATGTTCCACATTATCTAGGGGTTCTGGAGACCACAAAACACTAAGCCGATTACTTACGCTTCTAGATAAAAATTTAATCCGAAAATCGACACATGAAATTTAATGTGAGCGGAGACCCAGATGGGCTAGCCGGGTTTTTGGACACGCTCTTTTATATTAAAGAAAAAAGAGTGGTTCAAATGGCGGAGAAGTTTTCCTATCCGCTGGCCCAATTCCGGGACATATGGGAATACACGGGACATGATAAAGTCATTAAATATTTGCATGGTGTCGGACGAGCTCCGTCGTCAGTATACATTATCTGTGCTTTACAAGCATATGTTAGAGTTATATATGGCCTTTATCGCGGGTAGAGCGCAGCTGGCGAAGCTCTGGTTGAGTGGGAACTCCTTGTGACATGCAAACAGATGACACATGCGCACTTGAAGGATACTGAAAGCGGGAGCATTATTAAGGACTTCGTGGAGATCGCAATCATCAAACAGAAAGACCTGGTACAAATCGCAATGCTCACGCTCTGACCGCGCAACGCTACAGTAGTAACAGGGTTTATAATGTAATTAAAGAACGATACCAGTTTCTCGTCGCGTCACGATGCCTTTAAGTGGAATGTTTCTTATTGGGTATTATTATGCTAGCAACATAGAGATCGAATGCCACATTACCCGTCCCGGGTGTGCCTAAAAGTATTTTCCCGCTCACCTAAAATAATTAAAAGGTGGCAATACGAGTAGTTGTACAGTCACCGCTATGCTAGTGGACGAATTTAAATGGGAGCAGGGCATCCGATTGATGGAAGGCATAATGAGAAGAAAAAAACGAACTGGAAAGACAAGGAGCTGAAAGGATGAGACGACGAAGAGATGGAGCGAAAATCCATTTGGCCGAAATCCAACATTAGAAGAAAACAATTATAAACGGAGAACACATTAGAAGAGAACAATTATAAACGCATAGAAGAACCTCTATTTTTAGCGAAGAAAAACGAAAGTAGTTCCGATGAAAATGTTTGTGACATAAATTCAGTAGAATAGAGTAGTTGTAACTTGGTCATCAATTGCATATTTGTCTTTGCCCCGCAAATTACGAAAACAAAAGTTGTTCCGATGAAAATAGTCGTAACACGACACATATCTTATTTCTAAAAAAAATTGTGGTGGATAAAACAGGCAGGGGCAGCAACGCCTGTAGCACTACATATTTGGTGATCCGTGGCTGGTATCCGGAAGGCACGAACGAATCAAGGCGAGTACAAACAAGTGGGAAAAACTCACCCCGGCTTGCACAACGACCTGTTTCGACCAGTTATAATGTACGAATCAGGCCTGATCCTGTACGGACCATAGGACTGGAGCGTCTTTAAAATGCCCAGGGATTGCTACCTGTGGAGACTTTGACAATGGACAGGGTCAACTGTTACACTGCTATCTGTTCGTGCTCAACCACGCGAGGCGTACTATGGAGTCTTAAAAAAGCACCAGGACCGCTTCTGTTCGGCATTCGTAGAATTAATACTCACTATGTTTAGGATGATAAACACACACATACCACACATGTATATATAAATATGTTTTCGTATGATATTATTAAGTATTTTGTTTAAACGTAGTCCCGGAACTTACGAAATCGTATATATATATATATATATATATATATATATATATATATATATATATATATACAAAATAAAAAAGATTTACAGTTCAAATTAAAAATGCTTAAAGTATATATATATATATATATATATATATATGAAAAAAAGAGGTTGTCCCAATGGATAGCAAATACTTAGTAGGCATTGAAGTATATATGGATGCGTAGGCAACATATATGCTGCCGCTCTAAGCGCCCCTAATATAAAAGGGTGACATGTGTTTTTAGGTATATATGCCAAGCGAACTGTAAATCAATCATATATATTAAAACAGATTTACAGTTAAAATTAAAAATACGTAAAGTAAACAAAAGCTGTGTTCAAGTGAAATAGTACAAAACGACACCGCGGGTATAATGGAAGTATCCAAAAGTAACCACCGGAGGCTTTAGCGCAATTTTCCCAGTACTTCACGAGCCAAAGGTTTTCTTGTTCCCAGAATACTTGCAGCTGTAATAAAAGCCAGTCCCCCCACTGTGTCCTTCAGTTTGTCGTCCAAGCTAAGGCGTCCGAGATGTTTTTTAGCGGAACTATAAAAGTCACAGGGCGATATATATATTGGGGCTGTAGGGCGAATGATCAACTTGAGCTTGGCCAGTACACTTTGTGTAACCTTAAGGATGCATAGACTTGCTCTATCGTGGATCAGAACTACCCCCTCGGTGGGTAGCCCAAGCCGTTTGCCCTTCATGGCTGTTACGTAGGCTACACGTTGTCTCGCAGTAAACGTCACTATTGATTGTTGACGTTCTCTGCCCTCGAGGCATTCAGTGAGTATCGGACCTCGGACGTTAAAAAATATTGTGAGCATCTTTCTTTCTGAGGGCACAGCTTTGCATTTCATGAGATGAGCTGACGACGCATGCTTCCATTTCTCTTCAAAAAGACGGAACTTCGTGATATTGGAGCAATTGTTGCAGTGCTTGTCCTATACGCAGTCAGCTTTTGCAGTTCGCTGCGGTTTCGTCGGAACTCACTAAGCGTACACCTTCCGACAGCCCCACACGTCGTGCACAATGTTCCACGCTGTTCCAACGCTGGCCTCCACCATTAATGCCAACATTCGCATTGTGCGACGCCGATGACTTCACACCAGGTTCTTCACTTTGTCGATAAGTTCGGCCGTGATTATCGTGTTTGCCTAGCCTGATATCGGGTCATCACTTAAACAATCTTTGCCTTACGGTAGCAGGCACTTCAATTTCTCACTGGTTTGTTAGACAAACAGCCTTTCCCGAATACGACCACCACTTGGCAACGAATATCGGCCGGTTGAACATCTTCAGTTTTTTCTTCATTTTAATTAGCTGGACTCCGTTATCCGGTTGAATAATTTGCGACGTCTAGACCACTCTAACTGCACATATGCGATCGTCGTTACTAAGGCTAAGGTAGTAATAACTAGCATGCAAAACAATATATTCCTGTCTAAGTTTACATGGAGTTATATTATTTGTGTTTTTCTTTTCAAGCCAAATTGACCAAGTTAGGAATGTACTGTTTAATTTTAAAGTCAAATTGGGTAACTCATATCTGTGGAATACAACATTTATTGATAGGCTCGAGCAGCCATATCTATCATCCACGCTTTGTCCTGAAGTGGGTATTCTTCTTGCAGTGTTTGTCGGTCCTTAATCTGCACGTAAAGTTGTGCCAGCTTGTTTACGACTTACTCGCTCAACACGTGTCCGTTGTCTTGCCGTCGACGTCGAAGCGATTGCGTTATTCCCTTCTAGGTTTTAATAATTTTATAGGATATATATGTTAAAGTTTATTTTCCGTATAATACATTAGGTATATGTTACACACATCAACTAGCTAAGCCAATGCGCATTGTGACTGTCACGTGTCCGTTTCGATGAGGCCAGGGCGAGACCACTTCAGGAGTGTGCCCCAAACGGAGGCAGCGTTTCCACGTTTTATAGGATATTAAAACATCTCAAAATTTGCCAATAAGGTGCAATTGTGCAAGGCTTTGCAAAATTAATCGAGTGCAGCTTTATAGCTAGCCCACATAACTTATAAGTATCAGATTTGTTTTATATAGGAAGATGGTTAACCTGTATTAATGAATAAAAATGGCGAGTATCAGATTTAGACCTGGAGTTGTAAACTCAAACTTCATACTCAAACACGTTCTCATAAACTAGAACAAATAGTGGCGTGAAAGACAAGACATATTTCCTCCAAGAACTTGTTGAACCAGGCTACGGCTCAAACTAAATATTATAAAAATGGAGATGTGGGATACTATACTTAGTAGCTTAGTATAGTACATCGAGTGCCTTGAATTTAGAAGCTTAAAGCTCATTTTGCTTATATTCTTAAATATTGAAACAAATAATCATAACACAAATATATATATATATATATATATATATATATAAACACGTTAAGCGCTAGCATAAGCAACACCGGCAATAATTCTCCACCTAGTCCCTACTATCCGAGGTGGTGATTTGCCCAGCGGAGGATGAACGATCAGGAGAGACAGCTGTCGGCATTTATAATTGAGCAGCTTTGTTGTCGTACACACGTCACAGTATGATCACATGGTAGAGTCGTTAATGCTTGTTTAACAAGCCATCTCCTATTCTTAAGGTTTATATATCTCCCGCCTTTTCTCTCTCTCTCTCTCTCTCGATCTTGTTCACTCGCGTTCTCT
Organism: Dermanyssus gallinae; assembly: GCA_003439945.1. Taxonomy (NCBI): domain Eukaryota; kingdom Metazoa; phylum Arthropoda; class Arachnida; order Mesostigmata; family Dermanyssidae; genus Dermanyssus; species Dermanyssus gallinae. Next base: position 2,584,612 of record QVRM01004733.1, read on the forward strand.
CTGTGTTTTCTGTCCTAATTCCGCGGCTTCCATGACGATGGGAGCTGGCATGAAATGACATGCCGCGCTCCGTGTCCAGGGAGGAGGGATTTGCACCGGCCCACGTCTGCCAGGGATTTACATAGTAATCATAACCATGCACGCTAACTGGATGAGAGGAAAGCAGCCAAGAACCAGACCAACGTTCAAAATTGTTGCGCGCAAACAAACGACCTGGAGAACCGGTCCGGTGCATGTCTTTATTTCTATCCGGCTGTTTTCGGCAGCATCTTCACGCTGTAGACATTTGCGATTATGGTCAGTCTTTTCCGTGCGCACTACAATGCGAAAAATCTTGTCCTGCTAATACATGCTTGCCTACGAAATGTGGCGCGTCTTTTAAAATAGCGAATGGTAACTTCTTCCGGCCACGGCTGTTTGTACCGGAAACGGTCGCCAATCTTCAATGTGCACCGCTGGCCGCGGCCGTCACTTGCGTATGCAGATTGCCTAGCCGATGCGCCGCTCGCTAAAGAAAGGGGAATCATTCCGGACGTTATTAGTGATAGCCGATACCCAAAGGATACGGCTTCAGGAGCTCGCTTATATTAGTGAGAATTAGCACATACACCCCATTACAAGGTCGTTCGTATATCCGCTCCAAAAGATGGAAAAAAGCGTGCTGAAGAAGCTCTCCCATATGCAGAAAATTCAACGTGCCGTTAGTTTACTGTTCAACTTGTACTAAAGGCTACATCCGCCTGGCCATTAACTTGGTCGACACCTCCTCCTCCTCCACCGATAGATGTGCTGCACTACGCATTAATTTTTCACCATCTTCGGATGTTATGGGCATATATTACTTATCGGTTGCAGACGGCAGATACGAGAGCATATACTGCTCGAAGTTAAGTATTTATAACCCTGAAATTATCTCAAACGTTAGATGATTTTAAAATTGCTGCAATTGTTTCTGCTAGAATGAGACGTTTTGCAAAGCTGCTCGCTAATGCCGCTTATATTCCATTAATTTACGCCTGCCTCAACTACATTCGTGATAGAGCAGCACATGCCTATCTAGATCCGAACTAAACGTTATTGCACTTTATATCTAAATTAAAGCAATTATTTCGGTGATATTTTACCGGTGCCGTTAGGGACACTCCTGAGGAATATTTTCTTTAATGGAGTCACCATCAGCAGTAATTACACTTTCCATCTTGGCGCGAAAGCGCCACAGGCCTTTGTCAAAGTTAGCGGATTGAGATTCTTGAACGATTTGACAATGCCTCTGCGTAGCGCTTCTGTGTTTGCATGTCAAGACTTGTTAGACCCTCGCTAAACAGCGCCCTATACGTAGAAGTCCAGAGGATTCAAGTCTGGACCGCTAGGGGGCCACATCGTCTTATCCCAGAACGCCGTCATGTTGTCCTGCAGCCAGCTGTGATCCTGGACGAGGTTGCTGGTGTGGGCGGGAGCGCCGTCTTATTGAAACACATATAGCTTTCCATTGGACACTCCATCAAACTTTGGTTATACCACCCTTCGCAGAACACGTAAATACACTTCCATTGTTACGTTTGCGTATTTGTCAAACAAGTGTGGGGGCATCGCGTCTCCTTCATTCGACACAACACTTAGGGCGTGCACATTGCAGGATGTTTGGTTCTATGCACGATTGGTGATGTACCTAGGTCCTTTGCGAGCTACCGGTTATTTTTCGGGTTATGTTTTTGGTCAATGGTGAAGATTTGTTCGTCGGATAAAAATTGAAGATGCCCCGCCGTTTCGTGTCTCAAAATATTTTCTTGATTTTCGCGGCCTCAGACAATATCTGTCCGACTTTGAACGTGTAGGACTTGTAGCGCAGTTCTTTGTTGATAATCCGACACATAGAACAGACACTTATATTAGATTTGATCGCTAAACGGCGCATAGATAGACTTATATTCTTGCAAACGGAGTTTTGCACCATTTTGATTACATTTGGCGTCCTCACTTCTTGTCGGTGGTTGTGAATTTTCCTAAGCGAGATCAAAGTACGGGTAAATTCTAGAAGTCTGTCGGTTGCACAGCGACGGACTCTACAGAACCGCATGCGGCTTTCTCTGCAAAACAACACCATCAAATGTTTGTCCGTAAAGCCTTAAACAACTTCTACAAAGAACAAAACCTCACTCATAAACATAATTTTGTTCTCGGACAGCTAGTAGTCATTTGATCCAAACGATTTTACAAGAGACACGCAAGATTATGACGTCTTCCGCGTCTTGCAAAATTATTGTCCTAAACACAAACAAAACCATCCTAGAGCATGGCGCATTTCTTCGTCATATTATATTATACTGATACGCATGCAGTTTGGCAGCAACGACGATTTATTAAATCCTCAGATCTTCCTTCGACGCCCATTCGTTTCTTCTTCTCATATTAGGGCAGCCAATATCGCCATGGAGTTCCCTAGTGGGACGTTTAAATACGTATAGCTGTTGGAAGAAATGCTGGCCTCTCAAACGGCCGTCACTCTTTCTTGATATCATTTCGCTAGGTCCTTTAACATATACGAATTGATTTAGCTAGACTCCCGTACGTTCCATATGCTATAAGTATCACCTCGAACCCGAGACGAAGGACGGCATACTTAAGCCTTTTCCTGGCTCCAGCTTTGTTCTTAGTCACACTGGCCCTACAAGTCGCGGAAGCTTCCTCAGAGACGCACACCGTGTAAGATGTAGTTGCATTTCGAACAACGCGCTTAGCTTTTCTAACCATTTTACCTTCGCGTTTAATTAAACATAGAACGGATCGTCAAAAGCCGCTTGCAATGGTTTATTTAAGACGTTTGTGTCGTGGAAACCTCGCCAGGTTTCTGCCACAAGCAAGAGAGTGTGTTCTCACCGTAAGTACTGGGGATCCACACAGGCTACAGTCATGTTCCTGACAGAGTTCTTTGCTAAGTCGAAAAATAGCACCTATTTGAAACTAGCTTGCTTGTAGTAGCGTACCGATCTGCGAACCTGAGAAAGCCTCCAAACAGCGGTAGCCGAATATATGCTTGGCCGCTAGACGACCGGCTTGTTCCTCGACCGTAGCGGCTGACTCGCTCTCCACGCACTACCAATCAGCTTTGTGTCTAAATTGTGTTGTAACTTCCAGTATATAGCATCATGATTATTAATGATAGCTGCGATCGACAAGAATACCTTGAAACGTGGCTCTTGATGAGACTGCGTTCAGATAATCTGTGTTGTGCTAGATCTTGCTCAATTTGTGACTAAATAATGTGGATTGCATCAGTGGGTTTTGACCTCTCCTAAAGCCAAATTGTTCCCTTGGAAGAGCCTTTTTAGCAACGAGCTCAATCTGCCGAATACCCGATTTGCATAAAATATTTTTCAGTGTGCGTTCTAAGGCCACTCTACGGCAGAGATCAGGATCTAGTTTGGCATCACCATGTCTGTCTTAGGACAGAAGAGAAAGAAATCGTCTTTTTCAGTGGGCCACGGGCGGTATCGATGTCTGGACTTACCTCAAGATCGCCTACCGCTCTGTTCAACAGATCAATATATATATATATATATATATATAACCAAAGAGGAAACGTTGGACAATCCGTCTCTCTGCGGATCAACGTAGCAGGTTGTGTCGGTCTCGCTAAATACCGAGAAGATTGACAACGACGAACACTGGTTTGCGTCTTCGGGCCGCTTTATCGAGAACATAGAAGCTTATAACTTCACGGTTGACAAGGGAAGCAACAAGTCGATGTTATATTCACGCGCGTTCGCACGTCTTAGACCAACATTTTGCATCACCTGAAGCAGCACCTTGTATTTTTACTGTGAGTCTTACAATCGATTATGTTACCACCGCATTTAAGTTACCACCTGCGATAGTTGCCTTGAGGTCCAATCCTAAAAATCCAAACCTTACCGCTTCAGCAACTTCGGCGGATTCGAATGTGCGTGGGGAATAGAATACAGCTTCGTTTACTCTCCCAGCGGACAATGTAGTATTCATATTTTCTAACCTATTGCATTGGTGGTAGGTAGATAGGTGACCCACCTTCAGGTTTTCCCCGACCTCCAGCAGGTAAGACAGCCAGTTGGTAAAACCCCCGCATATTATTGATATGCAGTTCATCACACTGAAATGTCTTCGTGAGGAGTGCAATATCAACTCACGTAAACATGTCACCACGTGCAAGATCCACTGCCCCAGTAATTCCCTCCCAATTCCAGATGAGCACTTGTAGAATTACGCTTGTCTCTACGCTTGCCTAAACCCAGCGATGTGGAAGCTTCCGTTCGGCCAGAATTCAGTTTGCGTAATCTTCGTCACGCAGCACCACACAGAATACAGCATCACCACCAAAATGCGCATGTAACTTCCAAATCACTTTCACAGTTCTGCCTCTGCCGGTTAGCCGCGCTTGCAGTCCAACCGCCGACTTCTTCTGCGCCAATCGTGCGCCACTCTGAAGGCGCAGATCTTCCGAGGTCTGGCATAGACTCCTGATTCGCCAATGCCATCGGTTGCGCTGCCCTTCTGCACTGGACGTTTTGTTTTCTCGTCGTTTTCAAACCACAACATGGTCATCGTCTGCCTTCTTTTTCGATTGTGGGTTAGCTGTGTCTGCTATCAGTGGTGTTGTTATCGTAAGTGGCGACGTCGTTGTACCACCACATGCTGGTTTTATTTCAACAACAGTGCCTTTTAGGTTTCATCTGTCGTTACTTATTTTTGGAGAAAATGAGCTTCTCTTTGTGCCTGCGGGGTTGTTTTTGTTGGTCTCTTCAGCAGGCTTCTTTGACCGTGCCTCATTGACGTCAACGTCTTCTTCGCCGTCCGCCAGCCATGCTTTCTTGTTCTTCCGTCTTGTCCGCGTTCCGCTGCTTCTTTTATCCACGTTAATTTTGTCACTTAGCGTGGAGTTCAAGCCGCCTGTAATTGTAAGGGGTGCGGCAAACTTCTCCTGTGGGATTGGCTCGACTTTAGCAACACGCTCCTGCAGTTCCGAGAGGGCTAACCACAGTTTCACAAAATTCCACTGTAGTTCACTTAGCAGGACTCTCTGTGTTCCCTAGGTGTCAGGCTTCGCACGCAGCAGAATATGTATATTTGGGGGGCACAGAGTTTATAGAACCCCCGTGAAACATTTTTAGCAGCCTCTGCACACCCCTAGTTGTTCACACATTTTTAGCGCACACTTTGAATATCCGAATCACGACTGCTGCCAGACAAGAGCATCACATATCTAAAATAAAATTAATTGTTTTCACGGTCTAATTTTCAGTCGGCGCTTATATTTACTATAAATATATATAAAAATACGTAAAAAAACTATATATCTCGCAAAACATACCAGACGCTATTCTTCTAAAAATGCTTGTTTTTTTAAGAGTTAAGTATTTTCAAATAAAAACCCAAAGCAAATGTGCGATTTTAAGTTTAAAAAAAACACGCATTTGTGTTCCGATCAGACCTGATTATACACTTGACAAACGAAGTATAAATATAACCATGCAGAATAGGCTACTTCGAACACTTCCACGGTTTACTACTTTTTTTCTGTTTTTTGCTTTAGTGGCTTGCAAAACGAGATAGAGTGGGCGTGCCAATATGGCTGCACGCAGCCCAGTCATAGGACCCCAGCCCCTATTGTGATCGATCGATAGTGTTGTGTCAAGGTTGGTAACTTTTTACTTATATAATGGAAGGCGTCGTGCACTCTCCATCCCACTATTGTAGGCGCTAGTTATTTGATTTATATATATACACACATATAAATATACCGCGAAAAAAAGAGACAGTTACCTATTTTTGCCACATTACACACATTTATTACAACCTATCACGTAAAAACTACAGTGATACATGCGCATAGGGTAACAGCGGAGACTTCCATCGACATTTGGAGTCTCGAATTACTTTGAAACACGAGATCTCCACATTTTGCACAGCTACACAGCAAAAAATTACACAGCCGCTAGCAAGATGCATGTTGCTAGCGGCTGTATGGTTTTGTAAGGTATACAAAAAAAATGAATATATATATATATATATATATATGCTGGTTATAGTAAATGCGTATAATGTGGCAGAATTTAATAGAATCAAAATTACTACTAATTAATACTTGAAAGCTTACAGTCGCATGAGGCGCGACGGCAGCAACCAGCGGTAGCAGGGGCCAATCAATCGGCTCATGCATATCTTGCCCTGGGATCCACGGAGATTTAGATCACAGAGGCACATTGTCATATATACGAATATACACAAAGGTCTACCGCCAACAAATTAACACGTGTACATATCGATAGAGATATACGTCCGCACGCACGTTTGCGGGTGTATATACAGGCACACCCACTTACCGAACGGCACTGTGTATACAAGATTTGATCTACTGCCTAATTCGATCCGAAGCCAGTTGGTCTACTATCGGCACATCACACATTTTATAGAGAAGCTTCATTGGGGAAATCGCATTACTAATATCAAGAACGTATAATAATGATTTTTGTCGCAGTGGGCGAATCTAGCGCACAACTTCTTCAACGGTACACTAAACTCTTTAAAAAGTCGGTGCAACGTCTACCCGAAGACAATTGCATGCACTGAACCGTACATCGTGTGAAAATTGGGGAAAATATTCAAGAGCGAGAGCGGAGAAAAGACTCAGGGAGGAGGCTTAAAAGCATTATCCTATTGCAGGAACTTAGCAGGGTGCTTCTGGTGCCAGGAGCAATCCAGATTGCTATGAACGCAGCCTGGTAGACTTATTAAGTTCAGGGATGCTGTCACTGCAGAAGAGAAGCGGAAGACCTTTGTCTAACGAGCCGTGCAGGCCAGCAGGTTGGCGCTAGAATACGTTGGTTAAACGGTTGGTTAAGAAATCGTATAAGAAACAAGGTGCTGGGAAAATAAGGAGTTGGCAGCAGTAAAGGATTCTAAAGAACAACCACTTACATGGCTGAGGCGAAAGGGGAGGAGGTAATGTTCAGAAGAGACGGGCAGGCTAGTTGAACTTTTCGGGAGAAAATTGGCCAGGTCGGATACAACCATGACAGCGTCGCTAAAAATGAAGGCCCCTGGGATCAAACAACAAGGATCTGGGTAATGAAGACAATCTCTCTCGGGGAAGTGATGAAAGCAATCGATAGAGCACCATAAGAAAAAGCGCACAGAAAGGATTTGATAAGGAATGAACACATAAAAGAGATCGAAAGTGGTAATTCAAAAGAGCCGCATGCCCTGCCCCACTGAGGTGGGAGATGGTTTTATGAGGAGATTCACACTTTATTCATCAGAGAAAACTTGTTGTCACTATTAAGTACACGTTGAAGAAGTTGTGATATAGGAGCTTCGGAAAGTAGAAGGATTTCTTATCTCTCTTTATTTTCGGCCACCAGTTTAGTCCGCATATTATATGTCTAGGGACTATGCGAAGGTTTTCTGCAGTATTTTCTTGTCACTGGTAATTTGATTTGCGGTTTTCTTGAAGGTTTGTGATCCGTTGTCTGTATGGTGGGCACTGCGTCGTAGTAAAATCCCTGAGCGTGTGTTTAAAACTAAGACACAGTAAGCACTGTGGTACCAAGCTCATTTTGTCCATACGGCACCGGGTCCAATTATGATGTAAATGTCGCTGTCTTAAGAACAATTGAGCTTCCTTGGAAGGCTCTTGGCAATGCATGAGTAGTCGCCTACTTGGGTTGAGCTTTTTTAAAATGTCCTTCGGCTTGATCATCTAGGTCTCGGATTATGACAGCTTTGGCTGTAAAACCGCTTGGGCTGCCGCGCCCAAAGATGCTTTCTTTGTATTTGTTGGAGGAATTTGCCAGTGGCATCGGAAGTAGTATCTCGTACAATCAGGCGGATTTCGTTTGTAACTCTTCTTGAAGCTGCTTTGACGGCTACTCCGGCCGTGGCTGTGTCGGCCTGTTTTCTTTTATGGTTTTTGACTTAGATTTATAGGATCATGCCTGACTATTAGATGAATTCTTGCGTCTTGCTTCAATATATAGCTACGCTACCTCCCTCGATTAACATGCCGAGACCAGCTGACAACAGTATAGATATCGGTATGTTATGCATACGCAATAATAGAGAAGTAAATGTCATGATCATAAATATACACATATTTTACTAATGTGACCCGTCGGTAAGTTTATTTAACTACGTTGTCTGTTACAGTTGTAGACACAGTCTACTACATCGTACCCTCTTTAAAATGCACTGCGTCGGACAATACAAGGTGTGAATGAGTCCAACACAGTTACATTCCATACCAGTGGTGCCCCTGACTGGAATTCAATATCATACAATCAGGCTGTTTTCGTCTTCGGAACAGGCCCCGTGGCTAGAACCGCTGGGAAAGCAGGCCAGTGAAGGTGATACCAGTACGCCGACACCAATACATATAGTAATGTCGTCCAGCAGTGTACCCGGAGGTTACGTATATTAAGTTGGTTCATAAGTCCGGTCGGATTTTTTGCCCATTTTTGAAAACACATGTTTCGTGCGAAAAACGGAAAGCTTTTATTGAATGCTGTGTTGCCCATTTTGTTCAACTACCTTAGCCCAACGTTCAGGCAAGGTCATGATTCCATTTCTCCAGAAGGTGGCGTTCTGGCTTCCGAAGTAATTTTGAAGGGAACGAAACAGACGATAATCCGATAGAGCAAGGTCAATAAGACTATACGCAGAATGTGGCAAAATATCTGATCCAAATCCCATTAACTTCTTGGTGGTGAGCAAAGATGTGTGCGGTCTTGGATTGTCGTGGTGGAAAGCCACTTCTCGTCTGTTCGCCAATTCCGGCCGCTTCTGGTCAACTGCCCTCTCCAAAATGTCCAGTTGTTGACAGTATTTTATTGCATTGCTCGTTCGTTTGGTTGTAACAGCTCATAAAACATCACCCATTCGCATGCTGCGACTTAACCTCACTTTCCTTGTATGGGGTCTGGGCTCGGCAGTTGCTTGGGCCTCACTCCCTTTTTGAGCCGCGCCTTTCTGCGAACAGCGTTCTTATAGAGTATCGACTTCTCATCCCCTGTTACCATGGTGCGGAGAAAGGGGCGATCTTCGTTCTTCTTTAGGAGCTGATCCCATTTTAGCATACGCTTCTCCAGTTGACGATTGCTAAGCGCGTGCGGCCCCATACATCCAATTTGCTGATGAATCCCTCGGCATGGAGATGCCTTTAAACGGATGTCTGTGGTACGTCAACAATGGCCACGATCTCGCGTAGCGAGAGGTGTGGGTTTCGTTCGATCATTGTAAAACCACTGTTAAAGCAGTCGTAGCCACTGTCGCAGGTCGTCCCGCCCAGCCTCAGCCGTTAAAATCGAAGTCGCCGTTTCTTAATCGGACAAACCACTTTCGAACTGTCCTATCTGTTACTGCCTCTTCGCCATACACTTTACATATCTTAGTAACGACTTGGGTTGCATGTATTTCCTCCCGGAAATAGAAAAGCATTAAATGACGAAAACGCATATTTAAGTCTGTAATTTTCACTCGAGCGTTAGAGTTCGCGTGAGCTAGATATTCGAACGAATTTCACGGTAAAATACAGCGCAGGTCTGCTCTTACCGCCATGTAAATAAACAACCCTCTTCTAACAGTTTTCGTCTTCTCCCGGGTCTGCGCAGTGCAGCGCACGCAATTACCCGAACGGACTTATGGACCAACCCAATATATACATACGTTTTTTGGTATAACTAATTGTATCAATTACGCGAATAACGAAATATTAGCAAAGCGGCTATTTATAGTGACTGTAACGTGCCCGTCTCCTCTAGGCCAGAGTAATATCACTTCAAAAGTGTACCAACAACAGAAGCGGCGTTTTTTTAATATATAACGTTCACGTTATATAGTAAAATCCACACGTTGCATTGGTGCTTAGAATTTATGTAGGTAAACAGATAATTAAACAGATCTGTCTCGCTGAATTGCAATGTCAACCAAATTAATTATGTCCTTACGATTCACTTACGGTTTTAGAGAAGCAAGTTACGCATCTACACTCGCAGTTCTAAAGCTGATCAGTCATTTTCGGGGAGCATTTTTGGAGCGCCAGGCGCGATAAACTCTCCTTAAACATACTATCCTAGGAAACGTTTGGAAAAGTTTGCGTAATCTTTGTCACACAGATTCACGCAGAACACACCACCAGCATCACCACGCGTATGTGACATACAAATCGGTTTCACAGTAATGCCCTTGCCAGTTTGCCACGCACAGTTTGTCTCGTCGTTTCCGAACCACAATAAAGTCCGCGTTCTGGCTCCTGCTTTGCTCTGCTATCGGTATTGTTTTTGCCGTAGTTAACGACGTACATGTAGCGCCATCTAATCGTTCCATTCCACTAACAGTGCCGCTTAGGTTGCCGCTGCCAACTCTGCAACGACCGAGCTTCTCTAGACGCCTACATAGTTGTTTCAGTTGCTTTCTCTAGCAGGCTCTCTCGCTCTTGCCCCTGTTACGTTGACGCCGCCGCCTCTCCACACTCATTTTGTCACTTAGCGTGGAGTTTAGGCATTTTTGCGTTGATTGTAAGGGTTGCGGCACATTGCTCTTGCGAGATTGCCTTGATTACAGGCTACACACGCAACAGAATGCGCATCATTAGGGGTCACGGGGTCAAGTTAACCCCCGTTGATCACTTTTCAGCAGCCTTGGCGGCACAGCACTACTTGTTCACCCGCCTTCACCGGGAGAAAATACTTCGAACACTTAAACAATACGACTACTGGCACACAATTATGTCCATACGTTTACATATAGGTGTGTGTAAAGAGAGTTTTTTAAGCTAATGCCGTTTCATTGACGTGCATATACACTCGTGATGTATAGACAATTGTTGAAATTAACGTGGCTAACTCGTCGTTGCGTACGCTTGCATCTTGGCACGCTTCTAGCTGATCGGTTTTGTTCACCAACAAGGCCGACCAGATTTGCTGCACAAAACAGCACAGACCGTCGTGTCAGTGAAGTGGCAACCCAGTGCAGCTTATCAACACATCACTGCCATCGCGGTTTTGCGGATCAGTGCATGGCTACAGTGTGTCAACATAGACAGCAAATTGCTGATCGGCTGGAATCTGCCGGGGTGGATGTGGTGCCGGTATACTAGTGCATCATCCCTGCACTGATCCGGCGGTTAAGGCCACCACCAGTCACTAAAATCCGCTTTGTTTCTGTCTATGGCGATTGCCAATGTATATAGATGTATTCCCCGGGGTGCAGCAAAAGCATTGTAGCCGCTGCCGCTACCGCGGCCATCTTGCGACGTCGCATAACATGACGCAGCACCCTGGTGAGCCAGTGTTGTGGGAAAAGGCCGCCACGCCACTGCGACGACCTACACGTACGTGCGCGTCGTCGGCTACGTGCAGTTGTCTGCTCCACTAGCAGACGCGAAGTTACGTGCAGAGCACGTGCGCTAGCATCGCCCGTCGTCTACTCGTGCATATGCGCGCAGGCGGGAAGCATAGAGCAGGCCGAGGAGTATCTAGAGAAGCCCGAAGGGGCTTCCATAGAGACTGTGTTGACGTTTCGCGCTCATCCTCTACCCTCCGAGAAATTGCAGAGAGATTAATTGCTCTTTTTGCAGGAGTGCTACTGCAGGGCTGTCCTTGACGTGCAGGTCCTGCAACCGAGGGGTCCACGTAGACTGCCTGCTTCCATGTGAGAGAGAGTCGGCGTCGGCAGCCATCCAGGCCGGGTGGAAGTGCAATATTTGCGCTCTGGCCGCTACTACCGCCGATATCTACGCCCTGATGGGCCAGCGACACGTCGAACCCTTTTCAGCACTGCATTGGATTTCTCTGCGTCGAAATTCTTGCGCTGAGCAACCGGCTGGAGGCCTTTGAGTCTAGGAGCCCGATTGAGGTGGAGCTCGCGTCCCCGGCGGCCGCCGGGAGCAGCCAGTCCCAGGACAACCAGGAGAGTCCGCCGACGAAGTAGACTGCCCTGTTCGTCGAAGATCGTTAAGTGGACGCCATCAGGCCCAGCCTAAAGGGCTACTTCTTCAAGAAGACTTTGCTGGTCGTGAGGTTCTGCGCGAAGAACACCAACGGCCAACCTGAACAAGGCGGCCTTCTTCGGGCCCGTGGTGAACAGCGCCAGCAAATTCAAAGGCTAAATGGCATGTTTCGGTGGGCCTCGAGGTGTGGCTCCACTGGCACCCGGCTGCGACTCCACGGCGACAGAACCTCCCCAGGCACCATGACGCGCGTCGCCTCCTGGAGAACGTGGTTACGCTGTTCCCAGCCCGGCACGCTCCAGCGATCGAGGAGTACTGCAAGACGCTGGTCAACGTCCTCAGTAGCCTCCCAGCGCCTCCTTCCTGGCCGTTAGGTATCCTAGAATATGGCTGCTTGCCGTCCTGCTCAAGAAGTCATGCCGGAAAACGTATAACTCGCAGCTTGGCCTTTACCTTTTAAGAGTCCCGACTCTTGCAAGCGGCAGAGTAGCAGCCCTACAACTGGCTCCCTTGGTCGAGCAGGAGGACTGGCTTTTTTTTTTTGAAGAGGACTTACTAGAAAATGCGGTTGCACACGCGGGCACCGCAGCAAGGGAACTCCCTGCAAGTGCGGGCCGGTAGTGTGGGGCTCCAACCCACTAAAAACCAGTCGTGTCCCCGTCCCCCACGCTGACTGAGAACTGCTTGCGCATATCATCAAACAGTCAGGGGGGGGCGAGTCTACTGGTCCAGGCGGATGTGTTCCCCGGGAGCCTCGGAAAGGCGCGAGCGGACTCGGAGGGAGGCCCTTGTCTTCTCTTGCAGTATGTTCTTAAAAGCTTGGGTCACCTTGTTCCATCCTGAAATTGATTCCGTCATTTTCATAGTGAGGTCGTGTAGGTTAAGAACTGGGTTGTTACTTAAAAACTCAGTTAGGCTTGCGCGCTGCTCCGCCCATGACGGACACCTAAGCACCGTGTGCTCTGGAGTGTCGTCGAGTCCATCGCCGCAGTGGACGCACGTGGGGCTGGGGACCTTTCCAATCCTGAACAGGTACGACTGGAAGTCGCCGTGACCTGTGAGGACTTGGGTTGTGTGGAATGTAATTTCCCCCCCGGCCGGTTAAGCCAGCTTCTGATATTTGGGATCAGGGTGCGGAGGCTGGCGCCTGGGGCACCCTGTTCGAGGCCTTCCCACTCCTCCTGCCAGAGGTCGATTGTACGCTGACGTGCCTCGTCTTTTTTGAGGCCTGGGTTATCCCATAAGCGGCGGCGCTCGGCTGCCTTTAAATCTCACAGGATCGTTCCGGCAAGGACGAAGGCCGCCGCGGTGCTGACTGTCCTGTACGCTGAGATTACCCTGAGAGCTCCGACCATTTGGGCCCGACGCAGGCGAGTCCTGTTCGCGGCTAATTCTAGTGTGTTGGCGGGCCAGGCCGGAGCTACAGGGCAACCGACTCGGCCGCGGACATAATTATTCGTCTTCTCAGCTGCCGTGGACCATATGTGTTGGGCATGAGACGTGCGAAGTCATTGGCCGTCTTCGTTACCTTTTCCGTCACCCGCCGCACGTGTTCGGTACCGCGGAGACCCCTGTCAAGGGTAACCCCGAGGTACCTTACGTGGTTGACGAGTACGATCTCCTGGCCATCTAGACGGAGGTGAAGGTCGGGGCATGTTCTTCGGCCCACCAAGAGTATCGCCTCGCTTTTGGCTGGGGCGAGAGCGAGCCCTGCTTCTTGCATCCAGCGGGCGACGTCGCCAAGTGCCTCGTTCGCACGGCTCTGCAGCAGGTCCGCGGTCCGAGCCTGGACGGTTAGGACGAGGTCGTCAGCGTAGGCAAGGAGGTTGACGCCGGGGGGGAGATCCCTCAGCCGCAGCACGTCGTCGTAGGTTATAATCCATAGCAGGGGGCCAAGTATGGATCCCTGTGGCACCCCTGCAGTCATATTAAAACGGACCCGTGGGACTGGATTGTTCTGTCATGTAGATAATTTGATAAAAGCTTCCGTAGATAAAAGGGGGCCTTTTTCCTATGGAGAGTCCCTAGGAAAACTTTCCATGGTAGGCTGTTAAAAGCGTTCTTGACGTCCAGTAAAATCGCGAAGAACAAGTCCCGTCTTCTAGGCGGGGACTCGCGGAGGAGTTCAACCTGCGTCTGGATCCGCTTTATGGCGCCGATGGTTGAGTAGCCCTTGCGGAATCCGTACTGGGCGTCCCCATCCGCGAAGTCCCGGAGGCGTGCCTCCACGATGGACTCGAATGCTTTAGCCAGGGCGCCGAGTAGGCAGATCGGGCGGTAGGAGCCGGGGCCCTTGGGTATGAGAACGAGGTTTGCGGCCTTCCATGCCGCAGGGAACGAGCCCGTCCGGAAATCCCAGTCGCCGCAGCGGCTACTGCTTCCGGGTATTCCGTCATTAGTAGCTTGACCGCGGAAACCGGAACGCCGTCGGGACCTGGTGCCTTTCCCTCCTTGAGGCGTGCCGCCGCTTCGTGCACCTCTTGCAAGGTGACTTCTGGAGGATCCTGTTCTTCCGTCCCTGGGGCCTCCAGGTAGGGGGCGCGGTCAAAGGGAGGATGTTTTGGGAAGAGGACTGATATTGCCTCTTGGGCCTCGTCCGGCGTGAGGTCCACTCTCCGTTTAAAAGGCGGGCACTTCCTGTACCATCTTGTATAGACGGCCCCAGGAATCGTCCTCCAGTTCTTCGAGAAAGGCTCTCCCGGAGCGTTCCTTACTTCTGAAGATCTCCCTGCGTAAGAGAACCCTCAGCCTCTTATACTCGGCGCCATTTGGTACAGGGCATACCTGTACCATGGGGTACAGGTATGCCCTGTACCCCATGGTACAGGGCATACCTCCCCTCGGGTGCACGCCTCCGGGCACGCGTAAAAAGGCGCCTCTCTCGAAGGCACCTCATCCTTAGATGTCCGATCTCCGCAGTCCACCAGTGCTTTAGTGTGCCGCGGCGCCTAGAATTTGTGCCACGCCCCGAGGGAGCCCTGCACGCGGTCTCTAAGAGCTCCTAGAGGCCCGTCATCGGAGCGGGCGGGCCAACCGGGCCTATGCAGGCCCTAAGGGACTCCCGGAGTTCGGCGGTTCCCTGACGCCTCATAGGCGGATGCAGCCTTGCAGGTGATTGCTTTAAGCTGGTCGTCACGTGAAATTCGGTTATATGGCGGTCACTTAGTGATTCTTCGTCATTTAAAACTCTACAGTTTAAAATCCTGTGGGCCTCTGTCCGGCGTGTGATAGTTAGGTCTATACAAGAGGTGCGCCCTGCCATGTGAAATGTAGGAGCACTTGTGTTAAGAACGACTAGGTCCATGGCCGCCAACCATTCGAGGACTGCGTGTCCTCTCCGGTTCGTAGCGGCGGAACCCCACGCGCCGGCGGAAGCATTAAAATCTCCTGTTATAATTAAGAGCTTGTTACATTGGTTAAAAGATGCGGTTAAGTCTTCTAAAAGTTTAATAAGATCATCAAGTGGGACGTTGGGGCTGCAGTAGCATGAGTAAAATCGCCCAACGTTCGCCACGTCAATCCAAGTAAAACCGTGGCCGCTGCCATGTTCTGAAATCCGGGAGTGGCAGCGACGGTCAAGTACAATGCTTGTTGCCCTCTCGCCGTCGGTAAACCGGTCCGGGCGGTTTAGAGGAGAGAGCTGGGTGTTGGGGGCCTTGGAGGCCCGAGGGTGCGCAAGGGGTGATGATTCTTGTACCCTCTTGCGGCCCCTCTGGGTTACCAGGGTAAAGCCCTCGGAATCCACCGCGGCACTGGGGTGGGAGAGCGCGGGTGCCGCTCGGGTATTGGTTCGGCCGCCGCGGCGACGAAGTTCCTCAAGTTGTTCCCGAAACTTCGGGCATGCGGCGACGTTGGCTGCGTGCCCGTCTTCACCACAGTTGTAGCACGTCGCTTTCCTCGTGCACTCCCTAGAGAGGTGCCCCAGCTCTCCGCATGTATGACAGCGTTTGGCTTTGACTGCCTCAAAGGTGCATGAGGGAGCAGAGTGCCCCATACGTTGGCATCGTTGGCATGTCGGGACACTGTTCTACTCCGAGATGGGGCACGAGGACCACCCCATTTGGATTCGCTTAATGCCAAGAATCTTGCCGGCATCCGCCTGGGCGACTCGGACCAGGGCCGTCCACCGACCGGTAACTCCTTTTTGGGGGTGGTCGACCGTCAGTGGTACCTCGCATTGTGCCGTCTTGCGGAGGGCTCTTTCGATGTCTTCGGCAGAGGTACCCTCAATGATGTCCTTTACCAGGAGGCGTCGCATGGAGGAGCGGTCCAGGCTCACGTCCGCCTCCCCGGCTGACTGCAGGGCTTGAATAAAGGTGCTGGCCCCTCCTTCTGCCGCCTCCGCAACTACCAGCCGCACATCTCCGCTGGGCCGCACATCTCCGCTGAGGTCCACCCTGGTCCCCAGCTCCCGGATCATGTCCGCGTAGGTTTTGCCTTCCTTCTTTTTTAGAAGAAAGGTCGTTGTGGGGCTGGACTTGCTTTTCTTCGCGCTGTCTAAGGCCTTCCTTCGTGTCGTAGGGGTGACGGCGAGGTGTAGGCCTTGAGCTCGGGCCAGGCACTCGAGAAGTTTTCTGACTCCCCTCTGCTCCCCCTGGCTTATTATATGGCAGGGGACAGGTCCAAGGCTTCGTGAGCCCACTAGTGCCTTGGCCTTTGTTAACGCTTTATCCAGGAGGTTCTTCTCCTGGATTAACGTCGCATCCTTGGGGAGCCGGAGCGCCACCAGGGCCCTCGTAATAGGCTCGCCGTCGTCCCCCGTCTCGCTTATACGACGGGACAGGACTACGCCTGTCCTGTCTCCCGCCTCCCCGGCAATGCCCTGGAATTGACAGGCCATGTTCTGCCATACAGCTTTGTCGGAGAGGTCGTCCTCCCTGGCCACCAGAATCTAAAGGGGACTCTCCTTTAGAATGCTCACTCCGAGGTGTGTTATCCTCGTGTAGACGGCTGGTGGCCAGTCTTCGGTGAGGAGTTGTATTAGGTCCTCCTCCGTGCCGCAGGCGCGGAGGTTAGCGCGTTTATTTTCTCGGCCTGCCCGTCCATTGCACGCTCGCCGGGGGTGCACTGGCACCCGGAGTCGGTAGTCTCAGGAGCGGTCCAGGTGCTGACATCCTTTCGTTGTGTCCTGGCCTCTTTCACGGTAACACGGAGCTCCTCCGCCAGGCTCTTGACCATAGTGTCCAAGTTTTTTTCTGTTGGCCGTGTGACGAATCAGCCTATCCAACAACTCCGTAATCTTCTCCAGGTAGTTCCTGGGTGCCGTTTCGCCGAGGTTAGCCGTTTGCTCGCCAGGAGTCGTTACTGTATCCGTCGAGGGTTGCGATGCGTCGGTCCCGCTTTTGTCGCGCTCCTTGGGCGGCGGTTGGCGAAACATGTTTCTTAAGGCCAGTCTTGTTCAAAAGTCAGTAATTATAAAAATGAGCATTAAAACCTAAGTAGACATAAAAACAATAATTAAGTCAGATAATTAACTAATGTAAATAAAATTGTAAATTGTAAATTTAAAAGTGTAAACTGTAAAAAAAAACTGGGGTTCGAACCCAAACCGATCTTGCCTCGGTGGGTTTTCCAGTCAGCGGTGCTGTCCACTCTGCCACCCGCTACTTCTTCGTAGAGGTAGCTTCGTGCGCACCTGACGGTTGTTGGTGGTATATATACACAAGCACGTTACTACACAGAATGTGTGTGCGTGTTCACATTCTACATACACAGGCACGTTAGCTTACAGAGTGTGTGTACAATTCGGCCTGTAAACAATCGAGCTGTGGGGCCACCGGCGTTCGTTTTTCGAACGTTTTAGAATCACTGTTAAAAACGTTGCACTCTGTTTCCTTTCTTCGTCTGTACGCGGCACCGTTAGCGTGTCTTTTCGCGCACGTTGTGCTCCCTGTCGCAGCGGCTATCCAGTGCGAGTGGTCAGCCCGTTATGGGCCCCGGGTTCCCGCGCTTTTTAGCCACCTTTCACAGAGAGAAGCCAAAACGTGACCGCACCTGACGACTGCCAAACGTAGACTGGAGGACTTGCCCGATTGGATAATGCGTTATCTCTGACCACTTTCGTGTGCCGGAATATTACGCCACTAGGCATGAGCCAACCCAGATGATGCGAGACCTTCTCTCTGTAGACTTTTTTATCGTCACCGCTTCAACAAGGCACGCCGTCTACGTGGACATTCGTTCAGCGTTCGAATCGGCCTTAAGAGGCAAGATTATCGCCAAGCTGGCCGAGGCCGGTGTGCCCTCCGACATCCTGCATGTGCTCGCCGCCATCCTCCAGGACAACCCATCTCCATCGACGACGGCGTGGCCGAACTCGAACCCTTTCTGCAGACGATAGGCTTCGCACAGGGTGATAACCTGAGTCCTCTGTTGTTCTCAGTGCTGCTGGCTGACCATTTTCGCCAGGTGGAGGGCACCCGCAATATGATGCAGTTCTTGATGTACGCTGACGACGAAGTGCTCTACAGCACTTCAAGGTTTCAACAGTGCATCGGTCTCGAGATCAACCTGTCCAAGACCGAGACTATCAAGTTCCGCATAGGAGGTCGGGTGGCTGGCAAAGACACCTTGCGGCTCGCCTCGACGGAGCTTAAATATGTTAAGAGCTTCAAGTACCTCGGCATCGTCATCCCCTTCAACAGCCGTTCATTCACAGAGCACATCCCGGATTGGGTAAGAGACGCATTAGTGGCATCTGATGAGATACAAAAGCCGCAGCTGCTCTCCCTGGATACTGCTATCGGCCAATTTGGCCTCAAGCTCGCTCCCGTCGCTTCCTACGACATCCAGGTCATCTGGAGACAGCTCTCGCGGCAGCAACTTGAGATGCTGGACCGCGTCAAACCGGCTCACCTCAAGTGTACAATGAGCCTGCACTGCTCGAGTAAGAATCGCCACGTGTATCTGCTGGCGGACACTTCGCTGTTCATCGAGATCTGAAGAGACGCCTCAACCTGCCGGAAACTCCCGCCTACAAGGAATTCATCCGCATGTGGGAGGACAAGATGGCGAACATCGACCCGGACATCTTTGGCACGAATGCCATGTGAGACAGCGCCAGGGGGGACCTGGGCAGCACAAACCGCCACGTAGTGACTCATTTCGCAGGTCACGGGTTTCACCACGTCTTGCGCGGGACACGCGGCTTCCAGGACATCCATCCATAATGTATATGTTCTCGGCGCGGGGCCTTTTTCACAAAGTATGCCTACGTGTAATCTCTCTAAGGAGCCTCTCGCAGTGATATTGTTTTTAGTATACCGTATGATCATTGACTATGTACCTAACAAAGTAATAAATGATTAACAAGAACTTGAGAATTGGTTTCACCACAATTCTGTATTTGACTAGACATACTTTACTTGACACGCTCTAGTTTAATGCTTTAGTTAAAAAAAAGTGTAGAAGGCGGGCCATTCGGGGAGTCTTGCTTTGCTTTCTGCTCGCGGCGACTTTTTGAATTAAGGTACTATTTGTAAATAATAATATAACTCTATCTGCGGACATTACCTCAAAAAAGAGAGAGAGAGAATACGATAAGAACCACATACACACTAGTCAAGATATATAGCATACAAAATATCAATTGTTTCTTCGAATGTTAGCCGCAATCGACGTGCGTCTGTGTTTGATGTGTCCAGAGCCAAAGAGCCTTGCAGCGCCTCCCTGGTTGGTTTGCACGTGCATCGCAGATATCACTCACGACGATCTCATCGTAGACCCGCATGTGAACGCACAACGCATACGAATCCACCCATCTACACACGCGTAAATACGCCTACATAAGTAGATTTGTCAAGCGTAGAAAGAAGTTTTAAAAGTTTTTTCTTTCTTGTCTTTCTTCTTCTTCTAGTCAATGTCTCGCACGCGAGTGGCGGTCGCCATGGTGCTGGACAGCGACGTTTGACGTGCGACAGTGGGCGTCAGGCATTGGCGCACCCTCGCTTGCGCATGTCCTTCTCGCCCTTTTTATTCTTTCGTTTTTTGCCTGTCGTTTTGAGAGAGCAAAGCGTTATTATAAGGCGGCGTGAACGTATCCAACTTTGACTTTGAACTTCCTCACCCACTGCCCCTTCCTCGTCCGTTCGCCTGATGCCACATCCGACCTATCCGTGAATCATACGTGGATACGTAAACCAAAGTAAAAGCAATCCGGAAGCCGTTGGAGAAAAGCAACGCGCAGCCGGCAACGGTTTGTCTAGTTACCTTAAGTGACCTTACTGTTTCTACGTCGGCTCTAATACGCCTCTGTTCATTGTCGCCATAGTGGACTGTTGTATGCATTTCTTTCTTATTCTGCATCTGTATTTTCTAACATTATGCATTTCTCACCCCATATGTACATACATATATACATGTATATATATATATATATATTCCTGTCGTTATGCCTCGGTCTGTCCTCAACTTGTGGGAGGAACCGAGATTCCTTTTAGGTCCCCTGCTTTCAGACATATTTTCTATTTATCTCCCTGTATTCTTCTTCTCTCCCCCTCTCTCTCTATATATATTTTTGCCCTCTCTCGCGCGCGCTCTCTACTGAGACACCCAAACGACAAAAATGTCAGACGCTGGACGGACGGACGGACGGACAAACGGCAGGACAAACGAAAAAGAACTGAGAAAAGAACATAAGGGCAGTAGATATAGATCGAGAGAGACAGCGAGCGTTTGAGATGCCGACAATGCCGACAAGAGAAAGGAAATAAGGTGTAGAACTTCCAGAGGGCCAGAAGCAACGATGGCCCCAGATGTCGTTGATAGCCTCGCCTTGGCTCTTCGATGCGGCAACGGCGGCTGCCGCTGCTGCTTCGATGTCGCCCTCTTCTCATTTCTTCTTCTGTCGCCAATTCGACGACCTCTTCGCCTGTCGGCGATAGGCAGGCAATTTTGCGCGCAAGGGACACAAAATTGCATCGTCGATTCAGCCACGCGGAAGGGCACAAAACGCACCACTGTGGACTACTACTACCACTCCTACTATTACTACTGCTACTGTTAGGACGATGACAACGACTGCTGACAGAAGATGATATCTTCTCTTCGATCGACGATTACTGTTTGCATATGCACCACCTTCTACAGGCCCCTTCGTCCTTCCTGCTCCTTATCTGGTTCTCTGTCTCTGGTGCGCTGAGAGGCAACAGCAGCAGCAGCCGCGACGACGGTTGGCGCTCTCGAATATTCGAGAGGCAAATCGCGTAACGCGGGGTCGACCGGCTCTCACAACGTGTCTCTAACGTCAGCAAATCGAATATCAAACGGCGCTTTAAAAGAACGCACCTCTTCTGTATTTGAAAGTTTGCAGTTATATATATATATATATATCGTATTTGTATAGCATCTTGCACATATATTTCTACGCAGAGGAAATGGGACCTGCTTGGAAAAACGTAGGACAAATATAAGTGCCCATAATTTACAATAGCGGTAACTGTTTTTTTTTTTTATTATCTGAACATAGCAATTACCAATGCATATTAAAAACGTTGTTATTTATATATAAGGCAGAGACTACCTCCGGAAGGCTGACGGTAGAATTGCCAGTTTTCTCGGGACATAGCCATAGAGCCATGTATGGCTCTACAATAACAAACGAGCAATAGAAACGAAAATGCCAGGATGTGGACCATAGAAGGTCGCCTACACTGAAAAAGCTCACCAGAACAGGTACGTGAATTCCAGCATTGCCATTAGAAAATTTTACCGGGAATGTGAAAAAATTTTGCCTTCTTGCCGGGAAACCAAGAGAGTTTTTTCGAACGCCTTTTTACCCTTATTTAACGCTTTTAATTATCATTAAGTGTTGATGATTAACAGTGAAGGTGATGGTGTAGCATTTATTGCCACACCAAGCAGTCAGAAAAGCAAATTTTGTCTTTTTTGTACTATCAGTGCTGCGTATGTTCATATACGGGGTCAGTCATCAATAGAGCTACTGTTTTATTTATCTTGTTGATCTCGTGTCGAGACGCTAGGCTAATTACTGGTCATCCGTTCAAGGGCAATCGTTGTTAATTAGTTCGTCCGTGTCGACATTGCGCTACGCTTGACGACTGTGCAACAGCGCGGAAACTCTGCCCCGGCGACGGCGAGAGCGATGACGGTGTCTAAACTCGTATGATAAAACGGGTCGTACAGTTCCTAATCTATATATAGGAACGTTTTGTAACAAACAAGTGCCTAACCGAGTCTAGCGAGGTCGACAGCGCCGAAGTCAGCGCCAAATGTCAGCAAAGCAGCCACTCTGAATTTTTCACGTCTTTCTGGCCTTATAGTAGTTGCAGCCCTAGATACGGTGCTTGGAACGGCAACAGTCAAATTTAGAACGCCAGTGACCGTTAAATTCATGCCGCCAGTGACCTATCTGAGGAGAGTGCGTAAGGACACGCACCAGGGATAACTGTTTCCCCCCCTACCCCACATCTAGCAAATATAAATACACGTGTCTAACGTCGTTGATCCAGTCTGAGATATGACCGCTGCAGTGTGAAGAGAGCCCCTACTGTCACGGCGGTTGGTGCTGCTATAATTAGAAAAAAAAAACGTTTAAGGAGGTTGTTTTTTTTAGTATTATAGACCATCCTCTGTCCCCAACGGACTTGGAACTCACCGTAAGGTATATTTTTTAAGTTGCTGCAGCTGCTCGTCTGCCGCTAATCAAACATCCAAGCCCAGTGGTTCAGGGCTCGCTGAGCTTACGATCTGAGTGATTCCAATGAAAACATAGATTTATGTTCACTTCGCAAACGGTTCGCCGCACGATACCTGAAAAAAAGGCGAGCGCTGCATAAAAGTAGTACAACAGATGTACACTACTGTCATCGCAGCTTGTGCATATGCTACATACGCCCTCTTGAATGTACAATTCATGTGTTGTATGGAGTAAACTTTGGTAATATTTATCTGCATGTTGCTGGTTTTGTTCTTGCTGCCGTTGTCTGAGCTCCCAATTTTGCCGGTCTCTCTGCGTTATTGTCGTTGTGGTTGTTGTTGTTGCTGTTGTTATTGTTATTACTACTATGGCTGCTGATGCGTTTTAATGTTCGTTTACTGGTGAGCGGGAATAGAGACGTACAAGAGTTGGCATCAGTAGGAACTGGGAGTGGTACAGTACGAGAAATAACGACTGACTGAGTGGATTGCTTTGACTTGTTAGGTTGGCGAAAGATCCCTTTTGTTTGGAGACTATACTTCAAACTTTAGCGGGGCGGAACAGCTGAAGAACAGCGCCGCGACAACAACAACAACAACAGCAGCAACGTTCACGGCGGTAGAGTCGCCACTAGCAGCAGCAGCTAACCAGAAAACTACATCAAGGAGAAGAGCAAAAGGAGACGAAGCAATAGTGAGACAGAGAGAGAAAGAGAGGTCGACAGAGCGCGCGACAGGGAGATGAAGGGCTTCAGACGCGTTCAAGGCCACGGAGAGCTTAACTCCCGATGACTTCGCCTTCGTGAGTGCCATCCATGCTTGTCGGTCCCTCGGCCTCTGATGCCCTCTCTGCTTCAGCTCCTAGTCGTCGTCGTCGTCGGCGGCCTGTCGTTTGTGCTCGGCACGACTTAAACAGCGGCGGGAGGCACTCAGTACGACGTAAACACACACACTCGCGAGCACACTCTGTGAGCAGGGAAAAGTTTGCAATGCTCGCTTGAACACAGCAACATCTCAAAAGAACGGCCAAGTATATATATATTTTTTTCTTTTTATATATATATGTATAACGATACGTGTATAAATTAGAGTGTTATATGTATGTATATATATATATATATATATATATATATATATATATATATACGCACACTTTTAGTATATCAGGACCTATAATGTGGCTACTCATCATGCCAGACCAGACGTTCACGGATAAGCGAACCTGCTGCGCATGCGGGCGAGCCAGGTGTGGGTTTTCCTTGGCCCACCAATGTGAATTATGTGCAACACACCCTCTCGAGTACACGAAGTTTACTCGAGCGGGAACCCTCGTTCGTAACGGGCACACGTGCCTGAAACTCCACATTGATTTGTTCTTGCTGAAGAAGCCAGCGACAGTAATCAGCGCTTAGCTGGTAATCCATGGCCCCTAAAACTTGAACTCTCTGAAACCGGTACGGATGTAGTTCTTCGTCGGTCAGTACCCTATTCACGGTCCTGATACTCGCACCAACACTTGCGGTCACTGTCTTACTGCTGGTGGAAGGACGCTAGGCTAGTTTTTCGACGATAGGCTTGTCCATATTAGACGTTCTCACTGTCTGCGATCGTCCACGTCGTAGCGAAGGCCGTGAGCTGATCCAGTTTCACATAGCTGACGATGTAATCTCGTAAACGTATAACATGATAAGGTAGACGGCTATTTGCAAGACGCTGCGTATACAACCGACCCGATCTCCTCGCGTTATTGTGTGCTATACTGTACTTGTGTACTTGACCTCAAGCGAATCCTGGGCCTCCATCGCTCAGCCCGTAACCGACTTGTCTCTCTCCTCACGGACACCCGCTGTTCGTCGAGGAGCAAAGACGACGGTTCGATCTGCCGGCATCTCCCAATTACGTCAACGTCCCCAAAACGTGGAAGTGCAAGTCTGCTGAAATTGATGCGGATTTCTTTAGCACCGGAGCAATGCAAAACCAGGCATGGAAAGAATCGAGCCGATCTAACCGTTGTGACAAATTCGCCGTGCATGGTTTTTTCACCACATGTTGTGTGCGATTCATGTGTGTGCCAACGTTGTAAACTACCTTGTGGTAGATACCACGCTGCCTCCTGTACCCTAGTATCTCGTCTCTAGCCAGTCTATAATAGATAACCAAGGTCGCATCCTAACTTCATAGTTGTGTACACATATGCTTATATTTAACTGTACTATTTCTACACAACATGTGTGTGATAATCTGATTACTGTACATTCAACATTTTCGGAATTTGAGAACTGATCCATCACAATAGGTGTAGCAAAGCCTGCACTTTGTAAGAATAAACTTATGGGACAACCAAGTCGGTCCAATCTCTTCGATAACATATTGTACATACTGCATTCTATCGAGCCCGGTGGCGTGGTGGCTAAAGTCTGCGCCTCGCAACCGGAGGAGACACATAGCAGGTGCGCGGGTTCGAGCCCCACCGTTGCCCCACATTTGTATTTATGGGGGTTGTCCGTCTATGAAGCAATGTGAAAAACAGTTCCGTGGACGTTATATCTTGGCTGAGGGTCAGCCGCCCGAAAACTTTATACTGCATTCTAAGTGGCTATAGTATCTCACATAGACAACACAATATTAAAGCCAACGTAGTATCGCTGGGTTATAAGCACTGCTCTAAAAAGAAACTGCATCTCTGAGTCATATACCGCAGTCGTTTTGTTCTCCCACTCAACAGATCAGCGCCTGTTTAGTATCGCTTACAGAGTGATCAATGCGTGATCACTAAAAGAGGTCACACGACGGATTCATTTTAGAAAGCAAGTTAAAACGCTAGCGCATGCATCTGCATTCACGTTGATGTGTATGTTACAAAACCTGTGTTACTTCTCAATCACAGCTCGTAGCACCATGGATTTGGCACCAACATGATCTTTTTTTTAGGTGTGTTTTTGCTTGGGCGTAGCAACTAGTATGAGCACAAAGTAGAAAATAGGTAATTGAGAGTGAAAGCCAAAATATAAGAATTGCAAATTTATTTCTTATAAGTTGTCTTCAACATGACATGTGTTCTGCTTTGAGCTGACGTAGAATGCAATTCAATAGATGGAAATTGTTTTAATCTTATAAGCACGCAGGTATGATTGGTTTGTCGATAGATTGATTAGGACTCTCTTAATCGCGGATTTAGTAAAGATATGACAGGGTAAAAATCTCGATACAACAATTTTTGCTCATTTAGCTCTCACTCCAAATGTGGACATTTCCGTCCCTCGTTGCACTGCAAAAAAATCTTTCCGCCGAGTTGTACTAGACCTCAAAGTTTGTTGGGCGACTTCTGGAAGACTCTGTATATGCATAAATTAATAAAGTTCGGCTTGACCCCGGAGCTTCGAAGGACACCTGCACCATCAAAAATTATACGGGTGTATAAGCACAAAATCAGCAAGCAATAATTAGGCTGTTTGGGACATTTTCAGTAAAGAAGAACCTAAAGTTGGACTATTCCACAACTAAGCACTATGCTGAACCCAACTACTTTCTGTATGGCTACCGCTATAAGAGTAGGGGCCCCAATATGCAAACCCTTCGAATGCGGAAACAGAGTTGACACCGACGGTCTGCGTCCACTTACTTAGCTGCCTAGAAAACTCTGCTAGAGTTTCAAAGCTTACAGAGTTAAACGGAATTTTAAAACAAGCATTTAAAAAAGCAAGAATACCTGCTAATTGTACACCTTGCCTTGTAGTCGCATGGCAAGTGCCTGACATGGGATGCTACAATGGCCTGCACTGTGGCCCCCTCCTATCTGGGTCATGGCTCTGTTAATGTGGGATGGGGTAGGAGAGCATGCTGAGAGAGAGAAAAAAAGGTAAATACTCAGGCTTCGAGGAGAGCTATCATTTCGTGTCAATCGCTATAAGGGCGAGAGCATATTACCGATAAGGGCACTAAGGCCTATCACCGATCGAACGGCAAGGCTTATTCGGGATCTGGCGAGTAAAATGGAGGCAGTGGCGGGGAGCAGCGCTAGGGAGATTATTCGAGACTATTGTCTCTCGCAGTTTGCAGTGGCAGCGTCGCTTCGATAGTTGGCGCTACGAGATGAAATAGTAAAGAGGCTACTGTTGTTAATATATATATGTTTTGAACCCCAAGCTTGCAATTGTTTTTAAATAATAATAATAATAATAATAATAATAATAATAATAATAATAATAATAATAATAATAATAATAATAATAATAATAATAATAATAATAATAATAATAATAATAATAATAATAATAATAATAATAATAATAATAATAATAAATAATAATTCAATTTTTTACACGCAAACGTATTAACAATCATCCCAGGAGTGTATGCCAAATAAGGTGACTTACAATAGCTAAACAAGTATACCGGAGTGCAAAATGAAATAAAAAATAGCAGTTATCAAAGGCTTTTTTGTATCAAATTATTGTGCTATGCGTAGGCGATAAGGCCAGAACTAAAGCACCGATAGAAGCCAATTAAGTTTTCTTAATCGTTTACCGGATTTAGGACGCTTTCCTCTCCCGACAGGCAAATAAATAGGTCAATAAAAAAAAATTACCTACTTTGTTATTTGATTAAATGACAGTGGTGTAGTACAGTGAGCTATGCATGTATAGATGTGTTTATGCTTAAGATGAGGTTAACAATTCTCCTTAGGTGAATGTGCGCACTCTGTCAAGCCTGACCCGAGTCCATTTGGCTAGGGATCCCATTAGGACAATCGCGTTGCTCCTTAATATCAAGCAAGGTACGGTTGTTGCCGCGGGCATTCTCTCGCGCATTTGTATTACCCATAATACGCTCCAGATTCAACGAGAGCTCCTTTAAAATGTTCTGGGTCATGGGTCCCACCAGTCCCAGCATCTAGTGGGACGCATTTGTAATCGCGAGAAATTAAGGCGAACTTGCGGCACTTTAATTTATTGGTCTCAAGCGTAGCGTAACTTACACAGACAGCACCATGTTAAACTTTGAGCCCGACGAATATATTGCCCACGTGTTGCCTGTTTTAAGCGTTTTGAAGGAAAGTGTTTGTTTTTCGTTTTTTTTTGTTTTAGTACAAAACCCTTATTTCAAGCTTAACAGGGTTAGGATCCGTGAAGCCTATATTAATAATGCTTAATGATGAAGATTCTTATTTATTTTATGATCAAATGATTACCAGCCTCTAAATGCACACATTAAGCTTCGTATATATTTGTTTATACATATTTGATTTTCAACCTTCTGAAATCACTTTCGGCAGGGGTATTCGCACTCGGTCATTATTTTTACAAATTCATTTTGTGTACATAACTTGATATGAAATCCATGTTTTATAAGCCAGGCGCGCGAGGTACCTATATTGCAAAATGGAGTGACCGTGCGCAAACTTATCTTCCCACTCAGTAAGGTGATTGTCGAAGGCCCCGTTCTCAGTAAGGCATAAGTCGTTCTGAGGTCCTACAAACTAAGTGGAGTCGCGACCAACCGATGGACAAGCCGGTTGCGGCTTATGTGGATCACTGGTGGCACTATTTTTAGTATACTGGCTTTAATTTTGACGAGTACTTTCAAGTTTGCATTGGACTAGTGGCGCCATATGACATACGTAAGCTGCGGGCGGCGCAATATTTAAATTCAAAAGGATAAGAGCGACGTTCAGCGACAACCGATAAGTCTCTGGGGTAGTACGAAATGGCAGAATGCTCTTTCGAGTTGTTTCCTCAATATGTTTGGTAAAGATTTATTCGTGCGTTGAGCCGGCTACTCTAATGTATAAAAAAAATTCTATACAAATTCTCATGGTGACCTTAAGCGAACTTCGTCTTTTTCGGCAGGCCAACCTCCGCAATGAATCATTATTGCTTTAGTTTTTGATACATTTCTTCTTTAATATGTTAAGGTCAACAAACTTAGTCATTTGAAAGTGCGCCAGAAGGCGCCACCCGTCTTAGATATGATTAACATGTGGCACGTCAACAATGTGCAGCCTCACGTCTTAGATACGACGACACTACGTTCACTAACTAACTAGAGACATGTGTATGTGTAGATAATAAGGGTGAGACTTATACGATGAATGAACTAGGTTTCGAGGTGACAAACAAGAGGTGAGGCGTAGACGTAACGTTAACTGAAGTCGGATTTAAAGGCCGCTCACACAGCAGCAGTCATCAGGTGGGGTTAATGAAGACCGTCTAAGATAGTCGCGGGGTGTCTCGTCTTCGGGGAGATTCTTCAAGTTCCAGTACGTACCGTTTTCGTTTGGCTACCTTGGATCCTCACGATCCAACCCCAGATCTAATCAGTTCTCAGTTAGTAATAAACGTTAGGTACGTAACAACAAGGACATCGGCGCATATAAATGTGCACACTGGTAAGTGGCGTCGCCGGATTTGGTCCGGCAGATCGCTTACCAGTATTAAAAACAATAGCGGACTGAAGTTATCGCTGTATGCGACACCCTTGCTAACTATTAGACCCCAGGTGTAGCCCTATACTAGCTTTAGTATTACCGTTGGAACACAACAGGTCGCTAACATTTCAATAATTACTGTTTGTCACGTTGTATCAAAGGCTGCGGACTACTTATGTATACAGCAGTTGCTCTAGACCTCTCACCTCGGGATTGTGTCATGAATCATTCTCGCGTTGCCGCGCTGTATCTTTAAGGCTATGCGCTGCCTCAAGAGTTCTGTGAATTGCTTGTCTTATCTCTAATCATAATAATAACAAACGTAGCTTTACAGGTTATTACAAAGATTCTTTGGCATTTCCCGAACATGTGTGGTGTCGAGGTAAAAAAAAAAGCATTTTTTCTGACCTTAATAGTAGAAGTGGTTCAGGCAGTTCGCTTTATAGACGCTATTTATTTAAGAGAAACTGTACACAAGTGTTACGGTGTATAGACTAGTTGAGCTTGAAGGTAGTAATCAACAATATATAATGTTATATCGCAACAAGTTTATCGATTATATGATGAAAGACTGGGACATGTCATCAAGTGTATACGAGCGATAAAAGCCAGAACTCAAGTGTTGACGTTAGTGGCAAAAACTGAGTAGAATGAAATAAAGCTCACTAGGATTAGGCAAAAACGTACTAGGAATACAATATATGTTGTTAAACTTGTCAGTATTTGCGAACAAAAATAATTTTCGAAATTATAAACTTCTATTCAAAATATAAGGAGTTCCTATTTCTTAGAAGCTTGCCACCAAACCATCGATCAGCTTGGATGTTTAGGCATCACGGAAGAGACATTAGAACACTTTTGCCTGATCCCTTTATATTGGAAAAGTAGTGTATCATCTACGAAGCTAACTTCGTCTTAAAGTGTGGCCCTGCAACGCGGACCTCTATTCGGACCACTGTTCGCTACCAGTGAGATTATCGTGGTCTTTAAAGTTGAAATTGCCTTTCCTAAAGTGGCTAAGCCACTCGTCTACTAGAAGCAGCTCACTAGAAAGACGCTATTTCAAAGGCATAAGAAATTATTTTACCTTTCTTTTGCCACCAACGGCCTTCGTCGACAGTGTAAACAGATACCGTGCCTGTATTAGCACTAAGCGTGGTCTTTGGAAAGGGTGCGCCTGTTCTCATTTAAATCTATGGAAGACCGGGGATTCCCAATTTACGTACTTCGCAGCGCTAACTTTGTCAGAGGACCCCTACTAGCGTAGTCTCATTTTACGTTGTTTAGGCACGCCTGTACTTTCATGTATTGTACAAAGGCATACAGAGAGCTAGTTGTTGGCATCTGCCCATTTGGCGCTTTGTCGGTATACAAAACCGACATGAGGGTGGCTGGGTATACCTATCTATGTACATTTCTTTTGTGGCTTAGTGATTAAAATGCAGGCAAACAGTCCTCGCTAACAGTGTTGGGAAATTTAGTCAAATTAGGCAGGGGCCAGCAATCGCAGACCTTCAATTTTAAAAAAGGCGATCTAACCAGAGTATGAGTTGACTTCGAAAGTGGTCTCGTTACGCAAATACAAAGAGGGATGCATTGAAGCGTGCTATCTTCATTGGTGGCAGAGTAACAGATTTGCCTGTTGTAATTGTTCCTGTCTAGCATTTTGTACTTAAAGTTAAAAATTGTTGCATAGAATCCCTTTTTCTTTTGGTTGTCTCTTATGGCTCCTCCTAGACCTAATGGGTGGCCTGACGCTGTGGGTGCCGACAAGGATGACTTGTTTCGATGGTTGATAAAAACCAAACAATCGTCCTAGAATGCATGATGCACATGCGCCACTACCAGGCTGCGTGACTAGTGTGAGACTCGCAAACCCACTAAACCCGGATTCCTCCCCACCCCCCAGGCTCGGTATTACTTTGGCATTACATCGAAATGAAAAAAAAAAACACTGATTGTAACCATGCAACCATGCCCTGTTCATTAATTTCATTTAATACATCATTGTTCTGGTATGAGTTCATATGTATATATATATATATATATATATATATCTCACATTTGTCATTTTTATCTGTGTCTATGTACAATTAAAAAAAAAAAATATATATATATATATATATATATATATACATTAATTTACGACTGCAGTGGTCAATAATAACTTGGGCCTAGGCCCATCTAATAAGGTTTGCCATAATGGAGATCTCTTCGGTCGTTGGCCAAGCCTCAAGGGACGTTCCGTAACGATCTGGCGAACCGGATGAGATTTTGCCTGTCCTGCCATCAGATAATTCTCGCAGCTATAAGGGAGGCGTGCATATCGCCTGCGTTGGGGCGAGTTTTTCTCTGCAGGCCTAGTAAAACAACATTTTGATACACAAAATTATTAGCTATTCACATAGAAGCTGACGTGTATGTATAATGTTATATTATTATATGCATACATATACAAACTAAATACTGAACATTAGCTTTTTGGAGTTTAGTAGAGTGGTAATTTGTCTCTCGTAAAACTTCACTTATTATGAATACACTGGACAACATTAATATTTCTAAACCCATTGAAGTATCATATTAGTAATGGAGTTTTAGAATCCTAAAGCTAGAAAGAACTACTCCCTTCATATAAGCATGATTTATATGGCCCACATCTTGCTTTTGGGGGGTAATGGATGGTACTATTCCGCCCGACACTTCGTTCCCAATAGCCGCCATATTAAGGAAACGACTCTGAATCGCGAATGACTGCATTCAGGAAAATAAACTACTATATATATATATATAATAGTGGAATTTTAGGATATTATAGATTAACATAGAGTCGAACAATTCTCTGCTCTTGCATCAACTTTTTGTTAGCATATCTGTGAGCCCGCAGGTAAAATCACCTTAAAAATTGTTTGCTAAGAAAGCAGGGTCAGCTTAGGATGGACATAGCATCGCTCATTAGAACAAAAAAACGCCTGAAGTTCCGTAAGAAAGCACACTGCTCTCATATTACCTGATACGGCAAAATTCCTGACTTCCGCTTCAGAAAACCGCTTTAGCAGCCTATATTTTATATAGATATGTATAAAACGCGAACGACTTCACAGGTCGCAAAAACTTCCCAGTTTTCTACTACTCGCAACTGTTTTTTCAGTGAACATTGACAGGTTGTGTAGTACTAGATGTCAAAAGGGGGCATTGCGACAGGACTTAATGACGTACGCAGTCTTTGTTGCTGCGTGTGACTACGTAAGCCCTTGGCGACATTGCTTCCTTTCAGATTCTATGCAGATCGAAGAGAGTGACAAGGATGAGGGAACCTAGCTTTACTACTATTTGTAAGCCACAGAAGAGCCGAGAAACGAGCTAGAAGCTTTAAAGTTTTTCACGTGCGTGTAATATAAAACTGACATAATCTGCCGTAAAGCGTTAATTATCAAAAATATAACATAACATTTCCGGAAAGCAGCACAGGCAGCTCTTACGGCTAATGTCATTAGCCGTAAAGGTAGACTATTAGATGAAGCAAACCGCGCTTTATTATTTACCAACCGTTTTTGACTGCATACGGCAAAATCGGCCTGTGGATATATTGATATTAAATTTAATATCAAGGGGTCTGGCAAAGAGCTGGCTGATCTTAAACCTGACAAGCTCAACATCAAGTCTGACAAACTTAAAGTTGACAAGTTTGACAATCTCAAAGCTGACAAATTTGAAAGCCTCAAGCACGACACTATAGCCTCGTGGCAAAATAAATTTGATCACAACGTTTAGGAAACAGTCAGACAGAACACGGGAGCAGCATAATACTGATTTTGTTTTAAATTGGAGGGGACGCATTTACGTACAACTTAAACGTCACAAAGTAGTGTGGGACTTGACCTAGGCAACGTAAGTGCTACGGCTAATACCCACTAAAACCTAATCGCATTTTGCCTCATATTGACAAATGTTCCCGGTGCTACCTGATTATGTTAATCACTCTGCGATCCAATTGTAGCGCGTTCACATCCTGCAAATGTATGCAAATCCCAGTCGAAGAACATAAATCTGTTGTTTGATAATTTAGTCAGCAAACTGGTTCAGGCGGCAAAGTCCAGGGGCAGGGAATTGTCGGCTTCACGTGTAACGCACAGACGGCAGGAAAGAGGCAACGCTGTCTGCCCTGTCGACGCTATAGCGATTTTCTGGAGAGTGCCGCCTTCAGTCAGCATCTGAAATAGAGGACATGACAACTATTTTCATTAATCAAGCAAGGTCTCTTGGTTAGGAGGGGACATTCTATTCTGAATATCTCTATCTATGCTGCGCAAGCCAAGCTCGTCGGCACAAAATGAGTAAGACGTTTGGCGGCGCAAGACCAATGGATACTGTAGTTTTTGTGCCGTTACTGGGTTATGCTCAGATCTGTGGGCCTCAGGGTTATATCCAAACGGTGTTGGTCTGTGTCGGGCTCTGTTGTGTGCTTTCATGCGTAAATGGCGCAGAGCACAATGATGTCCACTAAACCGGTCTGAGCTATTTGCTGGGCACGCAAACCCCCTCCCTAGAAGGGAGGATGCAGTAAAGGCACACGGGTTGCCCGTAAGCACTTGGTCGATAATCACACAAAATTATCTAGATCGAGGTGGTCGTGGAAATATGTATCCCCTAACGTGTAAAACAAATGGCTTGTGCTCCTTGTCGTCGCTTTTGTCAGATTTTTGGATAAACATTTTTGGATGACTAACTGAGCACGCAGTTGCCATCTTACGTACCTGAAGGGTAACTGGCAGGAAGTTGATCGGTGTGTGGATCTTAAAGCGAAGCAAAGATTAGCAATATTACCTACGGAAACAACTGTGGAAGCTAGGTCTCAAACATATTTCATATAACGAGTGCCACTATTTGCAAAGAATTTTTTAAGTCATACGACATCGCATTTGACACTGAGTAGTTCGAAGAAAAGTCATTGCTTCATCAAAGTAGGACGAGACATTTAATTATGCTTTTATATTTTACTTTCAACAATGAAATTGTGATAATTTGATAACGCCTTATCTAGATCCTTAATTAGAAGTACTTCGGTGTTGGTGGAGCCACCGGTAGGTCTTATATATTTTTGTCTCGCTGTCTCTACACGTCCTTATATTGGCGTAGATATGCATTTCGAAGGAATAGAGTCCTCACTGTGCCTATTACCCAAGGCAGCAGGATAACCTACTGGGTGACTCGGGGAGCAAGTGTATCCAGTAAGCCGGGAAGCAAGCCCCCCTGCATTGTGAGCAAAACCCACGAAACGTTGTCAATGTTCAAGAAACGTTGTCTCTGACCTAATGCCTTTCTCCCAGCTGTCAAATTAAAGCGATAAAAGCAAGTTCATTAAAATAACAGTGGACGCCAAGCGTGCGGTTTGCAAGATCATAGCGCTATGTTTTTGTAAATATTTTTTGAAGCGAGGACCGCTAAACTTCTATATTTTACTCCTAACAATGTTTGTATTTCACGCGTCGATCAATTGTGTTGCCCCAACACGATCGCAATACGGGCTTGTGGCGTCTCTCTGCAGAGTCCTACTCATATTTAGTGTGACTTAGCGACACCGCCGACGCTTCTACGTGTCTAGGACACATTAAATGAGTGCGGCTGACCCCCTGAGTTAAAAACACCTACCCCACCACGCTGGCTGGGCGAGGGGCTGGCTTCAGCCGCCTGTATCTATTCTCTCGCTCTCGGTCTCTGCTCTTTTCTTTCCTCTGCCACTCACGTTCTCTTTATTTGGCCATCTAAAGGGGATCACGTACTCGACGCGAACTAAGATGGCCGCCCGCCCCCGTTCCTGCTATTCCTGCATCATAGTGACCCGAGACTCGTAGGCGTACGTGTGAGTGCCAATCACGGCTGTCCCGGCTCACACGTCGGCAGCCTTCACACAAAGGCGACGCCAGAAACGAAATCGAAACCAGGAAACGAAGACGATAAAGCCGGCAGAATAAGGCGGCCCTCTGTAGACTCTCTCAACGCCAGCAAGTAACAGGTAAGTAGGTAGACGTCTGGATGGTAGGGCGACTAAGCAGGCTTGGAAGGAAAGCACTGCCTCGACTGTGACCCTTCCCCCCCGTCTGTTTTGGATCACGTCGGCCCGATCGTATTGGCGGTGCGCTCTGCGACGTGTCAACCCTGTGTTCCCAATCAGACACGCAGAAATTTTGCTTCTGCGGCGCCTGTTTGTTGCTCTCGCTGCCGCTGCTACCGGTTTTCCATATTTTTTTTTTTTCCTATAATTTAGACTTGAGTTGCCCGGATCAAGAGCGTTTGTAATTAACCCTTTCGTTCAATAGTGGCAATGGGCAGATCTAGGGATCTAGCTGGGAAGTCAACCGACTGCCACCTCCTCTGAGTGGACATGTTGCACGACAGATAACAACTTGTCAGTCAACGGACTCCCAGCTCGCCACCTGGTGACAATTACGAGGTAACTGTCAGTTTGTGCACAATTTTTTTCCAACAGACATATCGTCTAGCGCCGCGTAGGCAATGTGTTTGTAGATAAACTAAACAATTCGCAATACGCCGTGTGCGTGTGTGAAAGGTCTGTTACAGAAGTGACAACGCCTTCTCGATGCCGAGGCGTACCCCTTCGGACGTCTTAATCCTGGGTATACTTACAACTGCAGTCCTAAATCGACGTTACAATCATGCCAACATTGGCGTAGTGTGCATTAACTCCTGCTCAATTTTACGCAGCCTCTTGTACACGCTGTCGGGGGTTGAACTGATAGCTCAGAAGATGTTGAACTTGCCGTCGTAGATAATTACATGAATAGGTGCAGTTGCTTACGAGACCTCATTATTTAATCGGACTGGGCGCATAAACTAGCTTTTTATGGTTTCTACATATCCATTTTTCTTTTTTGCCTATCATCTACCGGTCTGCCTTTATGAATTAGAACGGAGTCAAACATCTCTCTCGGGCTTTTCGGGTACGAGGCAGATATATATGGCAGCAAACCCTGTGTGCTTTCTGCCGCCGGTCTGCACCTATGACAACAATATCAACGCCAGTTGCAGTAAAGCAGATCAGAACAGGTACGCCAAATCCGGCCGTTCGTTCGACAGAGAGACGCCCTCATGTGTCATTGGTGATTTTCGAATAAATGCTGGCCTTGATGTCGTCTGCATTCCATGACGTGTTTGTGAAATATTGACGCATCTGCCACCGCCGCCCCCGCCCCCGCCAGTGCAGGCCGTCTTATGTTGCAATAACGAGCCCCATTAGTTGCCAGCAAACGAGAGTACGGCTCAGTCCAGCTGCGACAATTCCCCCCAGGCGGGCGGACATTCGATCCGCCGTGTACTCAGTAGTTTGCATATGGGTTCATTTATATCGATTTATGCCCCTTGTCGGATGAGCATAGGTAGCGGCAGCGGTGAGTTGGGCGGCTAACGCACCGCGTTGCCAGGCGTTGGATCGAATCCTGCATTCGGATCGAATTCTTCGTTCTTTCTCGTTGATTCCGCTGGGCTTGGTTGAACGTTTGACTGCTTGCTGCTACACTCACTTCTCTGCTGGAGAAAACACATATGCACAATTTAGAGATGGTATAGTATGTGAATCTAGCCGCAAATCTAGCCGACTATGTAAATAAAGTACCATGACGTATGGTAATCTGTGGCCATCATCGAATCGAAGGACACGTGTGTTTGGGGTTGTGTCGAGAGCCCCGCCCGCCCCGCCGTCCCCTCTCACGAACCTCAAAGTGATGTCTGCCGCTATCGTGCCAAAGGAAATGTCACAAAGTATGGTAAAGGTTACGAGGTTTACTCCGCGGCTGAAATACATTAAATAGTGGCTGCGTTGAGTATGCAGGATTTTAAAAGCGCAACGTTTTACATAAAGCGGAAATGTTTCGCCTTAGAGCAAATAGAGTAACCGATAGAACATAATTGTAATAACTTAATTTAAATGTCAAAACAGTGCACAGTTACACATAGTGTCTGTGTAAACTGTGCATGGCTCTCCAAGGAAAACGGTTACTTATACATATGTGTAGGCTCTGAACTTTGGCAAGATGCTTCGTGTAAGTGTCTGGATTACACTAAACATCTTGCAGATGTTGGTGGTTGGGAGTCTGGAGTAGTACTGACTATCTTAAAATCAGCGTTGTAAAAACTTCATATTGTTCGTATTGCATTTCTAGGCTATTATCCTGTAATAGTGTGTATAATTTCTCTAGCTAATGCTTGTCTTTTTTTCGATGCTTGTCTTTTAGGCTCTCACAGAGGAGAGGAGAATGTGTATATATCCAGACAGTTTTTATGTAGAGTGCATAATCTTCGAAAGAGAATAAATAATCTGACTAGCCCGTTTGCTCTCGGTATGGGTCGAAGGACAACGTTTAAAACGTGCTCCAAGAACTTTAAATTTGCGGACGTAATGACACCTATAACACATTTAGTTCGTCGTCTTCGTCATATTCATTGTAAAGTCATCTTTGTCGATGCTTGGATGGAATATTTGCATCGATTCTTCCACAGATAACGGTGTGAAGAAAAGGCGAACACAAGCGTATACGTGCCATAATAGCTTTACACAACAATTGGGGCGCACACTGGCCTTTTATACATCTTTCAGCGATAACTAAGTGCATACGGGTGCTCCAAAGAGCTTCGGTTGACCATTGGGGATGACACCCCATCTCTGGTGAGTGCGCATGAATAATACAGAAGATTGGACATTTAATTCTGCATGACAAACCCCGATATCTAAAAAAAGCAACGAAATACAAAATGAATGTCTAAAAACAGTAACAAAATATTAGAATGCAGATCGCGTGAAAGCTGCAATCAAT
Source organism: Dermanyssus gallinae (assembly GCA_003439945.1). Taxonomy (NCBI): domain Eukaryota; kingdom Metazoa; phylum Arthropoda; class Arachnida; order Mesostigmata; family Dermanyssidae; genus Dermanyssus; species Dermanyssus gallinae. The sequence continues at coordinate 2,622,500 of QVRM01004733.1, forward strand.
GAAAACTCAAACTTAGCATATACATCACTATTTAGACTTGGGTAGCAATCTCATCATGAGGTAGTGTACAACAGCCTCGGGCTTACTAAAATGTCTGCTCGAAGAGTACCTCGTGATTTGTGACAGGACGAAGCGGAGCCGCGGTTCATTCTGGCTCGGCAGTTTCAGGTAAAAATTAACTAGGATTGGTCTTCTTTATTGTAGAGACTCTGCACAGGTGCCTTCACTTCGGTACGGTTTTGTAACCCAACTTGACCCCAATAGTCAGGCGTCTTCACACATAGCGGTTAAGCGAGAATAGTCGACTGGCAAGATGAGGGTCGTCATCTTCTTCGGCGGAAGTGAAATTGAGTCGAAAGTCGAGCTCGTAAAAGATGGTGCAGAAAGAGGCGAGCGATTGATATACTGCGCAACGCCTATCACAAGTTTTCACTGCGCCCATCAGGTAGAGCTCTCAAGTGTTTCCTCGGCGGTGGTTCCGCATATCGCCGCATCTGAAGTCACGCTGGTGAAGTTCCCGGCTTACTCATCTGACTTGACCGTGCGATATCTTCCTCTTTTCGAGAATATAAACACAATTGAGAGGAAGCGGTTTTCATTCAAGCGAATTAGTGCTTGAAGCCATTTAGATAAAATATAAGGACTGTAGAACACGCGTTTTGAGGTGTACGGATTCACTGCATCCTGGAATCTAATCTGCTTTTCAGTTAGTATGACTGGCGTGCATCTATCAGTGTGCCTCAGTCTTCAATCTCGTCGGCTGGCGAGCTAAACTGCATGCCAACTTCGCGGTCGGAAAATGGGGCGTGTGAGGATATGCAGGACCACCTGAAGGTAGGCTGAATATAAGTGGACGGCGTCTTCTCCTAGCCGCTGTTTGACTTTGCTGTGGCGCCAGCAGGAGTTCCTATATTATTAACAGAAAGTTAGAATTTCGAGAGTGGCCAACTCAATCGGTCGCCTCAGTCCCTGTTAGTACTGAGAGTTGAGAGACCTCTTTAGTAGCTAATACAGTTGACAAAACGCGGGCGATATTGCATACTTGTGGGTTAAACACCGGCACACTAGAGAACTCAAATCAGGCCTAAACACTTTTTGTTTTACGAGCATGAGCTATGCCTAGGTCTTGCCGACGCAGGTTTGGGTTCACTGCGCGCGACAAAAATGTGCTCGAATAAAAATGTTGCTAGTATATATATATATATATATATATATATACTAGCAACAACACGACATATGGTCATGCCAGTGGACAACTGTGAAACGTTGAAATTGCAATGGTAGTCGAGCTAGCGAACGCTTTCTGACAAAATTGTTATTGTGTTCTTTGCTCTGTTTATTTCCCAGCTGAAGACAAGAGATATACGTGGAAGTGGAACGGTTTCATTTATACCCATTATCAGCTAATGCTGCCTTCGATTGTTGCTGTTGTCATTCTTATTGTTCGAGACAATCGTCCGGTAGCCGTATAGTGCTCTAGTTACAGTAGCGGAGCCAGTAGTGGTAGCGGCAGCAGAAAAAAAAGAAGATGAAAACGAAAAATAAGTGGAAAGAGCAGAAAAGCATCGCGAGCGTCCGTTGTATGTGCTGACCGTTCGCACACTTCTAAACCGGGAGTACGAATAGAAAGAAACGCCGTATTTAAGGGCTGTGAATAAAATACATACAAATAGAAACATAGAGACCCTTGACGACGGATACACACAGACAAATACACGCTCATACACACATACACACACTCCGTGAACGAAAGAATAGGGTCAATCTAGAGGAACGAGAAGAAGCCACAAGGACGAAAGGACAAAAATCGCCGCTGCCGGCCACTGTTCCCCTCAAGACATCACTGGCGGGCCTGCGTATGACTTCCAATCGAGACTGAATCCAATTACAGCGGCGATCGACGCACGCAGGTCGACATCTCATGTTCTTCATGTACACGCATACGTGTACAGCGACCCGCAAGCATGTACAATACCTCTCCATGCACGTATGTTTGGCCGCAACCATGACCATGGAAAATGGCGTATGCTTTTCTCACTTTGCTTGCCCGACCAACACCAACATGTGTACGACGTTTGTGTGCCCCGCGTCGCAGATCCAGAGTAGTACCAATTGCTACAGCAGTAGCTTGTTGGCCACCGAATGGAATAAAACACGAAATACCTTAGAACGGAATCGTGGATTTACTCGCAAGGATCGGAAGGGTCATTGTCTAGGCGTTGTGGTACGCACCCGCGCAAGTACATAAATGTTGTACAACCGGTCGAGTCTTCGTGTGATTTATATTGTATTTTGCATTTCTAAAAATTTAAGAGCGGAAAGGGGCACTTAGCTGCCATAAGCCCCTAAGCGGCAAGCGGCTTCGCTATCCACCCCGGCTCAACTGAGCTGTGTTGTAAGTAGTAAGCCGCGGTTGTGCACGAAACCGTTACAACCCAAGCTAAGAAGCTAAGGACTTCCCATCTGACCATAATGCAATGGTCACTCCATCAGGTCTTGCTTCGCCAGCGGACACTAAACCTCTCGGTTGAAGTGTAGATGGTATGCCGGCTTGCGGCGTGCTTCTCTTTCGTCTCTCTCTCTCTCTCTCTCCCTCTTTTGAACATATCTGCGAGTATGTGCATCGTTATATATCCGTGTGAGAGAGTGCATGCAGCGCTAGGTGTAGATCCTAGGTATATAAAATCAGTTTGTCTCACTCTAATTGTGATATATATATATATTTATATATATATATATATATATATATATATAATTATTTTATTTATTGTAAGCAGATCAAGTTATCTGTAATGAGAGCACAAACGTGAGCTCTTCCTACGCGACCAGTATAAAAAATAAATACAAAAAACATAGTGAGCCGTATTATACGTCATATAATTCTGTTCTCGTTCCGCATTAGTTTGTAGCAAAAGCATTGCTTAATTTCTCATTTGATACTGTTGGGGGTCACAAAAGTCATTTACACGAAAGTATGATTTTTTTCTAGATCTTCTACGACCTACAGTAATTGAACAACTCTTATTGGTTGTTTTTACAGGCTGAATATTTGGCATCATCCGATACCTTCATACTAACAAAACTAGAGAGCGACCTATCCTAGTTTTGCACAGCATTATTTGTATAATCATCTTATCTCATATACCTAAATACACCTTTGCAATCACTCTCGGTCCTGTATTCAGGCATGTCTCCAACAGAAAGATCGTTAAAGATACGGCATATACTGTGAACGTGGAACACGAGAGAAATCAGGAGGCATAGGATCTAGAGCACATGCCCCGTAGGAGCTGCTGCATAGCCAGGCGCTCTGATAGCCAGGCCCGTAACGATGTTCAGACGTATTTCCCGAGGCCCAGGTTAATTTGCCATATTCCGCATACGCAAATGGAACGAACGCCTTATAACAAGCACTGCCTATATCTCCATTAACAGATATTAACTATAGAAGATTCCGTCAGTGCCAGATCGTCAAGGTTTAATAACATGTTCGCGCCCATCAGACTGACATTAGAGCTATGCCATTTGCTTGCAATACGGAATAAATTAACACTGTGTCATATGTAGCTACAACTACCGGCCTTACCGGCCTTAAAATACCTGGAATTGTAGTGTCTACCGAAAGATCTTACGCTGTGTGAAACTTTGTGGAATGTCGTGTGTTTTGTATTTCAAGTAATATATATATATACATAAATATACATATATATGTATATATATATATATACATAGTGAGAGAGAGAGAGAGAGAGAGGGAGAGAGAAAAAATAAAACAAGGCAATGCATATCCTCTATAAATGCGTGGGTTTGTTATTGATATGGATTTCATATGAATGGAGCGCAGCTGCATAGAGTCAGCAAATGTCAGCTGCTATTAGGAGTAGCGTATACTGTGCCGTTTAATCCATGATGGCAAAGCGATGTCGCCATCAGGATGTTTTACCTCTTGAAGTCAAACAAAGATAGTTTGATTGATCTCCATCTCACGCCTACATGTCTTGTTCCGGTCTTGCAGCATTGCGAGCTTCTATGGCATTATATGGTATTTCCGGACCATTTATATAAGCACGACATTTGCACGGTTTCTACAATAACCTTTCAGATGAAACAAAGCATATTGAAGAACAGCAGTCGGAAATGCGATATGAAGGCCAAAACACATGCATCCGCGCGCACATTAAACTGTTATACATATGCAGGGTGTCCTCAAACCAATTGTTAGTACTTTAAAGTGTCGTAGAACTCAATATCACGAATACGGGTTACACTACGCGCTCATAAATCTTAAGATTTACATGACGCATTTACGTAGAGAGCGTACAAAACTGGTGGCAGGCGTTACGCTTCGTGAAAATGATTAGGCATATCGTATTTTATACGTCATTCGTATTATATAATCTCTACAGACCCTACTTAGAGAACTAACTGCGTATATTTTTTAGGTAGTAGTAGGTTTAGTTTTCTACATACTCGTACATACTGAATGACGTTTGCAAGAGGCATGAAAATCTGACGGACAATGTATAAAACAATGTACATAAATAAACTAAATATATTGGCATGTTTGGAACGAGAGTATTTTTCGTTTGAATGTTATCCAACAGCTTACAAAAAAGCTGTATTAAAAAGTTTGCAAAAGCCAAGAGCCTGTGATGCCGAAGTTGCTGTTATATTTAATAGTTTTAACTTCTGCCATCAGGCTTATAAAACACAGACTTTTCGGGTGAATGTGCACGTTAAAGTAAACCTATTTTTAAGTCTAAAATTTAGTGGTTGATGATACATGTTTTAGAGTTAAAAATAGAGGCAGTTCAATTTATAGCTGCTGTTGTCTTCCCTTTAGTGCCAAATACTTTGTCTTACATTTCAAATATGTTATATGTTAGACACTTCACACACGGCTCTAGCAGTGGCGGATGATGTGGCAATTAAATCATCAATGAGCTAATGGGGATATCGTAGATAAAACTCTTCAGGCGGCAATAATGAAGGAGTAGGGACTCGATAGATAGAGCGGTTGCAAAGGCTAATTATTTGGGCCCACTTTGGAACGCGGCTATGGCGCCATCGATCCTAAAGAGGCGAGTTTGCATTGCAGCGTCATTGTGCGCTAGCGTTCCATAACGTTGTAATCATTCTCAAGTGAATACTCTCTGGATTATCCACTAACACTTCCCGTAAGGTCTCTCAATAATATATAGGGTAATTTTTCTTTTAAAACGCTTACTGTTTTTGTAGAAAAAAAAACAAAACACACACATACATATATTTATATACATGTGTGTTTTGTTTTTTCTACAAAAACAGTAAGAGTTCTCAACTTGGCGCTGGTAGACAGCAGATCCTAACAGTTTGCCTTTGTAGCATATGCGAAAGATTAGATCCTAGTCATCATTGGCAGGGCCAAAAAAGAGTTGAAGTTAAAGAGAAGCCTCCAAAATTAGTGCCAGCCTGCTGCCGTACAGCCACCAGCTGTACTCGCCAAAGACCGAGGCCATATTACTATATTAGCAAGCCGAGAGCAGATAGGAGAGCTGAGCATCTGTCTCCGAGGCCAGGCAATTGCTCGCACTACCAAACAGGTAAAAGTTGTATGAGTGGCTCCAGATCAGAGACTGTCAACAAGCGCTGCCTAAAATTAGGAAAATAGTCTGTAGCTTGGGAAGGCTGACGTCGCGAACGGAAGACGCCGGAGGACACGCAAGCACGACGGCTTATATGAACGGTCGAAAATTCGACGGTACCACATGCACCAATCTATGCCGAACCGGAGCTGTGCTGCAAAGGTTATAGAACGTCCGAGGTAACTGACGGTCTTGGTCATTGCTGGATTTAACCCGCGGGTTTACACTATTAGATATCATTATAGATCTCGGCAGGAAGGGGCGATCCATGATGGCCGGCGCCAGACGCACGGGCGGCAACAAAGCGACACTGAAGGCCGAGGCGCTGGCAATACGGAATAAATGGCTTCGCCCCCGCGGATCAACCGGTGACTATCAGAAAAAAAGAGAACCCAGTTCATAAACATTCATGGCCAGACGATCTGGCACAAGTGCGGTCGAGTCTCATCTATCGTGTGCTAACCGCCATCAAGGCGCAAGCATTCGTGCCATAAACGGAAACCTTGAACGGACTGAAGACAATTGACCGTCGCCAAATGAACCAGAAGGCTGACCGATTGCGGAAAGAAAGCACAAACAGTACTTAAAGAAATATTAAAGTGACCTTCTGCTTCCAAGACAAGCGGAACGCCAGCTCAGTAGCAACACTTTAGAGTCATTACCTGGAGGGTAGTTCCGGGGGTGTACGTAGGGCTAAGGAGCTTTTTCACCTTCAGTGAAAAAAGCCGCATAGCTTGGCCTTGCTAAGAGTGGTACGGGTGTAGTTTTCGTCGATAAGTCCATTACGAATAATGGTGTGTTATTCACTAAAATAATGAGCGATTTTTCATTGGGCATTATCTGCATGTATTTTCGATGGTGTATTGTCATACTCACCGTGACTGTGGACCGGTCCAGTACACTGCTCGTCCTACGCCTTTTCAAACTGCTGATTATAAGTTAGATGACAAAATAGAGGGTAAATATATATATATATATATATATATATATATATATATATATATACACAGGTAAATGTATACATCTATATACGGGCGGAGCATACAAGGCCAACGTAGACTGCCGGCGACGGCGCCGGGAGTCAGCCGCGAAAAAAGGTAGAGTATACTTGCCCTTTGGGATGGCACTAAAAACAGACATCGAAAAGAGGCAGAAGGGACACGATGGTAGATGGGTGTTCGGGAGGGGAAGCCAAGGCAGAGGGTATATAGGAGCTGGGCCTTCGTAGGTTCTCGACGTACTCCCCAGGACGGAACGTAACATGCACAGGATCTAACGAGTAGAAGCGGGGCTTCTTCACGGTTTCCGGGTTGTGCCAAAGCCGAGCGTGAGGAGACGGGGAGAAATCCCGGCTTAGTGGATTTGTGGATCCTACACTGGCCATACATATAAATGGCAAAACATCTTAGGTGTGCGATCTAGAACAGTCTTCAACAAGTAATCTCGCCTAAGGCCCTAAGAGGCGTTTTGAAAGTCAAGTTTTAGGAAAACAGTCAGAGTTGTGTATGACGCTTCGAAAGAGTGGCAGTCTCAGCTCACCTTTAGTGGCAAAACCCACTTGATGATAAATGTACGAATACACACATATATATATATATATATATATATATATATCAGTTAGCTAATACGATGGATAAAAATTAAATTTCCTACGTTTTTATGGATAACTTATAAATAATTTAATGTTCTACATCCGCCAATTGTATATGCATATTTCATTACAAAAACATAAAAATAAGTGCATATATATATATATATATATATATCTATGTCTGCCGCTTTCATTATAAACGCGCATATTCCCGTTCAGTATATACATGTTCAACTGCGCTTCCTCTCCGCACCCTGCTCAACGTCGGTTGCTCGAACGTACGCAAATAGCCAAATAGATATTACCTTGAATATTTATTTTACAGCTGCCAATGTACAGAGTATGCACGATGTGCGATCAGCAGTATTTGTATTGTCAATCATTTTCTTTCTCTGTTCCACATGCCATGGTCTTGTTTTTGTATTCTTGCATTCGACGCTTTTTGGGGCCGCTTCCTTGATCGTTTACGTGCAGCACGCTCACGTACGTGAAGTACTCAAAACGTCGCTGGTTTCTACTACCACTGCTACATGGTCGAGTTACAGAAGGTCGGCGATGTTATAGTATGTATTATCTTCTCCATTAGTAGACATTTCCACCAGAAGGTGTAAAAATATTCTGCTGATTCCCTGTCGCTTCGCTTTTTTACTTTCTTCGAGCAGTTGAAGCAAACATAAACATGTATGCTTAGTTCATTCTTGGCCAGTCGGTCTGTCGAACAACTTCTAACAAGATAATATCCTCTGTCTGCATACTAATTGTTCTGAAAAATGAACCCCCTAAAATAGTTCTCTACCCCACTATCACTTGTACGTGTACTAGCATTTCAATCCCAAATAATCCCAGATCATACTGAACGAAACTCCTGCGATGCGACCCAGGATGACGATACTTCATCTTCACATCATTCCTCCACGACCGCGTTCATATTGCGCGACAACTCCGAGTGCAACCGCAAGTTTGTTCAAAGATTCGTTTGCATCCGAATGTATACGGCTACACTCATTCAGTGTCATGCAGAGTGTCATAAACACGTACGAATGGTTAAACACTTAGCAAACACACTCAACTAAGAGTCGCCTTCAGTCTTAGGCGCCGCTCTCTATGCAATCGCTACGAGTGTGCTGTGAGCCGGCTGCGTGCAGTGCCTGTGTTGAGGTTGGATTGCTGTCGACATATTTGGCAATGTACAACTTGTAAATGCAAATAAGTTAAGATAAAGTAGGCGAGCGAAGCAGAGACACAATTTTGCAGGGTTACTGTCATCTAATCAGCCCAGTTCGGCCACTGGTGCGATAGCAATCCCCGGGCTGCTACCAAGACCGCTCCTCACGTGATTTCTCATCACCCACGACACCTATCTGTCACATCTACTCCATCGCACTTTCTGTTCCCCGGCGACGACAATCACGCTAACAGAACGGGGGTTAGGCTCCTCTCTCTGACGACGACGACGAAATCCCAACGAATCCGACCACACCCAACCTTCCCAAAAAGATCCATCCCGATAATGCGCAACTAGACAAGCTAGAGAAGCCCCAACCATTAAACTATAGGACCAAAGATAAATAAGCTTTTTTTTATTAACTCTACATAACTCGCTACTGTTTGCCACGCACTTAACACTATGTCTTCCTACGTGCCCCAACGCACGGGCCAGAGTGCATACCTGGGATACATGTATGTGTGCACATAATTGTACAGACATATGTATAAGTATATACGTATTTATGCAGGGAAATGGAACGAATATTTAGGTCGCAATGCGTGATCGACCATACTGATATGTAGGCGTAAACCTAGTGGGTGTATGTATGCTTATTATTATTATTATTATTATTATTATTATTATTATTAATATTATTATGCGAATATCTTTGCATCTATTTAATTTGTATTTTGTTCATAATTAGTGTACACAATGGGTTCTGACCAACACATATGTGTTTATATCAGCATATACAAGAGTAACTAGCCCGTGGATGCGTGCGACGCACTACTTGCATTACACGCACAGCTAGGAGTTTGTTCCCTTTCAGTAGTTCGATTATAAATACAACGGTGGGTCCACAAACTTTACCTTTACAATTTCCAGTTAATGTGAACCGGAGAAAAACAATTCGCACTCAGAACACGCTTAGTCCTTGCAAGTGAGATTTGTACTACAGAATTTTAGTACTTTTCATCAGGGTCTGGTGACATATGCTAGTGCCTCCTTCAAATTACGCCGTACGTCATGAAACTTTATCGGCACCTGCTAGATTAGGTACGAATGCGGTCGACATTTGTCTGCGTGGCGACGTGATCTTGTCAGTGCGAGTGTTCTTGTTAGGCTTCTAGTTAGGGCTAGTCATCGTAGGGTCGTCGTCAACCGGGGGTCGCGGGTTCGATACCCGCAGTTAGTCGAATTTTTGTTGAGCAGTGCTCATCGAGAAAAGATAATAGAGACCATACCGCGGAGAGTCAGCTGCCTTAACGACGACGAGGACGACGATACGTCTTTGGCAGACGCCATCGTCTTGGCGTGCCTGCAACAAGCCAACGCAGAACGCTGTGTCGCAGAGCCCCTCCCAGTCCCGGGTCAGCCAGGCAGACAAACTCCCGTCCCGGCTTGCCCGCGGCGACGACCTTCAAGGAGTTCACTGCGGTTCTCGCGGCTGAAGAAAGTTATTTGTCATATCTTCTAGCTAGCTGGTGCCGCTACTGCTTCCGCCCGTGCAACCGCTGTCACTAAAACATACCAACTTGAAAGCGAAGTTTAACAAGGACATTTGCCGGAACGAACTAGCCCGACGGATGTAATGGATTCCGCTCACGCGACCTCTAAAGTAGCTGAAGTTTTACCGAATTCGACGACCTGACAGCAGCAACGGGAGCTGCAGGAGTTGCAGCTGTAGGTCAGTTACGCACGAAGGGTTTTAACGAGATACGTTGCGATTCCGAACCTGTGGGTGCGGGGGTGCGGGGACTACAAGCTGAGTGAGTTCCAACGTCCCACGCTAACCACTGGGGACTGACTGCCCGTTGTAGTGTATGCGCATCGCGCATTCTTAATCCCTACAGACCAAAAAAAAACAGGTGTGCGGGAATATGCGTGGATTATTCCAACGCACGGGCCGGCTCTAATTAGCACCGCTGGAACCACATAGGCATCTTTTCGGCTTCGTTAATATTATTTGTTATTGCATTGTATTAGTCGAAATTTTCGGTTGATGCTTTAACTCGTTTCGCCTTGCTAACAGTTAGTTAGAATATAAGAGAGATATTCCCTTATTTAACCCGCAAACATAACATAATACTGCGTCGGTTGAATAGCTCTGATAAATCACCCATCAGGCGGACAATTGACACCAGTTCATAAGTGAACCGTTGTTAATGCGTTAAATCGCTTAGTGGTAGCGTTTCGTTCTTGTTTACACTAAGGTAACTACTTAAGGTAAAAGCACACGGGGCGTGTTTGGTGTGTATAACGAGGCACCTTTGGCCCATCACGGAATAGTAAAGCCTGAAAGTTGTCTGGCTACTCGATAGGTGGCTCATTTTCGTTAGCTACATATCAAAACGAAATATCATTGCGTAGCCTATAGAGTTAGATAGTAAAAGTACTAAGTTGTCTTTTTTTATTAGTGCATGGATTGTTGCTGTAAGCTGGCCTGCTGTGTTCGCCAGGCACGGTAAGCTGGAGTAATATATGATTTCTAATAGGTCTGCCCTCGCCTAATGAGCTGATGGCCTTAACTGCCGATTCTTTCGCTCTTTCGGACGAGATTAAGTAGTTAGAACAACGGAGATTACATATGAGGTGCTTTGCTGCCCAAACATCAACACACGCCAGTGCTACTGCCTATTTGACTATAACCATCATCTTTGGAGTGAAGCTTCTATGAGTGAAAGCACTGACTGAAGGTTCGAATAGCTTAACTTTAGCTGGGGCGACTAAAACCAATGTCTGTAATATATTTGATGCTAAAGCTGTTTACGCCATACGCTTAAATGTACAGTCGGACCTGACTGTTACAGAGAACCTGAAAACACGATATGTTATACAGATATTGCCACTACTCACAAACTCCGTAACTAGGTTCTTCACACTAAATCCTTACACATATGCATTTTCCTGTGGTTATCCACTACTGCCTGCCGTTGTTGGGTTAATCGGAACATTTCACCTTTACAAGGCTTATGGAAAACCATTGCTGTGCATTCGGGAGACCATGGGTACTAAGTACACTTAAGTTGAATTTGGTAATTTTCAATTTCGACAAGGTTCATGGCGGTCGAAGTGGACTAAAGTCGGTCATAACCGGGCAAAAACAGGGAACACACAGTCAACGTTTTGCAACTCGCCAGCTGACTATGAACAAATCCACCGTTTGCAGAGTCTACCAACGGCTCCAATCTATGAGCAGCTTCCATCGGAAAGCAGGTTCCAACAGGTGAACTGCAACCTAACTAGCTAAATTGCATGCGGACCTTTATTAAGATACGGGGGAGGGTGATACACACTATTGAGACATACATTTTATATTTTATTCGCAGTTCGGTCAAACATGTCTGTTTATATATATATATATATATATATATATCATTTTACTTATATATTTGAACATTGTGAAAAAAAATCGAACGCAATATTGTAGTACCGTTTTTAAGCCGATTTAATTAATTGTCTTTCAAATGATACAGTTATTTTTTAATATGGCCTGAGTATTGTCGATACAAAATATGTCTCAAGTCAGATGTATGATTTTTGTTTCATAATGTCAAGTCAAGTCAAAAAACACCTTTATTCAAGGGTCATATATGCTTAAATATACGCTGATTTTCACCAAAAACACTACATCTAAATATAATTATAACAAACGTTAAGTCTGTCGATTTTGCAGACTTTCCACGAGAGTGGAACTCTCCACGGGAATGTGTTGTTTGTTTTCACTAAGCGCGCAATTTCCAGTGATCTAACATTGACTCCACTTCGTAGTCCATTATCTACATATTTAAAGATGTTCTCGTCAGTCCCGAGACAGCACAACTTTTTGTACAGCGATATATCACTTCGATCGTGTGACTAACGTATCGGCACAACAAACACCCTTTTACGAGGAATATTCCATCTTTTTGACACTCGTCTGATAAACTTGGCCTGTACCTTTTCAATTGTATTTATATATTTTGCCATATAGGCAGCTCAGACCTGGCTGCAGTAAATGAGTTTGTGACTTTTGTACAAATTCACATGAAAATTAAGATTTGTTTACATAAAACATCAACCTATGGTATCACATAACTGTGAAGCGGAAGTGATGGTGGCAGTAATATGTTCAGAGAAGTCTAATTTAGGGGTCACAATCACACCAAGATCACGAAATCATTTAACTGCTGGTATTGCGTCGTTACCGAGTGTATACAGTGGCGAACTGCAATCTGATGACACCACGACACATTTAGGTGCAGATATTTGTTTCTTTATTTTCTTTATTCTGTAAGATCCTGCAGATATAAGTATATTTATTATGTAGGACAACTGTTCCCTGTGGACTTTCCACGTGGCAACTGGAAAGCCCCCGTATCACGTATAATTTCTACTATTAATTATACGGGCCTAACCCAGCTCACAGGATGCCTATGGCTTGAACAATGCGCATCTTATGTGGTTACTTTCGATATAAAATAGCACGTAGTTTGATTTTCTATATGATTATCGTATGCCGTTTTCCCCGCCCCTGATATCGGATTCCTATAGACCTCAAGCTAACAGTGGGGAATGGGGGTGGGGGGGTTAATCGCCGGTGTGCGGCCTGTACGAGTATATGGCGGTGCTCCATGTGATGAATGGAAGGTGGTGGTCAGCGTGCTGATGCTGTTGCATCGTGCTGCAGCCAAATGCTCAGTCGGATACTTTCGGGAACAATTCCCCTTTATTGCCAGCAGTTCTATTAAGGGATTTGTAGTACGTTCCATTATTTGATCTTTCGAGAAGTTCATAAGGCCGTTGCTCATAATGCCAGCCCAAAAGGACGTGCGGGGTGCGTGCTATGAACTCGCTCCACCGATACAAATGTAGTTATTTGTTTTTGTAGTAGAAAGAAACGCAACCAGAGTACCCTGCACTTATGCATTGCACAGAGGAAGCTTAGTTTAAAGCCAATAGGGCATATTCAATGCATGCAATCGATAGTAGGCCAGCGATAACCCGCAAATGGTCCGCGTGCATACAGGCCATTTAAATTCCTTTCGGGGCTGACTCTCACCCAAGATTTAACGTCCATGGGACTGCTTTTCGCATTTCTTCATAGACGGACCCCCATAAATGCAAATGTGCAACGGTGGGGCTCGAACCCGCACACCTATGTGTCTCCCCCGGTCGCGAGGCGCAGACGCATGCCACCACGCCACCGGGTTCGACTATATATACAAGCCAGGATCGCTTTTTCGTGAATGTTTGGGCTAGTATGGTTTGGTGAACAATTACCTCATTGGCCCTATAAACTTTTCGAAAGGTTAAATGGAGAACCCCATAAACAGCTTATCGCCAGATCTTCCAGAAAGTATTTGTTCGAGGATATGGTTCTACACAATAAGACACCACCACACAATAGCGATGCGGCACAGGCTCGCCTAAGCGCGATCTCTGAGGATCGATTGATTATCCAATGCTCAGACCAGTAAGAACGTTCGGAACGGACATGTCGTTAACTAGTTCTGACCACCAATATTTGTTCGCCACATCGAGCACCGCCAGATACAGACCGTACAGCCGCTAAAGTCCTCCCTCTGCTAGCGTGGCACTGTATGGAAACTCGTCATCAGGAGGCAGGAGTAACGATGATTTTCTTTCAAGCATGTCTCCCCGCGATTTGCGCGTATTTCGCGTGCTGCGGGCACCTGCCTTACAAATAGAAAATTGGTAAGATGGTTGGTAAACTCTCTATAGTAACGTACCCCAGACCCGTTCGCCATGGGAGGCAAATCACACTATATAGGCTACATAACAACGAATTCTTCATATTGTCGTCATCCATATTGTCGTGTTCCACTCGAGGACTGTTAAAGATAACTGCATGGCGGAGAGGTCTCTACGCACGGTGTCCGGACCATTGGTTAACGCCTCCGGCCCAGTCAACCGGTTCGGATGCCTGCTGCGTTGGCTTAATAGGCATAATCTCAAGAGACGGGGGCGGAAAAGCCGACCTACGTATAGTGACCGCATTAACCATCAAACCACTATCAGTTTGGTACAAAACTAGTTATGCGCAATGCGTTATAAAATACGAATCTTCTGGAAGATTTGATTACCATGACGGCATTTTTACAGTAGTAAACGCAAACTCCCAAAAATTAGATACTTCGTGATCTCGATCTTTAGGAACTTGTTTCATAGGGCTGTTTCCCTTTGCTAGCGAAACGAAATAGCCTTGTTTCCGACGTCCGCTAGCAAATGTCGTATGTCCTTTAAATGAAGCAGAACTCTCGTCATAACACGCAGGCGTGTTTTCTATCAAACAACTTGTTCTGTTGCAATCAAACATTTTGTAAACTGATATCCAGCCAGTATCGGTATAACATAAATTCGTAATTTTGCTGTCAATCTTTTTTAATTTTCTAAAACCCCACCTACATACATTTTAATAAAATATTGCATACGCAGTTATAAACACATTTATTTCGCATTAAATGAGTACAATAGTTAAACGTTGACAAGAAACCTATTATCAAAAAAAATCTTTGATCGATTATTTTAACAAAAACAAGGCAAATAAAAAAGAATATCACATGTTGGATGAATAGCATCTCATAAGCATGTGAGGTGTATATAGTTGCTCGATCACAAGCCATACAGGTAAAATAAACCCTATGTTGAAATGAAAACTTGTCTTATCTCACATAAACTCAGAACATGCTGCTTATAAAATATAATTACTCTACATTTATCTGAGGCTAGTGTTTGCTCTATTAGTAACAAAATCTACTTAGTATTTACCTGGTTGCCTGTATTTAAATAGACAAGATTGGTGTGTACAACATCCACGATTGCAACTCATACTGTGACTATTACTACTAACTACACTAGTAAAGTAAAGTTTTCGGGCTAAACCACAGCCAAGATTTAACGTCCGCGGAACTGTTTTTCACATTGCTTCATAGACGGACCCCCATAAATACGAATGTGCAAAGGTGGGGCTCGAACCCGCGCACCTATGTGTCTCTTTCGGTTGCAAGGCGGAGACTTAATCCACCACGCCACCTGGCTCGACACTACTACTACTACTACTGTTAAAACTACAACTTTTGAAATAAAAGCTCGTATGAAGATAACTGATGATGAAATGGAGAGACACTTGAAGGAAACCTAAACGGGTTCCTAGTGATGTGGACTGCCTGCTTACTTGTCTGCACTAACTATACCTGAACAGTTCCGGCAGGTCATTAGTCCAATGGTGCCGCTATGGCGTTTCCGTCCGGGCGCGTTGTTGTTTCCCCGCAATCTCCATTTACTCACCATGCATTAGACGCACCCCTCAAACGCGTGCCCAACTATACACCCACACGCTAACAGGCATTTTTTTTCTTGAGCGACACTAAAGAACCGAAACAACAACTCTTTTAGTTCTATCCGGACTCCCACCAGCGTGACTCGCCGTTTGTCTCGTCTTCGTTACCTTCGACACGTGTCTGAGTTTTTCTCGTCCTTGAGAAATTTCGTTATTCATCCACCCTTCATCTTATTTGCCTATGTGGCTTGTAGTAGGCAGCGGCATTGGGACAGTCGCGTCGCGTGTGCGTGGTGCCTGCGCTATAGTTAGTGCCGCTAACGAAACGAAACGTTAAGCCCGCCAGCGATCGGCTACCCCTCGCCTGTGGGGGGTGGGTGAGCTGTGGGACGGTGGAATCCCCCCACCTCTTACCGGGATTGAGAGGTACGGCTTTCTTTGTCCTATAAAAGATCGCCTGGCTTGTTGCTGGCCGCACGCTCAGTCAAACACGGTCATGTGTATATGTGTTCCCCAGCCCTTTGTCCATCTTGCCCTTTTGTGCCACCTAGGTGCACGATGCACCCCCCGCCACCGCTGTCTCGTGCACACTGCACAAAGGCGACGGCACGCTAACGGTTGCAATTAACGTGACACCCCATCACGCTGTTCAAACAAAATGAAGACGAAGTGGACGAATAAAAAAAGAAGACGAGAAAGTAGAAGCGGTGGACAAAGTCGAAGACAAAAAACAGAACTGCAAGAAGAAAGACGAAAATAGGAAACGGAGGAGCGAGCGAGCAAAAGACCACCCGTTTCGGATCCCCCCCCCCCCCCCGCAACATGAAGCTTGTTCGCATGGCGACGCCGTGTTCTGCACTATATAGACGTATAGAGCAACAGCCGCTAACGCCGCTACTGCCATTCGACACCTTGGGGGGTGATCCGTACATGCCCTGCTTGAATGAAGCCTCACCGCAATGTGTGACGGGGTAATCCGCTCCTTTCTCGTCGGTTGTTCGTTGCCCAGTCACGTATAGACGTACAGACGCGTTGGGCCCCGTAGCCCGACGCGCCGTCCCGAAAAGACGGCGTGGCATCGTCTGGTCTCGCTTGTTATCTTCACGTTAGCGTTTTTGCAGCTCCTTGCCTTTCTTCCGTTTTTTTCCCTAAAAAAGAATAGCTGCTTACTATGCATTGTCTAACTGGCTGTTGGACCCCGCACACCTTGCACCGCTATACCGCGCATACCCAAGGAGATGTACATACATATATATATATATATATATATACGATGTAATACACTTTTGTCTAATACATCCTAAGGATAATATATATATATATATATATATATATATATAGACTGACACAACCAAAATACATTATATATGAAAGAAATGACACCCATCGTTGCTAATCTCTCTGTTTTATACTTCAAGAAGCGAGGTATCTTAAAGATAGGTCTGAGCTCAATTAATTTAGTTTTTGAAAAGCCCATAACTGCCCACAAATGAATTTATTCTGACCAAAAATTCCTTAAAACTCTAGTAAAACTAGCTACGATCTAAAGTTTATGAAACGGAGTTCTAACCATTCTTATCGTTCGGCTGAAATATCTGAATAGAGTAGAAACGTCGCGCATGACGTTTCTCTTCCGGCGTTTTACGTTAAAGATAATCTAAAACCACGCAGAAAATAGCCAACACACGCCTTGCCTATCCATATTGGTAGCCACCGAGCATCAAACCCCTTATTTAGCATTAACTTTAGCCTGTTTTTGACAGTTATGGTATCTGTGCCTGCCACGTATCGAGCATGCACCTTCTCGCCCTTGCCTGCTTTGCAACGTAAGTAAAGAAGAAGGACTCTTCGAGAACACCAGTTCAGATGCAGAAGTAGGAAGCAAAGGAAGAGTAATATTCAAGGTCACGTATCCTCCCAATTACAAAATAATTTATTCAATATCAGCATTTGCTAAATATGTCTTTCATCACAAGGATTGTTCGTGATCGCTAGGTGGCATGGCAGTATGATTACCGAGCTCCCCCACGTACCTTACCATCTGCCTGTCTGCTTTTCATACACCTTTTTTACCATACATCGTTGTGAGAAAACTCGCCTGCTTCCGGATGTGCTAGTAACCCTATAGCTGAGCTAGACGCCTACATTATTCAGATACCCAGAGACAATATTATTTGCCCGATGTTGTTTTTGTCTGTGTTTTTGCAAGAAATACTTGATCCTGTGTAAGGCGTATGATTAAATAATTGCATAGGACCGAACCCCATAAATGTCATGTGCTGAGTAGCCACCTGAGGAATGCCGTCGATTATTCAAGCCGGTGCGCGGCTAGACCCCTGGCGGAGGTTTGGTTTCCATTTAGAGTCATGCTTTTACTCACACGCTGCGAGCAACATTTTTTTCAATGAGCGCTATTGATCCCCGTAAAACGCTTAGAATTTTAAGGCCAACAGGTGTAGGTGATCTAGGTTAAGGCTAAGATAGAGCTACTTTAAAATAGAGCGGGCTGGTTTTTACTCTTTACAACAAATGCTATATGCAAGTGCATGAAACCTAGTTGGCAAAAACGTGATTTGAGACAGTGATGGTGTAACGTACCGCCGCGGTATACGGATATTGAGTACTGCAGTGGGTTTTGACTTTCAGAATAATTGCTTTCAAGCAGTGTTTGGGTATAAACAGTACCTTGCCTTGCTTAGTAGGGATATTATAAAGTTCCTGATACGGTCGCTACGTTTTTTGCAAGAGGAAGAACTGCTTTTACGCACAACCGAGACGTGTAGTTTGAGACGGGTAGTGTGTCAATATTGTTGCCATAATATTGTAGCCACTAAAAAGCTTCTAAAAGCTTCAGAACGAGGCGAGGAGCTGGAACCGTTCTTTAATTCTACATCAACCCCTTCTCTCGTCTAGGGTTGCGTGGGCAAAGCGCACATCGCGGCCTGTACTAAATCTTTCCGTTTCATAATGATCGCGGCAAAATCTTTTATGATGTTCCAGCTATGGGTGTCGTACAGGAGTGCCGCCTGCTCCAGTTGCCTGCATGCTACAGAGAGTCCCTAATCAAAGATTTGCGTCGGCTGCGCCCTATCCGGCGTGCAAATTTGAAGAGTGTGGTTGACGTCGTTTTATTTTCCTAAGTCACACGGAGTGGTGCATGCTGACGAGGCCCGAGGACACGATCGAGAATACGATGCAGGTCACCTCTGAGGGTTCCGTGGTCTCTAAGAATTTGGGTCGGCGGGTAAGATGGCCAATCTGCTACGATTCAGATATTTACGTTTTTTGTGCAAATTATTGATTTGACTGCAAACTCTCAACTCGCAACTCTCAACTCAAAACAGAAACCTGTAAATGAATGATGCATCAACCAAAGTAAGCATCGTCATTCCAATAGTTTTCCTATGCAACTGCGCCATACAGTTACCCCAATTTCCCCATGTGTTTCTTGGATTAGAGCCTTGCGCTACGTACCTTCTTTTACCGAATTGTATACGTAAAAAAATGCTCCTTGCAGAATACAAAGCGTCGAGCAAAACTATTGATACTACAGATACTGTTGTTGTCGTTATTTTCGCTGTTACTACTTGGCATTGGTATTGTTTTTGTTATTACTCATTGTTTCTGTTTGTCTTTTATGTCTTCATCATGTCTCTTGATAGTCGTTAATTCTCTCGGTTGCTATTTTTCGATGTTTTCGTTCTGTTGTTACAACGTGTGCTTTTTGTTGTGAGTGTGCGGTACAGTTTTTGTTACCGTTCGTTCTTTATTTCCATAGGCTAAAGCTAGCGACAATTAATTGTGTGTGAGTGTTGTTTGTCCTTTTAAAAGTGTCAAAGTGTCAAAAGTGTTCGTTCTTTATTGTTTTCATTGCGACCGACTTTTTAGCTGTTGTAACTGCTATCCTTTGCTGCTCTTACAATGTGTTAAAGTTGCCGTTGTTGCTGTTGTTGTTGTTATTTTAGTTGTTGTTGTTGTTAGCTTTGCAGTTATCGTTATTGCTGCTGCTGCTGCTGCGGCTACTGTTAGTGTTGCTGTTGTCGCTGTTGATGTTGTGCGCTTAGTGGTTGCCGCTGTCATTGAGCTTTCTTTCAACATGATCACGGCTATTGAGGTCTTCTGCCTCATCCACAACGACCCCACATCGACCTCGTCTTACGCCCGTGCTGGTACCCCCGTGCTCGTCTATCCCCACCCCCCGCTGGCCGCGTTTCCTGCCTCCCGCTTTGTCTCGGCTGTCCGTATCTTTGCGGTTGGCGGACTCTAAAACTCATAAACGTCACCTAATGATTTAGTAGGAAGTAGCCGAGGGGAGGCGCTGGCTGGCAGTGTCTGTGGTGTGTATGAGTGTTTGCATGTGTGAGTGCCTGAGTGTACACAACGCTAAACAACGACAACCACGATGACGCCCATAACAACGATAGCTGCTGCGTGATACGTTTGCAGATACGGCCCAGTTCTCATAACTCTCTTCAACCGCCGCATAAACTTTGTCTCAATTCACGCGGGCTGCGCGTCCTACTATTCATTTTATTATTATTATTGCTATTACTGTAATTGAGTCATCATCTTAGAGCGCCGACAGACCGCTGTTCTCCAAGTGCCACATAGATAGCTGTTTTGTGTAATCACACCGAAGGATATATATATATATATATATATGCTAGCGTATAATCAACTTTCATGGAAGACTAAAAACCTTGCCCGACTTCGAAAAATGTCAAGTCACACTTAATCAGAAGTTGAACGACTAATTGCTCAGAAAGGAGATGCCGGTGGTATGTATGCTCTCGTGTAACCCTGTAATATACTTCAATAAACTATATGGTCAGTACAACACAGTCTTGATAAAGCTGCATGCGCCGGCATCTATAACAAGACAAGCGCCGAGATCAACCCACGTAGGATCGGCCACATTCCGGTAATAACAAAAAATCATTCTAGTAGAATAGGTGGTAGAATATCTTACGAACGTCCTTGGTCATTCTTTTTATGAACATTCGTCGACTGTTATAATTATATGATGACACCTTGGTTGAATAAATTATATGCATCAGGCGTATTTCGTGTTTCTGACAAACACTGTGTCTTCTGCCGCAGTGCCTTTAGCTCCAGATACGACCGATTAGGCAGATCCGACAAAGTGTAAGTTAAATAGACATTGACGTCATTCAAGAAAAACAGCGTGTTTATGACATGCAACACAGGCCATGTTATACAGTCTCAAATGTGAGGATAGATGTTTTTATTTCTTTTTTTAATGTAATTTGGTACAACTATCTACAGAAAATCACGATATGCGCCATCTTATCTTGGGAAACCTACTGTTTCCTTACATTATGTAAGACTAAGCTCTTACATGATGAACACGCGCGTTCAACGAGGTCGAGATAACGAGGTCATTCAAGGTGCATAACACTACATGCGTTTAAGATTAAAACGAATGTGCACTGGGACTACGCAGGGAGCTTAAGGGAAACCGCTGCGACAAAGACAGAGGTGATTTGTAAAGTTCCTGCGCCAAAAAGGAAACTCTAGTTATTACTTCTGCGAGCTTACCACAAAGTAAAATACTGCGTAACCAACTGTGACTAGTTAGCAATAAAAAACTGTAACTACCTTTTGAACAGTAAGTACGCGTGGTACGCCAACTTTATGCTGATTATAAGCAGCACATGAGAGCGTGCGTTTATTTGCTCTCTAAGTACATTAATATAAGTATAGAAAAACTCGCTAGAAATTTTATTTTAGGAATATGCCAACATTTTTATGTGTGTAGTTGATAAAACGTAGAAGGTTTTATTCATTCAACATCTTTTTAGTCATAGCGAGACAATGGCCACGACCATATACTGCAATCCTGGCCGCAAAAAACACCACCATTTAGCGCGTGTGAGAGGGATTTGATTTTCTGAAACAACGTACAGGCGCGCATATAAAAATTTAAAAAAAATTAAAGCAAGTATTCAGCATTTCACTATATTGTCCGTATTCTTCTCATTTAGCACCCACATTTTATTATCTACTCACAAGCTTTCTCAGCAAACAAACAATTTGTTTCAATCCGAGCTGCACAGGGGCGTGTAGAGTTTTTTTGTACAGAGTAAATTCTGCAGGAATTGAATGTAAAGCTGACGAAACAACGAAGAAAAGATTTGATAGGTACAGGGCGAGGAGATACCTTATTATGTTAATTGTAGCACTATAACCGGTAAACGGCCTGTTGACCTATTTTTAGAGATTGTTGTTTAAAGCTGCAATTTGCTTGCTTTGTTTTTGGCGTGTACCGATGCAATCTAATACTTAAGCATATACATTTTGCAACATGCATTTTACCAGTTAATCTCTGCAAAAACATACATATATACATTTAGTGTCTGCCCCCGTAGCATTTCTCACCGTACATAATAAAAGTGGCGGAATCTAAAACAAGATGTAATCAGAAAATGTTCTATATTTTAAACTCTATGAGTGTATTTTGTTGTCGCTGTGATGGGCGCTTAGATTGACGCACGCCTAAAACCTTTAAAAAGGCCTTATTAAGCGGTTTTGTTTGCGCTCTTGATGCTGTTGTTCTTTCTGCTGTTGCGCTTATTGTTGACTGCCACGACCAAACAATGCTGTAGCTGCTAAATGTAGAAATAGACGAATGGTAGTCTCAATGGTGATGACGTGCAGACTTGAGGCAATGTCAGAAATCGACCAACAAACCACGAGAAGACGTGGAAGGCCACATAATGGACGGAGAGAGACAGAGATAGAGTGTCCGTCAAACGCTTTCTTACAAACGTTTTGGACAAACGCTTTGCTGGCCACTCAATAGTGGGCGGATCGAACGAATTAGACTGATTTGTTCCTGTCAACAACAAAAAAAAACAGGTCTCCGTGCGCAGCCGCACTTGCTCAGCTGCCGCTCGTCCATGTTGCTGCTAGCGAGCTATCAAAGGCAGGGCTAAGAGGAAGCGCCGGGCAGATTCGAACGTGTACTCCGGAAACGACGAATGCTCTTAAGGCGAACGCACAGAGGTCAACGTTTAGTTGGCCGATGGCGCTGGCGGCGGAATCCGCATCACGGCGCTCTGCGTGCAGACGACGCGTGCAGATCCGGTCATTCGTGCACGCAGAACTGCGCTTACGTAACGAAATATACCCGCTTATCCGAGGCAAAACTCTCGGAATCTCGACGCAATAGCCGTCTAGCCATCACGATTGACGCCACCGTTCCTGCTCTTGCTGCTGCTGCTTCTGGGGCTGCGGCTACCGCCATCCCGTTTCTGCTTGGCCAACTTCGAATGATGCGGTGGCCAACAGGTAGTGACAAACAGCGGTACGTATATTTCCCTCTCTCTATTATATTATTTCTCTCTCTCTCTCTACTTACGCCATAGCTGTCGGGGACATGAGTAGCAAATTGAACTGAGGATTGTGTCGTTCGAATACGCAGTTGACAGAAAAATAGGTGCACAACTGGAAGAAAAGCAAAATGAACCAAAAGTAGACGAAAATAATGTTCGGAATTGCTTCCGTTGGTTTCATCGTATGTCTGCGATACACACGAGCATTGCAATGAAGATGAGGGAAAATAAAAATATTTATAGCCTCTTTGTGTAAGAGCATGTTGTAACGGTGCTCTTTAGGCAACCGTCTGACGGCATCATTCACGACTGCTTCAGCCGATGCCGTCATCATTTTTCAGACGATTTCATATTTGCATATAAGTTTTGCTGAACTGAGTTCCTTCTTAAAGCCGATTGTAGCGCGTCGCAAATATACAATATCCTCAGCATAACCAATCAGTGCTACGGGCGTCCGTCATCACCTGCTGCAAATGTTGGCTTGACGATTGTGATGTAGGCTCGGTTGTTGTGTCATTAATATGGGAAGACTTGTTATATCTCGTGTCTTTTCTTCCAGGCGGATATTCACAGTATCGCTTACTGTAGCTTTGATAGTTTTATTACAGGCAATCGCTTTCGGTCTACTAAGAAGTTGGGTGAATCTTGGTGAACCGAGGCTGTGTCTTCCACGGACAGAGCGCTGGCTATGGGTGCATATTTGTCGGGCGACGGCCCCTCTTTCTGTGGAAGGGGCTCTCGGGATTGCCTCCCACTTCAGCGGGGCTCCAATGATGTCTAAAGCGCTCTTTTCCGTCTGAGTTCTCCCAGAGGGGTAGTTTCGATATCAATCGGACTGCGCTATCTCGATCTTGAGGTGTGCCTCTTGTGGCTATAACTTCACGTTTCGACGCGTCAGAGTTGGCTAGAGTAAGAAAGTCTCTATAGCCATGCGAAATCGTCAGAGTTTCGTTTCGTATTCTTTAAATATCATATCTTTTCTCTGTCTTTCCGCTGGTTTCTACTAAGGCGCGTATGGCGTCCTCAGTTGCTTCCGCCTCGCCTGATGGACTTGTTATGATTGACAGTGCGTTGTGGACAATGCTAAGGTTCCCAACATCAGCCCATATGCTATGGGTATAGCTAAGTTTTTCTTTTTATGGGCGGTAAGACTTAAGCCGTAGAAAAGTGCCAGGCAAACGGATGGTAAGGCGCGCCGGCCATTATGCTCTTACTTATACAATTTATAGGTTTATACTTATATTATATGATGCCCAACTCGTTTAATATGCGTTCTACAGATTGTCTGATCAAGTTCTGTGTTTGTCGCGGCTGCAGGCCGTCCAAGCCGGCTCTGCTTGTAAACAAAACTTTGCTATGTTTGCTTCACAACTCGGACCCTATATGTGGATCTAGCGGGACCATTATGTCCGAGGGAGCAGTGCTTGAGCAGCAGAGCGAACATCGCCCTCTGCCAATTTCCTTTCCGCCTGCCGCACATTATTTTAGTCTCCCCTTAATTAAGGTAACGTTTCAATCGTGGTAGACACAGTCGAGCCCAGGAGGCTTCTAAAACTTCTCAAATTTGTTCTAGCTACATTGTCCTTGATTATACCGCTTAATGTTGCTTCTTGTACTCTTCGGAATAAATGGAAGACATTTTTTGCTGTGCATCTTGTTCGCAATATGAAATTTGTTGATTATTTTGGTACTTAATGCTGGTTTTCATTTTCTATTAATTGTCATGTAAAATATTTTAATAACGCGAACGTTCTTAAATTTTAAAAACAAACATGACACACACATTCAACTCTAACAGGCTGTAAACGGTGTTCGACGCTGGCGTGCGGAAAATGAAATGCTGTTATGGATTCGATTTCAGTCATCATGTAACACAATTAGTCAAATCTTTCCTAGTCCAAATTAACAGTTGTAGGACCTGTTATAAGAAAAACTAGATGCATGTATTTGTCTATAAAAGTCCATTGGAGTTTTTAAGCAGTACTGCTTTTCAGTCTGGTAGCCCTGAAAATTAATATATATATATATATATATATTTATATATTTATTTATATATCTATATATATTTATATATATATATAAATATATATATATATATATATATATAATATATATATAATATATATATAATAATATATATAAATATATAAATATAATATATAATAGATAAAATAATATAAATATATATATCTATTAAGATACTTATACTATATATATACTCTCATTCTATATTATCTAATACATATATATATATAATCTATTATATATATATATTATTATTATATATATACATTTATTGGAATACATGCAGTAACGCATTTCATATGAAAGGTCCGTTGGCGATGTTTCCTAAAGCAAGAAATCAATACTCTCAGAAATCGCATTGCTGCTATCACACATGAACATGTGTTCGTCCATTTCAGTTGCGACGAG
This sequence comes from Dermanyssus gallinae, assembly GCA_003439945.1. Classification (NCBI taxonomy): domain Eukaryota; kingdom Metazoa; phylum Arthropoda; class Arachnida; order Mesostigmata; family Dermanyssidae; genus Dermanyssus; species Dermanyssus gallinae. The sequence goes on from QVRM01004733.1 coordinate 2,647,995, forward strand.
CGAAATCTAGCACACCAATTCTTTGACTTTAGATCAAATTTTCTTAAGGTAGAATGCTTCAGGTCTACCCGAAAACAGCAACCTGGTTGCTTGTCGTATGTCAAAATGGATCTAAGAGAAAGACTTCAAATCTGTTTTCCTGGCAAACACGTTTACTTGGCTTGCTGCATCTACTGCCTACCTTCGAACATATAAATGCCTTTTTTATTCTATTCATAAATAGGTGGGAGAGTCATAAGACGGCCTCAAGCATCGTCATCAAGTTAGAAGTTGAACTTACTCAGAAGTTATTATTATTACAATTGTGGAACGTTAGAGCTAGAGATTCATCATGTTCTGCTCGCTTTCTCTTACGTCATGCCGCCTATGATAGAAGCCACGTATTTGCTATAACCGACCAAAGGCATAATCTGTCTCAAAAAAATTCCTAAGTCAATCGCCAACGTTACTTCTATACCGTTTTCCGATATCGTCCAAGATTTTTGCAACACATGTGCTGGTAAGGCCAAGCGTCTATCTCCCTGTTGAATGCTAGTTTGCGATTCTATGGTTATATATGTGTTCCTAAAGAGGATTAAGAAATATTTTTAACCATACCTGATTATCGGATAAAGTCGTAGAGTTGTTATCTTTATTTCGTGCACAATATTGTCCTTTTTATTTGTAGTTAGCGTATTTCAGAAGTCTAGTTCGATTACAGCCACCGCATTCTTTAAAGCCCTTTTTTGTAGAGTTAGTCCGCTATGAGACTAAGCGGAATACTTCTTATCTCGAAGGGCAATTAAATTTCCACCTTAAGAGATGAATAGGCAGAATAATAGCAAATCGCCATTGAGCATTCTAATCATAAGATTGCCCAGCTTGTTCTGCAGATGCTCTAAGGATGGATTTGTCTGGCTGAGCATATGAAAATGCCTAAGATGTCGAGGCCGTAGGCCGTCCAAGCCGGCTCCACTTGTAAAAGGAAAATATCGAATGGTGTTAAAAAACAGACTCTATCGAGGTCTAGAGTAGCAGGCTATTGCAGGAGACTCAAGTGTTCCGACAGCCGGATGGAGAAAGTGAGAAATGAAAAAGAAAACGGTCGATTAAGCTAGGTATGGTCAAACTAGCTAGCTTTGTACTAAATTATTTGTAATCATTTTAGTTAGTGTTCTTTTATGATTTTTTTGACAAGGTAGTGCAGACATCAGTGATGAAAGCATTATAAGTTGCATAACACTGTGATGCATGCTATACAGATTTCTTTAGCCCGAGGCATGATCCTGGTAGGTCTTAAATTTCTGCGAGCATGTAACAGAGTTTGTACAAATGACTTTGAGTTAAGTTGGACATCGGTGTTTGACGTAGTGGCTATATAGTTACTTGGTTCCGGATTATTATCCGTAGGAAGGCTTTAACAATGAGCTGAAATGTGCTTACGCGTTATGCGGATTTCAGACTTTAGAAGATTTTACAAAGGAGGCAAACATGTGATGTCTAGGAGAGGGGTGAATCCATTTCCGTGTAGCATCTCTAGTGTTATGGAATTTTTGGCTAGTCATTTAAAGTATGTTAAGAGGAACTCTGATCAGCATTTCCGGGCAATGCTGAAAGCTATGACCCGTCAGTACCATCCAGAACGGCCTTTAAAAGGGCAATCCTATTTTGCAGAGTTTTACTCGCTTTGCCTATTTATATATACGTCTAACTCCGCAACTGTTATCGTTAGATGCCTGAGTACCCTTACAATTGGCACAATAAGTTCTATCCTGGCATTTCATGCCGGGGCAACCACATTCCCCTCATCTTTGGCACTCTGCGGTTTTATGTCCATATTTGTGGCCTCGTAAGCATTGCATCCTGCAATGTTACCTTAAATATCTCGCCAACCACGCGCACTCTTGCGATTGGTATGGCGTCAAAGCGGAGTCGCACTCATCCTGAAATTCCCCATGCCTTTATTTCGTTGCCTTTGTCACTTTGCACGTTGTGGGATATTTTTCCGTTTAAGTTCTTCGACGCCTTGATCTCGAAAACAATTTAAAATATCTTCTTCAATGAACTGGGGGTTAATTCCATTGATTCGGCCCCAGAATGCTGATGTATCTGTACAGTATTGTATATTTACACCACATATGTTAGCTTTTTTTGCTGTTACAGTCTGCGCTGGGCCCATAGATAATCGTTCGTATGCGTTGAGTAGCCGTGAAGGCAATCTCCTTGGATCCTTTATTTGCGGCGATCGTCGCTTTCTCTTGCCGAGCTGGAATGAGACTCTCCACTGTGCTCTTATCGGCAGCGTGAGAGATGCCGTCACCTGTTTCGAACGGATGGTCATTGTTCTCACTGTTAACATCTGTCGGGTCGCTTTCATCCCAGCTAGCCTGGCTTCTCGGCGCTGGCGTTCTCTTGCAGCCACTGTTTCAGTTGATGACGTCTTCGATGTGTCTGCTCTAATCTCCTGATCGTCTGCCGGCTTTATGGCACACCAGAGGTGATGACGAACGAGATGACAGTGTTGAATAGTCATAATCATTATTATTGCTTAAACGGGTAACTGACGACCCGTGGCGAGGCGTATATAGGGTCCCGGACAAGAGTTGCTTGGCTGTAAGCAGAGAGTCGGTGGGAGTGCGCGCACTAAGCCTGGCTCCTCCGTGGTACAGATAGTCCGGTCAACAACACTATCTCATCCATTCATCTTTCAAAGACGTATTCGCTACGACTTCGATGGGTCTGGGTAAAACAAATGCAGCAACCGAGGATGATCACTGTATTTGAGAGAATCCTTCAGGACTTCAGGACACTCGCCGCAGTGCAGTCGTTCCACGATAAGGAACTGCTTATGCGAGAGTTCGATGTAAGCGTGTCTACTTAAGACTAGCACCGAGCAAGGTGGCTTAGTGGCAAAAGCCTTTGCCTTGCATTCGGGAGGACTGGGTTCGAGACCCAGACCGGCCACTCTTAAATTGGTTTGCATGGTTTCCAATTTAGACAAGGTAAATGCCGGAGTGGAATAAACTTAGCCATGACATGAAAAATCCGTACACGGGCAATTGCCTTACGGGAAAATGAAAAAAAAACTTGCGCAGGAAGAAAACATATTATTTTATTCATGATTCTGTTTCTGAGGCAGATTATATTATGGGCAATCCTGCAGAGGGGACGTGGCTGCAATTATAGGCCTCATGGGCTAACACAAATTTAACGGATAACAATGAAAGTGTTAGTTCATCAATAATTGTAAAAATTATACACCAATAAAATACGATAAACAATAAAATTATTGCGTTCTCTTTACCTTCATTGTCCACTAGGCCAGCCTATGGCGTCTACAATGGAAGCCGCGTTCCGTCTACAGACACCAATGATAGCATCTACCTCAAAAACGGTGCCCTGCGTCTATCTCCTGTGAGCTCTTAAACGCGTTTAAATAATTTCTTATCCTCTTTCGACTGAGCTGTGATGCAAGTGGGATACGGCCGCCGTGCGTGAGACCGTCACGTAGCACGCTAGGCATAATAATAATAATAATAAACGAACGGGAACAACTCTTGACAGAGGTTTCCAAGCACGCCCCGGCCGTCTACCCAATGATGCACCAGGCGTATAGTAGACCAACTCCCTTGATTTTGGTGAGACTGAAGTCACATCATTAGCCGGTTGTCAGCAGGAATACGTAGCGGCCCCTCTTGCGTTTCGCCCGCTTCTGCATCATACGTCAAGCAGGATTCAACAGCAAGCTTTAGGGCACCCTTTCTTGTAAAGGACCGATGTGAACTGGGTCTGCTGGGTACGGCGGTGTTCCTCGATATGATTGGCTCGGTACTGGCCAAGAAGAGAAAACAACTCTCCCTGTTTTACCAGTGGCTGGGCCTTCTCGGAAGACACCAAGCCTACTTTCTGCTCCGGCACGCAGTGAAAGTGCAAGAGGTCTTGTACGTACTACTGACTTTACCTGCCTTCCGTCTACCGTCAAAAGCTTTGGCTCTCGACGACCAGGTGAGAAGAGCCTTAGAAAACATCCTTGATCTGACACTCGAGGATAAGGCATGTACGCAGACAAGCCTACCGGTCCGGATGGGCGGAATGGACATCCGCTCGGCTACGGACCTTGCCTTGCCCGCCTTCCTTGCTTTGTCACATAGCTGCGCCGCCGCAAGGGCCACTACTACCGGTAGACCCATCAACCACCAACAAAACGGCGTTCGGAGCTGGGACGCGCGTCAGACTGGTCGTCCTTCAGAGGAACAGATCACTAGGCAGAAGAGGTAGGATCACGTCGCCATTCAGGCTATCCACTTAGCTTTTTGTCGGCCTGCGACATAGATGTAGACGATAGTATACTAAAAGCTGTCTCATCCAACGCTGCCAGAGCGTGGCTCAACGTGTTTCTATCCGAGCTTGTCGGCAGTAAGCTGGTCCTGTGCCGCCAGTGACTGTCTATGCGGTGAAACCGTGGAACGATGAGTACGGCCTGCACCGGCTTAGCTGCACTAAGATGGCAGAGCTTATGCAGGACCGCCATCAATGACATCCTCGGGCGCTCTCCCAGACAAACATTACTTATCTCTTTGGTATTATATATATATATATATCTATATACATTAAACTTTCATAAATCAAAGTGACCGAGGGCATCTGTTCTGTAAGTTATACTAGTACACTAGAAGTCCGGCGCTGACCGGCATATCTCATGGTAATATTTGGCATATAGTCGACCGCAGAATGTTCATATACGATAATTACAAGGATTAAATGATCCAGTACGGCGACGGCGACATAGCTTATGATGGTAATCGTGAACGAAGGATGATTTTTTGCGGGCTGCGGGCACCTTTCTCGCAAATATATATATATATATATATATATATATATATATATATATAGGCTATAGTATACCTTAAATCCATACATATGTAGACAAGTCCTATTACTTAGCGGGTGCGGAGTAGTACTTTTGCAGTTTTGGATAGAGCGGAAACATAATCCGATTGCCTGCAGAGAAATAGCTTCATATGTTTGACCTACAAATGACCGTCAAGCACTGGGTGCAAAACCGAGTAGGCGCAATTAGAGCTAGATAAAAAGTAGGCAGGGAAAATGTGCACCTATCAAAATAGGGGAGAACGCGGAAAAGCTTCGGATTAGGCTTATGGAAAGGCCAGGTCCCAGTCCGCCAGGCATGGCCGAGTACCGTCTGATTTGATGGAACGGCGGCGACAAGGAGGGTGACGCCATTTGCTGCCTCGCTGGTCAAAGTCATCATCTGGACACTGAATTGCGAAATGCACAATTGGGGCAATAGGTACGCTCCCCCTAGGGGCATACGCCTACCTCGCGCCTCTCATGTCGCTATCGCTTGACCTTGACCGATCACTTCCAGATAGACTGCTAATGGTTCGGCATATTGGAAACGCATCTTCGCTCCGCATATTTAAGAGGGGGAGGGTTGCCGGCGGCAGGTGCTACATCGGCCATCGCTGGGCCGAGATACGGGACGCCGTGTACAGGGAGGCAGGCATCTGGTCGTGACGGTATAACGTAATGCGGGCGTTTACATTCCAGGTGGGATATATATATATGCATGCGCATATATGTGTGTTGAAATGTTACCAATCGTCGTTTGCTTTTAGCGGGAACGGCTTGCCCTCATCAGGTCTTCATGGAGAACACGATTGAGTAGGGAAACTGTCGGGCCTGAAATGAGTAGAAGTTGCACCTTTGCACTGATGAAGCAAACCTTGAAAGGATCATGGAGGCTGCAGGAAGAATATAAGACTGAAGCAGAATTTCTACTCATATATATATATATATATATATATATATATATATATATAGAATCGATGCGAGCAAATCGAAGCTGGTTCCATCAAGATGCCACAGACCACACGGCTGAGCATTTAAAGATCAAGTGTTACGAAGCTTTTGAGGATCAAGGGTAAGCGATTTAACGCCGTTAGACGTTTTACTGGGGTCTTTTAGTGAGTAAAGTGTACACTTATAATCCTACAATCACCAGCCAACCAAATATCAACACTAAAGCGTGCAGTAATGTAATTGAGTCTGATTTATGCGAAAAATTGGGTGCCTTATAAACAACAAAAACAAGTCATTACCTCAACAATATTGTTTTTTTTATTAAACAAATATATAAATAAATATATATTTTTATACAAATATATATATAAAAAAATAAGATTAAGAAACCAATCATCGCAAAAGTACTTTCAACTGTCGAGAAGATCCTACTGCCGGAGCAATTCGGGTTCAGGAAAGACCGAGACACAGAGAATGCAAGCCACGTACTCCACTCGGAAGTTGAGCGGGAGATGGCAAGACCTGGGATGCCTCTGTACGCAGTCTTCATCGATTACGTCATGACCATTGGCAAAGCCCCCCGCCAATTATTAAACGACTCATTTCGGCACGTTGAAGTGGGTGGTCCTTTTCTGCGAGTGCCAGCTTCTTTGCTGAGGACTGCTTGGAAGCAGACCTTTAGAATAATGACACCCTACAGCTTAGACAAACGCAAGGAGACCTACTTAGCCGTGCTCTATTAATCGCAGACTTAGCTCGCCATGTGCGGGCCGAATTTAAAATGCTGCGTCGTTATGTACGCGGACGACGTTGTGGTCGTTCATCGCGAACTCGGAGCTATTCGCACAATTGCTGGACTGGTTGATTCTTATCCTTACACGAAAGGCTTCCTCGCCGTGGGGGTTGATTGGCAGCCATAGACCAAATTGTCTTCGGAGGTAAAAAGTTAGAGTTTGTAAGCTCCTTTGCACACCCGGGCTTTAGGGTCTATTATATGAGTACGACTTTCACACATAATATTGGTGACAGGTGCCGAGCGGCAACCTCAGCCAAGTATTTGGAGGCAAGGGCCGTTCGGGTACCGTCACTGCGTATTGCTGTGTGATTTTTTGGGCTAAATAAGATACAAATTTAAGCTTAAGCGCTATGTCAGCACTAAACCGAGTTACAGCCTCAGTAGAATGCGAACACATCTCTCAGCGGCAAACCTGCTCAGCTGGAAAAATTTGGACCATATCAGAAGTGGGCTCTCTGTTTTTCTCGGACAGCAAGAAGTTCCTTCATATACTTGATTTTTTTTTTTTTTTACTGCTGAAACCTCTCAGCATTACTTTGGGGGATTACGGGAATCCAGACGGACATGCGCCACCCCAGCCATGGTGACTAGTCTGGGACTCGCAAACCCAGTAAACCCGCTTCCCCCCCACCCCCAGGGATCGGTAACTGCGTAGGCATTGCTTTGAATCCATGGGAGTGGTGTTGCACCAACTCCTACATTCTACTCCAATCTGGCATCATCCATCGTCTCATGTCTGCCTTGGTGCAGCTCAGACGCGTCAGCCAGACCGTTAACGCCTTCCACAGCTCCGCCACCTGGGGATGCGTCGAGAGTCATCGCCTGGAGCGTCCCTGGCTGTCCCTGCCTAATCCCAAGGCTAGTTGGCCTTCGTTGCCTATTTCCCCTTCTTTCCCTGTCACCTACGGGCGCTCCCTCTCGACTGGATCGGGGGCTATTGTTAAAACGAGCTCTCCTGGCAGTTTCCTTGGCCACCTTTAAGGACATGATAGTCTCGAAGAAGGCACAAGACTCCCTCCACGCCTTCGCCGAAGTCAGCATGTGTGCTACAACCTTCTTGATCGACTTTCCTCTCACGGTGGTCGCACCCGCGTCTCTGGCTTCTTGGAGGGCCGGACACCGCAGAACTGTGTGCTCGACATCGTCCGTCTCACCCGATCTGCATAACGCGCAGATGTCGACACTCGCCTTGTTAATTCTTACCATGTACGTTTGGAACTGGCCATGCCCGGTCAGCACCTGTGTCGTAGATTGAAATACATTTGTTTATTAACATTTGTACGTTTGCACACTAAGGCAGTGCTCGCCTATAAAAAAATAGTTTAAAATCACCTCCCGACGAGTCCTCCTTGTCTTCCTCTGCGACGTCCCCAGCTCTTGTGATCCTGGTGCGCCCTGTAGACCCGTAAGGTCCCCTGCATGGTCAGGACGGTTAAGTCGATCAGGTTCTTCTTTGACACCCCGAGAGTCAGTAGATCCTTCACCGACTCGGGTTCCCACACACCGGTCATGGACACAGTGATGGACCCGAATCGGTGGGATGAGCCGGGTAGCTGATCTCTGATCTCGGGGATGTCATATTTCCTGATCTTGTCCCGTCTGGCCCGTGCAAGGTCCCTAGATGGTCCGCACACCTCGGTGTCTAAGACCCAGACCCCGGTAGGTGTTGTGATCACGAGGTCCGGTCTCAGGGAGGGTGCGGTGGGTCTACGGAAGGTGCGCTCGCGGTCCACCTGCAGTCCCTTTCCCCGCAGTAGTCGGGAGACCCGCTCACAAATGTCGTCGTGGCGCTTTATGATCGGGAGATGGGTGTAGTCGCACAGTTGACTGACGTGGGCCAGCGTTTCAACGGCGTTGCACCCGTGACGACAAAATTTGTCGTACCAGGGGCGGCCTCTGGCGAGCCTGGCACGCGTTGGTAGTGCGTTGATCCTTAGCTTAATCAGATTAATATACTCCTTACCTGATAGGTAAGCAGTACCTTTGACCCAGTTTTGTGTAAAAGGTGATTTGTGTGCGTTTTTTAAATGAGCTCCATCGAATGTATTATGTAGTGTTAGAGCCCAGTATTCGGTCTCTTGTGCGGCATTTTCGATGGTTGTATCCCCGAACTCACAAAGGGCGCTGGTTTTCGCCAGTTCGTCCCTGTGGTAATCCGAGGATAGCAACCATTGCGTGCCAATGTGGGGTGATTTTTGTAAGTTGGTGAGTCGGGAGAGGCGAAGTCTGGGAATTAGTGTTCGGAGACAGGGGATGTCCAGACCGCCATGTGCTGTGTGCGCGTAGAGGAATGCGTTAGGCACGGAGTTTTCGAGCTTGAGCCAATGCAATTTCACCGTACGCCTGATCTCGTTATCTAATTCTAAGAGGAAAGCTCTGGATGGCCGGGGACCAGCGACCAATCTGTAAAGGATTTTGGGGATGGCGAATTGTTTAAGTATTGCTAATCTTTGTTGGGGTTTGAGGGGAGCTATTGTTAGTCTGCTAAGAAAATCTAGGAGTGTATCCTTGGCTGAGTCGACCCTGCCAGTATTGTCGAATTCTATGCCGAGGTACCTCCATCGAGCGCTTAAACCTTTTGTGGGCAAAAGCCTCTCTCCAACGGTGAATTCGGGGGAGTTCTGATAAAAACTTTTCTTCACCCGCCCGTCATACAGGTGGGATATAGTAAAGCTCTTATCAGGATTAATTTCTAGGCCTCTTGCTTTTAATAGGGGGTTAGCTAAATCTAGGAGTTGTTGGAGAGTATTTTTGGTGGACGCAAGGAGAATGAGGTCATCCGCAAAGGCTAGGCCCATAAGGCGGGTTCCCTCTTTTAGTTGGTATCCTATATTAGTATCGTTGAGTTTACGCAGAATGTCGTCAAAAACTAAGTTAAATAACAGAGGCGACAAGGGATCTCCTTGACGAACACCTCGTGTGGGCCTGATGGTACGACATTCTTTGCCAAATTCTAGGAGTGTTAGGGAGGATCGGTAAAGGCGCTCGATATAATCGATGAAGACCCTTGGGTACCCCCTGCTCTCGAGTGTCCACAGGACCGCGTCGTGACTGATCGAGTCGAACGCCTTTCTCAGGTCGATCGACGCGATCCTCAGTTCGCGGCCCGTGGTCTTGGCATCATGAATGATGCCATCGAGAACATTGAGGTTCTCAAAGGTTCCATCGTAGGGGATGAAGGCTCGTTGGGTGTGGAGAATTTTCATGGAGGTTTGGATACGTTTAGATAGAATTTTATTTAGCGTTCGTTGCAGATAAGAACTAATAGAAATGGGACGGAGGTCACTAGGGGAGGACGCGTTTGTGACCTTAGGGATGAACGCTACACGAGCCTTCTGCTGGCAGGGGGGGATGTCACTAATGATTAATATATTGAGGAGACAGCAGACTGTTTCTTCGGGAAGTTTACGGAGGGATGCTAATTTAATCCCATCCAAGCCTAGTGCTTTAGAAGATCCGCGGAGTGCTCTTTGCGTTTCGAATAGGGAGATAGGGTTTGAAACGCATTTGAGATCAGGGTTAGGAATGTAGGGGTTAGGAGTGAGTGGTGGGGGGGAGGTTGGGTCATTGCATTGGTCCAATGCTCAACAACATCCGTGTCGTTTATGTTGTTTATGCGTCGTGTACCGTCCAATATGCCTTGAGCACATTTGGACCGGTTTTTGTTGTATAGCTTTTGTGTGAGAGCGTAGTGTTCCCGTCGTAGTTGTCGCTTAGACAACACCCGATCGGTGGATGGGGTTGTCACCGCTGTACTCCGGGTATGCTTGTTGTTTAGGTGTTTATCTAAGAATATGTTTAGTGCGTCTGTGTGTGCTTCACCCCGACAAATAATATTTGTCAAAAGGGTGAGGTCTGCGGTAGATGTGTGTCGGGGGAGTTTGTGTGTGAGAGCTTGTATATGCGCAATTATTGCGTCTTTTGGGGAAGGAAACGTTGTTTCCATTGGGCCATCGGTTAATCTTTTCGGATAAGGATCGCCAGCCTCGTCAGAGGAAGACGATTGTCGAGTTCGCTTGCGCGCAAGCTCACTGACTTTCGCCTTATATGCCGTCGTTTTACGCTGGCTTTTAATCGACCCAACTGTGCGATCGGGAAATTTTGATACTAGATGATCTATGATCTCGCCGGGTGTCACGTTATTATTTTCCGATTGGAGGGAGACTTCTAAGTAGGCGAGAAGGTCACGGTCTTGGGGGTCCCAGCGCGCCTTTTTAAGAGGTGGTTGGCTGCTTACGTTGTCATTCCACTCAGACGGATGTTTCCGTCTGATGTGGATGCGGAGGCCGGCGATGGAGTTAAAAGATCGTAAGCAGTCGGCGACTGGGCATTGATTTACGGGGGGGGGAGGGACCGTGACTGGGGGAGGGGGTGGCACCCGGCGTGGGGATGTGGGGGCATTTGGGGAGATGTTGTTGATGTCTTCGGTATTAACCTCGGCATCAATAGCATCGTTTTTATTATCGTTATTATTACTATTATTATTATTTCTAATACTATCATTATTATTATTATTATTATTATTACTATTGGTACAACCATTGTTAATAGAGGAGACACCGGAGCCGCTTGGTATAGGTGTAGGCTCCTGAATATGGGTGTTAAGGGAATCGGCTATATTATTATTTCTATTGGATGGTGTGTTTCTATTCGGCCGATTATTATTATAAGTGGTTGTACGTGGGGATCTAACCGTGGGAGACGCGCCTAGTTGAGTGGGGTCGGGGCAGCTATGGTGTAATTGGTTATTATCGCTATTGGGGGCGGGGGGGGGAGTGAGCGGGTTATTTAAGCTAGGAGAGGTGGGGTTGACTACCTGTGAGTTGTGGGAGCGCATGTGGGCCGCGAGGCCGGCACCAGTCTTGCATTTCCGGTCGCAGATTGAACAGGTCAGTCGTCGGGGGTCCATCCTGCTCCTCGTCTTCTGCGGAAGTGAAGATAAAATGTGGATAAAAGCCCTTGGTTCCGTGGGTGTTAAAATCGATGTGGTGGATGGAGCGTATCGGGTTGTAGATGGCGGGACCCGATACGCGTGTTTGGCTATTGCTCGTTAGCAGCCAAATAAAAACTAGCCTGACCACACGGTGCCAAACCGTACACTGTCACAATGTATCAACACAGTGTCTGGTTGTCGTGTGTGTATATATGTAGCAGCACTAAATAATATATTGTATAGCTAGTAGATTGCTCTACAGGGCGGATAGTATACGTATAACGAATACCAGCGCCGCCCCCCTATGATCTAGTGAGATATAGGTAGCACACAATATATTAATATTACCAGTGCACAGTGATCATGGGATGTATGTAACAAGCAACGATCAGTACAGGCCACCCTTGTTACTACACGCAAGCCGGTTACTCGTTCGCAGCTGTTAACCTATGGCCGGTTCACAACACAGAGCGCTACATACATATATAAATATATATATGTATGTCACCACTCTGTGTGCGTTGGCCGGCTCATATGCACACGCGCTAGCGAACGTGAGGTTAGCTTACGCGCCCTGCACGTTATCTCGTACCTGAATGTGGGGCAGACGTCACACCCGTATGTTGGTCCGGGCGCGCGCCTGCACGATGTCGATGTGCAATGTGCACGTCAACTTCTCCCACAACACACTCCCTCTTGAATGCCGCTCTCTGCCACGAGGCCACGTGGTGACCAACTGGCCGGCTATCCAAGATGGCCGCGGTAGCGGCGGCTACTACAATGCTATATATGTATCCCTAGGGATACATACATACACATTAGCAATAGCCATAGACAGAAACAAGGCGGTTTTTGGTGATTGGTGGTGACCAAAAACGCCGGATCTGCCTATCTAATGATGCACTGATACACCGGGCACTAACCACACACACACACAACACTGTACAACACTTAAAAACACTGGTTTTCTAACTCGGCAGTATCCGACCGGTTGGTCGGTCCGCCGCCGATGTTGATACACTACGATGAATGCACGGTTCCACAAATCGCGAAATTTTCGACGAAATGACGGCAGCGGTGTGCTGATGGGGTTGCACTGGGTCACAAACTTGCTTAGCACGATGGTCTGTGCGCTTCCCGGTCAATTTAGCCGATATTGTTAGCGAACAACACCGATTGACCGGGAGCGAGCGAAGATGCGACCGTCCGCTGTGGCAGCCGGTGGCAGACTGAGACAGCTCACCGTGGTTGCAGTCGTACCACGCCTTCAGGTCAGGGATGAGGTCTCTGGTCCAGCTCCCCGCGGGCGGCCTCCGAGGGTCTTCCGGCTGCACTGTGGCCCATTCTTCATGCCACCGGGCGATTGTCCTCGATCTAGCCGTTGTTAAGTCCAGATCGCCATCCCTCCATCTTTCGGCCCGTTCACTTGCCAGCAGATCCCATGGTAGCATCTTAGACAGGACCAAGAGGGCCGCGGTCGACACCGTGCGGTAAGCCCGGCAGACACGAATGGCTACCGGCCGCTGTGACGATCGAAGCGCTCTCCTGTTTCTTTGTGTCCTCAGCGCCATGTCTGCCCACACTGGAGCCGCGTATAGCGCTACCGACTCTGCTACACTGGCCAGCAGGCGCCGTCTGCCTTCTGTGCAGCCGCCGACTCTGGGCATTAACCGCGCCAGGCCGGCCGCGACCTTGTGGGCTTTACCAGCCACATGCTGGATATGCGCCGATCCATTGAGACCTTTGTCGAGCACCACTCCGAGATACTTTGCTGTCCGAGCAAGCTTGACAGGATGACCGTTTAGACGCAGGCGGATGCTCCGGGTTTTCTTCCTGCCTGTAAGGTACATTGCTTCCGTCTTGTGCGGGGCCAGTCTTAGAGAATGGTCTTCCATCCACTCTGCCACCTGCTCCAAGGCTTCATTAGCGGCATACTCCAGGGCCCCCGTTTCCCGTGCCGTGATAACCAGCGCCAAGTCATCGGCATAGGCCACCATCTCAACACCCGCCGGTAGGTCCGGCAGCTCGAGGACCCCGTCATAGGCTAGGTTCCACAGAATCGGCCCTAAGACCGACCCCTGAGGAACCCCCGCAGAGATCTCATACTCCTGACCGCCGGCCGACAGCCTTCTTTCCGATAGGTAGGACGAAATTATCCGGCGACTGTATGGCGAAATGCCCTTGCGCCTCATTGCGTCCATGGCCACCTCCCAGCTCATCGAGTTGAAGGCATTCTTGACGTCCAGGAGGACGAGCACAACGAAGTCTCTTGTTTTCGGAGTCCTTGTTAACTGTTCGGTCGCCCGTTCTTAAACCCGTGTAAGGGCGCCAAGCGTGGACTTTCCCTTACGGAAACCGTACTGGGCGTCTGACAGAGCCCCTTTGAGCTCAATCTCAGCGTTGAGCCTCTCAACGATAACATTCTCTAAGATCTTGCCCATTGTGTCAAGAAGACATATAGGCCGGTAAGCAGAACTACTTGCTAAAGCATTGCTCTCTCCCGTTGGTTTGGGGATTAGGACCAGGTTGGCGTTTTTCCACAGCCGCGGAAATTGCCCTTCTCTTAGAAGACGCATCACCAGTGCTTGAAACAGCTTCGGCCATCGCTGAACCAGTAGCTTCGCCGCTCCAGGAGGTACTCCATCCGGGCCGGGTGCTTTACCGGGTGTCAATCGCTGCCATGCTCGCTCGACTTCCTCCAACGTCACCTCGGGAATATCTTCTTCAGCAACCAGAGGCTCCTCCCCGTCGCCTCTCCACGGGTGAACCGGGAACAAGCTATGGACCTGATCCTTTAGAACATCCGGCGGGAGTCTCGGAGAAGGCGCCCGAAGCCTGTCCATAACGATTTGGTACGCTAACCCCCACACGTCTCTCTCCACGTCCTCTGCCAGCTGTTTCCACGCCTCTACCTTACTCTTCCAGATGAGGCCTTGAAGGTCCTCGCGGGCAGCTCTGTAACTTTCCAGGAGTGTGACCGATTGCTCGTCAACGTCTAGCCCCCTCTCCCCTCGGTTCAACCTTCCACTCAGCCAGCTGCGTTGCCTAGTATATGCCCTGTTTAGCCTTGTGCATCGCTTTCTCGCTTCCCCGATCTCTTTGCTCCACCAGTAAACGGACCGGTGCCGTCGGGCACCTCCGCCGTTCGGGTGAGGCGGGCCAGCCTTTGTACATGCGGCAATGAGTGTTTCAATGAGTTGATTTTCGTCCACCGTTCCCACTTCCATCGTCCGACACCTCGCGTCGATCTCCTTTACTAGCGCTTCCTTTTCCAGCTGTCTCATCTGCCACCGTCTGCCCCGGGTAGGTGATGCTGGAAGCGTCGCGGTTGGGGCTCGTACCTCAAAGCAGATGTAGCGGTGGTCGCTGTGGTTATGAACCGTATCAACCCTCCACCCGGTTATCGCCGTGAATGCCCGTTCGTTGGCAAGCGTGAGATCTACGTGGGATTCCCTCCCTGCCCGTGAGAACGTCGGAACGTCCCCGTCGTTCACAGCCATAAGCCCCTGCTCTGCCATCCATTCCAGTAAGATTTGTCCTCTTTCCGAAGTGTTACGACTACCCCATGCAGTACTGGCCGAGTTGAAGTCCCCGGTAACAATCAATGGTTTTCCCTCGTGCGTGCCTAAGCTACGGCCTAGTTGACCCAGGAAAGCCTGAAACTCCTGTATCTCCCTATTAGGTGAAAAATAGCACGAGTAGAGAACACCCACCCCGTCTAATTCCACCCACGCAAAGCCACTGTCGCCACTTCCCTGAGCCCGTACTGCCCATTTGGCGTTGTCCTTTCCTGTCCACCAGGTTGCCGCATCGATGCGTTCATCGGTATTTATAGAGCTCTTCTTTCTCATTCGCTTCTTGTTTGGTTCCGAAAGGAGGCATAATGCTATGCCCCTCTCCCGGACCGTCTCCTCAAGCAGGTCGTGCGCAGCTCTGCACCGGTTGAGGTTCACCTGAAGTATTCTAATCATTAGAAGTACCATTGACTTCCCCTCCCTTGGCTGCGGCACCAGCGACAGCGGCGCTGATGGCACCACGCCCTCTCCTGCTGTAACCCTCGCTGTCCGTAGTCAATTGTTTAGCTTCTTTGCGCTGTCGCTTCTTTTCGGCCGCTTCCTGGCGCGCCCTAGCCTCTTGCTCGGATGCTTCTCTCCGCTTCCTTTCACCCTCGAACTTCTCGAGGTTACTCTTGCGAGCAGCCTCTTTCAGCTCCTCAAGTTTTTTTTCCAGCACTGGGCATTTGCTTGACGAAGCCGAGTGCCCGTCGCCTTTGCAGATATAGCAATGCCCGGTTTCGCTAGTGCACGCACTAAGGAGGTGCCCGACGTCGCCGCACCGGTAACAGCGTCGGCCTTGCGCTTTCTCCTCCTGACAGTCTTTAGCCATGTGGCCTTGCTTCTGGCAGTTAAAGCATGTTGGTACGCTAAACCAATCCTCTGCCCGGCACGTGGTGTTACCGATCTGCAGGTGCTTCATGTCGACTAGTCTTTTTGCCGCCGCAGTCGGAAGAACGACAAGACACTGGTATCGCCCGGTTTTGCCGGACCGCGGGTCTTCTGTGCGCATGCGCATATCTGCCGGCATGCTCAACTTTCGCCTTATCGTTTTTTCGATGCTGTCGCTGTCCGCAAACGGGTCCACGTCGCGCAGTACGATCGTCTTTGGCGGTCCCCCAGAGTCTCGGCAATCAACCTTTGTGTTGATCGATCGTGCTAGCGTCTCGGCAAATGTGCCTGTTGATGCCTTTGTGCCGGTCACTCTAACGAGAACGTCCCCACTTTCGGTCGTGGCTAGTCCTCCGCGCGCGGCCAAAACTACGCCCGCCGCTCTGAGGTCTGCATTTTTTCGCACGCTCATGAGCGTTTCTGCTGCAGTTTTACCCTCAATCTTCCTTACCCGGACAGTGGTATGGGTCGCCCACGTCTGGTCTGAGACGTTTGTCTCTTTTGGTAAGCTTCGATCCGCGGGCGGTGTTCTAACAATGAGTTCGACATCACAGTCAAGTACCCGACAGCACGCCTCAAGGATCTGAGGGATTGTGTAGTCTCCCAGCTCCTCGGTCACAGCCACAGCTGGTGCCTCCTCCCGCCTATCTACATTAAGGGTATGCAGGAGTCTACCAAAAAGCTTAATTAAGTCGGCCGAGGTCGCCCCCAAGGGGACCATCCCGGCCACTCGCGTTCGTGACGCCTCCGAGGGACTCTGGTGTATTCCCGCCGTCTCCCCTTCTTCGTCTATCTCGCCGTCGCCGACGACCTCAAAGTCGCTTTTGCATCTAAGTGCCGCCACCTTTCCTGGTTTAAGGTCGGCCAGCGCTGCCGCACCGGGAAACTGAGGAAGCACATGTTCGATGAGTCCTCTGTCTCTCTCCGATCCCTTCATCAGAATGAGTCCTCGCGCTTCTCTAGGGCTCCCAATCCCCCTATGGGTTAGCTTCACCCTTTTGAAGCATCTCTCTGGCCATCTCTTTAACACTATGCGTGCCGTCTCCTCTACGTCGTTGTTTCGGGTTGCCGCTTCCAAGGCCGTGTCGATCGTTGCAGCCGTCTCGGCCTCTCTCGACTCGATCTGCTCCTTATCGAACTTCTGATTACATTTCGAACACAGTGAGTTTCCGTGCAGCTCCAGCACCCTGTTCACCCCAGCAAGCTTTCGGACTTCTTCCTCGAGCTCGGCCTTAGCCTTTAGTAAGGCGTCTACCTCATTGTTGCCCGAAGCCTGCGTGAATGTCCGCCTGAGTTCTGATAGCTTGATCTCGAGTGACTCTACCCGCTTTTTTTCGGCTTCGAGCTTTCCCATCCACTCACGGTCTCTCTGTTTGGAAAGACGCTTGAATTTTAGGGAAAACTTACCTACCTCCCCAACGGCGTCCTTGATGAACATCTGGGTATGCGGGTATCGCACGATAAGTTGACTCAACACCTTGGACCAGGTGCGCATCTGCTCGGCAACTCCGTCTGCGTCTTTAGGCTCAATTCTTCTCATTGGCCAAGCCTTTACAGGCAACTCAGGCACGGTTTTGACCCCGCCCTTAGTCTTTGACTGAAGATAATCCAGCCATGGTCCGTTATCCTCTAAGCCCCCATCGTTCTCGTTACCCTCATCATCACTCGCGTCTGCAGGTGTTTCAGTCTTTCGTCTTTGCTTCGGGGTTTGTTTCGACGTCTTTTCCGTGATCTTCCCACTCTTCCCTTTTTCCTCCTCGTTTTCTCTTTCGTTTTCCATTGCCTGTTTTCCCGCACAGTTTTGGTCTCCCTTCACCACTACCTGCGCATTCACATCCTCCGCGCCGTCATCCTCTGAGCTGGAGGTGTGTATGAACACTTCCCCCAGAGCTCTCTTCGGTTGGCTCTCTTCCATTCTTCCCTCGCTCGTCTCTGTCGTTCCCGTTCTTTCGCCTCCATTCCCTTGCGTCAGCCCGTCTTTTATATGCTTTGAAAAATGCGTCTTTTATATGCTTTGAAAAATGCGTCTTTTATATGCTTTCGTCTTTTATATGCTTTGAAAAATGTAAAGTTCAGTTGTGAAATAGATAAAATTGAAAATACGCATTTCAAAAGTACGAAAATAAAAGTGTTTGAAATATTTGAAATAATTGTTTTTAAATATATTAAACGCTCTTGCTGTTATTATGAGGACCTCAGACTATATACAATATATATATATATATATATATATATATATATATACAAGGGTGCAACAAAACAAAAGACTACACCAAAATATGTAGTAACATGGAAACAGTGTGTCAAGCATTCTTCGACGGAATCACTATCAACATTTCTTAAATTTAAGAATATTACTAGATACCATATATAGATCCTTAGGCTAAATATGTTAGAATCGTGTGGCATTGTTAGATGACGCAGTCGTTATATTTTAGCCCACCAAAACTAAACTCAATAGTGATCTTCTCAAATAGCTTGCAATTGCTCTAGAAGGGTCGGTGACAGACGTACACCACATAGATCTTGCCGCGCGTGCCAGTCACGGTTCAGAAGCTCCAGGGCAATCTAAGGCGTTAAGCAAATGAGCGGCCCAAACTACCGTCACTTCTCTTCTATCTGCGACGTCAACAAAATGTTTGGCTTTGTCCGCGCCTGTAGTCAATCAACTCGACACCCTAACATCTGCCTATCCGTTTGTCCGTCTGCCTGTCCAGCCGGCATGATTCCAACTGGCACGATTGACGAACTGTAGCTGCTGTTGTAAACGGATAGTGCTCAGCGGAATGTTTTCGCTGGCCTTAACTGTGCGCTTGCCCACAGATGTCTCGATCCATCGAAGTGAGACGTGCAGCGACGTCCTTGAGCCTGATGCCGCCGCATCGCAGCTGTTAACAGCAAGTCGCTTTCTCTAGTTTTTTCTTTCTCGGTCCCTCGTCTATTCTTAGACTCTCGATGACGTGCTTTTCCGTTATTGTTCCCGCAGACACTCAGTCTCTCTCTCTCTCTCTCTCTCTCTCTCTCTCGCTCTTTCTCTCTCTGTCGTTTTCCAAATCACCATTTTTCGTTTTATGCCTTTGACTCCGAAGGCCGACTTTCCTTTATCGTCGCCGTCGTCGTTGTCATATCTCGAAATCCATCTCTCCTCTCTTGTTCCTTCCGCTAGCCATATTACGCTCTGTTCTAACAGAGTTCTTTGTCTCAAAGATTTTTGCTAATGCCCCGCCCTGCTTTTCCAAATAGCTTTCGTCGCTTACCTAGCTTTGCATGCTTTCCTAATCTTTCTTCTTCCCGTTGCCTCTCGCTCTATTTTGTCTTCTCTCTCTTTCCCTCTTATTCGCATAATTTTTCCCGTCCTAAATGCCATCTTCCGTGAAGAAAACCGTGACACCTGGGGCTGTATCCTCTTTGTCTACCTGGCTGCTTTCCTTTTCTCACACTTTCTCTTTCTCTTCTGACACCTTCCGGTGTCTGCTAGTGTGGATAGTAGTGTGATGCAGGCACTGAGCATCTTGGCAATGAGAGGATTATTGTCAAGGGGTCCGAAACCGGGGCACACCAGCCCCACCCGCAAGCTAAGAGGGTTAGGCCGGAAAGCCCGGTTGTTTGTCGCCGAGTATGCACCGTTCGGCAGGAAAACGCTCCGCCAAATATTTTCTCGAAATAAATATTAAACCCTGTCGTCACGCCGCTACAGCAGCGCCAAGGACAACTGCAAACACAACAGCAATGGCTAAGGATGAGCGGCAGGAAGGCACGCGAAGTGGCAGAAAACAAAGAACCGATGAAGCTAACGGCTCCACAGCCAATCGTCCATAAGGGGAACGCTCGACGTAAGGAATGGCCAGATCGTTCACGTACAGCTGTCAGACCCAAAAGCAATACGTGTTGTCGTTCTACAACCGTTACGAGTTGATGCGGCACGTATGACACTGTATACACTATATATATATATATATATATATATATATGTATACTCTTTCTTTCTTACTTTGATTATTTACGATATGAGCATAACAAGTAAAGTTAGAGCAATTTAATACGAATTTGATTTTGTTATTATACTTGGAAAAGTCAATCATATCGCTGTGTTTACATGTGCTTGTATGCTGCATTTAATTCATGCTCTTGATCAAACAATGTACAGTGAGCACTTTAGAAGGACTTGTTTAATTTCTTAAAAAATACAAAAGTACTCTATCAGTGACATACGGAAAAGTCCTCTTGTTTACAAGTTTGATTCAACTAATTTCAGTGTCATAATATGCCATGCGCTAAACGCCTGAATAGAACCAAGGTTCTCTCTAGCATTTAGAAGTTTTAGTTTGATTAAACCAATGATTGGTTTACACATATGCATCATAGGCATCACATTCTTAGAGCTGAGACAACGGAATTGCTCTTTCGCAACGCTAAAGGCGATATAGATCACACGGGCGGCCACAAAGTTTACATATGCACTCCGGCAAGATCTCGTGAAACTTCTCGCGCACACAGATCTTCAGGTGGAAGCTGTGGACGGCCAATCTAGTAGCTATTTAGATGTAGATTCTCATAACCGCAGACTCTCGCCGAATCCGACGTCGTTGCTTTTGTTTCATAGAACAGCGGATCGATGTCGGCCATTTTATTTTCCCAATTCAAGCCATGTTCTCTAAAAGCCGTCGTCTTCGGTAGGTCTCTCTAACATTTAGGCTGATGGCAATTTCAGACCCAGGACGTTTCGTATAGAGCCAGCAGAATATTGCAGCCAGCTACATCGGATCAGTATATATACGTGCTAAGTGGTTTTTGCGGTTCACACAGATGCGTGCGGCTTTCGAAAATGGTCTCCCTTTGCGTGTGAAGATAGTGTTATTTGTTACTAATGAGGTATGTTGTACATATATGTACCCAACCACGTAAATGGGTGATCTAATTCATATTACGTACGATGTAGCGACGCACAGAGGGACAGATTCGCTAAACATATTGCAAAACGGAAATATATACAGTAGAATAAATAGTGGTTAAGTAATAGCGCCGTATTAGCACCGGTAAAAAATACAAATCAAACATGGTACAGATAAAACTCACCGAAGCTATTTGTTCAAGTCGTCATTTAGGAAGAAAAATATGTATTAGACAGGTGGGGATTGAACTCTTCTTCTGTTAAGTAAGGTGACATTATTCTTTTTCAACTTTCCATAACCATGTCATACATTTTTTTTTGTACGACATTTGCTGACGTTCCAAAATAACTACGCAGGTTCTTCAGCCGCTCTTGCTGGAGTGGACCGCCGTGCAAAACATTCTCTGCGCATTGGTCAATTGGCTATCCTCGCCTTGTTAGTATGTACAGGTATAAATCCTGATAAACCCTGAACCATGTCTATGCGACAGTATTAACGCCGACGCACAACGCCTATTATGAAAACGTTTCGATGCTAGACACGTTAAAAAAGTATGTTTTTTTTTTATTTAACGTACCGCTATCGTACGTACTACAGGTAATAACCATGCTTGCAGTTACTACTGTCATTGCTTGCAAGCTCCACTACATGCATATAGCGCACAGCGTACTCGTAGAGTAGCACTACTCCAGAAAAATCTCGGCTCACTCGAAAATCTGTGCTAACAAATCTGTGCCAATGATAACTCATCTTATTGTCTTAGGCTGAAGAAGCCAGCAGCGCCGCCCTAGGCTAGGTTATCTCTGCAAAGTTAGTTCGAGTGCTCGAGTCGAGAACCGAGAGTCGAGTTCTCCACCTACGTCGAACAGGTCGAATAGTAGTATGTATACTAACCAGCACTCGCCGGACTAGCAAATGCGCTCCTTTGTTCTATGCGCACGTCAGCTCGAGCGACGCGTTATCGTAATTATGTTTATCGCACACATTTCAATTAAGCTAGGAGGTCAGACCTCGGACAGTCTGGTGGTCTCTCTCTGTGTGGGGTCAGAGTGGGTGCAGTGTGCCGCTGGCTGACGCACGCACAGCAGTGACGTCGCCTAAGGCTAAGGCCACAATTAGGCCGGGGGCGTACAGAGGAGCTGCTAGACATAATTACATCATGTACTATTCGCGTAATACTATTATTTCCGTTATGATTATGCAAAGCGTATGGCGTGTCGACACGTATCAGGGAGCATTTCATTCACATTATAGCGTGAACGTAATATTATTAATAGTGCATTGTGTACCGCAAATAGGCACCGCACAATAGCCGGGTAGCTTAAAGCGGCTCGTTTGCCCCGTGGTAGGCGTATCTACGTCAATACAGATGTAGTCAATCTCCCAAAGTGTAGCGCAGTGATCGTTCAAACGTTGTCGCCGCTGAGCTACGATCGATGTCCTATCCCGAAGTCCGAGTCCAGAGCTTGCAGGTTGAATCGCACTGTTCTGTGGCTAAAATGTCGTGGTTTATGTTCAACTATTGTCACCAGCCTTATAACTAGCATCTAGCCAACAGCTTGTCAGTATGATGGTTCAGTATGACAATGGCAGCGATCTAAAGTCATACATCTACGACATTAAAGACACATAGATGCGCGGGTTTGAACTGCACCATTGCAAATGTGTGTGTATGGGGGTCCGTCTATGTAGCAATGCGAAAAGCTGTACCGTGGACGTTAAATATTGGCTGAGGGTTAGCCCGAAAAATAAAAGTATGATGTTCTGCATGGCGTTCAAGGGCACGACCGCCACCACCCCATCCCCCCTTACTACGAACTCCAGCTTCTTCGTTCTAATAGACTATAAAACGGTTTCGTAAAACGACAACAACGGTGATGTCGACGACGAGGAGTCTACCTGCTCCGTAGCATTTTACTATTCTCAGTTGCCTCATGTCGGGCTCTTCTTGCTTCTCTGTACTCCTACCATAAATAGGAGAGTTCCAGCCGGTGCCTTGAGTTTTTCAAGCAAGTCCTTGTATTCATGTAGGGTGAAGTTCTGAGAAACATAGACTGAAATAATGGCGAGGTTAGAGGTGGCAATAAAAGAGAAGTGCGTGCCTTATCCTACTAAGGTGGGCAATGGTCTTGTGGGGAATACCTTGATCGAAGCGAATTAGTTACCTGTGTGAGGCCCAGATTGAGAAAACAGTGCTCTAGGTATCTCAGAAAGTAGTAGGATATCAATGTCGTTTTCGGCCGCGAATTAGACGCCAGATATATATGCTCTAAGCTTATAGAGGTTTTTTTGGAGTATTTCAATGTTACTTGTCATTTTGTTTGTGGTTTCCTTTGAGGTTTGTGGCCCGTTGTCTGTATGCTGGACATTGCGCCGTAATGGCGTAGAGTCCATCTATGTTGCATACATAACACTAATAGCAGCACTGGGCGGAGAGCTAGCGAAGTGAAATATCGGCATCTAACTACGTTCTCTACAGCTCACGAATTGCGTCACATTCTGTGCCACGTTGGAGGGTTTTTATGAACCATAGAACGAATGTCGATGCAAACAATTCTGGAGCAAATGTGATAGATACCACGCCGCGGTATGTTCGGCGGTTCGGTCCATAAAACTGGCTACGCTATAATGATGGTTGTGTCGAAACACTCTGATGTACCATAAACACACTTACCGATCCCGGGTGTTTATAAAAATATACATAGCATTGGCCGTGCAGCCCTTTACAACGTGTCCGTGTACTGCGCACTTGGAGCAGCGAGGTTGGGTTGGCTGCGTTACAATCCCTGGCCGTATGGCTAAAGCTTAGACACAGTAAACTCTGTGGTAATAAGACGATTTCGTCTATGCGGCACCGAGTTCAATCAGAATGTATATGTTTTTGTCGTAAAAGTAGTCCGACGAACTATAACTACGCTTTTTCCATAAAGACTCCCGCCGGATCCGGTGCCTGTAAAGAAACTTCAGGCTCCGTTTACCTCCGAGCCAATCTCAATTCAACATATCAGAATCGTGGCCAAACGCACAGGACCAAAAAAGCACGGTGTTAGATGCGGTCCCCTGCGCAAGCAATTCGCCTACTCTTAGACGTCTTACTCCACAGACGTCAATAACATTTACTAAACGCATTTTTGACGCCGATGAGGTAGGACGTCAAAAACCAAGCACGTGTAAACAAAGATGTGCCCCCCACCTACGACGTACCCTAGCATCGAACCTAAATTACCAAGCATCTGCATACGAAGGCGTAGACTATATAGTCACATCTGGAGTCCCCCAAGGGTCTGTACAGGAACCAACCCTGTGGAATATAACCTACGATGGAGTACTTAGACTACCGAATCCCCCGGGAGTTTATTCCATCGCCTACGCGGTCGATCTGGCACTGATCGTTACTCCCGTGCCAAAGATCGGGTCAAAGGGACAGCCAACGGAGGTCTGGTGGATATCCGACAACATCTCCACACGCTAATTCTCAAACTGGATTTACATCAAATGGAAGCAATTGATTTAAACGGTCTGAAGTGTTCTCTGCAAAATCTAAATTTACACATGGAAGGTCACCCAGTAACTACCACGCCCATGGTCAAGTGCCAGGGCGTGATCCTGGATGGGGCTCTCACATTAACACCACATGTACGCTATGCAGCAAAATAAGCGGCCAAAGCCTCAGGAGAGCTTTCCGGAAAATCTTTCCACGGACCAAAGGAGCAACCGACTCTTGGCGCCGTCACCTAGCAACAGTAATAGACAGCTCTATGTTTTACGGCGCACCCTTACGGGAGCGCGCGACCACTAGAGCTACAACAAACTGCCTCCTCCATATGACCCAATGACCTACGGCGCTTTGGGTCTTGTGAAGTAGAACACGGCTTCCGCAGTGGCCATACCAGTCCTCTTCAGACGAATTATCTAGGACCTAGGAGCTAAAACAACTAGCTTCAAGAAACCCCTTAATTAACGTCCGGACGGAGGGAACACTAATCAGCAAAACAGACACCCTACGCAGCTAAAGCTAAGAATGGGAAGCAATACAGCCGGTATTGCTTCCCATTCCTGGCTTCATTTGCGTAGAGTGTCTGTTTTACCTGACTGATTTGTACCAAAATAATACAGCTCTAAACATGGCTCTCTTACGTATCCACTCGCGCAACTGCTAATATGTTATGGTGGCTGTTTTCAACAAGACCTACACAGCATTCGTACAACTGGCTCCCCCATCTATGCCGCATGCGCACCTCAGAAAAGGCTGACTATGTAGGGCACTACTACAAGCGCAGCGAATTTTTCAACAATGAGCGAGAGCTTCTGCCCTAGAACCCATGAGTGGAAAACCCCCTGACATACCAAGCCCTTGTAGAGGCGCTCCTCGATGATCATTAATCTTGGATTGTGGTAAGAAGATTTGCAGAATTTGTCTCCGAGGTGAAATAAACCAGTCGAGCAGTCTAAATGACAAGAAGAGTGGCCAGGTAAAGTAATCTCGAGAAGACAGTACTGTGGCCATGCTCTGATAAGGGCCAAAGAGAACGACTGGATCTTAGTGGGTTTGTAAGTCCCACATTACCGTGTCTTTAATAACGACGCTTGGTTTGCATCATGCATTTTACCAATTAACTATTAAACAAACGAGCACTAAAAGAGTGCTCATAGCAAAGTGCATTATTATTGTAATTATTTACTCATATCGAATGATTTTTCTGTCATTAACAGTGTGCTTCTCCATATAACGGACAAACATTTATGCCTAATTCCGTGAATAAGTCTAGACGTTGCCACGATAATTATAATGTGCAATGATTAGCTATTCTCGGCTGCAATGCGTTTCACATCCACTAATGCGTCGCAAGTGCATTGTAGTATTTCACGCAGACATATATATATATATATATATATATATATATATATTTATACAGGGTGTTGCAGGAATATTTGAAGCGCGATATACAGAATTGTAGAGCTTGTTAAAGCAAATATTTTTTCCAATGGAACATGGTCTCTGAGAAGTCTTGTTTCGGAGTGAGAGCGAAATTACTACAATTTGTGACACTAGTGTTTTTGCCCGACATAGGAGCACACAATGTGCTGTTGCGAGACAGCCAGTCTCCCTAGACAGAAACTAAGCACACCATCGTATTCGTGAAAAAAATCTGCTCCATCTGAAGAATATGCAAGGCCGGTCAGAAGACGCGACATGGTCGCTTAGAAGATAATTCGCCAAAAATAAAGTTCTTTATTAGCGTTCACGCCAAATACTTTACGAATCATAACCGTACAACCACTCACAGCGCTCAAAACGGACATACTCGGCCAATGCGCAATTCATGGCGATCATTTTGGTACCAAACATATGTCCATGCGAGCTGTGGTTGCGGAGTAATTACGATGTCTCGCAACAGCACATTTTGTGCTCCTATGTCGGGCAAAAACACTAGTGTCACAAATTGTAGTAATTTCGCTCTTACTCCGAAACAAGACTTCTCAGAGACCATCTTCCATTGGAAAAAATATTTGCTTTAACGAGCTCTACAATTCTGTATATCCATACGAGCATCAACCCTAAACCGATGGCGGTGAATTAGCCACAGGGGCATTACGTTAACTATTTTCATTCGCAGTTAACAGTATAATATTATTTTTTCTTATAGTTCGCACAATAACCTAACTAGTCTCTGATTACAATGAATTAACATGCACGCTAAATTGCGCGCTAGGATAAATATTATAGTGATTAGTATGATGACTACAATTAATTTAAATATAACATCCGCTATAACGATAAATAGATCCACCGAAAGAGAACTGCTATCTAGAGCAGGCTCCTAAGGGATAGTAGGGTTCTGCGGTGTGGGACAGCTATAATTTTCCTATTTTAGCTGCAAGGAGCTACGTCCGTTAGCTATCTGGGTTGTGTTGATCGGGGGATTAAAGGATTTGACAGATGATAGCTTCAGCATAGGTGGTTAACGCGCCGCCGCTACCGCCTTAGCTGTCTATGTGGCTGAAGTCTGTGCGCGTTTTTCTCGATAAGCTGGTGTTGATATATAGGTGCCACTTACGTGAGTGCCGGTACAGGTGTATTGTCCATACAGTATGCAAAAATATATGCAGTATATCATAAATGTATATAGAAATACGATAACACGTAAAACAAATCCATATATATATATATAGTACATTTGTGATGTGCGAACGTGTGCAGAAGTCTCTTACTTCAAATTGCTCATATATTTCTCGGTAGGCTTGTAACCTCGCTTTGTCAGCGGTCGATGTTGTCGCCGAAAGAGGCAATGTGTGCTGCCCAGTCCACTTTTGGATACCGCTAAGGAGGCCTTAACTAGAAGCCGCACTTGCAGGTTCTAGATAGCTAAATTATCGCTTTTAAGCACTAAATTTATTTAACGAGGTTCTGTGGTTTTTAAAGAGTCGAAGGTGGAGGAGCAACAAATGTACGTCAAGTCTTGTGTTGAAAACTAAATAATATGTTCTAAAGTGATGGCTAATGATACGAACTGCTTATGGTTATCAACCAGTGTCCGGAAATACGGTAAAGGTGTTACCGTCGATTTCGCAACAGACGTAAAGATATCGCAGATGACCCTTTTGGGAAGGCCTTCGATGTCAATAACAAAAAACAACGTTGACATAGTTCGTAATCTCTTTCTCAAAAATTGCCGAATCACTAACATACATATTTGTTTATTTTGCAAAAAAATTGCATATTTGATAGTACACAATTACAGATTGTCGTTATTTTATACAATTTTAACACTTTAGCGACCGTCCAGCCGGGCAAAAAAGTGCAACGACTGCCGACGCGTCTGGCAGTTTGCTGCGTGGTATTTAGCGCACATCTGCAAGCACAGCCGACAACGATATTGATCGCCAAGTTGGCGAAATCAATGGATTGAACAGATGATACATCTGATACATAAAGAAATTATAGTCATGCACAATGTACCTCGGGTACACGTGCCGACCAGTGCGTCTATGTCATCCCAAAGCCCCCTGGAAAGGTACACATCTAACTGCGTTACCTCTGCCGAGGCATCGGTTATTTTTCCTTTTATGCATCGGAAGACTGGCAGAGACGTCTGTTCCTGATGTTGAATTTCCAGCAAATAGATGCCCGGGAAAAGTTCGGATTAAACATTCAGGCTGTACCAGAAGACTCTGGATTGTTGTAGAAGATGACAACAGGGAACTTGTCATGGGTAGGTGGTAACGACATAGAGGCCAAAACCCAATCTGTCCAGTGGTGCTTCTAAGGAGGAAGTCGATTCCGAAAAACGCGTTTAAATTTTTTGGGAAAAGTGGTATAGAAGGCACAAGTGCATTGTAGCGGGAGGGAACTATTTTAACAAAAACAAAACCATGTTATATATATATATATATATATATGAAGTGTGTTGCAAAAAATTAGCAACTCATGTTTTTTTGTGATAATTTCGGCTTGGTTTATTTGAATGGCTTGAAATTTTAAGCGCATGATGTACATGACGAAACATGAGTATAGTGTTGATTTCATTGCAATATCAACATCGGTTCATACAAAAAATAAAAAAGTGTGAAAAAACAGTGTTGCAAAATATTAGCAACAATAGCGCCTTACAGCGTATTCGATTATTAGCAGGGCTGTATGACTCATTTGAAACTACATATTTTATTCTAGAAACGGGTTTTTCGTCCCTTCTTCTGAATCAAATCGTAAACTCGGTCTTTCATGAAGTTAATGAGCTGTTGTAAGTACGAAAGTGGAATATTAGTCCATGCTTGCTGGACAGCTTCTTTGAGGTCCGACAAATGATCATATTGTCGACCATTTGCGTAAATCTGCTTTACCAAATGTCCCCAAAGATTTTCAATAGGATTCAGGTCTGAACTTAATGCCGGCCAGTCAAAAAGTGGCACTCCTTGTTCTTGAAAAAAGGCTATAGTGCTAGCCGAGGTATGAAACGTGGCGTTATCTTGTTGAAAAACTGCGTCAGGTCCCCCAATTCTTCTGAAGTGGGCTTCTAACTGGGAACCGACAATGCGCTGGTACATGTCAGAATTGTTTCGGCCCACAATCTCGACTATATCAGACTTCCCATTATATCCAAACGCGCCCCAATATTTCACAGAGCCACCACCGACCACACGTTTCGAGAACCATTTAGGTTCCTTCCGTAAGTCGTGCCAATAGTACTGTCAGCCGTCAGGGCCATCGAGCTTAAATTTCTTTTCATCCGAGAAGACGATGTTTTTCCACTCGTTATCCCAAGTTTGGTATCTATGCGAAAATTCACGCCGTGCGACAATGTGCTTCGGTTGCAGTCGCGGCAGTAAGCTTCCTTTTCGCGTATCGCACGTTTTTGTCAGAACTTAACACTCGGTACACTGTGCATCGGTGCACTGGCACTCCCAAAGTAGTCCTGATCCTGGAAGAAGACATTTGGTCATGAGTAGCCAACTGTATGATCCTTCGCCGATCTCGAATAGTCAAAACTGGCTTACGCCCACTGTTAGATCTGCACCTTTGGTTCACTCCAGGGTGTAAGAACCTGCTGATGGTGCTCTTATGCCGTCCTAATCTGGTTGCTATAGCAGTTACTGTATGACCGAGCTATGCCTGTATATGCCTCAATTCCTGTCTTTTCGTTATCCGAAAGATCCTTTGTACGACCCATGGTTTAAACATAAGATTCGTCGTTAGTTCGGAACAACGACTAAGCTGTAGAATATTTTGCAGCTATATAACGATTGATTTAGCTAGACAATATTCCTGACATTTAACCCCTGGGATCGAATATCAGCTGTAGTATCGACTATCCTTTACAAACAAGAGCTGTGTTGTTAGCATGTTATTGTTGCTAATATTTTGCAACACTGTTTTTTCACACTTTTTTATTTTTTGTATGAACCGATTTTGAGATTGCAATGAAATCAACACTATACTCATGTTTCGTCATGTACATCATGCGCTTAAAATTTCAAGCCATTCAAATAAACCAAGCCGAAATTATCGCAAAAAAACATGAGTTGCTAATTTTTTGCAACACACTTTAGTAGTTGTTTTTTAAGGCAAATAATGAAATTAAAAGTACTGTGCCAGTTAAACAAGCCTATGATTTTCGTAAGCTTACTTATGGGTAGACCTCCTGATCCTATCATAACTTTACATGTATATTTACAGATAGCTAGATGCGAGCAATCAGGGGCAAACCTGGTCGCGAAAGCTATACAAAGGCTTTTTGTTTCGTATGCTTGCGCGCGCGGGCACACCGACGCTAGTATGGCATTGACTTGATAACACTGCGTATAATTTAAATGTATTTCTTGCTTTACAGGTGTTACTCGCATCAAGCACTTATGTGCCTAGATACACGGACGATGACGCCTTTTTTTTTACCTGGCCGGTATCAGCCGGTAGCTGGTCTTGTCGATGCAAAGCGACCGTTATTGCGCCGTAAAGGTTGGCGTTGAATCCGTTGCCTGCGGCGGGAAGCTACGATGATTTCATGTTTTCTTGCGCCTCGTTTCGCCCCACATCTCGGTGCCTCCAGATTATGTACACGAGAGACTCCACTAAACGGTCTTCCATTGGCAGCGTGTAAGCAATACGTAAGAGACTCTTTGTACTGCCTTTGCTTGTGTAGCCTGCTTTGCTGCTGCTTAATATATTGTCCGGGACTTGTTCATGTGACGTGACAAAGAAGGATGCGATGCCTCTACTGTCCCGCTGTAGCCAGCAGTGCTGCGTTTGCTTGTCCTAATGCCTCGTTGTACTTGGCGATGGACATCACAGGGGAGTGACAGTCATGGTAGCAGCTAACCACAACAAGACACGGGCAGGACATGCGCGCCGCCCATACGCATGCTCTCTCCCCCCCTCTCTCTCTCTCTATATATATATATATATATGTACACATATATATATACACATATATATATATATATATATATATATATATATATCAAAGAGCTCAGCTAAATCGTCAAACATAGCCCCAGATAGATGGTCACCTAATGGACGTCGCCTTCAGGACAAGGATGCGACGGCGAAAGACCTTGTTGGAGCCTATACAGACCAATGTTGGGTAACCGTCTCTTGTAGGGTGCTTACGTCAACAAAAGCCATCTGTTTGTCATGACAACACTGAGTAAAATAAACAAATGCGGCAATGATGTGAACGCTAATGGCCAATGCAACAGAAAACTCGCCCATCTACTGGTGTTACTGCGGAATGGAATGAACAAGAAGAACAACGGGTACGAATCTCTGCCTTCAAAGGCCAGATGTTGCATTTCCGAGGGCGTGCGACAAAGTAACAACTATTTAGTAACAGCATTTGTAGTAAAAACGTGTACGACATATGAGAAAGAGAGCAATCGGGTATATGAATGTATCTGTTTGTAGACAGCACGCGCATCAGATATAGGAATTTCAAGCCTATTATTAGAGGCAACGCGTTTAAGAACGAACAACGTTTTTCAGACTAGCTAAGACAGACCTGGAATTCGTAGATAGTGAAATCTGAGTCTCTGCTCAGCAGTCGAACAGTGCGGACGTGTCTGGCCGAGCTCCACAGTAAGTATCTGAGAGATCTGTTTTCTCCCGTGGGTGCGCGATTCTGGCTGGCAGCACTGGAGAGCCGAGGTCTGCAACCGAGATTTGCATGCGTTTCGGTGTGCTGATGAACAGTTTTGATAGGCTCCCGGTGTTCAACCTTCTGCCGGGTTATATACATCGTCACGAGTTATATGCATAAGGAGCATGGCGGAAGACGTATCTCAATAACCGAGCGAGACTGTTATGCCGTCGACTATATTTAAAAAGGAGTCATCGCATATCAATCCACTACTGGACGGCGTGAATATTGCTCGAGAGACGGAATATGGGCCTGCCGGCCCGGTTGAGCCCTTAATTCTCAAAGCCTAAACTCAGAAAAGAGAGCTGCGTTAGTACGTTCTGATGGGAGTTTCCAACGCCTTGGACATCAGCCATCTGCCTGCAAAGAAGTGCCGCGGCTCTGCCACCGATATAGGGACCCAAGCGACCTGGTTGGGGCCTGCACAGAAGCCACTTCAAGATGCTTCATATGCGTGCTAGCGATCCGCTAATCTCACAGCATCTGACAGGTTTGACAAAACAAGAGAAAACAGAAAATTACGACGACCATTGCAGCCGAGAACGGAGAGGTAGAGTGGCAGGTAACCGCAAAGATCCAGAAAGCCCAATAATTATTAAACTGCAGGTATTGTTAAATCCCACGAGCAATCTCCAACACGACATACTGGAAAAGGGCTCACGGAATCTAACGTAGATATCACCGGAAATCGCAGGGACTAGCCGATAGACAAAGAGATAAACACAGCGGTCTGGTGGATCGATCAGGATCAGCATCATAACATTGAAGGAAGCGGATGCAGAAGGGGATTCTCGTGAATAGAGATGCATGACGTAGAAGTTGTCTACAGCTGCGATTCCTTACCAAATTAAGACATCAATAATTTCGAAGAATTTCTTAACGACCTAAGCCGAAACTTTCGGGGGCGCTAGAGTAAGAAGGCTGCAGCATACAGTATACATCGTGTCAACTAAAACAAATAAAGCAGCCTTTGATGTGGTTAAACAATAAAGAGTGGATGAACAAGAATAAACATAGGTGATTTTACGTGCATAAATATTAGGTAAGTCAAAAAGTTCGTCGGCTTTCTGGGACCACATTTTTGAAATTCCCGCGCTCTGCAGCAGGGCCGCCTGAGAGTGCGGCTGGGTGTTTACATTCAGGAGCAGACCCGTGGCGGCACGACGGTATACCGGTTCCAACCTTACGGTTTCGTTTGCGGAATTGGCAGCTGTTTGCAATGGAGGACAAAAATACGCATTTTCGACACATTATATTGTTCTCCTACCATGAAGGCATAAGTGCAGCGCAAACCACCCGGAGGATATGTGCAGTCTACGGCGAAAACGCAGTACACAAATCCACAGTCGAAAAGCGATTCGCCCGTTTCAAAGCTGGAAACTTCAATCTCGAAGATGAACCGAGGTCAGGACGACCCAATGTTGTGGAGACCGACGAAGTCATAAGCCTGGTTACTTCGAACCCAGGTTTGACCATAAAAGAAAGTGAAGATGTAACGGGAGTCTCCCACGGAACCGTCTGGAATCGCCTCCATGATGCAGGTTTCTCGTGCAAGCGGAATATCTGGCTACCACACGACCTCAATGATGGGCAGCTTGAAGGGCGAGTCGATACCTGTCACGCACTCCTCTGGAAGAACTCGAATGAGCCATTTCTGAGGAGATTGATGACCGGTGATGAAAAATGGATACTCTACAGAAACGTAACACAGAAAAGAAGTTGGGTCCCCAGAGGTTCTCAGGCCGCAGCTATCCCTAAACCCGAAATTTATCAGAAGAAGGTTATGCTGTGCTGCTGGTGGGACTGTAAGGGCGTCGTGTATTTTGAGCTGCTTCCAATGGGTCAGACGATCAACTTCGTCGTCTACTGCAGACATTTGAAGGCTGCAGTAGCAACGAAGCGCCCGGAATTGTCAAACAGGTGGGGCGTCACTTTTCAACATGATAAGGCGACACCACACAAAAGTTTGGCCACCCGGCAAAAATTGGCGGAGTTGGACTGGGATGTGCTGCCGCACCCAGCTTATAGTCCCGACCTCGCACCATCTGATTATCATTTGTTCAGGTCTCTCCAAAACTCCCTTGATGGCACAACATTTGAATCTTTGGAGGCTATAAAAAATCACCTCACTCAGTATTTCGACGAGAAGGACAAGACGTTCTGGGAGAAAGGAATCATGGATCTACCGAGGCGATGGGCGAAGGTTATCGAACAAAACGGTCAATATGTCATTGAATAAAAATACTGTTGTCTGCATAAATAAGGCTCTTTAAAATCGGGTAAAAAAGCCGACGAACTTTTTGACTTACCTAATAGTATTATTTGCAGTAGTAGTATTGGTAGTGTCGAGCCCGGTGGCGTGGTGGATTAAGTCTCCGCCTCGCAACCGGAGGAGACACATAGGTGCGCGGGTTCGAACCCCACAGCTGCACATTTGTATTTATGGGGGTCCGTCTATGAAGCAATGTGAAAAACAGTTCCGTGGACGTTAAATCTTGGCTGAGGGTCAGCCCGAAAACTTTACTTTAGTAGTATTGGTAGTAGAAAAAGAAGTCGTAGTAATAACCTCTATTTTTAACGATGTAGTTTTTTTAGTAATAACCTCTATTTTTAGTGATGTAACATATATTCTATAAAAAAAGTAGTAGTTGCAGCAGTAAACGGCGTAATAATGGCAGTAGCCATGATGGTAACCGCCAAAGTTATGTGTACTTGTATATATCGACATTTCCATATTGTTACGAACATGCTGTTGAGGTTCGTATCAGCGAGTATTTGCTCACATGTGTGTTATCACAAAGGTGTATGCATCAGTCAGAATATGTATGCTTTTATGTATCGGTGATTATGTGTGCGCGCGTGCTTGAGTCTAGGCGCATGTTTTCCTATAATACGCACGTTGAACAAACAGAGTTACCACCTGCAAGGTCAACTGTGTAATTACCGTAATGCCGCGATGAGATGATGGTCGGTCGTATGAACAGACTTCATCGGTAAGGCTTCGCGGTAAGGCAACTAACAAAACACAGCCATACGGTCAGCTCGCGACCGCAGCGGTCACCCGACAGGCAAAATACAATAATAATGAAGCCACAATGGCTACGTTGAACACACACACAAGATATACAGGACAGCGAAGGCGGCGACGGCAACAATTCCGTCCACCACGTAATCGATGCGGCAAGATTTGCATTGTACACAACAAATCGTACGTGTTCTGTTCCGTGACGGCCAGCCAAGCATATTTGTTTGGTCGCCCACATCAGTGAGTCGGTCAATCGGGTTTAACGCTTTAGCACATGCAGAGCCGACTAAGCCGCACGCGGAGCTGTATCAATTTGCAAATGCAACAGCGCTAACGCTGTGTTGCAGTGCACTTGATGGTGAGATCAATTACCAGGACGTTGGTGAGGTCGATTGAGGTTGAGTCAAAACGAAGCTGCCGATATGAGGACGCAAGCCACCTGCGAATAAGCTGTTTGGGTAACGTTTTACCTAGGCCACACAGAGAGCAGGATACCCGCCAGCTAGCTGATACCACGGCGACTCTGTGTAACTCGCCGCCTATGCACCATTTGAGCAAACGTTGATATGGTGGGGTATGACGTGAGGCTATTAAACCTTTCGGACTGAGCCTCAGCCAAGATGTAACGTCTACGAGACTGCTTCTCGTATCGCTTCATAGACGGACTACCCCCATAAATACAAGGCAAGTGCAACGGTGGGGCTCGAACCCGCGCACCTATGTGTCACGTCGGTCGCGAGGCGCAGGTGAATGCACCCACCATGGCACCGGGCTTGACGTGACGTGGGGTAAGAGTAACCAGCAACCCAGGCGGCAGGCGACATAACTCACTCTGCATTTAGGCATGACAAAGGGCTATTTGTTAGTAGTTTATGACTAAGGGTGTTTTTGTTAGTAGTTTGTGGCGCTGCGCTTAAAGCTCACTCACTCCTCAACTTCACAGCCTCAAGGCATCGGACATGGTAAAACGAACGCACCCAAGCTAGAAAAGCATCCGAATGGATGTTACGTAACTGCTCTCTACAGTGGTTTGTGTACACAATTATTTGTGCAGATTAATATTCAGCTACTAGACATAGAGATACAGTGATCATCTGTTGCCTGGCGGCGTCACTTTGCACTCACTTAGTTGTCAGAAACATGTGGCGGCGTGGTCCAGGGGACTAGCGCGCTAGTCACGGCTGCGAGCTACCGGGGTATCGCTGGTTCAATCCTCAATGATGTTGATAGAACTTTCCTTGAGCGTGCTTATTGAGAAAATATGACAAAGCCAGTTACTGCTGAGAGTCAGCGGCTATTGTGCCACAAAGACTGCTGAGGAAACTCTACATACCTAAACATGGCCGGCCCTCAGTGCATCAAATATATGCCGCACGGCAATTCCAAGCTAGTCGGGGGCGTATGATGGTCTAGAACTAAAAGGTGTCAGACCGTAGCGCAGCATAACGCTTCTGAACCATCTTCTAGTGAACTTTCTGAACAAACCGGCTTACTCAAACGGGGGCAAAGCGGAGAGTCTGAGCAGATATAGTGCACGATTATATCGTAGGTTAGCCTTTTAGTTGAGACTATTGAACGATATTGCGAAGAGCAAATCACAAACAGAAGTGCCCCTTTGAGGGTGTAGCTATACAAGAGGTTTCGCAAATGCGTGTTGCACATGCGTCACCTTATGTCAATTCGCGGATCAAACTTCACTTCTAGTGTAAAAGCTTGTGGTTGAAATAGAGCGTTTATCGTTACGCCATGTGCGACACTAAGAAACGCATCGGCGTTTTATGCGTTAGGTTGCTACACCATTATAGGATAAAGTCGTTGCTTTAAATGATACTACAACTCACTTTGTCGCTCCTTATAAGTCATGTGTGAAGCTCTCAAATCAGAATATGTGGTGCCATATCCTGGTGAACATTGGTAGTCGCAAAGTAAACAAATTTTCTAGCAGTTTCTTATAACTGTATATTAGTTGGGTGCATGGGATGGATTTATTACTTGCCTGATATGTGTACTTGAATGGGCATATCAAAGTGTCATATCCAAGAGACCACATTCTTAGAGAGACAGCAGAGGCGGATATGCTAAGCTAAATAGGGTTTCCCCAACGGTCCTTGTGGCAGCGTAGTCGGTGACGCTTAGCAGTGTGGCTTATAGTTTTATATAATCTGTACCTGAAAACCTACAACACGCCTGAAGTATACGGTGATAGAGGTAACGTACCTATAGATATATATATATATATATATATATATATATATATTGAGAAGTTTTATTAAGAATGTAAGTAGAGCGAAAATTGTCTCCTGGGAACGTGTGCATAGGATATTTCACTCCATCTCGTGAAGAATGGGCTGGGACCACTTCAACAGCGTAATCGGACAGATGCCGCATTCCCGCGTTGGGCGTCAAGATCGAGGCGCTGCCTCAGATAAGCCGCAGATCCTTTATCTCCGGTTGCGATGTTCAGCTGCTCACCGACCCTGTGGAGGAGTTCGCGAGTGACGTCGCCCGGGCCGACCAAGGTCTCGAACGCTAGCGGTTGAAACTCATGTGGGTAATCTATTGACGCGTATTTTGCGAGCTTCCTTGTCTCGGCTAGATTACCAGCGTAACTTGCTAAAGCCGCTCCGTCACCGACCATTGAAGGTGCTAATGAGTCGGCAACTGTCCCAGACAAGCATCTGCCCCGGCTGAAGGGAGTAAGAGTCATCCCGTCCGGGCGCTTGTTATTGTCGACGGAGAGACCCTGGGACTCTAGACAGGGAAATCCGCTAGATCGGAACGCTCAGCTGAAGGTGTCGTTAATACTGGCATGGCTGGCACACCGTTCGGCACTTATGACGCACGATAACCCGTGGTGGATTGTCAACGGGTTGACCATATTTGCATTGTTGAGGGGAGACAAGATCACAGCCGAGGCGAAGACCTGCCCGATTCGGGTCGTTTTGCTGTCTAAAATAGAAATATATATATATATATATATATGCACATCGCCTTAAAAAAAATTGTGGTAAAAAGGTGTCACGTGAAGTTAAGAATCAGTTGTCCGTGTCCTTGCTTGATGGTAGCCCCCGCTCTTATGGACCCGGTGCGAGCGGTATATCCTCAAGGTTCTTTGCAAAGTTAAAACGGTGAGATCCATAAGATTCCTCTTCGTGACGCCGAGCCCCAAGAGCGTCCTCGCAGATTCGGAGTCCCATACACCACTCATAGAGATAGAGATGGATCCGAATCTGCGAGGTTTTTGCGGGTCGGGGAGCGCCGCTCTTAGGAACTCGACGTCATATTTGGTGATCTTGTCCTGCCGCGCTTTTGCCAGGTCCCGGTTTGGGCCGCAAACCTCGGCATCTAAAACCCAGACCTCAGTAGCTGTTGTTATTACGAGGTCGGGCTTTAGATCCGGTGCGCCGGGTCGACGGAATACTCGCTCACGAACCACCTCATGACCCCTTTCGCGGAGAAGACGCGCCACGCGATCACAGACGTCGTCATGTCTCTTTATGGTTTGTTTGTGTGTTGTATCGCACATCTGAGCGACATGAGCCAACGACTCAGGCGCATGACACCCGTGCCTACAACGTTTGTTGTAGCCCGGGCGTCCCCTGGCCAATCTGGCACGCGTTGGTAGTGCGTTGATCCTGAGCTTTAGTAGGTTTAAATACTCCTTACCAGATAGGTAGGGCATATCCTTAATCCAGTAATGTACAAAGGGCGTTTCGTGTGCTTTTTTAAAATGTGCCCTATCGAACGTGTTGTGTAGTTGTTGAGACCAGTAATCGGCCTTTTGTGTAGCGGTCTCAATGGAGGCTCCCAAGCGCTCGCAAAGAAGTCTTGTTTTCGCAAGATCTTTTTTGAAGTGCAAGGTGCGTGGTCGTGCTGTCAGGCGGGAGATATATATATATATATATATATATAGGTACATGCGCGTGTATTTATATATTGTATATACTGCAATTGTGCAATGAATGTCCAGCGTACAATTTTAAACTGCATATGTATTTTTTCCAGTCCATCTGTTCATGACGTAATGACTCCATAGCTCTTGCCTCATTGCCATTACATCTTTGTTCTCCCAAGTGCCGCACGAATGATCTGCTTCGACAGCATCTGTGGCAGTAGTGGCTTATGCCGGTTTCGTCGCCCTAATTTGTGAAACAAAAACCACAGTAGAACGGAAATTTATTCCGTCGTTTGGAAACGAATGTCTCGAACGTGGCTTGCGAAATAAACCGTGAGGTTGCACGGTTGTAAAAACGGGCCACTTAATAAAAGCACTAACCGTAAGGAAACGAGTAAGTGAAATAGGCGGATAGAAATAATAATTTAAAAAAAAGAAGAATTTGAGGCGAGGCACAGGAAGCGCATCAGAGTAAGTTGCGAAAGTGCGATCACAGGGGATTATTAGAAAATCCACGCCCCTCAATTGCAGGCTGATTTGAGCCGGCCCGATGGACTTGAAGAGAACGCAAAGGTCGAAAGAGCCAAGCGAGAAAAGCGTTGTTTTGCCAGGACAGCGCTTCCGTCGACAGATCGGGCGGCGTTTCTACTTCGCCGCTGAAACACTCCACTTCCTCACCTACGGGCAAGCCCGGATCCCAGCCGGGATGAGATTATGAAAGTTCGTTCACCTGACTCCCATGGGGTACAACTACCGCCACCATCGCCTTGCTCGAAGATGGCTTTCAGTGTTCGTCAACGCTCTCTGTTGCTACGATACCGCAAACGACTAGGCATTACCAAAGAAAAAGTTGTTCTACATCTGACCAGCCGTTAGCAGGCTCTCTAGATCAGTCTCCCCCTCTCTTTCCCCCCTCTCTCTTTCCTCTTACACACATACCACACATACTTTCTGCCTTCTCCGTGGGCGTGGGCATTTCCGCTTGAAATGAAAAGTATGGCTTACGAGACCAGAGCAGCGACTGTCCAATTGTTCGCCGCACACACAAAGTACACCTTTGCAGCAAGTAACTCCGAACCTGTGCTGGTTTTCTAAATTTTCCAATAGCGTACCGTGTTGGATGTTATTTTCGCAAAAATGCTCATCAGAAATAAAAAAATGTTTTCTAAAAAAAT
Source organism: Dermanyssus gallinae (assembly GCA_003439945.1). Taxonomy (NCBI): domain Eukaryota; kingdom Metazoa; phylum Arthropoda; class Arachnida; order Mesostigmata; family Dermanyssidae; genus Dermanyssus; species Dermanyssus gallinae. The sequence continues at coordinate 2,687,589 of QVRM01004733.1, forward strand.
CGATTTGGCTATGTAGATTGTATTGATACGCAGAATTGTTTGATTAAGAGATGAAGGGACACTATAATTTGGCGACGATGGTTCCACCTGAGTAACGGACGGAGTTGGATTGCGCACAACGTTGGCACAAAAACTAAAGGCTCGAGCTCTTAGCGCCTACGTTGCAATATAATTATAGCGCTCGTTCGCCTTATTAAAAGCCAATATAACGTTGTTCACCGAACGACTGTATCTGTACGATGAGTCATTTAGTCGTCTGGTGGGCAACATCTCAGTGACGGTCGATCGCACGTGATAATTTTGTCACACCGTAGCCGGATATTATAACGATCTCACAAGTATATTTTGATCGTTTACTTTGCACTGATTTATCTAAAGCAAAGTTATGTCAGTTTTACTTTATTTGTAGAGTTACTTATTTAGGCCTGAAAAAAATGTCATATTGATCACTTTGCAGCTTTCTGTTTCAATCCAATTATTTTTTACAATTCAATGTTACTTTATTGCGAAATATCATGTATAAACGCTGCCGTCATATCTCTTCTTCAGTAATGGCGTAGCACTTACGAAATCGGAGGACCATACTGGGCCATAGGACACCTTTCGGAAACAGAAATTGTTATACAGCTTAAGCTAGTTAAGATTTCAGATATATATATATATATATATATATGCCATGTATAACACGAGTTTTGGATAATATATATACAGGTAGTTCCACAAGTTTTTAAAATGAAAACCAAGAATTTTCCAAATCTTGTTTTTAATTTTTTCTTATTTGATATACTCCTCGAGAAGCTCAATACACTTTTCCCACCGAGATTTCAGAGCATTTATACCTCTTGAGTAAAATTCTGCGTCTTTAGACTGAAAATAGGCATTGACAGCAGTTGTAACCTCTTCATTGCTGGAAAAACGCTTTCCACCGAGACGATTCTTCAAATGTCTGAAGAGGAAATAATCAGAGGGGGCCAGGTCTGGAGAATAGGAAGGTTGTTCAATAAGTTCGAACCTCAGTTGGGCCAGTTTTGCCGTTGCTTGCCGCGACTTGTGTGCGGGAGCATTGTCCTGGTGAAACAGGACAACCTTCTTCTGCAAAGCGGGCCGTTTCACGATGAGTTCTTGCTTCAGGCAGTCCAACAGTCTTGCATAATATTCTCCCGTGATCGTTTTACCGCTCTCAAGGCAGTCGACCAGAATTATTCCACGTTGGTCCCAAAAAACCGTAGCCATCATCTTTCCGGCCGATGCCGTTGTCCGCACCCTCTTCGGAGGTCCTTCACTAGGTGCACACGATTGGCGAGATGCTTCTTGGGTCTCGGAAATGTAGTGATGGACCCAGCTTTCATCGACGGTCACGAATCTGCGCCAAAAATCCGACCGATTTTTCGACATCTTGGCCAAATTTCGCTGTGAAGCGGAAACACGCGCGTCTGTTTGGCCTTGGTTGAGCAAATGCGGCACTCATTTTGCTCTGAGTTTTTTCATCTTCAAGTTCTCGTGCAGGATGAAATGCACACTACCCAAACTGATCCCCAAGGCCTCCGATATCTCCTTAATGTTCACTCGCTTATCTGCGGCAACGATTTTCCGCACTTTTTCCACGTTTTCCTCATCAGTTGCCGTTTTTGGGCGTCCTGAACGTAGTTCATCCTCGGTGCTCCTGCGACCTCTTTTTAACTCATTAATCCAGTTGGAAACAGTGGCAAAAAATGGCGCAGAGTCACCGTACACCTCGTCTAACTCAGTTTTCACTTGGGTCGTATTCCAACTTTTGAAATAAAAACGCTTGATAACCACTCGAAACTCGTTTTTCTCAATTTTTCAAAATCACGCCGATACGTTGCACGGGAAAAGCGATCAAACGAAATCGCAACGGCCAATCACCATAATATTTTGACTGCTAGCATTCGAAAAGTTGCCGTTTCCAATAGCGGTGAAAGCGCGAAAAAATTGGAATTCTAAAAAGCTCATTTTAAGAACTTGTAGAACTACCTGTATATATATATATATATATATATATATATATGTATATGTATCAAGATCTACGCATTTTACCATGCGCTTCCCTAAATAGTGCCCCCTCTGCTCCCGGGGCGATGGTCTTTATTACCTCGCAGTTAGATCAAAAAGTCGCCACAATGAGGACAACAGCTTTTAAACCTGGCAGCGGTAGAGAAGGGGCAACTGGAGTTTGATGAGGCGACATGCACACTCTAAGTTGTGCCGCTCTCTGGGCCTCACCACTATCGATGTATCTGGCGCTGAGAAGCCGCCGAGGACCACATAGTCCCACAGCAATGCGAAAATATATTGTGGGCCGGGCAGCAGGCCTGTCAATTAATTCAGCATGTAAAGCGGCATGAGTCGCTAGGGAGCGATTCGGCAATCCACAGAATACCGAGCTTGATTAACGACGTGGCTCTGGTTTGTTCGCAGCTCGGAGTAGAAGACGCAAGTTATAGAAAAAACAAAGAACAAATCGCGTATCTCTTACATGTTGTTGTACCGCAGATGCTCATAACTAGCATAGATGTGTCTAGAATGTGTAACAGACATTCGGGATGAAGCAGAGGAAATACAATATTGATATTCAAAATACTTCAGGGGTTTGTCAACACAGTTCCGATTTTTTCGCGGTGACGTTTCGACAGTTCGAATAGACCTTCTTAAGCAATTATATCATTTGGATTAAATAATGTTAAAATATCATTTTGATTAAATACTGTTAAACTATCGTCGTTAGCAATCGACATTACTAAGGTAGATTCCGCGTCAAGCCAGGTGGCGTGGTGCGTTCAGAGGGGACACACAGGCAAACGGATTTGATCTTCGCCGTTGTGCATTTGTATTTATGAGATCCGTCTTATGAAGCAATGAGAAAGCAATTCCGTTAACGTTAAATGTTGGCTGAGGGTCAGGTTAAAGGTATGGGTAGACTCCGTAGCGACACACAACTTGCCGAATGAGCTTTGGATGCATCTTGACATTAACGTTAAATCCCTAATGAGAACCGTGTTTTACAGAGGCAGTGTATGTACACGCAGTAATAATACCTAGAGACCTAGAGATTGTGTTCTTATCGCTTAGATCGCATGGAGCTCTTTAAAAAATCTGCCAATCGCGTGATTCAGCAAAACCCGCTTACCATACCAGTCAAACTTTGTGCCTTCTTCTTTCTCGCATACAAATTTGCCATGCATTGTCCTAGTATGTCAATATTTGCGAATGCAAATTCTTGTTTTCCTAAGATATTAATTTAATTTTTGTTGTTAATATATAAGAAATAGGGTAAATCACTTTAGCAATAACGCTATATTGCATACAGCTTATGTTTGCAATTCCTAATTCTACTAACAGTAGTCACAGTCTGGTATTTTTGAAATATATACTTGACTTGAAGTTGATTCTCATAATTCCCTGATTCGCATATATTTAGAGCCATATAAGACTTATAATCAACTCATAATTCTTTCCGCATGAGAATATCCACGTTTCTGTCCAGACCACCATGCCAATCGTTTGGTGTACGATATAATATTAAATCATCTGAGAGTCTCGAGATGCTAATGGGAAAATCTGATATTTGATATCCGCAGAGTCTATGGCCTTTCCAGAACGCTGCGCTACAGGCACTGGAGCCTATCACCTGCGTCGTTTAATATAGAGACGATATATCTTACACTGACAACTGATTGATGCCCAACGAGCAGGAAGCCACGAAGAAAAACTCTAGCCAAGTTGCCTGCGGTCAATATACTTCACCGCAACCCTATACTTATCCGCGTAGAAGCTAACATAGGAGGGGAGAAGTGCATTTAAAATTTTTGCGAATTCCGTATTTGACATAATAATATTTCATATCTTGATTTCGTGCCTTGCATTCGGGATGCCTGGGTTCGAAACCCAGCACGGTCATTCCTAAATTGGTTTGCATGGTTTCCAAATTAAACAAGGTAAATGCCGGAGTGTATTTAACGTCAGCCATGACATGAAAAAACTGTTCACGGGCACGAAAAAAAAAGGAAGATGATAAGGGTAGATTTGAGAACCTTTAAGATACCACAATTCACTGTTGTCCGCCACTTAACCTTTGATAGGAATAGATCACCTTGACCAGTCCTCCCATTGCTGCTGTATATCGGTATTACACATACCGCCCGCAATGCCGAGCTAAGATCAGCAATGCCGGTTTGACTGAATGACATGAAGGCTCACTTCTGAAAGTCAGTGAGCATCCTTTGAGCGCGGGTCTATCTCAAACGTTTGTCAGGGTAATTTTTTGCTCATAGATTGCCAGACGGAGCATACTTGATCTTCGCTGCCAATGCGCGTCAAGTGTTTTGAGTCACCAGACGCTAATTTTTGTTGAAACGAAACAAATAATCTATGTAATAAATCTAATATAACAGATTGGCTACTTTATTAAACAAGCTGATAAAACGGTGTTCGTGCGTATTGCTTATTACTTAAAAATTCGATACGCTTAGCGTTTAGCTTATAAACGTTGTATTCGCAGTAACGTGTGACGGCTTTGTGCATTATTATCTCGGCGACTTGTGGTGTCTTAGATCAACCTAGGTGGTAAGCGCTATTATGCGCTCACCTTCTAAATTGTTTTTTTTTTCTGTTTCTGTTTTCTGAAAGCATTTCTGTTAAGGCGATATTTAAAATTAGGACCTAGGGGAATAATGCCGTGTTCAGTATAGTGCTGGGTTCCGGCTCTTTGCAAGTGACTAAACAGATCTAGAGATGCTGACGCGGAGACTCCCAGGTGTCTGTAGCTGCTTCTTTGAAACTGTGAGGAACTAAGATAAGCAATAGACATAGCGCCGGTTAATATGCTTCAAATCATCAGCGTATCCAACTTTGTCTGATACCTCAAAATCGTTTTGGAGAGAAGTCTCAAGGGGCATTCCCTCCTACAGCACACATGCGGAAAAGCCCTCAAGGCGCCCAATGCCCAACTCCTACGGCCCCATGTCAGTAGGTGAGACCATCGTCTTACACGGCGCTCCAGTCTGGAGGAAGGCCACGCTGGCAACGACCTCGCGTAGATGCATGCTTTAAAGAGCGCAGCAGATCCCGACCCTGTGTATTATTAGCGCTTACCAAACGGTGAGCACAAAAGCGGCCCTGTTACTGGCTGGCACCGTGCCATGGAATCTTGAGGCCAAGAATCGACGTCGTTTGGTGGGAAGATCCGACTCGAAGCAAGGACGTCGAGTGCCAAGCAACACTCGGCTGCTGGCGCGAACAAAGGCCCTTCTCCAGGACATAAAGGCATAGCTAAGTCGCCCGGGAAGGCAAGTAAACTACCACATCACACAAGGGCTCACGGGTCATGGGAAGTACTGCTGCTACCTCCACCGAATTGCCCTGGTCACAAAGATGACAACTTTACTTGATAATTAGTGCACGATCGCGACTGTCATCAAGCGTGTTTAAAAAAAGAAAAAAGCGGGTTATTCGCATGTGCATGTCGACGCCCTCTCTAGCTTCTGGGGGTCGGCGAGACATGTAAACAGGACCTCCCCCCTAGTACTTTGTAGTAATGCTAACAGCACTTCCCTGCTAGCTGGGGGGCACAACTGGCTGTTAGTGCATTGGAGCGTGGTGGCGTGGTGCATTCGCGTGCGCCTTGCGACCAGAAGAGACACATAGGTGTACGGGTTCGATCCCCACTTTTGCACTTTTGTATTTATGGGGTCCGTTTTACGAGACAATGCAAAATCAAACCTGTGGACGTTAAAAGTTGGCTGAAGGTCAGCCTGAAAAAGTTCTTTAGTGGGTTGGAGCCCCACACTACCGGCCCACACTTGCAGTTGAAGACAATTCTGCCGTAGTGACCGTGTGTGCGTTCCGCATTTTCTAGTTAGTTTTCTAAAAAACTAGAACAAAGTTGACATGCTTACGACGGTGAACATTGCACTACTTACAAACACGTATCAGCGGGAGGCACTGTTAATAATATGCAAGGGTTCCACCAGCTGGCAGTTCTACCTACGGGAGGCCGTGTTAAATCAGTAGGTAGAAACAGGGTAAAAACATTGCCGCACCAGGTGTACTATGAGCTTGGGTGCAGTCTGAGCCACTCTTGGCAAACATTTTTGTGATACGTTCAACGAGATCATGAAGAGGCGACAACTGCTAGAAGCCTGGCTATATTATTACTATTATTATTATTATTTGATAGACTGCGAGATCTTCTGGTAAAGTCATTCTGACTCGCAGGGGTTGGTAGCTCTCTTCTGAGTGTGATTTTGAGCTTCAGGCACCCTACAGGGTGAGCAGAAAATGTTGCGGGTAAGGCAAAATGTGGTAACCTTGCAAAAGGACCCACTGAGCTGCGTCTCCCTTTACTGCTTGGCTTGCCGGTTCTGTCGGCAATATTCGACAGGAGTTTCAGAAGGCCGTAGTTGTGATGTACGCAGATGACGTAGTGGTCGCTCGCCACGGCCTGCGTGCCATCAAGCGCATCACTTCTCTAGCAGAGGCGTTTTTTATCCCAAGGGGTCCAAAAATCAACGCCTTGAAGACCAAGACTGTGAAATTCTAAGGGGGAGGTCGATTTGATGCCAAAGACATTATACGTTGCATCGGTCAATCCTTGGAATTCGTCAACTCTTTTCGGTATCGGGGGCTCGGCTCTACTCTATAAGGATGGTCTTCACTGGGCACATAGTCGAGACAGTACGCACATCCTTAGTCTTTATTTATGGAGAGGTCGGCGAAGGTCCGTCCCGACGGCAGTGGCACTTTTCCATGGTCTCGACAGAGTATGGGGACACCTCACTCGGGCAAGCTTTAGCTTGCTTGAAAGCTGTTTGACAATGTACATTAAACAAGTGCTTTGGCTGTCAATGCAGGTAGGGAGCCGCCTTGTGTACATAATGTCAGACTGTGGACTGGTTGTTGAGACAATTTGATTGAGGTTGATTGCGCTGCGTATAGGACTATTCGAAAGATTCATTTCGGAAAGGGAAAATAAAGTTGAACAAGTGCGAGAAAAGTCTGGAGGCCTGGATGTTTTCAGTGCGCCTCACCTTTAGTCTGGTTTTGCATGTGACAGTCGCCACGTCTACACCGGATGCACAGTTCATGGCTATCATCATCTGGTCTGTTCGAATACAAACTTCCACGAAAAGCACACCGAGGGCGTCTGTCGACTGTGCTTTCAGGCGTGTACAAAGTATAAAGCGTCTGCCTGTCTGGTCCTGGCGACGACATCACTGCACTGCCTCTCGCGACTAATATTCCGAGAGCAGCAGACAACTATATGAACGTCAATGTTATTTTCATATTCAATATGAGTGAAATAAGTGCGATATTGATATCAGGCAAGTACTAAAATGTCACAATTTCACTCTCTCTAGATCTCTCAAGCCATTGTAAGGTTGATACTAAAGCACGTGGCAACAGTATTTGTATCTGCATATCTTCAGGCTCACCAGATGATTATGATGAGGGACTGAATTCCCGAAAATGCTTTGGATTTTCAGGCCTTGTCGACTGGTCTAGGACAATGTTCTGTTGGTCAGTAGTCCTCATTCTGTGGAATTAAGTGTATTATTTTAGCGAGTATCGTCCGCTATTATTTTTCAATTCTATAGCAAACAAAATGCACTAACTATAACGTTGTCTCAATTTGTTTGTGAATAAACAAAAAATTGTTTCTACAGAGGCCTATTAGTGTAAAACTATGCTTCTTCCTTACCGCGGATGACTAATTGCAGCCGAATCGGCGTCAATGTTTTATACTGACATATGAAACTGTGTATGATCGTATTGCAATAAAGACGTAGTAAACATTTTGGTATGGCAGATTAAGTACGGACGGGTGGGCCTTTCACGGAAATACGGATAAGATAAACATATTTTGTATTACATATGGTGAACGCATCGCATGATTCAACCGATGTATGGGATACCGCGAAGGCTCACCGAGAGCGGCATAATGAATCGTCCTTGAACACCTGCGCTCTCCTTTTCATCTTGAAGAGGACAAAGAACATATTTTTCTGAGAAACTTGATTACACAACAACGTTACTCATATAAGGTTACGCTTAAAGCGAGGCACCAGGCTCAATTTAATTGCGAAGCCAGACCTTTGCACAATGTTGAGGTGCTATGTGTCTGGTGGGATTAGGGAAGCGTGGTTCACTATGATATTTTGCAGAATAAGAAAACGACTCACAGTAAAATACTGCCAGCAGCTTAATAGCTCGAGACGAGCTATCGTCAAAGAAACGCCACGAACTATCATAGAAGGTTCTTATTACACCACAGCGACTTCTGTGTGTATATATGTGGCTTCTGTTGCAAGTTAAATAATTCATTATAAACCTGCTTACGTTGGATGTCTATCTAACTTATACTTTGAAGTATTTGGGGGTATCAAAAGCCATCTTAAGCATTTGTTTTGCGTTAGAAAAACTGGAGGGTTATAGTATCTCACAGATTTACCGTTGAACGAGGAACGTTGTGAAAACAAGTAGTGCATATGCCATTGTCTAAAGTGAAAACGTAATTCTTAATACACCTTTAAGAAACTGACCAAAAATGGACGTCGTCTCTGGTCACTCTGTACGGATATTGCTTAAGTTTATTGTTAATATAGATATCCACAAATAAGTATATAAATATTTTTTTTAGCTGTTTCGTAAGGCTAATGCCCGTGTACGGGTTTTTGATGTCATGGATGATTTTTAATCCACTCCGGCATTTATCTTTGCTAAATTGGAAACCATGCAAACCAATTTAAGTGTGACCGGTCTGGGTCTCGAACCCAGGCCTCCCGAATGCAAGGCAAAGGCTTTGCCACTAAGCCATCTTGCTCGGTATATATATATATATATATATGCACGTTTTTTGCGTATTTCGTGAGCTGATAGAAAAATACGAGTCGAACAAATAAAGCTAGAAAGTGCGGGAGCTCGCGCCGCAGTTTGTCGTATTTAAGTCCGCCATTTGTTTTATCGGACATGGAATGCGGTACGCTACGAACTCGGCCAGTTGGTCGCACAGGGACCAGGACGACGCATGACAGGGCTTCTTCGGGAGACGGGGGGGGGGGGGGGGTTGGGGGTGGAGAGTTGTCCGGGGTGCGGCTAGAGCAAATTCGCACGGGTCGATGGCGAGAATCTCGTTAGTCGGAAGAAGCAGAGATGGTGTGTGAGAGAGAGAGAGGCTGAACTTGAACATTAGCCCTCTCGTCGTCTCGAGTTGAGTTTGGGGCATTACCCCGCCCGCTCGTGAGCCCGACAGGCCTGCACTGTGCTGCAGACAAAACCACTGCGACGCGAGTGACAATCGTCGCCAGAGGCGGATGAACGACGCTCACCCATGGCCGTCCCGGTCACCACCGCAGCAGCAGCAGCAGCAGCAGGTCTGTCGTAGCTGAGGTATCGACGTTATTGAGTCGAGTGTGGTCGGGTGGGGACAACCGCGCCCCCTCGTACCACCACCACCACCACCGGTGGGGTGGCTGGCAGTCTACAAACAGTGCCTGTTTGCGCTTGTTTCATTCGTCGTCGTCGCTCTCGTCGTCGTCATCGTCGTCGTCATCGTCGTCGTCATTTACACGCCGAGCTGACGGAGGCGTAAGCGACGGAGGCAGCAGCGGCGGCGGGCAAAGGGGAACCGCAAGGGGTACCGGTTAGTAGGGGTGCCGGTGGTTAGGGGTCTGGCAGCGACGACGGCAAAATTTGAGCGGGGTGAGCCGAACGTACTACTACTACTATGTCGTTCGCCAGTTTTCACCAGCCGTCCGCTGCTAATGCTGCTGCTGGTGCTGATGCTGCTCCTGCAACGACCGACCGACCGACCGCGCCTCTACTGCAGGGTCGACCAAGGCGCTGACGAGAACCGATATCAGAATGCCAATATTCATCCGCCGAGTGTTCGTTTACTCGACGCGATCTCGTTTCTTTTCCACACGCCACACTCAGACACACACACAGTCAAACACGTTAATTCAAACACCCGCGCATATATGCTTGCAGACACACAGGCTAACGCAAACTACACAATTTTTCATTGTCTTTCCTTCTCTACGAAACTCTCGTTTTGCACGCACGCACTCTACCCTCTTCCATTTTAACTTTCAATCTCGCTTTCTCGTTCTTTTAGTTTCTTCTCTTTTTTTTACCACGATGTCGCTCTCTCTCTCTCTCTCCGTCTCGCGAACTCTGATGCCTTCTAATGTGTAAAGTTTTCCCAGCTGACGAAAACCAAGAGAACAAAAATTAGTAATACGATACTATCGCTAGACATTTGAGAAGCTACATGAAAGCCAGTTTCTAATCAGAACATCTACATACACATTTATAATTATCAAGCGTAAACGAAATCTGCCGAAACAAAGTCGCTAAAGTGTGACGTTTATGGCCGTTGATGACTCACTGTCTCATTTCTGATTCTGAAGGTCAGGCTCGCCGCTTTGAAATGGTCTAGACACATATTTGCAAACGCTGCCTCAGTGGTGGCCCGGATTTCGGCGTTTTATGACGTGTTATTAAAGTTTGTGCGAAATGTATTGTGGGGAAGCGAATTCTGGACCGTACGTCATTAGGTACATAGGCCGTAGAGGATATACGGCCTGGTGACCTCGGTTTCACTGTGGTAAGTAGAACATCTTAGTAGTTTCTCCATTGGTGATGTGTCTATTGTGAAACAAATGAGGCATGGACCTCACTGTCGTTAGCGGGCAAGCGCTTCTCGTACTAAACTAGTGGCAGACAGCGCTGTTTTGCACGTGTGTAATACCAAGATAGACGACCAATGAATTTGCATGACATTTTGTGCTTAAATTCAAACTAAATATACTAAAGTAGTGCAATTGTTGCCAAAAGCGTTTGTCGACCAGACTATATCTTCATACCGAGTTTTTGAACACATTAGTAGGACGTGTATAACACACCTCCGTGATTGATGACGTAGTGTTTTCTTAGCTAACCTCGAAAGCAATATTTTGAAGCGATGTTCCTGAATCTTCTGAAATGAGCTATTGGGACTCTTTTCTCATTATAAAAATCTAGAATCTTATTTCCTAATTAATTAAGGCTCGCTAGATGGCTATTTTTAGTTTTCCAATGGTTATATATAACTTCTGTGACCTTCTGTACCTAGAATTAAACAAAACATTTAAGGAAGTTGTTTTTAATTATGTATTGTCATGCATCTCCTTTAGTCGTGGAATCGCCGTAAGGCATATCTTTAATGCAACGAGGGCCGGCGCATTTAATTTTTAACTTAAACCATTCTTTGTCCCCTACGGGTTGGAATCGCATTGGAGCATAGCTTCGATGCACCCACCACGCCGCCATAGTTGATGGTTATCTAGGTTGCTTTGTTCATCGTACACGTCTGGGACAAATTCGAAAGTAAACAAACATTGAAGCCAGACGCACTGGCGGCCAAAATAAGTTTTTGTTTGTAAAGATGTCTGTATATCTTTCATACGCGCTCTGTATAGAATTACATACAATTATATAAATAGACCACGTAATGACTATATATATATATATATATATATATATATATATATATATATATATATATATATATATATATATATGGTTTTCCATAGTCGTATGTACCTATTTTAAGACTTCGTAGAACTCGGCAAGAAAATAATTGTTCCCAATAGAAGGAGGAGACGGTATAGGAGTGAGGATGAAATTTATAAAATAAGTTTTTGTGCCTTCTTTTCAAAAATTCTGCATAATTTGAATAACACCAGACGCAAGCTAACGAAAGGCGAATAGCCAGGTTAAGGAAAGTTAAAAAAGTCTTGTGAAGTCTTGGAAAGTGTTGTTATGTCTTACGTTGAAGTTTCGTGCCGTGAAATGTTTGCCATTACGACAAAAAAAATTGCGCCTAAAAGACTATTCTCAGGCAATAGCAAATGTAATGCCTATCACTTTCGTACTAAAGCGATAGAGCTGCGTTACGAGTTAATGCCACGGTAGTGTGAGACTCACAAATCCATTAGAATCCGGTCATCTTCTTTGCTCTTAATGTGGCAGCAGCTGGGTCTTTGAACTTTTGTACGCAAGGAACAACAATATTTAAAGGTACTTACGAATGTGTCTTGGCTTAAGCCTGGTCGCCTTTTACCTTAAGCAAATTGTAAGGCAAGGCATTAATGTAACTTTTTAAATCGTTGCTTGCTATTTAAGAAGCATTTTTTTAAAATTAAAACTGGCAAGCGCTGGCGGCCTTCAGCTGTCGTGTTGTTGATGTTATTTCTGATATTGTTGTTCTTGTTGCTAATATTTTCGTTGTCGTCAGTATTGTTGTTATTGTTGTCCCTAGTTTTTTGTTATTGTAGTTGCTGTTGGTGTCGTTGTTGTCAATGTTGTTTTTTTCGTTTTGTTGTCTCGTTTTGTTGTTGTTGCTGTTGTTGTTGCTGTTGTTGTTGCTGTTGTTGTTGTTGCTGCTGCTGTTGTTGCTGTTGTTGTTGCTGTTGTTGTTGTTGTTGTTGCTGTTGTTATTGTTGCTGTTGTCGATGTTGTTGTTGTTGCTGTTGTTGTTGTTGACTCGTTTTGTTGTTGTGTTGGTTGTTGTCGTTGTTCTTGTTGTTATTGTCGTTGCTGCTGTTGTTGTTTTGTGTTGTTGTTGCAAAAAAGCTGCCGTAGCAATCTGCCGTATCAACAAGTGGAACTAACTCGGAGCGACTTTTCTCGTGACAGCCTACCTACGAGAGCAGATTGCCCTGTGATGGACCGAGGGCCGAAGGGAAGAAGGGCACAGGAGAGCGTGCGTGGGTTAGCGACTGGCGGCTAACTGGCGCGCGAAGGATCGACTGGTCGGAAAGTCGATGACGGTAGCCTTTACGCCGATGTCCGTCTCCGCCGCTTACCGAAAACAAAGCAAGCTGTATGCCGTATGCCGCCAATCGATATAGTTGATCATGCAAAACGGCGATCAATCGACCTCAACCCGTGGGCCGGTAGAGCCGACTCAGCTTGGCAACGCTATCGCACGTAGGTAAGCCAAGCGATCGCTCTTGAAGCCTATGTGGAGCGTTCGTGGCGTTCGCCGCTGCCAGCCGGTGGCATCAATACCATTACAAACTCCATCATCAGCACTACCAACATCTCCAGTACGCGCGTCTTCTTCGTCTGCCCTAAACAAGGCGGCCCTTTCTCCTCCCCAAACTCTTTCTATTCAACCGACGTCGAGAGATAGACATATACGCGTGCCAGGTTGTGTACGCCCCAACGCTTCTTAATACGTAATATGTGTGAGCTTTATGTGCAATATCGCCTTAACCCTTTCTAAATTAACACTATAAAAAGTCTGATCAAAATGTTTTGCGTTGTTGGTACAGGTGTGGCTGTGTCATGCACGCCACCGCTGACGAAATACTTGATTTTGTCTGCTTTTCAGTTGCTATTCGAGTTTGTCGTCGTGTGTGTCAAAAAAAGAGTCTCACCAACTAGTGAAGTAAGAGCCGCTTGAAAATAACCCGCTCAACGCCTGATTATTACTGTATAGTTATATATATATATATATATATATTTATATATACATATATAATTTATATAATCTATGTGTATATGTATTGGAAGGACGATCTTAATATATATATATATATATATATATATGTTTTTTTGTAAAGGCAACTTTATTTATATACAGACGGGATATGCGTCCTCTCGTTTCGCGATGCGATACTCAATGGAGGCAAGCGATAGACGTTAGAAAGCTGCTCTAATCCGCGGCATGGGCTGCGATTAACTGGGTATGGCCATCTGGTCGTCCGCCATATAAACAGACCATTGAGTTCCGAACGGGAGAAGTTCTCTGAGAGAGTAAGGAAAATATGCTTTCTGCTCATCTAGGCTGGCATTGAGCCACCATATAATATAGTTTAAATTGGTAATGTTTTTATTTTCCACTTTTACAAACAATCGTAAAAATGTGGAATACCGTTTTAAAAACCTAGTTTAACTTTATTTACTGGTTTCTTTTTTGGGCCCTCAGACCGGAATGCTTTATATGATTTTGGGAAGTATATAGATAATTATGTAGACTTGGACTGCTGAATTTAGAGTCAAGAAAGCCAAAACAAAAACGTGTGAGTGCAATCAGAGTGAAGTTTAGATCTTGACTACCTCAATGATGTGATACATAAACTGAACAAAAGCAGCCCAAAACGGTTACTATTGTGTCACGTGGTTTTGATGATTTTTTGTTTCAGGGAACCTCTCCCAACCAACGAGGTAATCGTTCGTAATGACTAGCACTTTCTGCTAGCGTGCACTCTCTACTAGCATAGACTAGCACTAAGCGGGAAGTTTTATTTGCTTATATGTAAGAGGTAAAAGTTGTCTCCTTATAAAGGTGTACACCGGATAAAATAAGTAAGAACGTCACATATCGTCTCGGTTCAAGTGTGTCCAGTCTAGCAGAATTTCACCCACAGAGGCGTAAGCGGGAAGTTAAAATTGGGATAAGACACAAGATACGATAAGATCGTGACAGTTCTTGAATACCATTTAAATAAACAGGTGGTGTCATGTCGTACTTAACTCCTTTCGCTCTGCCCTTGAAAGCAAAAAAGAAAGTGGCTGCTGTGGCTTTTTTTCTCTTTGTGTATACGGCCCTAGATTATAATTCATTTTTACTCGTAAGGTGTGTCGGGAAAGTTCTCTAAGGACTGTCTCGCGTCGCCGCTATTGTCGTTCTGACATGATCCTCACTGTTAGTACTCGTGTTCTTATTTACCTACTTCTTTATTATTAGTATTATGGTAATTATTTTTGCTCCCGCCGTTTTTTTGTGTCGGTGTTGGTCGCTGGAGTACGCAAGGCGGGAAGGAAGGCATCTTACCGGCGTCAGCTCAGGTCAACACACGACGACGGCGGCACAGAACGAGCGTCAAAGTCCGCCGCACCCTCGCGTGCCCCCGCGAGCGCGCTCGTACGCCCGACCCGCTAGAGCAGAAAAGCGAGCGTGGTCTGAATGCATTTAGTCATCAAGGGTGAATGCAGAATGGGGCGCTTGCTTAGCCCTCCGAAGGGAGGAGAACGAAGCGCCCGGGACGACAGAGGTCTGTAGTAAGGCGTGTAGGGAGGGGGGGGGGTATGGGGGTCTCAAAGTGGGGTGAGGCGTAGGGAATGTTACTGCTGAACTCAAGTGGGGCGCTGGGTTCTAGGCGGGGTTTGGGGGGGGGGGGGGGGGGGTCGTAGCAGGATCGAAGGCGCCGACAGAATCTAATTTGCAATTCAGTCGAGCCACTCCTGCTAGCGCCACTGCGCCACGACCACGACTACGAAGGCAACGGCCGCCGTCACCAGCTACAAGTACTACTCGTAGGAGAACCAGCAAAACCAGCCACGGCAGCAGTAGCAGCAGCAGCAGCAACGGGAAAAGCAGAAGAGCCCGTGTTCATTCCTGCCGCCTTTGAACGCCGCTGTTGTCGCGGAGATGCAACGACAACACGACAGCGACCAAGGACGCCAGTCGGCGGTAGCAACAACAGCGCTAGCAGCATCGGCAGATCCAGTGCCACGTACGCGCCGCAAGCCCTCCTCCGCGTCCGCACCCCAAGCTACCTAGCTAGGTGGTGTCTGTCTCAGCCGATCGCTTCCCCTCGGGGGTGCGACCGCCAAGAGCGTGAGCAGGTCGTCGACTTCAGTCACTGCAGCAGCAGCAGCAGCAGAGAGCATCCTCCTATCTACTACTGGTCCTGTTCTTCCTTCTCCTGACGGAGTTGGCCGCCCCGTTGCCCGCTTGCCCGCTCGCCCGCCGGTCGGCCATTTACAGGGTAGCCGTTCTGAAATCGAATGCATTGAACGCGACGAAAAGACGTTGCAATTGTTGTCGTCACTGCCACCACTGTAGTCGTCGCCGTCGTTTCTGCTAGCGATCTCCGTCACCACCACCACCACTACTACTACCCCGCCTTTACTGGCGCCCCCTGATCCCCACGTTACCACCATCGCCGCCCCACTCGCGCTCCCTGATCCCCACGTTACCACCATAGCCGCCCCACTGGCGCCTCCGTCGTCGCTGTCTTTGCTGTTGCCGCTGCTCCATCTCATAGAACCCATCTCGGAAAATAAATAGCTGCCACTGCTGGGCCTGCAGCTGCTGTGCATCCTCCGTAGAAACTGTAAAGGATCACTGAGCCCAGATCGCTTGCCGCGACAGCACCACCGATGACACCAACGAACATTGAACATTGAGCATATTTGATGTTCGTTAGGAAATGGAAACACGTCAGCCGTACGGTGCTAAGAGAGCCACATGATTGCCTACGTGTTTGCCGCAGCGCCAGCTCCAGGCGAATCATCGCTACACTAGGGCGGCACGTCAGAGAGCGAACAAAAAGTAAGTTAGAAAACCGCAGGAAAACTGAGAGTTACATCGATTTGATTGACAGCGTTGCAACGGGATGTTGCACTCTGAGGCCACACAGGCCTTTGCGCGTAGCGGCTGAAAAATGCTCGTTTTAAAAATGAAATATCTAACAGATGCGTGTCGCCCTGCCAAAATTGTCCACCGTGCCAAAAGTAAGTCTACGCAACGAGATGACTTGCTGAAAGGCAGAAGCCTAAATACACTTTCGTCTACTCAAAGGCGCCGACGCACCGTTAGTAACGTTCTCCAGTAACGTTCCAAGCGCAAAAATCTCGGGCCATGAAAACAGTCGACTCCTCGTTTTCTCTTGGGGCTTGCTTGAGGAGCTACTAGTTAGCACTGAACAATGCACCTGTCACAGGAACTCTGGTTGCTAGACGACAATGATCATCGCTAGGGAGACGCGTTTACAAGGAAGGTAATACGAATTTCAGTCATTGATATTTATTTGATGACGTAGCTGTTGTCACCAGTGTCGGTTTTAGCTTTTAAATGCATCTATGCTATGCTATTAGAAAATTTTGAATTTATCAGAGAAGATTGCAATCGAATAATATAATGTAGCTATGATGTGCTCTTGTATGATAATAATGGTTGCTACCTTTGTCGAATTAGTCTGCAGTGAACCACACAATGTAACGTGCTTAACGCATTGCACTAAAATCATATTGTAATGCTAAATTTTAATAGATTTCTGGTGTAGGTTATACAAATGTCACGATGCTCATATCACTCATAAAACTTAAATGTTATTTCGTTATATAGCAATGAGAACACTTCACAGAAATAGAGCTTGAACGACTGTAATCCTACCGACTAATGTCATGGCTGTGGGGCTGCCTCTATACACACTATTCGACGCAGACACTGCAACGCAAAGAAGCGGAGAAGCATGAGATAAGAACGAAACGTTTTATACTGGCACTAGGTTGACTTAGCGGAACGTTCCGACTTCTCTTCATTATTTTTCTTGGGACGTTTTTAGACTAAAGTGAAAGTGCCTGCCCGGAAGCCCACCATCAAGAGATAAGCGGGGGCTTGAAACTTTTTAGAAGGTCGGAAACAAATGCCAAGGTGTACTGACATAAGTCACCACGGCAGCTTTACCTGATCGACATGGGATAAGAAGCACTCGAACTTAGATATTTTCATAAAATTGCTTCAACCTTCGATTAGCTTTACTTCAGCTGTAGTAACTCAAGTGAATTTCTGTCGCCATATACATAATGTTCTCTTTGTCCAAACCTTACGTACGCGTTTAAAAGCTCTGCCGTTGTGAACGTGTCCTAAACATAGTGGTCGTTTTCTGGCCCCATAGACTCAGAGGCATGCTATTGGTATGTTATTTCCGTTTAAACATACGCACGTGACTTCATTTAAATATATATATATATATATATATATATATATATATATATATATATATATATATATATATATATATATATATATATATATATATATAATTATATATAGAGCAATTTTATTGCATGTTAAACAATGTTACAATTCTGAACTCTGAACATATTATCGCAATTTTTTTTAGAAGGCATCTAGTATAGATGTCGCGTTTCTTCTGCAAACAACGTATTATTACTATTGGCACTTGGCTAGCCATTCACTTAGAGGAACGCATCCGCATTGCTGCCGGCTGACATGTCAACATCTGCTACTGCAAATAAGCAGTTTTGTCAGAGTTCAACGAGATAATTAAGACTTAAGAGCTAAAGCACATCATGGGCCCTTGGCCAACCCAGAGGAATGGAAACTGTGATATACGAGGCCTGTCCCCTTTTTGGCTCACGCACGTCCCCCATAGCAGTGGTAAGGCTAACCTTCTTCAACGCTCTCAACTTTGTAATGATATGCCATAATACATGTCCTACACGAAGAGATGGTATCCTCCAGCTGCAAACGTCTTCAAATGCAGCGGTGATTCTTTTTTCGGAACGTTCTTCAGCGTGTCTCTTCAGCAGCTCTTAGAATTGTAAGTCGGCATGAAAAGTGTCAAAAGTGGCGTCACCCTAATGCGGGTATTACTCTTTTTTTTTCCGAAGAGGCACTCTCTTCACAGCGTGCAATAGTTGGATGGTCCTTACCAGGGGTGTCAAATCGTTTTTTCTACACCTAGGACAGATCACTATATGCCGACATTGTTTCGAAACGCATTTACTTTGTTTCTACTACGTAGTAGACGACAACATAACTTGTAGGCGAATGTATATATGCATATATATATATATATATATATATATATATATATATAAACTATATATATACATATATATATATATATGTACCTCAGGATCACCGGCAGAAGTGCTGCTGGTAATAGTCGCAGGAGCAACATTAGCAAGCGCACAATGATTGCTAATGGGCATTTAGCTGTCGTGCAGTGAGGCTTAATTCACTGTGAGCACTCGCCAGGGGGGCTAGGAAGGCGCCATCGGCGGCGCCAGGCAGGCTAGCAGTCGGACATTACGATAGCCAAGAAATGTGTTATTAGAAGAAGCTGGCATCTGTGGCACGCTTGGTCGGGAAAAGAGGGAGGCGCCCAATTAGGGGCATCTTGTGCAGCAGCCTATTCGGACAGCTAGATGCGTGCTAGGTAGAGTATTGGTGGTGCAACGGGGACGACGAGGCCGATCGAGCGAGCTGGGTAGGCCAGACGAGATGCTGTTTTCAGGCAAAGCCAAAAGACGAAGGCCGATGACCTTCATCGGTCGTTTTGGTCTGTTGGTCGGTTGCTTAGTTGGTTGGTTGGGTGTGTTGCGCGTCGATTGCATACGACTACGCCGCATATCATGCATTATGCACAACGTCCAACTAATGCCCTTCACCCATATCGGGCGAGCGGCGTTCGGGCACCCGGGCACGCATAGACAGGCAGGCAAGCAGGCAGGGGAGATAGGTAGGCATAGGTAGGCACAGGTAGGCGCATGTAGGCGCGGGTATGCACAGATAGGTAGACGCACGTCGTCGTCGGCAGAACGCGAGAGCCTGCACGAGAACGCACGACCGAAGGTGAGGACGGCCGAAGGTGAGGACGGCAAGATCCAACATGAATACGATCTATAATGCATTCACCGGCAATTTTAGCTTCTGGCTTTTAGTGGTTCGACGCCGACTACCTACGCCGTCGTTCGAGCCGTCAGGCGTACGCGAGACCTGCGCATTAATAGTAGAAGTAGTAGTAGTAGTGCTAGCAGAACTAGTAGTAGTAGTTGTAGGCTGAGCACAACCGGTCGGCAAAACTTACTCAAAATACTGGAAAGTTTCACCGCACGTTCCCGATCCACCGCCGTGTTAATAATTCGGATAATATTAATCGTAGGTGAAGCTGCCGCCGCGCTGTTTGCCACAAGTGCACATTTTTACTGTTCTCTGTTTTGACAGCTTATGTCAGCTGTAACCATAAATAATATAGCAATGACACATTAACACAAGCAACTACAAAACAACAGAAAGTAATCATCATGCGAACATCATAAGTTTGTTTAACCTCGCCGTCTTGTAATTGTAATCGCTGCGTTAACTACAAGCACACTGCGTATATATATATATATATATATATATATATATATATATATATATATATATAAATCCTTGTGATGATGCCTATTGTGATTATGTATTGTGTAATTGCGCTTATTCAAAGCATTCTTTGAAATATTGTCGAGTGTGACTTTTGTCTCAGTGTTTGATTTTTTTTGTAACCATTTTTATTTACCGAGAACTTAAGCATTGTAAAATGCAGTTCCGTTGAATAAACCACGTTTGAAACTATATATATATATATATATATATATATATATATATATATATATATATATATATATATATATATATATATATATATATTAAAACAAATATGCTAAGGAACATTACAAGTAGAAACTATATAACCTTTTATAATTCTTAAGAGCGTCCTGTCCCATACCCATGAGAGGAAACCCTGCAAGCAGCTTTTGAATTAAGTTATTGCCCTTAACCTGTTTAGTACAAGTAGGTAACAGGTCGCTTCCGTTATAGAAGAGGATATTCACCAAACGTGCAATCGAAGCGTATGACATCTTCGAAATATTAGCCTCGATGCCCATAACGTGGTTGAGACTCGTCTGTGCACGTTATTTTGTAGGTATCGTTAATTGTTTTGCATATGTACCTTTATAGCCTTCTACTTGAATGGATCGCATTGTTAGCATTTTCCATCAGCGTTTTCTGCCCGCCAATCACGTTACTACGAATGACTACTGTATATATATATATATATATATATATATATATATATATATATATATATATATATATATATATATATATATATATATATATATATATATATATATATATATATATATATATATATTTATATATAAAGTGTGTGGGTACAGGGAATACAACATTGAATTTATTCAATAATTGCACATTTGCACACTGAGGCAGTGCCCGCCTAAAAAAATAATTTAAAATCGCCTCCCGGTGACTTCGCCTGCTCCTCCTCCGCGACGGACCCAGCTCTTGTGGTCCCGGTGCGCCCGGAAGACCCGTAGGGTACCCTGCATGGCCAGGACGGTTAGGTCGATCAGGTTTTTCTTCGATAACCCGAGAGTCAGGAGATCCTTCACCGACTCGGGCTCCCATACACCGGTCATCGACACGGTGATGGACCCGAATCGGTGGGGAAGCGAGCTGGGAAGTTGATCCCTGACCCCGGGTATATCGTATTTCCTGATCTTATCCCGTCTGGCCAATGCAAGGTCTCTTGAGGGGCCGCAGACCTCGGCGTCCAAGACCCAGACCCTCGTAGGTGTTGTTATGACGAGGTCTGGTCTCCGAGCCGGTGCGGCGGGTCTTCGGAAGGTGCGCTCTCGTTCCACCTGCATTCCTTTAGCACGGAGTAGGCGGGTGACTCGCTCACATATGTCATCGTGGCGCTTGATTATAGGGCGATGGGTGTGATCGCACACTTGAGCGATGTGGGCCAGCGTCTCGACAGCGTTGCACCCATGACGACAAAATTTGTCGTACCCGGGGCGACCCCTTGCGAGTCTGGCACGCGTTGGTAGTGCGTTGATCCTTAACTTAATCAGGTTTATGTACTCCCTACCGGATAGGTAAGGAGTACCCTTGACCCAGTCATTTGTAAAAGGGGTTAGGTGTGTGTGTTTCAGGTGAGCCCCATCGACTGTGTTATGTAGTGTACGAGACCAGTACTCGGTCTCGTGTGCGGCGTCTTCAATGGTCGTGTCATCGAACACACAGAGAGCGCTGGTTTTCGCCAGCTCCTTACTGTGATACTCGGTCGACAGCAGCCATTGAGTGCCTATGTGGGATGATCTGTTCAGGGCAGTGAGGCGGGAGAGGCGAAGTCTGGGAATTAGTGTACGGAGACAGGGGATGTCCAGACCGCCGTGTGAGATGTGCGCGTATAGGAAGGCGTTTGGCACGCTGTTTTCGAGTTTGAGCCACTGCAACTTCACCGTTCGCCTGATCTCACAGTCTAGTTCTAGGAGGAATTTTTGAGACGGTCGGGGACCAGCGACCAGTTTATAGAGAATTTTCGGGATAAGGAATTGTTTCAGTATTGTTAAGCGTTGCTGGGGTTTAAGGGGAGCTGATGTTAGTCTGCCGAGTAGTTCTAGGAGAGTGACCTTGGCCATGTCGACTCTGCCATTACTGTCGAACTCGATGCCGAGGTATCTCCATCGAGCGCATATACCCTTGGCTGGCAATTGCCTCCCTCCAACGGAGAATTCGGGGGTTGACTGATAAAGGCTCTTCTTCACCCGGCTATCATAAAGATGCGAGATCGTAAAGCTCTTATCAGTGTTGATTTCAAGGCCTCTTTCTTTAAGTAAGGGGAGAGCTAAATCTAGGAGTTGTTGGAGGGTGTTCTTGGTGGAGGCGAGGAGGATGAGGTCGTCCGCAAAGGCTAAGCCCATAAGGCGGTTTCCTTCTTTTAGTCGATATCCTAAATTGTCTAAGTTTATTTTCCTGAGAATGTCGTCAAGAACTAGATTAAATAACAGGGGTGACAGGGGATCACCCTGACGAACACCCCTGGTGGGCCTGATAGTACGACATTCTTTACCAAATTCGAGGAGAGTTTGGGATGATTGGTATAGGCGCTCGATATACTCGATGAAGACTTCCGGATACCCTCTGGCTCCGAGCGTCCACAGGACCGCGTCGTGGCTGATCAAGTCGAACGCCTTACGCAGGTCGACCGACGCGATCCGCAATTCGCGGCCTGTGGACTTGGCATCATGAATGATGCCATCGAGAACCGTCAGGTTTTCGAAAGTCCCATCGAATGGGAGGAAGGCTCGTTGAGTGGGGAGAATTTTAATAGATTTTTGGATACGTTTAGAAAGGATTTTATTAAGCGTTCTTTGTAAGTAAGAGCTAATCGAGATGGGTCGGAGGTCACTGGGGGAGGAGGCATCAGTGACCTTGGGGATGAACGCTACTCGAGCCTTTTGTTGGCAGGGGGGAACATCGCTAATGAATAGAATATTAAGGAGACAGCAGACATTCTCTAAGGGGAGTTTACGGAGGGATGCTAGTTTAATCCCATCCAAGCCTAGTGCTTTAGATGTCCCTCGGAGAGCTGATTGCGTTTCTAGGAGGGAGATAGGGGTAGAAACGCAGTTGAGATCAGGGTTGGGGATGTAGGGGTTTGGCGTAAGTGGCGGGGGTGGGGGTTGGGTCATTGCAGTAGTCCAATGCTCTACAACCTCCGTGTCATTCATGTTGTTTATTCGGCGTACACCGTCTAGTATGCCTTGAGCACACTTGGAGCGGTTTTTGTTGTATAATTTCTGTGTGATAGCGTAGTGTTCCCGCCGCAGCTTACGCTTTGACAGCGCCCTATCAGTGGACGGGGGCGTCACAGCTGTGCGCGGGTGTGTTGTTGCGTTTATGTGTTTGTGTAGGAAGTCGTTTAGTATTTGGAAGTGTGCCTCACCTTGGCAAATTATATTTGCAAGGTGGGTTAGGTCTGTGGTTGATGAGTGTGGGGGGAGCGTGTTTGTGAGGGCTTGTATTCGCGCTATGATAGCGTCTTTTGGGGAAGGAAACTTGGTTTCCTGTGAGTCAAGGTCGGACCTTTTGGGGTAAGGATCGCCAGACTCGTCGTCGGAGCCAGACGGAGAACGAGTTCGTTTGTGAACAAACTCGTTAACTCGCGCCTTATACGCTGCCGATTTCCGCTGGCGTTTAATCGACTCAAGTGTGCGATCAGGGAATTTAGACAATAAAAGTTTATTGATCTCGCAGGGTGTAGTTTCGCTATTCTCTGATACTAGGGAGGCTTCTAAACAGGCTAATAGCTCACGATCCTGGGGATCCCAGCGCGCCTTTTTAAGAGGAGGTTGACTGCTCAGCTCTTCATTCATGAGAATCGGATGTTTCCGCCTCACATGAATGGCTAGGCCGGATTTGGAGAGAAGTCTTTGCTCGAAAGCAACCACCAGAGGCCTGAGCACCACAACCCTACTGTTTTATGAACTAAGGAATTGCCCTGCTCCCAGAATTCACGCAGCTTTAACAAGGGCTAACGCTACACTCTGATCTTCGGTTCATCGTTTGAGTTAAAGAGATTGAGATGTTTTTAGCGGACCAAACTGATGGAAGTCGCAGGGCATTATGTCCGGGCGGTAAAGTGGACGCGCAAGCTGTTACCGCTTACTCTTATGTCAGTACACTTGGTGCGACTCTGGACACGTATGGACGTTATCTGGAGCAGAAGTACTCCCTCCGTAAGCAGTCCAGGCCGTTTGCTCTTGATAGAGTTGCGTAGCCTGCAGAATGTCTCATAGTATACGTCACTGTTCATGTTTTTTCGCATTCGAGGAATTCGATACGTGTCGGACTTCAGACGTCGAAAAAAAAACGGTGAGCATTTTTACCTGGTGAGGGTGTTGTTTTGAATTTTAGGGGGAGGCGACGACGTATGCTTATATTGCATGCTAACCCTAATTGTGCCTGGCTCGATATGATGCCTCCAACTCGAGCAACTCCGGCAACAATCCGCTTCAAAGAACGGGGTCTTCATGACACCGGAACAGGTGTCTGCAATGCTGCTACCAAGTCCCACACACAGTTCCTTTTGCGGTTCGCTCAGTTTCTTTGAAACATACTGCGCGCACACCCTGCGGTATCACAAGCTATCATGCACAATTGTCAACACTGCTCATAACTAGCTCTGTCATGACAACCAACATTCGGGTTGCGACGCGATGATTACTACAGGTCGTTCACCTCCCCGGTGAATTCGACGGTATTTACTGTGCTTGTCCTGGTCTCGGGTCATTACTCAAAGAGACTTGACTTTCTCAAAAACGAGTACTCCACTTGCTCACTGACTTATGCAACATACCGTTTATAGGCCGTTAGAATATGTGTCTGGGTGTCAGAACTCTCATAACACCTTGTTTATCCCCAATCCTCAAATTTTGCAATGGAACCGCCCTGATGCCCTTACACGGACAGTCGTGTCAATCGGACGAGACCCTGCGTACTTTGTGATGCTATGTTTTTTTCCATCGCTTAAGGAACCCACGCGGGGAGACTCCTTCGCATAAGAAAATTGCACTCTAAACCATCGTTGACGAGCTGCCATAACAGATTAATTCTACAACGCAGCCTTGCGTAAACCGCCCTCCTCGTCGCAGGTACACACTTTCCTATCTATCGTTGCCATAAAAAAAATCCTGGCCTCATCCACGAAAACGGCCCGCCACTGCTTAGCGTTGCTATTTCTGTGATCTTGCATAAGCTAGCATAGTTCTCGTCAATAAGCTATGGCTAGTTGTGGGCAGATTGTGGACCTGCCGGTTCTAACGTTCACGATATTATCAATGTTTGCCTCACAGTTCGTCCACTGGCAATTATTCAGAGAGCACCATGGAGCTGTTGATAAAACTGGACAGCAGTAGGTTTGTACGAAATAAAAGAAAGCGGTCGTTCTCACCAGTTGTAGCGCAAGCCGTGCCCAAACTTCTCCTGCGATGGAAGCTGCCGGTAACTTGCTACCTTCGGTAGAGTCCATAGACCGTAGATTGGTTAATATTCAGTTGAAAAGCTATAAAACGTTAAGTAAAGCAGGATTTGTTAGTGGTTTTACCCTTGAGAATGTCACTCGTTGACCGAGCAATTTATGTTACTAGAGACTTAGTGATTTGCTTGATATAAAACGCCTGCGAATAAAACGGGAATAACTGAGCTAGGAGCGTGTGTACGAGCGTTGTAGAGTTAGCTGCTTCATAAAATGGAGAATCGGGCGTATCGCTTCAGCATTTTAATCGCATTTTAAAGCGAATTTAATGGTCTTTCGAATGTTTCTTCTATATGTCGCTATGTAAGTAAGTACAAAACATGCCTAATGGCCAATGTAGTAAGTGAGTCATTTTGCAGTGCATTTCATGCAGTTGTCTTTTTTGGACGTACGTATGTACATATATTATATAATTTCAATCAATAAAAGTATATATATATACTGAACTGGGCTAACCCTGGGTTAGAGAACCCGTGATCACACGTTCGCGCGGAGACTATTGTCCACTCCAAAGTGCTAACACAGCAAAGTTATATGAATACATTTTTAAATAAATTGTTATATATATATACAGGATGTGACTGAAAGTTTTTTTTAAAGCGATGCATAAATTGTACAGCTCGTTAACGCAAATATTTTTTCGAATAGAACATGGTCTCTGAGACGTCTTGTTTCGGAGTGAGAGGTGAAATTACTACAATTTGTGACACTGGTGTTTTTTCCCGACTTAAGAGCACAAAATGTGCTGTTGCGAGACAACCAGTCCTCCTAGGCAGAAACTAAGCACACCTTCGTGTTCGCGCATTGACATATATTTGGTACCAAAATGATCGCCCATTGAATCGCCCATTGGCTGAATATGTCCGTTTTTAGCGCTATGAGTGGTTGTAGAGTTATGATTTTGAAGTATTTGGCGTGAACGTTAATAAACAACTTCATTTTTGGCGAATTCTCTTCTAAGCGACCGTGTCGCGTCTTCTGACCGGCCTTGCATATTCTTCAGATGGAGCAGAATTTTATCACGAACTCGTCTGTTCGGCGAATGAACCGGCGAAGGTGTGCTTAGTTTCTGTGTAGGAGAACTGGTTGTCTCGCAACAGCACATTGTGTGCTCCTATGTCGGGCAAAAACACCAGTGTCACAAATTGTAGTAATTTCACTCTCACTCCGAAACAAGACGTCTCAGAGACCATGTTCTATTGGAACAAATATTTGCTTTAACGAGTTCTACCATTTGTGCATCGCTTTAAAAACGTTTCAGTCACACCGTGTATATATTAAAAATTAGGAAAATAAAACCCAAGTGTAAATGCGGTCGATATAAAGCCTACCAATGAAAATTGCATTTCTATATAAAGTGACAAAATCGTTTATTCCATCGTCTACATACAAAAGGCTATTGTAGACTACATGTGACCATTCGTGTCTATAGTGTCATTCACCTAAGCACGTTGGAACCTAGTGGCCTAACCATGAAAAACAACGCGATCTCAATTCTAGGATCGCTTGCCGAGTAATGCAGACCTGGTTATTCTAGGCTGAGGGTCAACATGTTCACTTAGACGCAATTATAATATGAGTTGATAGGTAGGTAGTGGCACGTCACCATATCAAGCAGTGGCTTTATCATTAAAAAATAACTGACTCGCTACAGTTGAGAATTGATGGATTTATATACACTTCAATGCATAGCACTATCAGTGCTTGATTCTCCACATGACCTACACACACAATCGGTCAAGTTGAAGAAAAATTCTGTCAGACAGATGTAGTAATGAAAACCGTGCCATGCTGCCTGCCACTAGTTTGTCTAAAACTCAGGTCGTCAGTACATTTACCGCTTACAGAACGCATTAGTCTTTATTCATGTCTGTTTACAACAAATACGCGTACATTATCATGTTTTAACTGGTTCTATTTAAACCCAAAGTCTTTGATTAACGTCTGTTTTCCGGCAACCTCGTCTAAAGCTTACTGAATCGTTTCTTGGGAGTTCAAGCGTTTTCTCCAAGAACGCTATTTAGAGCAGTTTGCAGGTCTTCTTCAATATTGTTTTCTTCGACTGCCGTGGCTGACGCAGCTTTAGCACTTTTCTCGTGAAGGTGCCTTGTAAGGCCGAGATAAAGTATTTGTGTCTGAATATGTGTAAAAGTAACCTCGATAGCAAATTGAAAACCACGAATCACACGAAAACAATGTGTGAAGCATGTCCTAACGCCGAACCCGAATATCGCGCTATTTTCGATTGAGTACGACACGTTTCTTTCTTATGAGAGGGCTTATGAGTCAACAGAGAGACAATAAAGACTTGCGCCTAGCGATAATGTGGTAGATGTGACGGTACAGGAACCGTATCCTTGCCACAACAAATACATGCACTGCGGGCGAAAAATGGCAAAGGCTTCTTCCTAGTAAGAATCTTTAGGCCTTGCATTCGAACATTGGGTCTGTAAGCTAAAACAAACGTAAAGCAGTTTTGCAAAACCACATGTCGTATTACCATAAATATCGCAAACGCATAGGTCCATGTTGTGACGTCTGTGTGAATGACGCAAATAGAGAAAAGCGGCCAATACAGAGCAGCTGAGCAAGGTAGAAGTGGGATTTGCCTTCCACTGGAACAGCTGAAGTCGTCCACGAGAACGATGCTAAGTGAGATGTTAATACTTATGGTCAATAAACCGTTGCGGGCAAGCCAAGTAATAAGCAACCAGGTGCGTAGAGACACTCGACAACGCAAAATGCAAGCGAGGAGTATAAAATGGCCCATGGCCAAGGATCCAAGAGGCAACGAAATCTCTTCGTCGTGTTTCATTAAGGTGTAACATTGCCCGAAGTTCTATTGTGCTAAGCCCTATTTGGGAACTGCAGTTCAGAGCGGACTATCGTATGCACAATCGTAATATAAAATCATCAAGTGCATCAAACAATTTTAGCATTCGTTTAAAAAGTCCTAGAAGCGATATTACCATCACGTCACAACAATTGCAAAGACAGATCGTGTAAATAACATGCCTTCATGACGGATGGCTAGGTCACTGAAAACTCAAAATGCTAACAGCACTCATGTCAGCACACAAGTAAATTGACTATTGTATGAATCTAAGTAACGGTTTGCAAAATGTAAATATTGTAAATATGTCCTTCTTGGACCAAATCAAGGTGTGTTTGAATCAAATGCCTTAACATGAGGCTTCTCCTTTCCCTGTGTCGAAAATGCTACGCTACTGGTGAT
Source organism: Dermanyssus gallinae (assembly GCA_003439945.1). Taxonomy (NCBI): domain Eukaryota; kingdom Metazoa; phylum Arthropoda; class Arachnida; order Mesostigmata; family Dermanyssidae; genus Dermanyssus; species Dermanyssus gallinae. The sequence continues at coordinate 2,716,260 of QVRM01004733.1, forward strand.
CCCGATAGGCCAAGGCAATCCAATTCACCCGTCGGCCTAATTGGGCATTGCTAAAATAAGCTTACGCTACAAGCTGTTGTGTTCCCTGGTAACGGAAAGATTAACCGACGTGAAGGGAATGTGATCCTTCATGAACAACATGAATTTTGAAGCGGTACCTCGGCAACAAAAGCGTGTGGGATTCTGCAGGATGTTTTCACTTGCGGAATTGACTTAATATGTGCGCACCTGACCGTGAGAAATCTGGATCAACTGAATCAAGTAAAAGCAGCTTTTCTGAAACGGACCCTGGGACTCCACACGTTGACGCACAACTGACTCGCTTACGGATTGCCCGCTTCTCACGGAAGATTTGAAGCGTTGTTACTACCTGCTCCGCACCGCGGCCGTCGACGAATGTATTGGAGGATGGGATATAAAGGTAACCGAACTCGCCGGTATTTGTTTAACACCGGCGCAATAAAAAACGCGGATTGGAAGGGACCGGACGGTACTGACTGACATGTGATAGCAAAATAGGCAGCGCATGGTTTCCACCACACCCTATGTAGACAGTCTGAGTATCATGATGAATGTGTCAACTGTGTCTCTAATCACTGTGAGGAAGTTTGCATCAGACATCATGCTGCAGAGTGTCCTTTCGATGAATTAGCCCGCTTATGTGGGCTTTTTATCCTAAAAAATACTGGTACAACTTCGAGAATGGTTGATATGTTAGTACCGTTTATGTATCTATAATATCTGTTATTTGTCGTTTATATGCTATTTAACACGAGTGAATAAATATGATGAATGAATTTCAACACTTCATCGACCGTTCTACCAAACGAAAAAGTACCGAGAAACCGCCGGTGCGTTCGGCAGCTCGCTGCGTTCATACCAATTATAATAGTACACTTTGTTGGACTAATTTTGCTAAATGTTGCGAGGCTATTTATTTAGCTAGTTACGCGGAGTTATCCTCATAACGACTCAGAGGACTGAATACTCCCAGTAGTGGCAGTGATCGTAGTGCCGTTACTACTAAAGTTTTCGGGCTGACCCTCAGCCAAGATTTAACGTCCACGGAACTGTTTTTCACATTGCTTCATAGACCGTTACTATTACTACTACTACTACTACTACTATTTCATATTGTATTCAAAAGACAATTCATTATTTTTAATATTAACTAGTACCATTTTGGCTACGTTGAACGATACTGCCAGACGGAACAACCAGTAACCACTGCTAATCTCACCACGATCGCCGACACCACAGCCAGCCGTGGGATGAGTACTTCTACTCTGCTACTACTGCTGCTGCTGCTATTTTAACTACTAGTGCGATTAAAAGTAAGCTTGTAGCTTCTAATAAGTTTTGAATCAGTTCGTGCTCTTAATTAGGCTGGCCTCGCTGTCGAGCTGTCGAGCCGGACCGCCACATTGGGGATCAGAGAACAGGAAACTTACTTCTAACTAGCGGCATGGCGCCGCTCAGATACACTAGCCTACACGTCACGTCCTGGCACCACATGGCCATGACAGGGAGCAGCTGCGGCCACAGCAGCACCAGCAACAGCTGCGACAGCAGAAGCAGCAGCAGCAGAAACAGCAGCAGGACCGCGCTAGCATGCAGAACCGAAGCGAACCGCCAGGACATGAGACCCACCTCAGTGCACACCTCAGTGCGCACCTCAGCACACCCTGTAGGACACCCCGTCGTAAGGACACGGCGCAGGGATTTGTCGTTCCACTAGCTCTTTCCCAGTGCTCGTGCATTGACTCTTGTGACGCGACGGCATTCCACTGCGAACACACTTCCGCCGTACATGCGACACAGGAAAGTCTATACTGGCAGACTGATAAGCAGACTTCTCTAAGAATGGGCCCGGAATGAAGACAGTAGGCCCTAATGATGGCGGATAAGCCCGACAACAGGTAGGGTCAGTTGAAAGCGGTGCGTTCCCACCCACCTATAACTAGTTAGTTTTGCTGCTCTCTAAGCCCGGCAGCCAACTCACTTTGTACAAAGTGCACTTTCAGTACGTAGAAATGTAAGTAAAAGTGGGCAAGACTGCGTGTGATAAACAGCCCGTAGCGACCCGACGTTTTAATGATGACTGCTGCAATTTCATTTATTATAGCTCCAACAATCGTAGGTCAATGTGGCCTCGAACCAGGGATCGCTGTTAGATGCAGCACCATGTACTAGATAAGTGCACAAGTGACTGTTAATATTGCATCTGCTGGCGCGTATGTAGTAGAGCAAAGTGTTAACTTTGCTCTACTTGCTGCAATGGTGTATCTTTTCGACAGTCTTTTTTTTTCTAAACTGTTTTGTATCTACTTGTAAACATCTTTAAATGACTCTAGCGTGCTGTGTTGTGGTAGTTCATTGATAGCTGGTGACGGCATGGCTTGCTCGGAAACCTGAACAACGAGCCTATGACGCGTTATGATCTCCTTATAGACTTCTTAGAAGGAGGTCTACTTTGCGTGCATAATGTTATCAATACTGTCTCTTGTGTCTAGCGTGGCCTAAAACGTGCGAAGTACTCCTTAACTGCCAGACTTTATAAGACACCGCAGATGATTCGAGTGTAGCTATCCAGAAGCTTTGTCGCCCTGTGTAAGCACCGCCAATTGAGTACAATCATCCGTTAAGGCACTGTTGCTAATATCCCTAATTTTATGAGCTTCCACAGCCTAAAAGAGAATTTGCAATTTACTGCATTTCTAGAGCAAGTTTGAGCCAAGTGCCGCTCTAGCAGAGGCTAAATGGCGCTAAACTTTTGCATGAATTACACTTTATTCATTTTAGTCCACACTTAATTTACCAGCCGCCTATGTTAATTTACTTTAGGCTAGATTCATGAAGTAAATGCTACCGAAATTAACCTCCGTATTATAATAAGTAGCGCCAAACCCAGTTTCACAGAAGAGATCGTGTCAATTTCGCATATTGACACACTTTGCGTTTGCAGCAGTCCAGATTTTAGATCTGAGCAGCCAAGTATACATCAACATTTTATTTGTACGTAGTAACGTTAACCTTATTTGCAAATGCCTACAAAATTGCCTTTAAAGGGCCCGACATCTTAAAATATCTAAGATTTTCCTATTGGTTCTCTCAGCGGTATTGGTTAACGTCTATTCTCGATGAGCATCACTCAAAGAAGGTTCAATAAACAACGAAGAAGGCCCGGTAGCGCAGTGGTCCCCTAGATCGCTCGTCACTTTTTTTCATTTTGCATTTTCTAATACATGTGGGGCAGCAGTGAAAATGATTTAAGCCAAAGTAACTGCGTTCGATTCTACAAGATATCCGCAAACCACGTTGGTTAGAGAAAAGCATCTCACTCTGTTAACCTAATTAGAAGCTGCCGCTGCGCGTAACTAGTACATTACCCGGACTATGCTTAGCCATGCTTCTACGAAATGAATGTAACATACTGAAAACCTTGGTGTTTGCGAATATTCTGTTTTAAATGTGATTGGATACGATCTCAATACGCTGCAAATTCGACGGCAGAGTAGCTGGGTGATAGCTTAGTAAAAAAAAGAGTGTCTCTAAAAACAAGTCTAATGACGTATAGAGAGGCATAACTACCTCGTCTACTACAGCCTGTGGAATGGCTTAGGCGGCCCTAAGATAGCACACTAAACGACGCTGAGCCGAGTAGTATCAAGACACCGAAGATGAGTTGCTAGAGCATAATGCTTAAAAATTTCAACAAAAGGGCTGAGAGAAGCAACAATGGCGAGGAAGGGCATAAAAGCTAAGAGCGCAGCCACAACACCGACGAGGTTATGGTCTAAATTCTCACCTCGGTGTATTACCCGGCACATATGCCATATTAACGCCATGGCAGGCGCGATAAAAGAGAACGCGGCGTCATGGCATTGGAATATTTTGGTCTCGTATAGTTTGCTTCTCGGCTTTCATGTGGCAATATGTTCTTCTTACCAATACATTGTTGGTGTGCTAGAATAGGAGGTATAAAAATGGACAGATTTCATCCAAACGGCACTCCGTATACATGCTGATAATGCATTATGCACCGACGCATTGTGGTTTATGTTCTACATAAAAATATGTACAAAAACAAAAATAAGTATACATTGAATGTGTGTGCGTTGTGCCGTTTGGACCAGTCTGTTGACGCCTTGTGTCACAGCAGACCAGTGACACACAAGAGTATGCGACGCGAGACAGAATAATGACGTGAGAGAGAGCAAAAATCTCCTGAGTGTCTCTCCGCTAAACGTTCGTACGACCTTGGCTTTTGCTGACATTCTATGTGCAAAGGTGTTTTAATTTTGCAGCCTGTCGTGTAAAATTTTGTCGCTCTTGTATCTTGTCGTGTCGAGCAAGCGAGCTAACGAGCGTGCCGACCTACTCTAGCCAAGGGGCCGCAACGCACTGCTTATGCATGCGTTGAGGTACAGTAGCGGCCCACCATCCTCTTTTGACACCTCGCCTTTCTTTTCTCATCCGCGTTGAGAGTCGGGTAGACGACAGCTCGAGACTTGAGAGCCATAGGTCGTGCAAACGGCCTCGTGACAAAGGCGGCAAAAGGCCGCCGAACCCGATAAGACAGTGTTGTTGGTAATGCTGATGATGGTCTTAGTGGTAGTAATGATGATGATGATGGTCATGTTAGTGGAACAAACCTTGTAAGCTTGCTGCTGTTGCCAACTACTTCTTTTAAGCGTTCTTTTTTTATAGGACTAACTGGAAAATGCGATTGCACACACGATCACCACGGCGGGGAAGATCTCTACAAGCGTGGGCTGGTAGTGTAGGGTCCCACCCACTAAAAACCCGTCATGTCCCCGTCCCCCAGTCTGACTGGAAACTGCTTGCGTTTCGCACTAAACAGTCAATGGGAGGAATAGGGGGGGGGGCGAATCTACTACTCCTGGCGGGTGTGTTCCTCGGGAGCCACGGGGAGGGGCAATTGACTTGGCCGCGGACATTATAATACGTCTAGATCGTAAGTGTTGAGCATGAGCCGTGCCAAATTGTTTGCTGTCTACATTGCCTTGCTGTCGATCGCGGAAACCCCCGTCTACGGCGACTCCGAGGTACCAAACCTTGTTGACGACTGCGATATCCTGGTCCAACCAGAAATAGGACCTCGCTTGTAGCCGGGACGAGAGCGAGGCCCGCCATCTGCATATAGTGGGCGACATCGGCAAGTGCTTCATTCCCACGGAACTGTAACAAATCCGGGGTTCGGGCCTAGACGGTGTGGACGAGGTTATCAGTAGGAGATTGAGGGGAGAGGGTGCTTTAGCCGCAGCACGTCGTCGTACGTTATGTTCCATAGCAGGGGGCCACGTATAGAGACCCTTGCAGTTATGCTAAAACTGATTTCGTGAGACAATATAACTTTGTCACATAGGTAGTTTGATACGATTCAGAGTAGGTAAAAGAGAGCATTCTTCCTGTGGAGAGTCTCCAGAATGACCTTTACGATAGCCTGTTGAAGGCGTCGTGCGTCTTAAACTACCACATGGCGTCCGTAGTTGAGTGGCCTTTACAAAACCCGTATTGGGCGTCCGACAGTAGGCAGATCCTTTCCGCGAGGTCCCGGAGGCGTGCCTTCGCGATGGACTTAATACTTTGGCCAGGAAGCCGAGTAGACTAATGGGGCGGTTGAAGCTGGGTCCCGAGGTATGAGGTATGATGAGGGAATGTATAAGGACTAGGTCTGCCATCCGCCATGCGCCAGGGAACAAGCTCGACTGGAGTATTCCCGTCGCTACTGCTTCCAGGAATTCTTTCATTAGCGTCGTGACTACGAAGACCGCGATACCGTCCGGGCTGGGGCCTCTCTCTGTTTAAGGCGTGGCGCAGCATCCTGCACTTCTTGTAGGGTGACCTGATCCGAAGAGTCCTCTCTGTTGTCTCCTGGAGCCTGTAGGTAGGGGGCGCAGTCAAAGGGCAAGCGTTAGAAGAAGAGCGCTTTGATTGATTCCCGTACCTTGATTAATTCCCGCGCCTTTTTCGGCGTTATCACTATTCTGCGCTTAAGGGAGGTAGCCTCCAAACCATCTTGTATATGGGTATCCAGCTCTTCGAGAAAGACCCTTCAGGACAGAGTCTTGCTCCTGAAGATTTCCTTGCGCAGAACGGCCCACAGCCTCTTGTACTTCGGTCCGTGGTAAGCTTTGCCTCTCCCTTAGGCGCAGATCGCCGGGAGCGTGTGAAAAGCTGCCGCGCCCTTGGGCACTTCTGTCTTAGTTATCTAAGCGCGGCAGTCCACCAGTGCTTTAGTGTGCCGCGGCGTTCCTGGTGTGTGCTACGGCCCAAAGAGGCCTCGCAGGCCGTCTCTGAGAGCCTCCGACGGCCCGCCATCACAGTTTTCGGACCTTCTAGTTCTATACGGGTCCTGAGGGTCCTTCAAAGCCGTTAGGCCTCTGGCGTCTGATGGGCGAATACGGCATTGGATTTGCCGTCATGGTAGTATTCGCGTGGAATTCGATGATAATCGAATTCCACGCGAATACTACCATGACGGCGACGTTCCAGTGCGATGTACGTCGTCTTGTCGGTGTCCAAGAGCCGGTCGAGTTTGCTGAGCACCACTTGGAGCATGTTATGAGCACTTCTGCTGCGGTTGCAGTTCAGCTAAAGCACTTTACAAACTGGTGTCATGTTTAGCATCGAAAGTTACTTGCTTCTTGAATGCTTCTGAGGCTGTAGGGTCCAAAGGGGTGATGCTCATACCCTCTTGCGACTTCTTTGGGTGACCAGGGTAAACCCCTCTGCGTCCGCAGCGTCAATGTGGTGTCTCTCGGAAGTGGCTGGCGCAGAGGCAAGGCTTACGGCTGTCCTGGTGGCGGCGGGCGTGGGCGTTAGCCGGGTGTTAGGCCGGGAACCTTGGCGGCGGAGCTCTTCTAGTTGCCTCTTCGCCGTAGTTTTAGCAGATGGCGGTACCGGTCACGACCTGCCAACATTAAACTGCCTGACCTCAGCCTGTCCACTCCACTAATGCAAAAGCGCATACGTATCCTTACTTGGTGAGGTTCTAAACCTTTTCTTTATTAGCTGGATTAAACGTACTTCATATTTTAGTCCCTAAGTAATTCTTCCTGTTTAGTTTTTAATGATTTTGACTTATTCTAAAGTAATATACTCTTTGCTTAGTAGTTGTGAAGATAATTTGCTGGGAACATGTTTGCTTTTTACAACGCTTATGAGGGAAATCATAGCGTCACTATTTTTATAATACCACTTAACAGGCTGTACCTTAGCTATTAAAGGATAGCAACCGTACGACCTTTCTGGTCGTGGTTAAAATGTAATCTGATGGCACTCTATCATACGGCATGCGGTACTTTGTTCATCATGGCCTTTGAAGCTCACAGTCTAACAGTCTACCCAGATTTTTCCAGAGTGCTTACATTGTCTGGTCTGTCTGGTACTGGTTTGGCTAGCTAGCTCGATTCGGCTGAAACGAGGCTCAAACGCTAGAGTAAATTCCTTATTCATGAAAAGTATAACTGACATGCATCTTATACACCATCTTATACACGCAGTATGGTTGTCGAGCAAAGAACCTCAAACGTGCAGGGCGTAGTCATGTATTTATTTTTTATCAGGCGATTATGAGGTAAATCTAGAACCAACCAATCTCAACATTGTTTTTCAAACGTGAAGAAATCAAATACTGCAGCAATGGGATATTGCAGTAAATTACCCTGATTAACATGGTGAGTCTATCCATGTGGCCTCCTCGACGACGACTTGCAAAGACACACTCTTTAAGAGCATCTGCATTGGCTGTCCTCTTACTACTGCGGCGACGTTGAAGTAAACCCTGGCCCTCCCTGCGGAACTTGCGGTGGTCAGTTTCTGCAAGTGAAAGATCGTACGGTGTGCGAAGGATGCAGCAGGCTCGTGCACACTCACTGCTCATTTCAAATACCGGACAAGCACAATACCAACTGCAAATCGTGTTTTTGGAGGGAAGTCTTGCTGATAGTTTCTCAGAACACAACCGCTCCCGGCAAGACATCCTGCAGCTGCACAGCAGAACTACAAGCACTGAAGAAACAAATCGACGATCTTTCTAAAAAGATCTCAGGTAGCAACAGCCTTGTACCAAAAGCAGCTGATCTTCGATCGCGCCAACAGGCAGCCACCAAGCCACAGCATAAACAACAGCAAAATATGCCAACGTCATTAGGTCGAGGACCATTCACACCGCGACGTCTTCATGTCAGCACCAACAGCGATCCCCAGCACAACATCACGGACACACCCAACGAAGGACAGAGGCGACGCGTACATCCATGGCACACAGTTGGGAGAGGAAAGGGACATGTAGTGCAGGTGACGACGGGTACCAACAAGATGACACAGTTGAAAGCGGTAGAGGCGCATAACGTGCCTGAACGTCCACGAACAAAAGCGCTCTTTGTAAGCCGCTTACAGTTGTCACATTCGGCAGACGTGCTCAAAGAACACGTCTCTCGAATCATCGGAACCGAAACAGAAGTGAAGGTAACTAAACTTGTTGGCATGAACCAAGCATATTACAATAGCTTTCATGTGCAAGTAGACGCCAACAAATGCAATGCTCTGCTAGACCCATTAGTATGGCCAGAAGCCATCCAGTTTCGCCCATACCGAGGCCAACTAAAAACGTATAGAATATTCCGTAACCCTATCGGCGGAGAAGCATGCGCCGGTGCTAAACGAAATAAATCAGACGATGAGGACCAATCAAAATGTATGTTATGGAACGTAGAATCATTGAATTCTCTATGTAGAACAGCAACGGAGGATGAGTTCAGCGAGTATGATATACTCTTCTTAACCGAAACGTTTATGACAGACTGCAAGGACACATCACTCCTCAGTCACAAATTATGCCATGGACAAGCGGTGAAAGCAGAGGGGCAGGGACGACCAAAGTGGAGCGTCTGTATCGGGGTACGCACGGCAGAACATGCGAAGCTCGTCTACAGCTCAGCTAGAACCATAATCGAAGGGTTAGTAGACTTGTACTTAATCTGTATTTAATGTCCACCAGAGAAGAACCCGCATCAAGTGATACAAGATATTGGTAACTGCCAAGCGCTTTGTACCGACATAACTAAACATATTATAATTGGCGGTGATTTTAATTGTGATTTGACCAAGGAAGGAGCAAGACAAATGGCTTTTAAAATAGGTATCAATGAACTTGGGCTAAAAATTGAGAATAACTGCAAGCACCCAACAAATTATAGTTGAAACGGACGTAGCTGTATCGACTTAGTTTTACCATTCGTCCCTCAGGCAGCACCTGCAATTAGCAAATTAACGATAATCCCGTCAGCCTACCGTAAGCATTGTAAAGTAGATTTTAGACTTCAGCGTAGTCAAAACTTAAAGGTAACTCAACCCGTAGGCACACGGCTCGGCCGCTTACTTAACACTCACTTACTAGAGCAAGCATTAGAACTAGTCAATTTTTGTGAGGATATAAACTATTCAGAAAGAACAATTCGTTGGGCAATCCATACAGTTTCGAAGAGCAAAAATCACACGTCGGTGCAAAAACACACACCGTGGTTCGATAGGGAATGTCGTCAAATGAAACATGCTATTTGCAGCTAAAGGAACAAAACTCTCGCAGACCTTCGTCAACTTTCGGAAATGAAAAAAAAACATTTAAAACTATGAAGAGAGTCAAAAAGCAACATTTTGAAAGTGAGCAACGCATGAGACTCATTAAGAAAAGTGTAAAAAAGCCCTGGCTGCTGCTTCCTAAAAAGCCGGTTCCTCTGCACCCACTAATTAACGACGACGATTGGGCTAGCCATTTTACAAGACTCCTCCACAAAGACATGGCATTGCCACCCTGAGATACTGCAAACGATGATTTTCCGCTGTTTAGTGAGGGGGAAGTAAAGTAGTACTAAACAAAACGGAAAATCAGCGGGACCGGATTCCATTGTTCACGAACACATTAAAGTGACTATTGATATTATATGCCCCGTTCTTACAAGACTATACAATAAATGCCTTCAACTAGGTCGTATACCCGATGAGTGGTGAAAAAGCTTTTTGCAGCCAATCTTTGAGCAAAAAAGAGACGCTACGGACCCGGAAACTACAGGGGCATTGCTCTCATAAGCGTCATATACAAGATCCTGACGTCGTTAGTCGTTTCAAGATTACAAGTGATTACGCAAGATATGATTCCACAGAAACAATATGGTTTTACTCAAGGCCGATCAACTGCGGGTGGAGTAAAGTTTGTTTTAGAAAATGTGACGCATTGCCATCGTAACAAGAAAATTCCATACACGGCTTTTATCGATTTTTAAACTGCATTCGATTGTATACCTAGAGATCGACTCCTCGAGGTAATCAGGTCTAACTTTTCAATAACAGGGACGATATTTAATCTACCGCGTGACATGCTAAGTCATAACGTCATAACCATTCAAAATGGTGACCACTATGTCCTGGAGACCGTCACGCAGAACACGGGCGTGGCACAGGGCGATTCGGCCAGCCCTTTTTTTTATTCATATTGTATGTGGCCGGACTAGGAGATCTGTTACGTGACATCAAAGCACCCCATGTATTTTATGATGACGACCTTGTAATACTAGCCAAATTCCGGGACCATCTGCAGTATTACCTTAATGCAACAGCAAAATGGTGCGAAGAAAACAAGCTCACAATCAACATTGCGAAGACGAAAGTTCTCCGCTTTAGCAGAGGAGGGGCATATGCCGCGGTGGACCACCACGTTAAAATTAACGGACAATCTCTCGAACTCGTCAGCCACTTTACTTACCTTGGAGTCACCATAACCCCAAAACTCTCCTTCAATCGACATATTGAGGAAATGCGGGCCAAAGCCACAGCTGCAATAATTCTGCTTGATGACTTCCGTGACATAGACTTGAAAACCGGCATGAATGTTTTTCGTATGAAAATACTACCAATAGTAAGTTACTGCTTGCCCGTAGTCGCAACATACTTGACCCTAAGCAATATGAAAAGTCTAGATAAAATAAAGGCTTGGTATATAAAACGAATATTGGGCTTACCTAAGAACGCGTCAGCAACACTTGCAATGGAGCTGTGTAGAGAACAAACATTAACAGAAGAGTTGGTACTGAACAAGCTACCGGTCAGTCCACAAGTGTTGGACATTTACAGAGATTTTCGAGAGACTAAGAACATGTAATTCGTTATGAATAATTATACCGAAGGACCAGCTTGCGCCTCCCAGAGGTGGAAAGAAGCGTCACAACATAATCGTACAACCATCTGTCGAACCACGTGGCATGGATACTACAATTATATATGTATGAAACCTAACTGTTTCAGCATTAAAGATTGTGTGTGTAGTTTTTGTGGAGAGTGTGACATCGGGCGCTACCACATACTCGAATGTACTGAGATTGAAGGGGGGTCTGTTAGCTTGCGAGTGAAATACAGGTAGTCCAACAAGTTCTTAGAATGAAAACCAAGAATTTTCCAAATCTTGTTTTTAATTTTTTCTTATTCGATATACTCCCCGAGAAGCTTAATACACTTTTCCCACCGAGATTTCAGAGCATTTATACCTCTTGAGTAGAATTCCGCGTCTTTAGACTGAAAATAGGCATTGACAGCAGCCTTAACCTCTTCATTGCTGGAAAAACGCTTTCCACCGAGACTATTCTTCAAATGTCCGAAGAGGAAATAATCAGAGGGGGGCAGGTCTGGAGAATAGGAAGGTTGTTCAATAAGTTCGAACCTCTGTTGGGCCAGTTTTGCCGTTGCTTGCCGCGACTTGTGTGCGGGAGCATTGTCCTGGTGAAACAGGACAACCTTCTTCTGCAAAGCGGGCCGTTTCACGATGAGTTCTTGCTTCAGGCAGTCCAACAGTCTTGCATAATATTCTCCCGTGATCGTTTTACCGCTCTCAAGGTAGTCGACCAGAATTATTCCACGTTGGTCCCAAAAAACCGTAGCCATCATCTTTCCGGCCGATGCCGTTGTCCGCACCCTCTTCGGAGGTCCTTCACCAGGTGCACACGATTGGCGAGATGCTTCTTGGGTCTCGGAAGTGTAGTGATGGACCCAGCTTTCATCGACGGTCACGAATCTGCGCCAAAAATCCGACGGATTTTTCGACATCTTGGCCAAATTTCGCTGTGAAGCGGAAACACGCGCGTCTGTTTGGACTTGGTTGAGCAAATGCGGCACTCATTTTGCTCTGAGTTTTGTCATCTTCAAGTTCTCGTGCAGGATGAAATGCACACTACCCAAACTGATCCCCAAGGCCTCCGCTATCTCCCTAATGTTCACTCGCTTATCTGCGGCAACGATTTTTCGCACTTTTTCCACGTTTTCCTCATCAGTTGCCGTTTTTGGGCGTCCTGGACGTAGTTCATCCTCGGTGCTCCTGCGACCTCTTTTTAACTCATTAATCCAGTTGGAAACAGCGGCAAAACATGGCGCAGAGTCACCGTACACCTCGTCTAACTCAGTTTTCACTTGGGTCGCATTCCAACCTTTGAAATAAAAATGCTTGATAACCACTCAAAACTATTTTTCTCCATTTTTCAAAATCACGCCGATACGTTGCACGGGAAAAGCGATCAAACGAAATCGCAACGGCCAATCACCATAATATTTTGACTGCTAGCATTCGAAAAGTTGCCGTTTCCAATAGCGGCGAAAGCGCGCCAAAATTCGAATTCTGAAAAGCTCATTTTAAGAACTTGTTGAACTACCTGTATGTACTGTCTTAGATCGTTGTATTGTTCCTAATCTACCAATTTGTGGTGAAATAAAAGCTTGATTGATTGATAATTGGTTCGCCGTGCGACTAACTAACCTAAATAAGCTTTAACCTGCTTTCTAATAAAAAAAAATCGAAAACGCGAAAGGTCTTTAGAGCAAACACGGTCTGCAAGTCCGTCACAAGAATGCTTGTACCTGTAAGCGTCCGTGTTTCAACGGTATTTTCTTCTTGTATGCTTAATTTCCGCAGAGTTTGTCCTTATGCCATATTTTTCATCACGGAAGCAAGCCAGTAGCCGGATAAATGTATCCTTGGTCAAGATAGCACCTTGCCGACACGCTAATAGCAGTAACTGATTGATATACTATAATTCAATATTAGTATATAAGCAAACATTAGTTGTGAACGTTCGTCGTCAAATAATAAGCTATGTCTACAAGAAGGCACTCTACCACGTTTGATAATTGATGGTGTGCGTGACATCAGACCGTGCAATTTGCTGTATGGTGATTTATCATGCGCAGATGCATATATTTATATACATATATATTTTTACCCGACGTATCACCCTAATTAAAGCTCGATAAAGCTCGTGGTTGTGGCCTGTTGTTTTCAATATGTGTATATATACTACCGACGAGGATGACCAGAAACATATGTACACACGTAAAATATATAAGCGTACGTATATGTAGGCTTGCAGAAAGTTTGTATGCGTATCGTTTTTTTCTAATTCCCTAACAATTGTTTGTCTAATTTGAATAGAACCCACCTTTTCTTCCAACTAAAAACAGGGCTGGATAAAGGCTACCTTTATATGAATACGCTTATAATGTCTACTGCCGTTGCTACGACAAGTTCCGGTTTTCAAGTACGAAAAGGTGGAACAGTGCATGTTAACGGGACAACGGGAAAAGCGTCCCCTCTGTTAGCAGCCCTGCAAGCTGCCTTTCAGTGTTTTAAACTTAGCCGTTCTGTTCCTACAGACTATACTGTCTCGACAAGCGAAATTCCGAATAGATGTTTGAGAAATGTCTTATTGTGGAATGCTTGGCGTGCGTCTTGCGTGTTTTATCATCAAATGAACGCGGGCAAGACCGACCAAGGATACTGAAGACTTGAATTGTTCGCTGTAGCAAGAGCAACAGCAGCAAGAACAACAACAACAAGCAGGGGCGCTACCATCAGTTCAGCGACGTTGATGGATCGTTTTCACCCGCAGGTGTGTCTCTGGGTGCGTGATATTTCCACTTTATTTCTTCGGAGAAAGCAGGAGCAATGCTTTTCTTCGGACGTCCAAATGTGCCCGTTCCGTCTGGCGCGAACGCACTCGGAGCCTCAGGTAAAAGCATGGTGAGCACTCTTCCAGCCGTGCGTTGGGACGTCCCGCTAAGAGGCGAAAAATGGCACTCGCATCAAGGACACAGCCAACAGCCATTGACATAGCGACGTCGTAGACTCAGCAGTAAGCAGACATCGCATCAAGAAGCCGTTAGGTCGAACCGTATCTTTTTCTATATGACCGTGACGTTTCTTCATTGATAATGATGCCAGCTACAACGAAAGCGCGGTGCTATGATAAGAGCATTTGTCATTCACTAAAGTAGTAGTAGCCAAGGTGGGTTTTGACAATCTTGAACTGTTCAGCAAAATGTCGACAAAAACAGCGTTATCTGGAGTGGTAATTGATGAAAGCAAATAATACTAACAATAAATATACTAATGATGTTCGTTGTTTAGCAGAACATAATTAAACGTTTTTAATATATATATATATATATATATATATATATATATATATATATATATATATATATATATATATATATATATATAGACGTTACGTGCGTAATTGTATGAGTGCGCCGTTCTACGAATCGGATTTATCTAGTCCGGTTTTGAAGTTAATCACCACTATATGCCAGGATAAAGCTGATTGGCTTTTGCACATCTTAACTCTATAACAATTTGATGCTTCTTGAACTCTATCTCTTTCTCTCTTTCTCTCTTCATACTCTGATTTCATCCCCTTGAGTTTATTCCTTAAAGATCCCGGAGGTTAACGTACAAACAGCCCAGCAAGCGGTAAGCCGAAAATTAATTACATTGTCCGTACGGCGTTCGCGGCAATCCGCCCTAACTGTTGGTAAACCAGCATTCGGCTATTGTCGCCTGGTCAAACCGGCCACACGAGTCGCCGCGCTGAGATAGGCGTTCGTTTTTGAATAACGATAGAAACACTCATCCTTACTGCTAATCTGCAAAAGATCGAACGACGCCTCGTGATCGCTCGTAGACGCTAAAAACTCAACGCGAAGCTTGATCAAGTTGAATGCACTTTGTATTCCCAAGGTAAGTTGGCGATTTTTCGCTCCGCAACCCGCATCCCATGATGGGAGGACGGGGAAGGGCTGTAGGGTTTGTTAGAAGCAGCAGCAGCAGAAGCGGAAATGGTGGTAATGGTGGTGGTGGAGGTAGAAACAGTGCGTGCGGCGTAAACGCTGCCACACCCACACGCCACGTTTACGACAGTTAGCTGATATCCATCGATCTACAACACCTCACGGCAGCAATCACGGCACATAGTACGCCACGGCCTACGCAATCGGTCGGTCGATCGATCGATCGATCGATCGATCACCAAGAAGTCTACTAGTGGATGACGGCCTGCGCTGCTCGCCGGCAGCATTTGGCCTACCGCATCGGCGTCCCGAACAAGTTTGCTTTCAGCAGCTTCATCAGCTATTAATTGTCACGCATAGAGCAGCCGGCCTCGCATAGGTAAACGTGTCGCATACATTGACCTAGACATGCACATACACACAAACATATACACAGTGACGATTCGACCATCAGCAACAGCATGAATAAAAGTGTCGGTTGCAAACATTAGAAAAACATCTGCAACATCGGCGGCGTAGTAGGCGAGTACACACTGGGCGACACCACATTACCACCACCACCACCACCACCACCATCATCATCATGGACCACGGCGGCGCTGTCTACTAATATGCCATTTTACGGTTACTAATAATGTTTGTGTTTTAGTGCAATATATGTTACAATCGTTTTAATTGAAACTACGTTGGTTTTACGTCGATGAAAAGGGGGTTTGAGGTCGGTAATGAGGTAAAATGAGGGGTTCTTGTATGCGCTCCACTCATTTACTTCTTCTATGGCACTTCTGACAGTCGTCGTCGGCACAAACTTTTTCGTTTAATTTCCAGTTGATTTTTCTGTCTCATAACGTTCTCCACTAAGTTCTATCCCTGTTCTCGCTTGCGTTCGTCCTGAGGTGTGGCGGCAACTAGATCTGTCACCGCCTTGTACGGGAACTCTGCTGCTGCTGCTGCTGCAACCAGACATTCTGTTGGTGCTTCTTCTATCTCTGGGCAAAGGAAAATAATATAGGCCACATCATCAATGGCACATCGTCAACATTACCGGTCTCGCACATGACACATTACGAATCCGGAGCTTCCCTATCATGTCCAGGTATTTCTGAAAGCACTCGTTTCTCTTTAATACCTGTGTCAAGTAACAGGTGATGCTTCCATGCTTTCTGGTGAGCCGCTTTACAAGAGAAGGGATGACTTGGCTGGTCTACGCTTCTGACACGTCTGCCCCCGTCTTGCTCCATTTTTCTTGCCACCCCGTGAGCGTATGCCTCCGAGATTTCGCTCCTGCTTTCCGCATCCGATGCTCAACCATCCTGGGCCACGGCACGAGTTTAGGTATTAGGATGATAGTTATCGTCTCGGCAGTGCTGTAGGCACTTGCAATTATTATCGTTTTTGCACTCTTTAGCTTAATTGCACTCGGGCCCCACACAGGTGTATAGTGGGAGGTGAGGCAGACTAGTGTGAGGAATTTTAGCGTTAGCAAACGACTATCTATGTGCTCGTTGCTGGTCAGAGTTCTATCAATTATCACGCCTAGGTATCGAATTTGACTTTATTGACCACTTTGCTTACTACTAAATGAATTTATTCATGCCTCTTTCGACCGACCAGCTGGCCCTGCTATAGACTCTTCCTTAAGCTGTTCCTTGTAGCATTGTCTAGAGCCTTTTTGGTAACTTGCAGCCCCTCCCGTATCTCATTCACTCCTACCCTTCTTCTTTTAGCTCGTGTGTACATCCATCACGCTGCGTTGTACGCCTTTTTGAGGGAAGGAATTTCGCTTGTCCACCAGTATCTGGATGGCGGTCGACAACCGGTCCAACCCCGCCTATGTCGCCGTAGGTGTGCCACGCTGCCCAGCAAGACCTTTGTTGTTTCTTCGAGGAGCATTTGACCTATCGTGCTCACTTCCGTGCGAGTCTTTCGAGGTCGATTTTGTCGGCGGGCTTTGTTGTTCAGTGGCTGTCAGCTGGACTCCTGGTGGACTGAGTTTTCGGTGGTCACTCAGTGAGTCTTCGTCTCAGACCCGCCAGTGTTCCGCCTTATTAGCTGTGTTCTCGCTACCATATGTTTCTGTATATATAGGTCGATATGCAAGGACCATATGTTTATATATATATATATATATATATATCGATACGCAAGGACTGATATTTTCGTTCGCAAGGTTGCCCGAGAATTCGGTGAATTCCTGCCGTCTTATATTTGGCGATATGTAGAAGTTGTCGGCAGAATCGGCCTTCAATCGAGTTGTGTCTAACACTAGCTGCACACACTCGTTCTGTTTTGCACATTCAGCATTGATTAGGCCTCGTTAGGCCAGCCCAGGTAAATCTGTATGTATTTGCGTTTTACAGTTGTACTGATCTTGCTCTTGCGTCGCTCGTCTCTCTTTTATAGTATTTTTTCCCAGCAAAAACCCATCGTTCACTTGCGTTTCGCTCGATACTTGAGCGCTGCCGGCGGTAGAGATCTGTACTCTCGTTTGCTTATGCTGGTGCCACCTCGTGTCGGCGCGGGATCCGTCGGCTCGAATCCCCGTCGTCAATCTTGCGGTCACAGATTTCTTGGGCGGGATGCATGTACACAGATCACTCCATCGAGCTTTATGTCACCCTCTTTGCAGTCGTGGCACTTGGAAGCTGCTGTGCAATCGATGATTGTATGGCCCAGCGTGTCGCATTTATGGCATCTCATCTGAGACAAATTGGCTCCCTTGCAGATTTTCCCGGTAGCCGATTTTCTAGCGCCTGAAACAGCAGGGCCAAGTTCTTCCCTCGTCAAGTGGTTGGAATACCCGCACTATTACCAGACTGCGCTTAACCAGCAACGCTTCGGCTCTCCATTCATTTCTCGATTTTGCCTATCTTATTTTCCTGGGGGTGTTCGATAACCCGCTCTGCCTCGACGAGCTTCACTTCCTTCCGAACGGTCTGCTCGATGTCCTCCTTCTTAATGTTCTTGCTTATCCCATTCGTACTTTGGTGCTTGGTTGAGACTCATTGGCTGTGAGTGCCGTTTTCCTCCTCACTGTATCTCAAATCGTTGTGGTTGCTCCTCTCTGATATTTTCCTGAATACTACTCTTATGCCGCCCTCGCAAAGTTGCACAATATTTCTCACTGTGGCACCGCCTCGGGTTGCATCTTCCTTCCAATGCAAAATTCCCAATCATTCTGACTGCGTCTTGTTATTTATGTGTTAATAGCAGTCAATGCAACCTTAAATTTTGATGATATTTGTATTTGTCTCCATGCTCAATGAAAGTTTCTTTTGGTGCAGACATCGGTTTTGCAACCTTTATGTCGCTACCTTTCTGGCATGTTTGTGGTTGACTGTCTCGGTAACGTGCAGGACTCCTTGTTTCTGCTTTCATCGGCCTGTCATTCACCGCTTCTGGTTTTGTCTATTTTTTCTTTTAGGGTCCCTAATATTTTGAGGACGGCTTGATTGGCATATCTGTTTTTGTCAACCCGTTTTAGTTCTTCTAGCCCAAGCGCTGTATTGCAGCTTTTTTGAGCTGCTTGGCGTGCTCGTTTGTAGCTGCCTATGTATTTCATGTTTAATAGTTGCCGTTGTTGCAATCTGTGCGTTGTTTTTTTATTTAACTTCGGCCTCTCAGTGGAGACCCTTCTTTTATCTTCGAGTGCTCTCAGGCAGGTTTTGAGAGCCATGATGGCTTTTGTAATACAGGTATTTGATTAAAATCCAAAGCTCGCGTTCTTAACACACTATCAGAGTGATATAATAGAGTCTTTAATTTATTATTTTAGTTTTTATTAAGCGGGCTTTCTAATGCAGTGTCTTTATTGTTTGTTAATCTTGTCGCAGCTAACCTGATCAGCTGATTTTTGTTGATCTTCAAAGAGCAAAAGTTTTGTGCCAAAAATTCTAAAATAAGTTAGGCTCTAGTAGCTCGATAGAGTGACCGTCCTAACATTGTACATCTCGTTTTCGTCTGTCTGCCTACAGACTGCACTTCCAGGCGCCAAGCTTTGGGTTCTAGTTAGGCCTGCATTTGTTAATGTTCGTTAGAATTCGAATGCAGTGTTTGGTTTGATGGCAAAAAGCTTGCCACTGTCGTTTTTCATTGAATATCGTCTGTTTCCCCAGTGCAGTACACTGCACGTATTTGATTGGTCCGCAGGTTTCCCGGATTTTTCACGCTTGTGGTGACGCCACTATTGCTGAAGTCACTAGTTAGTTAAGTTTTCGGGCTGACCCTCAGCCAAGATTTTACGTCCACGGAACTGTTTTTCACATTGCTTCATAGACGGACCCCCATAAATACAAATGTGCAACGGTGGGGCTCGAACCCGCGCACCTATGTGTCTCCTCCGGTTGCGAGGCGCAGACTTAAGCCACCACGCCACCGGGCTCGACACTATTGCTGAAGTCACTACCACTACTACTATATAAAGTTTTCGGGCTGACCCTCAGCCAAGATTTAACGTCCACGGAACTGTTTTTCACATTGCCTCATAGACGGACCCCCATAAATACAAATGTGCAACGGTGGGGTTCGAACCCGCGCACCTATGTGTCTCCTCCGGTTGCGAGGCGGAGACATAAGCCACCACGCCACCGACTACCACTACTACTACTACTACTACTACAATTTACCGCCTGCCCATACTTCGGCCACTGTTACGACTACGACCAGTACTTAAGCACTATTCCTAATGCTTCTGGAGTTTAGACTGCTACGATGATTGCACGATTAAGCTACTCTGCAACGGCTACGAGCCACCGAACGAGCTACACGAGAACTACGATAAGATTTCATCGATCAGCGGTGATGGTGGAAGCGCCGCCGGATAATGGCCAAAGCCGTCAAGCTCGCCAGCGGGTGGTGATAAGGTTCGCTGCGCAAACCTCGTCCTCCCCCTGAAGGCGGAAATGTGGAATTGCGGCGGCGGCGGCGGTCGGGGGGGGGGAGGCTGTACGCGAAAACAATCGCGCCTCAGCAGCTCAACGAGCTCCCAACAGCCCACCACCAAGCCGACCGGTTCTGAGCTCAACTTAGCCTAGCAAGGTTTATTGACCTCACGCTGCCTCCAACTGCCCCCAGGGTGAAGCAAAGGATTCGGTGAGGTGATGAACGAATGAAAGATCGAGCCATCCACCATGGCTCGGATGTTCGATTGCGGCAGGCACGGATCATCAGCAAAGATTTAATTTGGCACCCCCTACTCCGCCAACCAGCGTTTCGTCGATGGTCATATCGTCGATACTCACTTGTCCATTCAGTGTTCTTGCGTGAGAGCGGTGAGCTAGATTGTTCCCTACCTCCTTCCCTAACCGCCATCGTCGTCATTGTCTCGTGATATCAGCCTTAGCGCGGACTAGCGAGGGAGGTGCACGGCCGTCGCCGAAGGGCCCCGCAGATAAGGGGTAAGATATCTACGCGAGAAATCAAATGCCATTTGGCTGTCCTTCTCGACATCTCCCGTCATAGGCACTAGCGCTATGTAGATACTAGTGCTGTGTAGACACTAGTGCTGTGTAGACACTAGAGTGCGCCACATTGGCGGCCACAGTGAGTTAGGTTGTTTCGTGTACAGGGCATTAATTTGCCTACGATTGCAGATGCATTGATAAGGAAGTTCGACTTAGGCGTGTGGTACAACCTCCGACATGTCAGGAGGAGGGGGCGGCAAAAACATCTTACGGTAATCATATCACAATGTGTGTATTTTGTGCGTGTTACGGCAGAATGTTGAGGTGTCGAACGTAAAAGCTCAAAAAAAATTACACATCACGAAATGTTTAATTTTTTGTGGGCTTACACCACACTATGACAATTTCTTTTTACTTCAAAGTTTGATCTTCCAACCGAGACCCTCTCTCCCGTTACATTGAGAGAAATGCTTATTTTACCAAATTCTGGCTAAAGCTTTCTTATATATGTATATATTGCCGGTTATATTAAAAACATGTATATTTGGATGAATCTCCCAGCACAAATAAAACATTAAAAAATTCTACTAAGCACCGTTATGTAATATGAAGGATTTTGACGCACTCCCAGGAGCGGACAGACAAGGGTAATAGCTTTTTCTGCAAAATGCCCTGAATAGTTACAATTGTTTGAATTGTGGAATTATGGAAATTTCAAGCTTAATGAGGAATTACTGAATTCAAAATAAATTTTCCGTCCGGAGAAGACAGTCCCATAATATATATATATATATATATATATATATATAGCGTGGCTATAAAGAAAAATACTGTCATGTCTCCTGAGGCACACCTATATTTTAGAAGATCGAAGACCACACTAGGAGTAGAAGGGATTTCCTCGATATCATTCAGAATGATCGTCACATAAACGCCTATCACACCAGCCATAGCGGAGAGACGTATTGGATTTTGGGCCAGTCACGATAGTCTGTAACACCGTTGTGCGCTCTCGAATCAACCGCTCTAAATGAGCTCGGCCACAGACTGCGGTGTCGACCCATCGTCGTCAATATTATCTACTACATGCCTATTTGGCGAAACTGCATCGAAAGGTTGTCGCTCGACTGGTTCGGCTCCGGACGTGGGCGGCACGTGCTCTGTGCTGACGCGAGCGATAAGGTCTGCCTCCTTTGCTTCATCACAATTTCACCCGGCCGTCAACAACGAGACGATTTGCTGCTGGGGCGTCGGACGGTGTAACTGCAAAATAGAAAAGGGCTCTTCGATGAATGGTGTTAATAATGTGTTGAAAGTTCTGCGCTCATCGATAGCTGCCCTGAGATAGAAGCGAACCTGTAATCTGTAATCGTTGCGTCTATTCGTAAAGATGAGGGCTTTCCGGATAAACACATAAACAACTGCATCTTCCAGACATCTTTCTCCCCACTCGGACATTGCAAGGTGACACAGCAGCTGGCCTATTGAAATATTTTGGCTGATCTATTGAAAAACTTTAGACTTAGGTGGCAAAATCAATATCTGAGGTAAAACGATTAAATTCGAAGCGGCGAAGAAGTTACACGTATACGCACATATGCACACGTCTTAAATCTTGCAATAAATAAAAAAAATTCAGCATTTCTTTCAAATGCTGGATTCAAACCGCTCAGTAAATATAATGCGGCAACACGCCTAATTTTATCCGGAACCGGCCTGAAATCTATATTCAACATCCACAATGCCAGTTGCATAATAAATTGGTTGTCGTGAACTATTTATTTGCCAGAGAAGCCAACATGGCAACCTCACGCATGGTCACGATCTTTCTTGTTTACGTCAACGTCTGGCTCACCTGCTAGATATGGCCAATTTTTGAAACGCCATAATTACATTCTAAGCACCACTTGCGCCGGTTTCACAATGAGCGTTTCTTGCCAGTGTCATAGCGACGAAGCGTCCTGCCTCTGCTGTTTATTTAGTTAGTGCCAACGTCAAGGTACTTAGCGCTAATCGCCTGATCCGGTACGTTTAACCTGAGACCGTGCCGTTTGGTCGCTACCAGCGACGCGTGTGTGAATCACAAGACTCGATGACACGGAACGCCATGGTTTATTGGCCAATTTTTCATGTCGACACAACGAAACCGGGTGACGACGAAACGTTGGTGGAGGTATTTTTCTGCGGCCGCATACTGCCACACGCAGCACAGCGGCATTCATTCATTTCGCTCAGAGCAGAGGGTGTGATCATTGTTGTTGTTATTGTTGTTATTGTTGTTGTTGTTGCAGACGTTGTTGTTGTTGTTGCAGACGTTGTTGTTGCTGATGTTGTTGTTGCTGCAGATGTTGTTGTTGTTGTTGTCACTGCCTCTGGAATGCACGAGAGCAGCGTGTGAGACATATGTATGTGTTTGTTCACAGGGACATCGAATGCAATCTGAGGGAGGATAATCGAGAACATCCAGCCAGTGTCACTGAAAAATGACACAGTGATGACGTCCACGGCCAGATGAAGTGACCTTGGCAAAAATTGCGTTGCAGCTGAAAATGTACATTCCTTTCTGCCTTGTCCCCCTCTCTCTCCCTCTTTCTGTCTCTATCTATCTATATATTACCCCCTCTCTCTCTCTCTCTCTCTCTCTATATATATATATATATATATATAATATTTATGTTTTCAATGAATAGGTGACTAGCATATATATATATATATATATATATATATACATTTGTGTGAAAACTGCAATGCAGGATCGCAGCAGAAGCTATGTAGCTTGCTCGGCTGGAATCTGTGACGTTAGCTCTCGCATACTAGATTCTCCGCTGTGACACGCTGTAGTTGTTCAAGTCCGTCGCTCTGCGCTAACGTGCAGACGCTTTGGGCTTTACAGAATGGCCTGCGTCGGTTTCATTGTCTCTTCGCCTGTCCTTCAAGCTAGAGCGCCTAATCTCAAAAATGCTATGGTTATTATCATCAGCACCATCACTTTACCAAATGCCTTTTACCAGACAATATGGAATAATTTTCCTCGATTTGAATTTTTGCGAATCCACTCGCATAAAAGCGCGCGCCTTCGTCGGGCTTAACGAAATAACACTAATTGTAGTACGGACTATCATTTTTTACAGTCTATGTCCATCGTATAAGGCAAAGTAAACATTGTCGTATGTATATATACGCCTTCCCCATGATTGGCTGAGATCAGTCAGGAAACGACAACGTATTTTGTGCTTTCTATAATGTACGCTTACAAACCGCCACACAGCATATTGGTCTATCCCTCTCGTACATCCAATTTATATATATATATATATTTATCTCTTTTCTTTTTTTGTTTTCATGTACATGATAGAAATACGTTACTGTAAATATCATAGTCATGCCTATCACATTATGGCGATTGTCATGTTGTTATGACATTCACTACAATGTTACCTGTGCAAGAGAGCGTTTATTGCTGAGGTTATTCCAGTGTCGGCAGAGGGCATTACCGGGTAACAAGCTTTTGGCAAATGTAAATATTCTAATGGTAAATTAAATTTAAAATTAAAAATTAATTTAAAAATTTCAAGCATACATAATTGCCTCATTGTTCCTGTTTTGTAACAGCTAAATAATTTTCTGAGGTATCATCGCGCTCATTGGCTGCAACCGCATGACTTTCGTAATGGACCGCAGAACAAACATTCATCAAGCCATTTGTAAGTGGGTTACTGTGGCTGCGCTATTTATAGTGAGTTGTTCAGGCACATATGTGAATATAGTGAATTGTTCAGGCACAGGATTTTTTTTTATCATGGTCGATTTTTAATCCACTACGGCATTCACCTTGTTTAAATTGGGAACCATGAAATCCAATTTAAGAGTGGCCGGTCTAAGTCTCGAACCCAGGACTCCCGAATGCAAGGCAAAGGTTTTTGCCACTAAGCCATCTTGCTCGGTAAATACATATGCGATTGTGTAGCTTTAACACACTCTGTTTGGTGTACATCTTTAAAATAAATCTATCGTTAGTATACATCGAATACCATCTATATGTCCTCATGGCTTCCGTGGAACTTCATTTCTAAAAAAAAAACAGTCAAACACTTAATTAATATCCCGTTCCACTGTGTCACAACATCCAGCTATGCGCATAGATTTAAGCGCTGGATATAGGAAACTGACAAAAACTGAGCTGCGAACCATTACATGCATTTTAGACGCCACTCATTCTACAGAAGAGTTTAGGCACGAGGCGGCAGCCCCGTTTTCCCGCTGTCTGTGCACATCTAATAATACTACTTATTTATCATTGTAAGTTTGTCACCACTAATAAACACACATCGTACTCGCGGGTAGATGAGCAACACTAAGTAGTAATGCACTAGATACTTGCATCACTAAGCTATGATCATTGCTCGTAACAGAGGATAATCGGCATTTTACTTTACAGCACGGTGATATTCAGATTCCTATTGGGCGTCCATTACAGAGTTATCTAGCAGTTTGCTGGGCATAGATCGCACTGCTAACTATCTAGCATAACTTACAAGCACATTAACGTGCACATTAAAGACTCGTTTACTACCTAAAGCTATAGCTATAGCGCACTAGAACAAGATGATCTTTATCACCTAGCCGTGTAAGAAAAATACATCATCTACACGTGCAACGATTGTCACAGGCTTATACACAGCCGACAGCCCTCTGTAAAGGGCAACATGACGGCGTTCTACGCATAGTTGGCTGAACGCCGGCTACTTTCTCCCACTATGCTGTCAGAGGGGAGCTAATGGGAGCGCCGCGGGCGATCTGCAGCATCTGCAGCCCCAATTTTGTGACGCGCAGACACAAAGGATGTTCGACGCATATGTGGAAATGGCTCTGCAGGGAGGTAGAGCTTCCCACGACGAGGGACGTGTTGCAATATACTGTCTAAACCGCCGCACAGCAGCGTATGCAAAAACCGCGTTGTCAATAAGTCTACTGCAAGTCCCAGAAGACAAAATCCTGAGAGCGCAAACTTTAGCTGCTCGAATTACTTGCAAGGTTGGGTCCCGATACGCCGAGCAAACGGTCAATCGCATATACTAGGCTCATATTCGTATAGGTAGGAGGAACTCGACGAACTTCGCTGATTGGCTGCAACAGGCTATTTGATCTATGTCGGCCGATCGTTCTCGTTGCGAAACCTGATTCTTTTTACGTCAGGAACCTTTTTTCTAGCAAAACATTATCGTGGCAGTTCACTACAAAGCTAAACATTTGATGTTTTGTAGCGGCGATGGCTTAAGCGGCTAATGCATCGTTCGAAACGAGGTGTTGCCATGACAACCACGGTTAGCAAAACAATCCCAAATTCGAGCCCCCCGGCCTTGCTGGTTATATTTGTTGGACGTGGTTGTCATTGCCCTGCTGCTTCATACCTCTGCTGAAGAAAGCCTATATAAATCCAGTACGAGAGCGCGATGACGATAGATGCATTTAGACGGTATCGTCCCACTGGCAACTTAGCCCATTTCGAGCGTCTAAAATGTGGTTGCCAGAGCACTAAAAAAATGTACTGCGCTAATATTGATGGTCAAGAACAACACGATGTATGATAGAGGACGAGTAATGCAATCGGCGTATTGAAGTTGTCTGCGAAGGCCGCCTACATGTGTTTTTGCCGGCGTGATAAGGGTTTCAGAACTTTCTAGACGCACAAAAATGCGCGCCTTAAAATGTACATAGCGCCTAACAGATTTGTACAGATACATTGTCATACTATAACTCTGTGTATTTTTGTTCGTTATCTAGGCCGGGAGCATTCTTATGCGTTTTGCCCTCAATGCTCTCTGGTAATAACGCGACCCTGATTGTGGGTGCCATGGGCGACAAATGAAGGTTTGACAACCGTTTGCACCTAAAAATAATGAAGTCGTAACAACGATTTGCACTTAATAATAATGAAGTCGTAACAACGTTTCTGACGACACTTCTCTAACTCTCCAATGCGGGGGGGGGGCGGGTTTCGGAAACATTTGGCGCACACGTCGCGAGTAGCTAGCCTGATTAATGTGGAACTCACAAACCCACTAAACCCATATTTCTCCCCACCCCCTAGGCTTGGTATTGCCCTGCTTCGACTGCCGTATAGCTCGAACCTCTCCTTCCTGGCTTTTTCCAGAGTCCCTTTGAGTGTCAAAATGGTGTTGAGCCAATTTATCGCTTCGTCCCACGCTTCCATCGTCCGTCAACATTAGGTTGTTGACGACCTCCCTGGTAATAGGTAGGCCCCTCGCGGTGCAACCCACGCCTCGTGTAGCCTTGAGAGCTTCGCAGCGCAGAACGGTTTGCTCTACGTCGTTCGGCTCGACAGAACCGCGCGTCACACAGTCGTAATTCAGCCCGAGGTCCAGCCTTAGATTCCTGGTCCCGCTACTCTTGGTCACACCGGTTTTACATACGCCTATTCCTCCTGCCAGGCGCAATGATGGCACTCCCGTCCAGAAAGCGTTTGCTTTTCTCCCCTACAAGCAGGTTCCATAGGAGCATCTTGTCTAGGACCAGCAGTGCTTCGGCCGAAACCGTCCGGTATGGGCAGCTTACCCTGATCGCCAGCGTCCGTTAAGCATAGTGTTTTCCCATCTTTCGCCGTCCGCAGTGCCATGTCCGCCCGGATCGGAACCGCACATAGTGCCATTCATTAGCCCACTGTCGCTAACAGTCTCCTTTTAGCTTCCGATCCTCCGTCGCCTTGACAGACTACACATTATGCTCAGTGAGAAGTTTTTGACTTTGTCAGTCACATCCTTCACGTGCGCCGCTCCCGCAAGTATTGCATCGAAAATGACTACGAGGTACTTTTTGTTATAAGCCACCCTGCGTCACTTCCCTGAGCGAGGCTGATGTAGAGTCGAGAGTCGCCACTCCCAACGGGCTGGAAAGCCGGCACTGAACCCTTGTACCGCTCTAAAACTGACAGCCCAAGTCCTATTTGCATCGGGAGGTTATTTTAGTGCGAATTAGCCTATGTTGTTTTCTGAAAAAGGGCAGGCGGAATTCTAGTCGAACAGATGCCGCTATCCTCGCGTTTTCAAGAACTCTGCTCACTCGGACATGCAAAAACGTTCGCGTGGAGTCTCTTTGTTGGCATAGCTCTAACGCGCTTTTCCATATTTCGGTATTTATAGGCTCCACACTTCACAAACTGCATCGTATAGCGCGCGACTCTTGTACGCATGTCGACTCTCCCGGAGAAAGAAAGATTAAGCTATAGTATGTAGCTGAGGTCGGAGCGGACCGTACAGTTTCTTAATTGACAGGTGGCCAAACAGTATTGCGGTTTTTCCTTGACGCGCTGGCAGGATGGTTTCCTTCCATCACCCCGGTGGCCGGTGGAAGCTCGTGTCCACACGGGCTCTTTTTAGATGTCTCCGGTCTAGCTATGCGGTTTGCATATTAGTCTATGCCGTTCACCATAAAGGCTTATGGCTAATAATAATAATAATAGTAAATAAATAAACCTACTGCTCTTTATTCCCTGGAGTTCCTTTTGCCCTGTCTTGGTCAATGTCTGTGTCGTCTATTTCTGTCCGCGGATATTGAAGTCATATCATTAATTACTGTACAGTACGTTCTACGTATTGTTGTTCTATTGTTATCGACCGACGCCTTGTAGATGAGCTGCCCGCCGCTCGTGCGTGCAATTGTGGTGATGGCAGAAGTCGCTGGTAGGTCGCCCTAGGCATGTTGCAGTTTCTGCCATTGGTATTTTTGTTGCGCCTGTCACTGAACCTCAACCTTGACTTGGGCGTAATAGGGGGTTGGGCAGATGGGGGGTGGGGTAGAAGAGGATATAGATGGATATGTGCTGCGTCGGCCTCCGCCCGAGGGAGTTGCTGACATTACTGGCAATGCCTTATTGGACCAACGAAGTCAACGAAAGCGGACGGCCGCCTGGCTTTTGCTCGTCAGGCCAGTCAGACAAAGCGCTCACCGAGTGAAGGGCGAGCATCGTTGACGTTATTGACTTCGGCTGGAATAGGTACCGACCGGCCTTCTCATGGGAAAGTGCTCTAGCGGCCAGAAGAAAATTTCCCCGCATGAGTGTTCACGCTATATACGCGTGGGCATACGTATATATATATATATATATATATATCTATATATAGGGAGCACTGTCGCGTGTGCAAATGTCTATTTCTATATCTATACATTTATATATACACTGGGATGTATAAACAAGTTATATGCATAAATACATGAAGACTTAGCAAAGTGTTTGCAATTTCTGCGACATAATTGACGCTGTATTACAGTTTGATTATTGTTACAACTTCACTCCTGTATAAGAAGATGGAGATCATCACTTTGCCAGCCGATCATTGGCACTTTACTTTTAGGTGAAGGCGCTCCAACACTCTCTACTCAGGTCTCAGAAAATAAAAAAGAATAAAATTAAACGTCTCATCACTTGTGACGAGTCTTGGAACTAATAAATCCTAGCCCTTATCGATTTTGATCAGCCAGAAATTCTCGAGCCAGAAAGACCTCGTGTCTTTTTTTTGTTCTATGACAAACTACAAGGTACTTTTGAAACACATTTTTTTGTGAGTCAAAGGTGTTTGTAGAGGATCTTATGAAGATCCTTATGAGATTGCCATTCTAATCTAAGGTCGCCTCTAAGAAAGCAAATGATATATTTGAGTTTTCATCAATCGCGACCTTTACACAAAGCACACGTGTTAACCATTGCTGTTTTTGGACGTTCTTTACGGGATATGTTGTCTAGTTCGAAAATGTTCTTCTCATGTAAACTCAAATTTCGTTGGAAGTTGTATCACAGAACAGTACGCACCTCGATCTTTGGATATAGCTATTTACGCACCAAACGAGCCCGGGGGCGTGGTGGCTTAAGTCTGTGCCTCGCGGCCGGAGGAGACACATAGTTGCGCGGGTTCAAGCCCCACCGTTGCACATTTGCATTTATGGGGGTTTGTCTATGAAGCAATGTGAAAAACAGTTCCGTGGACGTTAAATCGTGGCTGAGTGTCAGCTCGAAGACTTTAGTTACTTACTTATGCACCAAACGAGCTTGAGCTCGCCACATTCTTATACGATTGTCTGTGCGAGAGTCGATTCGAAGTTTCCACCCAAAACATTATAAAAAGACGGCGCTATTCGCCGAAGGATTTGATATATATATATATATATATATATATACATGACAGCGATGTCAACAGAGGAGGCAGCTTGCCGTAACGGAGACTTGCTACGATTCAGTAAACAGTACACTAATCGTGAGCAAATAACTTTGACTGGACCACAAAGTCAACAACGATATCTACAACGCTCACGTACCATACGATGGATGGTTCTAGTTAGATTCTTACGCGCAATATGGAACACGAACGTTGAATGAAGGGCGTTTAGTATTGAAATCACTATACCTAAATAGATAGCTTGATACAACTGGGCCTTTTTCAAACCCGGCCAATTCCAGTCAATTTGGAATTCCGCCGAAGACACGGGTACATTAAAAGTGACCCAGACATCTATGCCTGTAGCTGCCTCTCACGCTATATACATCGAGGTCAACCCTCATCTCGATTGTTCATTGTTCTAGCTTAAAACTGTTAAGAAGCTTAGCAAGACGCACCTGCATGGCCGGTTGGCAGTTGATTGACCGAACGGTGATCTTGACTCCGCACCGGTTATGCTTATTGCACTCGATCATCACTATAAAGTGTCGTTAATGAGCTCACAAAGGCGAAGAACATGTTAGTTGCTTTCAGACTCGCCTCGAGTACATCGTACTCCGTTCATATTCCAGCCCGCAAAAGTCTGATGTCTATACGTAGTATGCTGTGTTGCGTCACTATCCAAACATGCTCGAGACGCCACGTGTCTGTAGATGCTCGAAGATTTTGCGATGGAAAGGCCGACAATATCTGCCCCCCCCCGCCTCTCTACCTACAAAAGGTACTTGTACACAACAATGGTTTAACGATCTTTGATCGTTACTAACACGATACAATGCAATAATGCTGCTTCCAAGGAAACGCAGTACCAAATAAGTTCCTGCTCACAGCAGCCACAATACTCAAGCTGTTTCAATCCTGCCAGAGCCCTGAAGTTCTAGGGTAACTGGCCCAGCGACGCATTGTCTGGCAGTTTTATTACTCAAAAGCTTTTCGGCATGGGGAATTTTTCAAGCGACCCGTCGGCCAATCACGCTCAAGAGGATCCCGCGAAACCGCAAAATCTAATAGTTACGCATTTTTACAGAGGTCCACGAATGTCAGCTCTTACCTGCTCTACCCTGCCGCTCGTCTCGGCGATCAAATTCGTAACACTGGCTATCAAAGGACGAGTTATTTTAGAAGAGATTCGGTGCGATGGTGTCTCGAGTGTCTCTACAAACTCGTTCCGCAATGCTATGGATAGAGGAGAACGAGCCCGGGCAATCTTGATAGAAGATGCCTGCATTCTGTCAGAAGATCGTATCCGATAGAATCGATTGCGGATAGACGACGCTCATCAAGACCGCTACAACGCTATGCTTACGCACAACGTAAAGTTTAGCAACGGTTATCTGTGACAGCGTTCCGCTTAACTTCTGTATCATTTTGAAATACCCTAGCGTGGAATAAAGCCACTCAATCTCTGCTCCGTGGTGCTCCAGTCTCAACTGCTTCGTGATTTTTTTCATCACCGCTAATTTTGTTCAGTGCAGCTAAGAGCGTGCAAGCATTGTAGACGCACGTTGTGGATATAAATGTATACATTTGTAACAAAAGTACGCTATACTCCTCCAGTACGTATCCACTTTAAATAGACAAACATATTTACAACAAAGTGGACTAATTTGTAGGCTTATAAAAGCTATGCGGTAAATGAATCGTTATCGTTGCATTTGCTGCTCTTAAATCGGTAAACTAAAACGGATAAGGATTCTGAGCCAGACGAGCTTCCATTGCCTGCTCCTGAACTGCGTATTTCTTATGACTCAGTAAGTGTTTTCCTGCATACCAGAGTTTGCGATGTCTTTACTTAACCAAACTTGCCGTTACCTGTATGGCGGCATTACTTTAATTGTAATGTTGAAAACAAAGCTTTAAACGACACACTGCGGGAAAACATTGTCATCAGTCATTGGGTGCGCAACTTTACGTACTCAGTTAGTAAAAAGTTTCAGCGTCATGAAACAGTGTATTTCAAAGAAATCAAAATTCATTTTGTTTGACCTTTAACGTGGCGTTACTAAAGCAACAATAAAGCTCATCACGATCGCACAAAATCATGACAGTATTAACACGGAATATAAATCTTGCCAATGATCTTATTTTGCATGTTTTATTCAATGGCAACTGGTAATGTGAAATTTAGTTTGATTTGTCTCCAATTAGGTGTATGTACTTATATAAAATGTACTAATATATTGTAGAACGAAAAATATGGGCGACTCTGTTCTCGATGCAGTGTCATTTATAGAGTATACTGTCTGTATGCTTATTTGCGTTACGCCGTAGTGCTAAAGTTATGACATAATAAAGGATAGACTCACAAAATTTTCTCAACACAATGACGAAGGACTTACTTTATAGCGGCAGACACATCTAGCAAGAGCTTACGCGTGCTCCTATAATAATATAATAAAAGAAAACCAGAATTGATTGTGGCATCAGTAGTAGTACAGACAGGTTTGCAGGCGGGCGGATCGATGGGCGGAGGGTGTGAATGTGTACATACAAACCCTTCGAGACTCAATTCAAAATATGTAGAATGAACATTTTGGTATTGTATATACCAAAGGACCATTGATGTCTTATATATATATATATATACATATATATATATATATATATATATATATATATATATATATATATATTTAGGTTTATTATTCGCTTAGCATGTAAACCCACATCGACATGTCACCCTTTTATATTACGGGCGCCTAGAGCAGCAGCATATATGTTACCTACGCATCCATATAATTAATGTACCCTTCAATACCTACTCAGTATGTGCTTTCCATTGGGACAAACTATTCTTTGTAATTTTAACTAGGCTCTTTCTAACGTTTGGTCCTAAAGCTAGGTCTATTTCTCCGCTCCCCCAAGACTGCACATTCTTTAACAATATCTTCGATTGACTTATTCTCTAGTCCACGTGCTCAACATTCTATACTTTGCCCCTCCCTATACTTAGTTCTTTGTATCCATGTATCCACCAACCCATTTTTAATCCAAATACTACTTTGTACTTCCCTTTGTATACATTTTGACATCCCCCTTCTCCCTCAAGAAACTGCCTGGCGCAATTAAAATGGCAACCCAATGCAAATCTTATCACTTCGCTTTGTATTGTTTCTACTACAACTACGCGCTGTGGACCTAAGAGGCATTAGCAAAGGTCAATCCTGGCACATACATGGTCTTCTATACATTCCTTGTTACTATATATTTATTTAACCCCCAGAGGCCCTTACACCTTACTGCATTTTTTATTCTTTCAGCCTTCTTCCTCCGTAATCTCTCTTCTTCTAAATAATCATCCCCTGTAGTCATTGTCACTCCAAGATACTTCTACTGACTTTTATAATTTAATTCCTCCCCTGTACTACAAGCTTCCTTCCTCCGCTTACCTCACTAAATAAAAAAGCTGTGCCCTTTTTCTCTCTTTTTTTTTTCATTAAACGCCATGCCCAGTTCCTTCGCTGCTTCCCAACATGCATCTAACACTTGTTATACTTCGCTAACACTCCGTCCTATATATATATATATATATCAATGATAATCCAGATGAGTACGGGGTTAGCTTACCCTGGCCATGTGCAGCCGAGCCAGCCATAACGTCAGAGTCACTCGGGGTTCACTTTAGATAACCGCTTGTTAGTTTGCACTTTCCTTTACGCTGTTCCTTTCCGCCGTTATTTGCACTCAGCTTGGTAAATTACGTAACGTTTTGTTGATGTTGTTGTTGTTCTTGTTATTGCGGCTGTTGTCGCTGTTGTTATTGCGGTTCCTATCGCTGTTTGTATTGTTGTTGTTATTGCGGCTCCCACCGCTGTTGTTGTTGTTGTGGTTGTTGTTTGTTGTTGCGGTTGTTAGAGCTGCATGCGGGCTATCGAAGCGCCGGAGGGCAGATTGCGGATAAGTTCGTTGGCCCATGTCGAGGACACGGACGTATTGCGTACACGAGCATGCAATCGTGCACCGGTGGCAACCAAAGGCAACCGACGACGCATTCAGACGATTGTGGGATAGCTATGATGAAGACCCTGCTGATGCTGATAACGACGATCATCATAGAACACGTCCGTTGAAACTTTCACCCGATCCACGAACTGAAGTTAACAAAAGAAAAGTTAATGAAGCGGCAAGTCGTTGCCTTTTGTCAACCATTCGGAAAGCACGCCGCTGGTGCTAATAGTAGCAAAATGCAGCACAGCAGACGTATAATTTCTCCTGCTAGAGTCGTGCAGACAAGCACCACAGCGTGAGTGGGCAGCGGGTTTAACAATGTGTACACTTTTTCTCGCCATATCGTGGCCAGCTCACACGACTCAGAAGATACGTTTGCCAAGGTGGACCGATGGAAATAGAGACCTAGGAGGGAGACAGGGAGAGATATCGAGATAGAAAGAAAGACGTTCATCTATGCCCAGAGCGCCAGTTAGTATTTGTTGTTTATAGGCTGCTTCATACATGTCGTCTGCCACGATATAGCCAACGAATCCAGATTTCGATGCGCAGCGAGTGAACAAACGACCATGCTAATTATGTCTGCTTTGTATGCAGGCATATATGCATTTATGCATGCATGTATGCATGGAGGTGTGAATGCATACGCGGGTCTGCGTCGAGGGAATATGTCGCCTTTAGCAAATGGCAATTTATAACATTTTACGCTCAAATGAGACAATTAGCCCTAGTGCCGGAAGGATTGTCTGTTTACTTTTTATCATTATATCTCGTGATCTTGCCGAAGGAGCGGCTAAATTAGGAGCGGCTTCGTTTAAAAATTGAAGAATTAGGGCGAAACAGCTGATTGGCTGCAGCAACAATTGCAGCAGTAACAGGAGCATAGCAAGTGTATTCATATATGCCAGGTGTCCATGGATGTTTGTACTAAATTTGAGAAGGTCTAGAGAAGGCACTCGCTTTTTTACAATTAAAAGGGGGGGCAGAAATGCTTTGTAGAAATGAGGGCAGAAGAAGTAAAATGTGTTATATCGAGATGGCTGGCCGGCCATAGCATCAGAAACATGTGTAAATGCGAGAGAACAGATTGTCTGATAGGGAAACTAAGCATGCCAGCGTGCTCGAAGGAAATTCTGCCGTAAAATTATATTAAGACAATAGTTTTTAGCAATCGAGATCTTGCGATACCATTTTGTTTATCTTTCTTGCTGAACACAGATTCAAATTGTTGCTTATAGGGCAAACACAGTTTGGACGACGCGTTTAGTAAGTAACGACAAACATTGCCAATGGCTATTCTTTTTTTGCTAGCCAATATTGATTGTGAAGCAAACATTTTTTTTCAAATACGTTGGCATGTGTTTTGCTTGAGCTTGTTTATTGTCAACGTTCTGTTGTAGCTCGCCAACTCGAACCGATTCTCTCAGTAATTTCACTCTCGTATTTAAACATGATAGTTCTGCCTCCCCATTCCATTGGGAAAATGCACATGTAATGACAACAGAACTGCCCTATTGAAAATTACTATTACGCCAGAAAAAAACTGCCTAGGTTGTTCCTTATAATAATAATGGCGTGGGCTGAATAATAACGCACCATCCCTTTTATTTAAGACATTAGCGCTGGCACTAAACTACCTTATTCGACTTGCTTTGCCTGAGCTTGGCTATACGTTCTCGTAGCTCGTCAGCTCGATATGAACCGATGATCCGCTATTTGCGGAGTCTGCCAATGATATCAACTTACGGGCAGGACTCAATTCCATCAAAGAGCGGGTTTATGCCCTTAAAAACACCACTGAATTGTTACGAGAGTTTTATCTTGATTTTTTAGGTAATATTAAATTTAAGGACTAGCCAACTGTAGTCCTTTTCGTTACGCTATTATTGTGAACACTGAGAAGATCTAAAGTAAACGATAGTGGGTGATGCAATTTTGCTGTCCGAAATGCTATATTCATATACTTATGTATGCGTCATAAAATAGAAACGGACGACACAGCTAGGAAAAAAAACAGATATTAATCAAAGTACACGCGCATAGCCTAATTTAAAGTACACGCTTAATTCCAACCGAATAAAAGAAGGAGACGACACCTTTGCATTGCGCTCGAGTTTTTCTTCTGTCGCAAATCTACATTAGACTAATGACCGACAGCAGAGCGCGAAAGAGAGAGCGAGATCGAGAGAGAGAGGGCGGGGAGGGGGGAAAGAAACGGCGAGATTATGGGGTAGCCACAATTTCTTTTGTCGCACTACTTGTCTACACTCCATTACGTAGCCATTAGGCGGCGTGTCGATTCGCTCGGGAACGTGGAGCCGTACTCTCGGTACTCTGTTACGCTATCCGGCGGCTTATATGTATGAGCGCCGTTAAAGGAACAAGGGCATTCATCATAAGGAAGAGGAGACACTATGTGGACTGTTCCGACATAGACGGCGAACACGACAATGGCCAAAGCGCGAGCACATGGTGGCCCAAAACGTCTGTGCTGTACGACGACTAGAGAATTCCTTGTATGCGCAGCGGCCGACCAACTGTAAAGCGCAGGTTGCCTTTTACGCCACGTAGAAAAGACTAGCCTAAATCGATTCATAAGCGACCCCAGCGCAATGCGGGGGCACGCTATGCAGACGGGCTTTTAACCCAATAGTATATCTGCATTTGCTTTACTTCCTACTATACACATACATATGCATATCTACCTATATGTATATATATATATATATACTATGTTTATTTCACTCAAATTGAGTAATAATATACAGTTTATAGGGCTACTTCATAATGCTCTATCATTTTCATGCTTCCGGCGAGAAAAATAAAAGCAACAAATATATGTTTTTTAAAGATTTTTTTTCCGTAAGGTTTTTTTTGTCATGGCTAATTTTAAATCCACTCCAGCGTTTACCTTGTCTAAATTGAAAACCATGCAAACCAATTTTAAGAGTGGCCGGTCTGGATTTCAAACCCAGTCGTCCCGAATGCAAGGTTTTGCCACTAAGCAATCTTTCTCGGCGATATGTATATATATAGTCTCGTTGAAACCTTAAACACGTTTTATATAGCTTCAAATAAAGTCATTGTTTAGTGGTGCACTTTAGGAAGGTTATGGTCTAGTAAACTTTGCAATCTAGACATCTGCATGGGGCGTCAAAGCTGACGCCAAGCATCTGCATTGTTTACAATGTATAACTTAGAAACTTCAGGCGGGTGTACTTATACAAAACTTCGTAGCTTATTTAATTTGAAATCGAAGTAGTGACTGAAGGATTCACCATGAATAAGCTTTTTTAGTATGCAAATATCGTGGTTTTAAAGCATTGTTGAAAGATTTGGTGAGGCAGTTAATGTTCGATCTATATTCGAGCAAGGTGGCTTTGTGGCCAATGCCTTGCATTCGGGACGTCGTGGGTTTGACGGTCTTGAACCGGCCATTTGTATATATATTTTTAGTGCGTTTTATTTACAATATCTTATGTGTATCACAACATTTTAGTCGAATAGTCCGTATAGCTGAACGCCCGTGTACGCAGCACTGGAACATCCCATACATATGATTTTTTAGTTCTTGGCACCGTGTTACCTAAATCTTATACCTAGATATATGTGGAACGTAAAAATTTACGACTTAAGTCGCTTTGATAAAATTACGATTAAACATAAGCATTTTATTGCAATCTTTGCACTACGAGGTCGATTTTTTGTGGCGTTATGTTGGTACTCATGTCTCTCACTTATGCCGACAAGCTCGGCCATTTTGAATGTTCACTTAATTGTTGACAGCTGCTTTGCTTGCACGTGTTTTGGATCGTCTTCGATTTTTACCTATTCAAAAAAATGGATCAAAGAACCTGTATCAAATTTTGTGTGAAAAACGAAATTAAGTGCGCGGATGCATTCCGAATGTTGACTGTGGCATACGGAGAAGCTACCTTGGACCGAAGCAACGTTTATCGGTGGTACAAAATGTTCTCAGAAGGCCGAGCAGATGTGAACGACGAAGAGCGTGCCGGACGCCCGAGCACTTCAACAACAGACGAAAAAATTAATGAAGTGGAGAAAATGGTATTGGCCAATCGTCGAATCACCGTTAGAGAAGTTGCTGAGGACCTAAACATATCGATTGGCTCGTGCCATTCGATTTTTATCAATGATTTGGGCATGAGACGGGTCGCCGCGAAATTCGTACCAAAATTGCTCAATTGCGACCAAAAACAGCATCGCATGAACATTGCTAATGAGATGTTGGACTCTGTCCGCGACGACCCAAATTTGCTCCAGAGGGTCATAACTGGTGACGAATCGTGGGTTTATGGTTATCACGTGGAAACCAAAGCTCAATCATCTCAATGGAAGCTGCCGCACGAACCAAGACCGAAAAAAGCGCGCCAAGTTCGGTCGAATGTGAAAGTTTTGCTGACAGTTTTCTTCGATTGCAGGGGCGTGGTGCATCATGAGTTCTTGCCACAGGGTAGAACGGTCAATAAGGAATATTACCTGCAAGTTATGCGCAATTTGCGCGAAGCAATCCGCCAGAGACGCCCGGATTTGTGGAAGAACAAAAATTGGCTTTTGCACCACGATAACGCCCCTGCTCACATATCGTTGCTTGTGCGCGAGTTTTTGGCCAAAAACAACACACTAATGATGCCGCAGCCACCGTATTCCCCAGATCTGGCCCCCTGTGACTTTTTCTTGTTCCCTAAACTGATGAGGCCCATGAAAGGACGACGTTACGCTACGCTTGACGAGATAAAGACGGCATCGAAGGAGGAGCTGAACAAGATAAAAAAAATGGTTTTTTGAAGTGCTTCGAAGATTGGAAAAACCGTTGGCACAAGTTTATAATATCTCATGGGGATTACTTTGAAGGGGACAAAATAGATATTCATGAATAAATGAATAATTTTTGAAAAAACACAAAAGTCGCGATACTTTTTGAACACACCTCGTATTTTAGAACTTAAGGTAAGTTTTAGGCTGTTCAACTGCAGGGGATGGTCCCATAGTCAGGTTATTTAACTTGCAAATGGATCTGGCCATCTCTCAAATATGTTCATTAAACTTTAAATCTGTGCGTCCTATATGGTTAAACACATGGTATGTGTTATTCATTTTGCAAGTATGTCGTGTCATCAAGAGCCGTCTTTATTTCACTGCACTTACGTATTGAGATAGCAATTCCGTTAGAACTTGTGCACATAATACTAAATAAATAGACTTTTGGACGCCCAGCATTTTTCGTTCGCTAATTATTTCACAGTAAACTTTTAAGTTTTTCTGCTTATCTGCGCACTGAACAAAAACGCTTTTGAATGATAGTTTCATTGTTGTATTAGTTATATGTTAATTGTTATTATTGTTTAATTCATTGTAGTTTTGTTTGGACGATTCTGGAGGAAGCAAGACGAGCATCTGAAGAAACTCCTGAAGAGACAAGAGCAGCTATCAAAATAATGTGACATTCATTAACCCTAAAAGGTGGATCTTTAAAATATGCCTGACAGTTGATTGTGCGTAGGCTAATAATAAGGGCGGTCATATTCAAAATAATAATAATAATAATAATAATTATTATTATTATTATTATTATTATTATTATTATTATTATTATTATTATTATTATTATTATTATTATTATTATTATTATTATTATTATTATTATTATTATTATTTTTATTATTAGTATTATTGCATTAATGATACAAATGTATAATGGGTCGTCTCCCAGGATACTCAGCTGAAATATTTGTTTTAGTCAAAAGTGTATTTAGTCTATACACAGGGTCAATTGGTACCGGCCAGCGTCGTAACCATGTTTCTAGAGCTCTGAAAGCGACATCAATATGGTCGGAGTCCACATATTTTTACGGAGTTTACGGTAGAAACATTACAAACTACCTCTTTAGGGTTTGTAAGCACAATATCTAAAGTAGCGTTACCATGGCGTCGAGTAGAAGCATTAACCAAGTGCACTAGCGAGTTGAAAAGATAAAGATTAAGAAGGCAGTTCTCCTTCTTAACTTATATGCCTAATAAGGACCTGATTGTGCGTGTGTACTTTGATTAATATTTAGAAGATTAAAATTATCGAATAAAGCATTGGGCGAGTCTGTTTGACATAGCGCCAGTGCAAAGCACAGCTGCTACAAAGCTCTGCCTAAGAGCTATTGGGTGAAAAATAGGTACATATAATCCTCGTTTGGCATCTACTGCCTACAAGTGTATCCACAGGAAAAAGCCTCGACACGAGGTTCACATTGGGAACTTTGCACACGAGCCCAGGTGAGTTCGGGCGAGGACTCCACCTATTGTGCGTGCTTCGTTTTGTGGAGAGTCATACGGAGCCCAGCTGCGAGTCAAAGACGGTTATTTTACTGCCTCGATATCGATAGTAAGTATAACTGCTATATTCGTCGTAGTATAGCAAATCGCAAAACGTTTTCAGGTAATTAATCTGCGATACTATGAATGAAGCATGTGTATCATAAAGCGAGTGTACCTTTGTTCTATATATATATACGAGAGTGCTATTTTTGTGTGGCCGTGCAAGCGTGCAGCAGCAATGTTCTTGTCTAGCTCTGTCACGAAGAAAAGGCCGCGACATTGCGGTTGAAAAAAACTCGCCACCAGTAACTTGTCGATAGGAGCCTGCGTCTTGTCATGCTTTACTTGACCAGATACCTCATTGGCGTTGCGGTGAGCTGTTTTCCCGCTAGAAAGATTCGCCCTGCACGCCAAGGCGCTTCTAGACAGACTACACCTTACCAGTATGATCAACAGCAGTTCCGAGGCCTGCTTCTGATGTTACTTTTAAACCTCCTAATGATTGACGTATCGCTGATGATGTCATCCCTAGCAATATTAGTATAACAAACATGGAGTGGGGGATCGGTGCACCGAATGCAATTTGTGGACCTCTCTTATCACAGTTTGGATAAACCTTCCCTTGTATGTGAGTTCGTGCGATGACCTATTGGTCCGATGAGTGATTATCGTGCCCGTTGCTGGCCGTCTTGGCACTTCCTTTCGAGTGCCGTTGCGTGCGATAAAGCACGCAAATGTCCGGTAGAATATAGCGCAAACAAAACAAGACTAAAATGTTTGATGAGAACTAGGGATTTAGCATATTAAGTCTATCAATGTGTTTCCTATAATAGGTACTAACAGTCCGAGTGATAAACCTGTATAAAGCTGTGATGAAATTCGCCCGATAAAAGCATTTATTGGGAAATATATTTGGAGATCTGAGCCACACACATTATGCTTTATCCAACAGATGACACGTAATAATGTTATGTTGCAAGTTGTTGATGCAGAACATTGCTTATCATACAGCTGAATTAACTAAGTGTACTATGTGCGTACAAACTTCTCTTCCAGCTTTAACCTTTATTGTAGATTTGTAATGTATCTATATTTAAAAATGCCTACCGTTTTATTTTAAAAAACCTCCTTATTTATTATAACAACGAGCTGCGTATTCTATCTGGATGCGAGAATGACATAAACAAGATTGACCTACCTTAAAGCTCACAACTATTCTATGTGAGATTTACCTATAAATGCTAACTATTCACTCTTGGCTTTAATAATAACATAAAATATCCACTTTAATTTCTAAATCGTCGCCGTACATCAAATGGCAACAAAAGGTAATTTAAAAAAAAATGTAAGGGTTAACAGTGCTGCATAAAAACCAACACGCTCACGAAGTTTCACCGATTTTCTGCATTTATATATTTGCAGGATCATAAATATTACTAAACTGCATAAAATAGGGCGTACATGTAGTTGAATAGGTTTTATTTTCGGCATTATCATATGGATATTTGCTTAGCCCTCTCTCAAGCGTGCTGCGTGCATAGCACTTTAGGTATTAGATTATTCCTACGCCTGTACCTGTACGCGGTGGGATTGTTGGGATTGTATGCACGAATCCCTACAATCCGACCGCGTACAAAGATGATACCTCACGGCGTGTCGACCGAACGTACTAAAACACTAACGAGGCAAAAATAAATGTACTAAAAAACAGCACAGGGTGATGACGGGGCTCACCACGCAAAAGAGCCCTGTTTGTAAATATCGCTTTGATCTCTGTCACATATACTAATATATACTCAAATATATATACTTATACTTCTATTCTGTTGATACACTCAAATAAATCACACTGATATATTTGAGTATGTCAATAGAATAGTAGACTGCCACACAGATGTTTTAAATTCTTGCCAACTAACCACGGCCGGGCTCTCTCCTGTGTTTGTGTGTGTGTGTGTGTGAGTGACTCTGGAACGGCATCTTAGGCACGTTCTTTAGAGTGCCAGAGAAGTGTTTTTTCCGATTTTGCCTACATAGGAGGACGCCATTAGTTTCAAGGTCTAACGTGACTCACGGTGTTTAGCTTTTTGTAGAATTTCTCCAGTGTTATTCGGAAACGTTGCATTTTTTTTACCAACAAATCCTTGTAACAGCGTGGAATGACCAAGCACAGCAACATTTTCTTTTTTGTTGTTGTAGGGGTGGAAAATGCATTAACGCAGACTCGCCGAGATGTTGGCGGGTTGTTGGCGGGTAGTGTGGGACTCGACAGCGGCGGAGTGGACTCCATCCTATCCGCGTGTAATAACCACTAAAAACCACCTCCCCGAAGCACAGCACACAAGTACGTATTCACTACCCAGATCACGCCGCCACTTAGATGTTTAAGTACCAAATTAATGTGTAAAACCACTTATATTTATTACTTTTATTTATTACTATTATTATTATTTATTGCATGTTAAACATTGTTACAATTGTGAGGTCTGAACGTATTATTGCAAATTCTTTAAATCATTGTTTTACTCCATGGCGTCTAAAATAGATGCCGCGTTCCCTCTGCAAACGGCCAAAGACAACGCTTGCCTCAAGAATTGACCCTCTTTCCGGTCGTTTGTGACCTCCTAAATTCGCTTACTCAGATCTTTGAGAAATGCTTCGGTTCCCTTGCTGATTGGTCCTAGCGTCTCCATGGCAATAGGCACAAAAGTATATCTTGTTTCCAGTCCAGAAGATTTAACGCGTTTTGTGGCGTCCGCGTGTTTTGCCACCCACCACGGCTCAACTGAGCTGTGGTGCAAATAGGAAGCCGCGGTGGTACACGAAACCGTTGCATCCCAAGCAAGGGACTTCCCATGAGACCATAATGCAAGGATCACCCCATCAGGTCTTTCTTCGCCAGCGGACACTAAACCTCTCGGTTCAAGTGTAGATGGTATACCGGCTTTCCTATAGACCTTATAATCACACTGTTTAGTTCAGCATGTCTGGATGATCTACCGACGCTCTTCGGGCAACTCAGTGGGTGTAGGCCACTGGAATCTACCATCTCTCCACACAGTTTGCACTGAAACGGCTCGCAGACGCGAGCGCCGATTCTAAGTGCTGACATCATGCGGAAATGGTTGGGATCCAGCATGGTGCCGAGCTGAGGCGAGGGTAAGGCTTTAAGCCAGCCCCCACTGAAGTTATCTTGTGCCGCTAAGAATACGGCGCGGTCTCTCCGGTAAACAAGCCCCTCTAAGATCTCCCTGCTCTTTTTTTGCTTTTGAGCTCATCGAGGTTATATTGGCTGGGATATTCTTCCAAAGGCCCTGGGTCCAGCATGGTTCTGATGGTGTCCCGCGCTTTACTGGTTTCATGTTTTATTTGTGGTCGAACTGCCTCCTCCACTAACGAGGCTGCGAGCGGACTTTTAAATTATTATTATTATTATTATTATTATTATTATTATTATTATTATTATTATTATTATTATTATTATTATTATTATTATTATTATTATTATTATTATTATTATTATTATTATTATTATTATTATTATTATTATTATTATTATTATTATTATTATTATTATCTTATACAAGTAGACTGATAAAATTTAGTAGACCAATTGCTATTCTCAGCGTTTGTAGGTATATATGTGAATAATCACTTGCGGGCGCTGGTAGCAAATAAAATTTGACCAATCTGACATAATTTTTTAACCAAGACGTTTGTAACCATCCCAGCTTGCAACCGGTTGTAGCAAAATTGATATTTGTATGCACGTGTTTGTAGGCCTGCACTAAACAATCAAAAGCGACAATGTAAGTGCGAAAATCACTGCGGGGAATAAAAACTGCGACCTCGCAAAAACAAACGACTGACGACAAACATATGTACAGGCAATTCAGGACGTAACGTTAGTAATATTGATGAATGCTATATATTATACCGCACAAAACTTGGGTGCAGTTACCGCAGCGAACCATGCAATTATATTGTGTGAACAAACAACTGTCATAACTTCTACCAATCAGATGGTGAGTAAACAATATGATGATAACCCGTAAACAACTGCATAGCCCGTAAAAAGCTGACACCTTAGCATTCGGCCTATTCCTTAGTATTCAGCCTGTCTACTCTATTCTGCACCAGCTCTCTCTAGCGGATTTCGGTCCGTCAAAAGGAACTTGTCAATAAAACGTTTGGGAATTGCCCAGTTAGCATTCGTATACGAAAGCGGCTTGAAA
The DNA here is from genome assembly GCA_003439945.1 of Dermanyssus gallinae. Classification (NCBI taxonomy): domain Eukaryota; kingdom Metazoa; phylum Arthropoda; class Arachnida; order Mesostigmata; family Dermanyssidae; genus Dermanyssus; species Dermanyssus gallinae. The sequence goes on from QVRM01004733.1 coordinate 2,760,540, forward strand.
GCAACAGCACGGAATGGAGTGGTTTGCTGGACTTGGCTCTTACGACGTACGTGACTCCGTACGAGTATATGAGAGGAATACTAATAGAGATAGAAATCACTCGGATAGCCATTTGTAATATATTGTTGTGACAATGCTAGACTTTATAATCGAGATCCAACATAATACATCGCAGTATCATGGCGGACCGTGGTACCGGACCGCCTGACTCCCATACACGGTTTTTAGAACGCGTTAGTTGTAGTGGTACACGCATACACGCTCTGATGCAATGTAACATACAAAATACGTGCATCAGTATACACTATTGGAGCGAACATATGACAAAGTATAATATCTTAATAATAATAATAGCATACACGGCATACAGTAATCGTCTCTACTGCAATGTGCAGCATTAGTAGTAGTAGTCGCTGATAGTCGAATCTAAGATACGTTGGAATATACCATACCGCTGCGAGCGGTGTTCGACCACGAGCTCCAATCATTAGTAATCTCATAACGTGGCCACGTGTGGATTCAATTAGTCGAATTAGGCTCGTAGAATCAGAAATTTGGCGGCTGGACCAGAAATACAAGATTTTTAAAAAATATTTTGTTATTGTCTTTGAAAAGAGCTGCACTTCATATGGTCTGATCTGGATCTGCTAGCCTCTGGAACTGCACTGCAGGGCGGCGCCAGCGGCGGCGATGCCTCGACAGCAGCTTAAGGGCTTATAGTGCACCGTTTAGTGTTGTGGGGGTGTGGGTAGGCACTGAACAGCATCCGACCAGCTTGTTACGCTTAGCCCCTTTCACAAACCGATTGTAAAGGATGTCAACTGTGAACAAAATGCAAAACCTGCAAGTCATCATGAGCCGTCTGTGCTTGACGGGCCTGTCTTGCCTGTCTGGTGGGATGGCGGACCTGGGCATCATGGAGGGCGATAACAACGATGATTCGGCGGGAGTAAGCGGCGATGCCCCAGTACTGTGGGGAGTGCTCCTCCTGCCTAGGTGTCCGTCAGTCGCCGTTTCCCTTTTATACTGCCTCCACCTCCTACACCCCCACCCCCCCCCCCCAGCTAAGCGAAAACCAAACGCTTTGATTCAGTACCAGCAGCGACGAAGTAACAGAACACTCGGGGGTTCCTGTTTCTGTTGCAGTGTCTTTTGGCGGCTGTAGAACGGGCGCCGTCATGGAGGACGCGTTTGCCGGAAAGGGGTCGACTCAGCGTGACAGTTGGCGCGTTAGCCTTGGTATTATGTTTGCCTGCCTGTATAACTCTATCATCTAACTATCTATCTGCGGTTTGTTCTGCTAAATAGTCCCATGGGAAACACCCGTGATCTGCCAGGCTTGACGTGGTAATCCTATCGTCGACGAAAGGAGATTAGCCGGCACAGGTTCACCATGTTTCGACTATGAATTCTGACTAGGACTTTTGGCTGATTACATTAAAGGCATACATTGTATACATTGATACACATACACATGTACGCACGTAAATACAAATAGGACATAGGGTTTGCAAAAGATTTAAACACTGGCCAAGATGTCAGCGGTAAAAACCCAGCTCCATGGCAGGTAGCTACTTTATCATACATATGTTTAACCAAATGTCGAACGCGTTCGTTGGTGGATTTTCGAATGCTGTGAAATAATGGCAAGCTACAACATGCTAGACCTGCAACCGTGCTCACACAAAAACGTGGTTTGTTCGATTATGCTGCATAACTTCAGATGCAGTAAAGAAGCAAATTACATACATATTGTTTATTTCGCAACAACTTTGCACTTCAAGATGGTACATACTTACAATACGGTCGTCGTTATAGTTTGTACACTTCAGCGACCGTGCCACCGGCCAGCCCGAGCACGTTTACGCGGCCAAGTGGAATCGCGACGTCTTCACGTATCATATTTCCGAGCTAACTGTACATAATTAACTTGCATTGTTATTAGAATTTCTCACCGCAGACACAGTTTTAACCAAACTAAACGCTTTGGAAAAGCTTTGTTATTTGTTTACATAACGAGCGAGCTTCAGAAAAAATTATACCATTTCCACGCATAGCTGATTTGGTCGTATTGACTTTTGTGTCAGTTCCGTCAGGATGTACGAGCCGCTAGTCTTTCTAGCGCACGAAATTTTAAATTTTACTCATACAGTTGTTCTGTGGCATACATCTCATTAAAGTGTTAAAATGTTTGAGAGTGTATTTCGAAAAAAAACCGTGACACATGCACACATCAAAGCACAACAAATACCAAAGAGACTTGCAAAATCCCTTACTTTAGAATCTTGTAGTGTGTGTTTCGGTGGACTGGAATGGCTTGTTATATATTATGTCGGCGTAACTTTATTTTCACATTTGACATCAGAGACAAACGGATTTGACGGCGTCTATGACCGACAAAAGTTTCGTATAAGTAGAAATTGCGCTTGCATCAATTTTATAGTGACGTCGTTGTTTGGGTTTTGTAAAGGTCAATACAATATCATAATGTAACAAATTTTTTTTACAAAGTGCAGAATTCCTTCATAAGAACTTGCGTCCAGCAATGCAACAGATTGGTTTGCGGCTGACTGGGTTTGTACATGTCCGTCTGGTATGTCAGGCGGGCACATGGCAAGACGCGAACAGACCAACGAGGAGCTCCAAACGAGTCGCATATTTTGATCTCATGGATTTTGATTTCATGCTTAGATATGAAATAATTTTACTTGATATTACGGAGGTGCTCTTGTGAATTGGCTTTCTTGAACAATAATAGCGTCGCCTTCCTTGAGCAAGTTACATTTATGAAAGTAGGAGTATAAAGACAGAAGGACCTTTTCACTCGGGGTTAGACATGGAACCGCTAGAAATATTTAAAAGATTAAGGTTCTAATTTGTGGTCAGAAGTAAGGGTCATTCGTCAATTTCAAGTTGCCTCGCTTCTGCAAGTATACAGTGGGATTTGTCTACATATATATATATATATATATATATATATATATATATATATATATATATATATATACAGGGTGTTCCTATTTGTGTGTCTAAAACGCTAGGGTATGGTCAAACTCGGTGAGAAAATCATTTTTGCCAATGGGTGGAAGCCGGGAAAACGTTTTGTTTAGGAGTGAGGATGAAATTTATAAAAGCAGTTATTCTGTCTTTTTCCTCCTACATAGTTGTGCAAAATCTACGTTTGCGGGAGAACCAGTCAGCGCACAAAGGAACCGATCCTACCGGCGTGTCTGGCGGAATATTCTGCACAATAAAGTATACATTACTAGCTTGCGTAGCAAAAAGCGAATAGCCAGATTAAGGAAAGTCATAAGAAGTCAAAATGTTACGTTAACGCTTTTTTGTGCAACATCGTGGAATATATATATATATATATATATATATATATATATATATATATATATATATACATACATGCATATACATGGCCTTCTAGAATTGGTTCAACAAACTTTAGGTCTGATTTAACTCGGCGAGAAAATATTTTTTCCAACGAAACGAAGGGCAGAAGTGTTAGAGAAACTTTTTTTTTTTTTGAGCGTGAAAGCCAAAATATGCTAAATACAGAGGTTTATTTTTAGAAATTATCTTCAGTAAAATTTTTTTTCTATTCTGAACTAACGTTGGATGCAATTTAGCAGATGCAAAATCTTCCCAACGCGCAGGTACGATTGGTTTCTTGATGAATTGACTAGTGCTTTTGCAATCGCATATTTGATAAAGATGATCTGCCTCTCGTTATGATTCCAATGTTTGTTGGACCAATTCTACAAGACCCTATATATACGTATATATATATATATATATATATATATATATATATATATATCACGGGCTATATATATATATATATATATCACGGGCGATAGCCTCTTCTGCAAAATGCCCTGAATGGTCACAATTGTTTGAATTTGTGTAATTATGGAAATTTCAAGCTCAATAAAGGATTACTAAATGTAAATCAATTTGCCGTCCGGAAAAAGCAGCTCCATCAAAAAATTAATATATATATACATTTTTTTTTGGTTATAGTTTCTATTGTAATTCTCTTCCATTAGAGTTTTGAGATCGACTTCAAATATAAGCTTAAATGTTAGGGCGTTGAAATCTGATCTGATTGGGATTTCAGTTGTATAAGGTCATTGACAATGTCATTTTCGTCACTTGGATCAGGACTATGCGCTAGCGGACACGTGACTTTATCTACAAATTGAAAGAGGCCATTTGAGACGCACCAATTTACAAAAGCAGCCTCATTCCTGTTAGAATCTGAAATTGTTTAATTTGGTTAATCTAGTCTTGAAGGTTAAAATTCCCAGCATTTACCATTGACCTAGCAATATCAAATCTGAAATAAAAAAATTACCTATTTTACGTATGAGATCGGTACGTTGACTGAATAAACCTGCATTTTTTATACATGCCATGCATACACATCTAATAAAAATCATCGTTTGGACAATTTTACCCAGTCTGCCTGTCTAGCGCCGCAGCTCTAATATCAATTACGACCTCGTAATATTTCAGTGAACTTTTGACTAGAATACAGACGCCACATTCTCTCCTACTTCTATAGGGACGGTACACACTGTAGCGGTCGTCAAGGAAGAGTCCTTGTGTAATGGGTTTGCACAATGAGCGTGCTTTGAAAGAAATGTTTGTGCTATTAGCTTCCAGTAAAATAAATGCATTAGTTACATATTGGTCCATAGAGCACGAGAGATTAGCTGTAATGGGGGCTATACCAATATTGTCTAAGACGGTGCATCCGAGGCGAGAGGAATTTAATCTAACTAGTTTTGAAATGGCGGGGTAGTTTGCGATGAGAGTGGGATGTGGAAAAACCGATGGCAGAGGTAGAGGCGGGATGCAGAGTTGAGTAGCAGATGGTGAAGAGACCGAATAGTGTGGAGGACCAGATGCTGGTGGAGAAATCTGTGGTGGCAGCCGTAAGTAAAACGAAGCCGTCCCACATTGGTTGCTGGTATTACTGGTGCTGCCGGCAACAGCAGACGAAAACGCCCGCGAAGAGTAAATGTTAACTGGCTGCCGCCAAGGTGCACTGAAGATATTGTTAGGTTCTCCAATAATGGGCTTCACTCCCGGTGACCTGGCAGCATTACGGACAACAGGCCTGGTCGGCTGCATTGCGCCACGACGATTGAAATGGACACGTTTGATTACCTTAGACAGGGCGCAACGCTGGACGTGTGAGAAGTTACGGTAAAGCACGGCCGAATCCTTAAATTTAGTCGACAATTAATTACAATTAACAGGCTAGCAATCCGGGTGGCGGTCACCACCGGTCGACCGCCGGAATACTACCGGAACTGTACAGGCGGTCAGTTTGATGTTGTCGGATCTAATATACCAGGGTGAGGAGAAAGGTACAACTCTCGGGTGGACTGAACGTCTACTGCAGCGCTATCGATGTCTGTCTGCATGACGATATCTGCCTATTTGCGTGCAGGCGGTGGCACTGCGTGCGGCAGTTGGCTTTTCATTGTTTGACGAGTCTGCTGATACTGCCTTTGTGCTACTGTCAATCAGTGAGGGGAAAACGACAATCGAAAACCCGTTGGCTTGAGTGTCTGATGTTGAGTCCACTGCTGCTGTCGCGATGTCTACCACCACTGTAGCAGCCAGCAAACCGATATTTGGTTTACTTGTTGTTGTTGTTCTGTTGTTGTTTTGTTGTTGTCGTTGTTGTTGTTGTTGTTGTTGTTGTTGTCGTTGTTGTGTTGTTGTCGTCGTCGTTGTTGCTGTTGTTGTTGCTGCTGTCGTTGTTGTTGTTGTTATTTCTGTTGTCGTTGTTGCTGTCGTTGTCGTTGTTGTTGTTGTTGTTGTTGTTGCTGCTGTCGTTGTTGTTGTTGTTGTTGTTGTTGTTGTTGTTGTTGTTGTTGTTGCTGCTGTCGTTGTTGTTGTTGTTATTTCTGTTGCCGTTGTTGCTGTCGTTGTCGTTGTTGTTTTTGTCGTTATTGTTGTTGTTATTGATGTTGTTGTTGTTATTGTTGCTTTGTTGTTGTTGTTTTGTTATTGCTATTGTTGTTGTTGTTGTTTTGTTGTTGTTTTGTTGCAGTGTTGTTGTTGTTTTGTTGCTGTGTTGTTGTTGCTGTTATCACCACAACTTGCTTGTTCACTCACAAGCTTAAATACTCCTGTCTTTGTTTTTGCAATGAATACACATTCATTCATCACAATTTGAATCTGAGCTTCTGAACAAGCCAGCATAGTATGTGCATAGCAGATTTCACAAGGGAGGCGCGGTGTATCCGGTAAAACAGTTAACCTTATACACAGATCAAGGAGAGTCCGACCGCGGCTGCTTAAAATATATTTAATTTATATGGTGCCTGGTTCTGCTGGCCCTTAGTCTCCCTAATGAGACTAATGGGAACCTGTGGTAACGCATTTGCGCGTACTTGTAACGTACTTTCTCTCTGTACGTGACGCCAGATACTTTCTATACAGAACTATGTTATATTGCGTTTAGTATTTTTATTTTTTAGTAAAACTGCCGTAAAAGCTAAATTTGAACATTTTTCGACCGTTATGCAGGTGATTTTATTTATTATTATTATTATTATTATTATTATTATTATTATTATTATTATTATTATTATTATTATTATTATTATTATTATTATTATTATTATTATTATTATTATTATTATTATTAGTATAATAATATCTTCTTCATCTATAAACTAGACGATCATTGCACATATGTGGCAATTGCGTCTGCCGATGGGATCATTGCCACGTGTGGTCGAGCCGAATACGATGGATTGATTGTCCAAGTCTCCCGAATTCTTTGAATAAGCGATGCACGTGTGTGTGTGTGACACGACTTCGACATTCAAGCGTATGTAAACAGATCCCTAACGAGTATTGCTGTCTGCGCGATTGCCGCTGAAATTGATTCGACTCATGCCACTGCTTGCTAGCTCTGTGGGTCCTCAGAAGAGAGATCGCTCACTTGCGACACCACCGCCGCCTCCAAAGCTAAAAACATGCGCACGTGCTTATCGTTTCTCTTCCTTCTATACGCGGATACATGTCCACACATTCTCATCTGCCCTCCCCCTGCCTTTTTTCCTCGGTACTTGTCCCGCCCCTCGTTTTCGGAGCGAGGGGACACTCGACGGCAAATATTGACACATGTAGTCACTCACTGGCTCCCACTCAAGTGCTTGTTACTGTTCCCATGCGCAACAGTAGCGACACTCTCGGATTTTGTCGACAACACATTTGTCACCGCGGAGATTGGTCAGAGAGGTCGACTCGTGTGAGGTCCGAACCGTCCCTGCGTGTGAATGTGAACATAACGGGGCTCGTCTTGGAATACGTTTTTCAACGTCGAAACCTGTTCAAAGTACATGGCGTTCTGTTCTGAGAAGCAGCCTAGTCTAGGATCTCGCTGCGTGGTACTGTCATCATTGCATGACAGATTTCATGCATAGACAGACATGAACAACCGTTTACCGGTCGGAGCACCCAGAAAGGGTCCGCTGGTTTGGCTGCTTCCATGTTTCTTGCTTGTTTACACACGAAAATTCAAATCTTAATGCTCCTCGAGAAGAAGGGTAAGACGAGCATTAAACCGTATACTAGGTAGATCAAATCGTTCGTCAAAGCGTCACCTATCTTCAATTTCAAAAACCTCATGCCGACTACAGCGCCGGAGAGAGAGAGACGTTTTTCGGAAGTAATAAAGATAAGTATCATGTGAATTGGTTTTGAGTTACGTTTACCGCCGTGGCACCAAGGATGCCGCGTTTTAGACGGCCAGAAACAGCCTCGAATGAGAAAACTGTGCTAGAAATCTACAAACCCTTGATCACTGACCAAAACAGCGCGCAATAGGAAAAGAGATGGTTATTAGCTATGGGGGACTAGAAGAAATACGGCATTAGCATATATGCATAAAAATGTATTCAAAGTGGCTATCGCACGAACTAACAGTTGAGCAAAAGCTTACACTTGCGTCCATTTTAGAGGGCCATTTGGAACTTATAACACGAAATCCACAAGTTGTTTGGACCGATTTGTGACCGTCCATAAAACGTGGATTCATCACTTCACAGCAGAACGGGAGTTGTCGAGCATCTCCCAAATTCTTCAGCTCTGGCCGGTACGACAAGTATCTGTTTGGAAGTCTTAAATTCTCTCCGAAAAGTCCTATCGGAGCAACGATGATGTAATAAGCCGCAAATGAGCATTTTAGGCCTAAAAGTTCTAAATATTTTGTTCGCGGTATGCAGGCTATTGAGGGCTATATTGAATAATAAAGGGTACGTGGTCTTTTTTTGTCTATCCCATTGTGCTTACATTCTATGCTCCGAACTTTTTGACCCACCCACCTAGTATATAAAAAAAAATATATATATATATATATAATTGCGTCACAGCAAAGAGCCGATGGCATCGCACACGTGACGTGTCTCCTTTTTTTGTCTCAAAGCGTTGAACTCAGATTTGTTCTATCCGATCGAGCAGTGAAGACTCAGCGCTGCCAGCCTGAGGCTGGCCGTATCGCTCGGGTGTTCAGTTTTCGCCGTTTGCCTGCTCGCTTATCGTCGGCAAGCAGCCGTGTTGACGTTCTACAGCGACGTTTACTCTGCGTATTAACTGTGAGAGCTTAAGGAGCTTCACGTAAGATGACGTTCGAGCTCGGTTTGCGAAGAGAAGCGATAGAAATGATCTCAACCGCGTCCACTTCTCGATCATGCGCTGTGGAAAACACTGGCAAAAGAAGCCCTCGAAAAAGAACAGCTCTCAGACGACCTGGCCAAATCTCGAAGCCGATTTAGGCCGAGAGGTGGGCAATAAGACACAAACTCCAATAAGGCAATACGGGCAGATACTCTGCAAAGCCGGCGATTATAGGCTAAAGAATCCACAGGAGCTTTGTGGATTTGGCCTCGAATTATTTGCTCTCGATGTAGGAGGCCTCTTTCGAGCGTTTAGACGCTGTCGAAGTCAACAAACGCTACGATACGAATGAAGACACTGGATTTCCTTGCTCTGTCCCTCAACATATGCGAGAGTAGGAAGGATACAAATAACGAAGCCGGAACGTTTTGGATGTTCTCTTGTAGATGAAGTCATTCATATATAGGATAGAGAAAACCTACTATACAACCAAATGCTGAAATGTTAGATTAAAATATAGCGTAGCGCCAATAGACGGCTGGTGACTAACATGATAACCAGTGAGTTAATCAACAACACTGTGTAAACCCAACGGACTGCAAAGGGTTGCTATCATAAAAACGCTGAACCACAACAATAGAGCTTTTATTTGTGAAACTCGTACTAAGTGAGCCAATAATCTGAAGCATCCTAATATGCATTAACAGCATTTAATAGTCTGTATGCACGTGCAGTTTATATAATTATGTTTACCCAAACAAGTTCCGGTCTTAAAAAACAGGCTGTGAGTTTAATTTGTCGTCAAAATGCGTTTATTTGCGTCCCTCTTTTTTTATCTCCCGGAAAGTCAGCTGGACGATAATCTATAGGATGCTCGTAAACATATGTTAGTGGAAGCCAGCCCTCAAAATAAGACGACCGGCAATAGAAGTCATCATACGCCCGGAAGATTTCATTTTTCTACCGTAACCGTTTGTAAGGGGACTAGGGTATGACGTCTTAGTATTTTTTATTTAACACAGTTGTAATATGTGTGAATCTCAAAAATGTGACTCCAATTGTATGTATGGATCAGCTATCCCCTTGAATGATGACACGCAAAAATACGACGCATAGCTTTCGAATACTACGTCATGCTATGGTGGTCATAGCGTGCCGCTCTATCGCAGCGGTTCGAAATGATCATTACTGCATTACCGTTAATAGCTTTTCGTCTTATGTCCATCATGCTTGAGCTTGCTTCGTGCAGCGCTTTTAATCTAAACGGCCATACATTGAAGTTCCTGCTATTCGAACAAACCTGGCTTGCCAGCTCCAGGGCAAGCCAGGAGGATATCCCTATCACTTTGCACTATTTTTACATATGCCTCTGTAAGGAATTCGGATGGCGCAGTTGATAATGACTCGTGGCATGTGCAGGGAAACCTCTGCTAGCACCAGCAAGCTATGCTATGCCCTATAAAAGCTCCACGTGGTAGCAGATAAAAGGTGGACAAGCTCAAATACCGTAATATTTTCCAGTTAAGACGGGTTATGTCAATTTGGGTTGAATGGCAAGCCCAGAGAGAGAGGGGGTAGATAAATATAGAGAGATAAATAGGGGGAGAGAAAAAGGGAGTTATAGAGATAGTGTGTATGAGCAAGCGAGCGAACGAGAAATGTAGAGAGATAAGTCGGCCTTTCATTTTGCCGCTCGGCTGTGGCCATTTTGACGGAGCGTAGGCTTTCCCTCACCCCAGGCCCACAGTTACCCCCGGAAGGGCTCCTTAGTCCTGGCAGGGAGCCGGGGTATTTGGCGGCTGCAAAACCCCCTTTTCCCTCCTCAGGCTGTCTCAGGCTGTCGACAAGAATTCAGGAAAGCAGAAAGATAAATAGAACGCGAGAAATAGCAAAACGCGGAGAGACTTACTGGCCAGGAGAGATGGAGACGTCATGAGGGTAGGTTGTTGTAATCCTCCGTGACCAGGCACTGTTTAGTTATAACTGCTGGCAGACGTAAGACAGCCCATTGACGCCGTACGCGGAGCGATGCCCGTCTACTGCCACCGATCCAGCTCAGAAAACGTAGTACAAGGCGAATGGGGGAGAAGCTTCACTGCGGCGCGGTGCGATTTCTTTTATCGGGTGATTTTCTCTATCTTTAAACCCATTTCGCCTGATGGCTCTTTCTCGTGATGTCGTTTTCGTTCCGTCACTACCGGGAGCTAGCTCGCTTGAAGAAGAGAGAAACAGCGAGTGTTAGAGAAAAAGAGAGAGAAAGAAACGGTACAAGAAGGAAGAAGAGGACAAAGAGGCTGTAGTCAACGGATGATAGTGTCAATCTCAAGATCAGTCGTAGCCTGCTACGGTCAACGAAAAGGGGACTGATTCGCTGATAGCCTTTGTTAACATATATATATATATATATATATATATATTGTCATCTACCGAAGTGTCGGCGCTTCGATTCCTGTTGTTGATCGAATTTCTTTGAGTGATGCTCAGTGGGAATAGATAATAAAGCATACTGATGAGAGTCAGCGACCCTGCTGCCACAAGGACTGTTAGCAGAACCCTAGATATCTTAATATGTCCGCTTCTACTGCCGCTCTAGGCGGCCCTGATATAAATGTGTGGCATGTGTATTTACGAATGCATAACAAGTGAATAATAAATCATGTTCATATATATATATATATATATATATATATATATATAATATAATATATATATACATATAAATATATATATATATATATATATATATATATATATATATATACATATAATATATATATATATATATATATATATATATATATATATATATATATATATATACATATATATATATATATATATATATATACTGGGTCTACAAAAAAAGTTTTTCCGTTTTTTTAATCATTCTCTACGGACAAAACGGGAACAACTTTTTTTTGTAGCCTTATAAAAATAAATATGCTATATTTGGGACCAACCTTATGTATAAGGATGTTGCATGACGACAGTCCTAGAAGTAAATTATCGTATTTTGGTAATGATCTAATAAAATGGATTTGTAATGAGAGACGTCTTACAACTCTCCATTTAAAATTAAGTACGTTGAAACCATATAGACAGTAATAAAGTATGCAAAGTGCGCCTGTCTCAGGGGTCGTTTCAAAAGAGTTCTTGCTTCTCGGCTTCTTTAAATTGAAACATCTGGGTCTAGACATTTAAGCGTAAATGAGCATCTGTGATATGGGTAGACGGGCCCGTCGTAGTTTATTTTCAGGGTTCCGACTGTACCTTCGTAGACTAGGTGGAAAGTCATTTAAATGGTTATAGGCGGAGCAGCCGACAGGCCTCCATTCAAAACTCGGGTAGATAAGCTAATCGACGTTTACTTCATTCTCTTCCACAAATATGAATATAGCTATATTTTCCATTTCAATAATCTTCTGGCGCTAACACAAAGTTTTACAGAACAACAACTAGAAAACAACGCACGGAACTTTAGTGTTGTAGACCACAGACATGGACGGTTGGTTTCCAACCACATCGGGCATAGAGTTACACGCATTTACCATAATAAAACGAAACATGACAGATCCAAATTTAATCAGGCACACTGTCCGTAGAAATAAGCAAGGCCTGCTTGCTAAGCCTGGGGCTTAAATATGAAACCACATTTAGTCTTAGAACGAATCACAAAGCACCCATCGAGCCCCAATTTTTTTCGTGAGTTCAAGATAATGCTGAAAGATCTTATGGTGAAACACGTCATTCAAGCCCAAACTCTTCTCCAGCGATGCATATGTTATATTTGAGTTTTCGTCAGTTGCAGACTTCACGCGGTACATATTTTGCGTACCCGTTGTTGCTTTCGAACGTCCTTCACAGATTGTGATCGAATCGATCACTCTAGAAACAACGGTGTAAGAAAATGGCGAAAACAAGCATGTCGGTAACATAACAGCCGTACCTAACGTTTGGGATAGTATAGCTCTTTTGTACCACTTCCAACGATGATTAAGTGTAACCGAGTATTTCGAAAAGCTTTGATCGGTCATTTGGGATTAAGCCCTATTCCTGGAGAATCTCCTGTGCATGGGCGGTCCGGAAGATTTTAAAATGTATTGTCTGTTTGAACGGCTGTTGGCCAGTGGGAGACAAAAAAACCCAATCCATCCAAAGCAGGCTGCTACTTTGCTGATGGTAGGCACATAACATATGCGTCGTGTGACTCTATTAAACGTCACAATATAAAACCAGTGCACATACATCTCTTTTAAGTAATAATAATATTAATAAAAATAATAATAATAATAATAATAATAATAATAATAATAATAATAATAATAATAATAATAATAATAATAATAATAATAATAATAATAATAATAATAATAATAATCATGTATTTAGTTTGAAAAACACAAGCCATGAGTTACGCTGTGAAGTCTTAAGGAGAAAGGACTGGCCATGACTCGGAGACTCATTACAAGTAACACAGTTACATCACATTTTATTATTTTAAATGAATCGCTTTGGCATATCAATGAAGATTCAATATTCACAAAGTTTTAAAAAAACAAATACAAACAAACGGAACAAGTCCGAATTAAATCATCATGCTATTGTGCAAAGACAGTAGTCACCTAACATATACGATTATGTATGCATATGTACATGCTCAGGAATGTGGTTAGAATTACTTTGTGGCATACAACATTTTAGCCCACATGCCGCTCTGGGCAGTCTTCGCAGTATTGGCAGGCCACGGAAACGACTCGGTTGGCTCGGACGCGGCAGACCGCGACGACACCAATATTCGATTAGGCCAAGCCAAAGTGCGGGGTCGCCCGTTGTTGGAACTGAGAACTGTTGAGTTGCCACGCTGTTGTTAGTCGCGTGCGTATAGCGTCGCTTCGCACGTCCCAAGATGACGTTCCTGCTGCTGCTATTGATATTGTTTTTATGCTGCTTTTATTTCGGCCGTTCTTAGAGCTGTTAGTGCTTCTGTAGTTGTTGTGGTTGTTGTTGGTACAGTTGCTGTCACGGATGTGTTGTTGTTGTTACTGTTTTTGTTGTTGTTGTTGTTATTACTGTAGACTGACGAATGTACACGTTTTTTTGTTTCTCTTGCCGACATTGCATACAGAATAATGAGAGTGTAAAGAGGCAGACTGTAAATTGTCTCGCGCAGAACCGCAGTTATGAAAAAAATGTTTAAAAAACTAGACAACTTCATCAAAAAGAGCTATCATTTAGAACAATACTAGACGTGTCTTATAGTTACGTGCTGAAGATGTGTACAATCCAAGACTAAACAAGTATCACATCTGCGTCTAACCGATCCCGATGCTTATATGTATATGTATGTATGCATATATATATATATATATATATATATATATATTAATATATAGATCTATATGTATTGCATATATATATTTATATATATAATATATAATGTATGCATATATATATATTATTATATCTATATATATATATATATATTATATATTGTATTGCAAATATATATATATATAATAATATCTATACAATAGATATATATATATATATATATATACATATATATATATAATATATATATATATATATGCTATTAAGGCATATATAATATATATATAATATATATATATATATCTATGCCTATTTAAGCATCGGTATCCCCAGTTGCTTGATTTGACTACGTTAATATGTATTTTTGTCCTTAGAGCTCTGGAGACTTGTGGCATAGGCGGCGTTCACGAGGTTCGCGAAATCACGAGATTTTCAAAGTACATACCGCGGCGATGGTCTGTTCCACGGACAAAACATGATTTTCACCGAACAAAATATTGAGATTTGGAAAATGGAAACGTGCAAGAAGCCATATCAGGAGAATAGGTAGAGGTAAGCCATAATATGCTCCGGTGACTCCTTGGCCTTTCTGTGGAATAGTTAATAAAAATAATTTCTTGGAAATCGGTGCCGAGCGCTGCCCACTGCTTTGACCTATGCTTCGACGCGAATAAATGGAGGTTGACCAGATCTCGTTCATGGTCACAAAATGACACCAAAATCTGTCGATATTGCAAAAAGGGATAAGCTGACCGACCCGATAGATAACGTCAAGAAAAACTGCTATGTGGCGGATGAAAGAACCCAAACAGTCCAATGACGCTCAAAGTTATGCATGTAAACCGTAAGACCGTCGACTGCCTGCTTGCCTTCATGACCACCGGAGATATCGGCGTAGCGTTCATCACGGAAAGTTGGCTGAACGAAAACGTCTGTCTACACAGCTGTCCATCGGCTGTGGCAAATTCGAAGTTTTTCGCAGAGATCGTATTGGCCAAAACGGTAGCGGTGTACTGCTCCTTGTTAGTTCGAAGTTTGCATGCTCTGAGGTCGACACCGGCAATACTTCCTCGGAACTTATTGCGGTTGATTTGATTCTTCCGAACGGCACAGTACGACTTATCTGTACGTACTTTAGCCCTACGGGATCACGAGCGGAGCTATCGACTAAAATGGCTACTCTCATTACCGATCTCGAAACAATTACATCGGATGAACATAGTGTAGTGCTTGCTGGAGATCTTAATCAACCTGGCATAAACTGGACAGACTGGCACTGTTCATCCAGACGAGCGGAGTTACGAGCCCAAGAAGGACCACTGTCGATGGAAGAAATGTTTCTTCAGTACTGTTGCGAAGCAGGACTACTGCAATGTGTTGAGCATCCCACGAGAGGTAGCAATGTTCTTGATATTGTTCTGGCTAGCGATGATATTGTTGGCAACGTCATCATTTCACCGGCGCCAGTTGCAACAGACCATCAAATGGTCTCGTTCACGATCTCTAGTTGTCATAGTGTGACGACGGATCGTACACAACTCTGGGACTTTGACAAGGGAGACTATGAATGCCTAACCATGAATCTGGGTGCTACGAACTGGACAACCTTCTTCCAACCCTGTATTGACGTGAATGACATGTATAACAAATTTCTCACTTACATGCACTTCCTGATGGATTGTTGTGTACCCAGGAAGTCTCCTAATTTGCATGGTGTTCTGGATCCTAGCATAGAAAGCATCACCCAGCAATTGAACAGAGCGACGCCAGAAGAAGGAGCTAGACTGCAAAAGAAACTGCAAAAAATGCTTCAGAGAAAACGAATCATCGAAGAATGCTCCGTAGCCCAATCGGCTGTTCCCACCGCGGTTCATAGATACATCGAATGGCGAATGAAAGTTAAAGACTGTTTGAGCTCGATCAATAGAGCGGATGGATCGGTTGCTACACAAAACCAGGAGAAAGCTGAACTTCTGCGCGGAGTATTCGCCGCAACATATCCATCACCCACGGAAGTCTAGCTACGCGACGCACGGCCTACTCTACCAACGCCGCCTGTGTCTGAGGATCTGCGCATGGTTGAGGACGTTGACTCCTCTCCTGAAAATCTTGAACGCCACCTTCGCTCTCTGGCTAACAAGCAAAGCGCCACGCCTGATGGTATCCCAGCTCTTGTATATAAAAAGTGTGGCAATGATGTGTGTGTTCCGTTGTCTTTGATATTTCGCAGAACCCTCGAAGATGAAGATGGTTGGGTCCCAGACCTCTTCCGCTGTGCCATTGTCTGTCCGGTTCATAAACGCGGCGACAAAAGTGATCCAAACAACAAAAGGCCTGTATCGCTCACCTCAGTGCCGTGCAAGCTATTTGAAAATGAGTTGGCCGATGCGATCGATAGAAATGCGAATTCACAAGGATAATTTCTAGGGAGCAATTCGCATATCGACCAGGCCATTCTACTGTCCTACAACTGCTGGAAACGCAAAATGACTGGGCTCTTTTAACTAATGATAGCAAGCCCTTTGACTGTGTATACTTCGACTTTAGGTCTGCATTTGAAACCACTACACACTCGAAGCTTCTAAACATTCTCCCGCGGTACGGTGTTGGACAGAAACTCACAAACTGGATAAAAGCTTTCCTTGAACATAGGACCTTCAGAGTGAGGGTAAATAATTGTCTGTCGTCAACGGCTGAGGTCACGTCCGGTTGTCCACAGGGAACAATTCTTGGACCTCTTATGTACATATTATATACTGACTCGTTAAAGTATATTATATCTGAAGTAGTGAGAGTGAAAATTTACGCGGATGATGTAAAAATATATATATATATCTGTAAAAAATGAAACAAACATGAATATTCTTCAAGAAACACTCGATAAATTTATGGATTGGTGTAAAGGATTAGACCTAAAGCTCTCTGTAAATAAGTGCGCAGTTCTGCACTTCGGCAGCAACAATCCTGTACATAACTACACATTAGGTACTGAACAGCTAGCGTCAAAGCCATCGATAAAAGACTTAGGAGTTCTGACAAGTAATACGCTGAGCTACACACCGCATGTTCTAGAGGTAGCTGCGTCAGCTAGTCGGAGAATGCACTGGATATTGCGATCCTTTGTCTTGAAAGACCCTAATCTCTATGTCAAACTTTATAAGCAATATGTCCTACCTGTGATTGTATATGCCTCTCCAGTATGGAATCTAGGATTGAAACGTGATAGAAATTTGTTAAGGAAACTGCAGAAGAAGTTTTTAAAACGTGTTGCTTTTCGTTGTAATGTGAGGACTTGTGATATAAATTGTGATGATATTTGTGTTGTTCTAGATGGTATTGATAAGGGTACGTTCGTCTCTATTTGTAAGTTCCCAGATCGAGCGAACATATTCTTTGATTCTATTTTGACGAACACAAGAGCCGGAATCAACATACATGCTAAAACTGTTGCCCGGAAAGAAATTGTTAACAAAATGTTTGCCTGGCGCAGTACCAGGAATGCGAACTACGTACAAACAAGTTGATCTGTTCTAATAAAGCCCCCCTGCTAAAGGGTGTGTAAATATATATATATATATATATATATATATATATATATATATATATATATAAACTTACAGCCTGGGGGAAGCTTCGATATGCTTAAATGACACTGAGCAGAACGAAAGTTTTTTTTTTTTTTTTTTTTTTTGTGGAGGAGGTATTAAATGCAGTTACGCACTATCGCTACGAGTCTCTATCTCTAGCAGTGTGGGACTCGACCCCAACGGTTGGATGTTACTCCGTTGAGACCCATACCCACTAAACGCACCTCCCCCCTTAAGCTTCACTCTCTGATAGCCCAGATCTTCATAAAAAACAGTACTATGGACTATCAGGAGAAGTGGCGAGCGCCCTTTCAGATCAATTGGCTGGGGTCGCCCAGAGGATCCAGCACTTGTCTAACACCGGCAACCCCGTTTTCTTCGAGCTGCACTTCTCCATAGATGCCTTCAGGTTGAAGCCGCAGTTGTGCCTGTCTTTCTTTGCACTTTTCATGTTTCTCATGGAGGACTTCTTTTGCCGTCGCTGCTCCCAGTTTCCAGGCCTGCTCACTGGAGACAATGTATTCTGTAAACTTTATTAAGCTGGACCGAGGTGGGTCGCTGACCTCGTGGTGTGGGTCTCCCTCCCTGGCCCATTTCACTCGGACGAGTCTGCTTGCCCTTAACCGCGCAGCCTCCCAGGCCGAGCACTGTAGCAGTGTGTGACCTGGAGTGTCCTCATGTGCCTCTTGGCAAAATACGCATATCGGCGACAAAGCCTTTCCAATTCGGGACAAATACGAGTTGAAGTTTCCGTGTCCTGTGAGGATTTGGGTGAGGTGATAGGTGAGGTCTCCCCCAGGCCTCTCTATCCATGCCTTGATATCTGGCAGCAGTACGCGCAGGGATCCTCCAGGACCCCCGGGGGAGATGGCGTCCCACTCCTCCTGCCATGACTTAATTGTGTTGTTTCTCTCACAGTCTTTTTCCGTTTGGGTAGGGGAACCTAATTCCCATAGTCGCTTCCTTTCGAGTGCCTTAAGATCCCAGGGGATCGACCCTGCCAGCACCAGAGCAGAACGAAAGTACAGCTTACGCAAACCGCATAATAGCAGTCGTGACGTAAAATGCCGTCGCGTGACGCTCAACTTACCCCGCGTAACAAAGACAGCGCGAGTTGAACGTCGCTTATAGGCAGGAGACCTCGCTAGACAGATGAAAATAACTTCGAAAACCAGCATTCTGGACAATTATTAATACCCCCCGACCTCAATGTGAATAGTCAATACAAGGCATGCTATGAAGGCACACTGCTTTTTAAGCCAAGCTAGCATCACGTGGCACTGGACCTGTTAGCGGATTCAGCCAAACTGCTCTGAGCTTTTAAAGCATCCTACTAAGGGAGACTCCAGCAGCCATCAATCCAGCAGAAAGATTATGCCTTCGACTAGCATATGTATATGTTCGAAGGACTTAAACGCATTTTATCACGTTTAGAGTTACAGAACAGTTAGAGCGCAGGAACGACGGTTTCGTCTTCAGTGGGTCAACGAGCAAAAGCATCGAAGGTCGATTGTAGCAGACTAATACGATTACCAATTTTTAAACAAGCAGCACGATTTAAAATGATCTGTATACTTACTATCTTTGACCTGTATAGGTTGTATTTATTTGCATAAATGAGCAAATGTCGTATTCACTCTATAATTGGCGACAAACAGTTCTCTGCAAAGGAAGAGAATGATAGCGCAGATGAGCTAAGGGCATTGTAGCACATCTACACTATACTATTCTTCAGAAAACATCAATACCTCTGAATATACTCCACAGGCCAAAGCGCAGCACTACCTCCGACCCAAGTAAGTGAATGCAAGATAACCTGATCATATAGACATACGTGCAAAAAAAAGGGCCTCAAAAATAGTAATGCGTATGTGACACGTCAAACTTCGAACCTATCAGTTAGTTACAGGACAAGGTGTCGAGCCCGGTGGCTTGGTGGCTTAAGTCTGCGCCTCGCAACCGAAGGAGACACATAGCAGGTGCGCGGGTTTGAGCCCCACCGTTGCACCGATTTGTATTTATGGGGGTCCGTCTATGAAGCAACATGAAAAACAGTTGCGTGGACGGTAAATCTTGGCTGAGGGTCAGCCCGAAAACTTTACTTACTTGTTAGAAAACAAGGTGTCGCGCGCCCTGTGCTTTTTGTTTCAATACATTACCGGGTGGTGATCCATATTTCGAAGTTTTCTTCGATTAATATCAATTATTGTTGCAATAATCAAAAAGTGGGCTTGACACAGAGCAGAGCCCTAGCTGTTACATCACACACAGCCTTTTTCTACTTTTTGTTGTACTAGGTGACCGGACTAGAAGCACGCTTAATGAACAGGCGTCTCCGTATTCCCCTCCTACGGAGAGGTACCGGAATGCCCATAATTGTCTCTCTTTTTCTCAACTTTTCTCACTTTTTTCTTTTGTTTGTTTTCACAAAGTCGAAGTGTTCATATTATGTTTATAGTGCGAATTGAGAGACGTACCTACTACTACTACAACAGCTACTACTACTACTACTACTATTACTGCTCTACTACAATTAGTATTTATGGGATTTATTAATTTCGTGTATTATTCTAATGAATATAGGTGTTGCTCCGAAATACAAGCGCATTAAGCGTGGATGAATCTTATTTACTATATGTTGTGTTGTGCATATAATAAGTTCCCCCGACTAATGATGATAACTCGTGTGTGTTTTTTTTCCCGTATTTTTGCCGAACTAACGACACATTATGCTGCGCGTTTGTTTTCAGCAATCAGTGTGTACACTGCACCATAAGCAAGAATTGGCCATCGTCTGAGCGAGCGCGACCGCTACCTTTTTGATCGACAAGATCGGCTGCATTGGTCGTGTGCTTTTTGGGTGGCGGGGGGCAGAGGCGCCCGTGAGGGGTGGTTGCCGTAATGTTCGACATGGACCTCCCATCGGGTCAGGAGGACACACAGACCTTGATGTTACCAATATATATAATTTTACTTATATATATTAGCAATGTTGTCTGTCTTTTCTCCGTGTCTGCACTCTGCATTAACATACATGATGTTGTTGTTGTTGGTGGTGTTGTTGTTGATGATGTTGATAATGCGATTTGCAATTGTTGTCACAGGCACAATTAAGGCCGTGGTCACCTAGCATCGCAGTACGTGCCCCGAGGGACAGCGTTCGACCTCTCCGGCCACCTTATATGGTAGGGGTCGCTTGACGCACGCTAGCGGACTAGATTCGGTGCGTGACGTGGACGTAAGTTGTTTCCGATGCTGGACACGTTCGGCTGCTCCGAACGTGGCAGCGGACGCCGACTGAACCGGCGTATCGTTGTCTAACGTTAAGCTCGGCATTGAGGCAGCGACGCGTCCACAGTTTGCCTCAGACCGGGCGCTCACCAACGCAAGGGCCCTTTGGCCTGCCTTTCGTTGTTATCGAGTCGTGCACGGCACATATAAGGCGGCTGGATTCTGAATAACGGTAACTCTCTAACCTCTAACTATGCCGTTTAAGTGCCGGTCGCGTGCCAGAGAAAGGGCTACGGTAGGGTTGCATCATCAAGTCGTCAATACGTGACAAAATAGTTGCCGTAAATTCGAGCAGCTTTGTGCTACAACAAACAAACGACACGCATCGGTCGCTGGGCGCGACCGGCGGCGAACTTCTACTTCATCTCTCAGTTTCTTCGGTTTCGGATCTCGGGTACGTCCGGCATTGGATAACCAAGGTCTATTTTGCTACGTTGTCAAGGATCTTTGTTGCTGCGGACACCTTAGCAGCACAGCACAGCATTAACCAACCCCACAAAGAACAACGACATATTACGTACGGACGTGTTCAAACAACGGCACAGATGACATAAAGATATATTGATATGAATACGAATTCCGCTTTGCCCGGCGGGCGCGGTGCACCGCAGAAACGTTTCTCGGAACTAAACAGCGAAGCAATCGCGGCGAACATCCGTAAAGATCCGCCTGTTTTGCGTGCAGGCATGAAACGCACGCATGAATGAGAAGGACGTTTGCACAATGCCATGCAGCGTTCAATTTAATCTGCTAACAAGATGAAGAAGTGTGAGGAAGACGCCAACCCAGCGGAAAATACATGTCATAAATCACCAGTCAATTATCAATCATCACTATATCTGCTGCTCAATGTATCAAATGCCTATTACTTCACTAGCTTTTGTCATCGGTTAGTACGTGGGTATTCATTGGCAAAAGTGCTGTTGCTACTGCAGACGGACTTTAACGTCGCTTTATAGTTTGCGCATAAGACGAGGTTTGTATCATTCTTTACTTAGAGCCGTATTTTTTTCATTAACCAACATATTTAATCTTACGCCACGCAGCTGCCTGAATTTTTTTTTTATATTAGTGCGTTTTATTTATAACATGTGCGATGACCATAACTTCATTTGTTTTTTCGTAAGGCTAATGCCCGTGTACGGTTTTGCACTGATACATCCAAGCATCATTGTCAAAGGAAGGAAATATTGTGTGTAGACACACGAATTGTTTGTGATCTTCTAGTTAACACGGGTTCGAGTACAAATTCCAAGTTTAACAGAATAATTCATCTTCTTTTGAAATTATACATTTCTAGCTTGTTAGATGAAACTCAAACGCCAAGGCTCGCGGAAGACTGTACCTTCCTTTTATATTTTTGACAAATTGTGGTGCCGTTAAACAAACTAGTCGGTTGATTCGGTCGAAGTTGATTCAGCGCGTGGGCAGAAACCTTAACCTTTCCACGGGAGACTCGAGAGCATCGGAATTTTTGCGTCAGAGACTGTCTCTCGACATTCAACGAGGAAACGCAGCATCTGTTCGGGGCACTTTGTTGAATTGGGCTAACCCTGGGTTAGAGAACCCGTGACTACACGTTCGCGTGGAGACAATTGTTCACTCCAAAGTGCTAACATAAAAAAGTTATATAACTAGATCAATCAAATAAAGATAATCAACTAGTCGGTTTAGGGGTTAAAATATCTCTTGGTCTAAAATATTTGGTTGAATCGAATATTTGGTTTAAAGAAGTTAGACTTCAATTGGTCTAGTGCCGTACCTCCGGTGAAACTCGTTGCTCGTAACGAAAGTACGACATCTAGACAAAATCGACTGTACTTGCATTTATGTGTAAGTCATTTTTTGGCCAGTTTTCTTTCTCGTTAAAAGCGTGTGGTTCTTGTTTTAGTAGATCTATCTCAACAGTTTATACAAATTATATTTATTTTGTGTCTTTAAAAATACAATTGTCTTGCATGAACGTTTCAAATAATTCTAGAAATATTAAAAGCGGTTAAAGCTAACCTCCTGTGCGTCCGCACCTTGACTGCGCCGAGTCGCATCTGATAGGCTATTCAACGACGGTACCGCAGCACACGATGCCGCGTGGTACCTGGGGCATCTTTCACCACATCTTGTACAGATACATGTATATGCAGGTGCATGAACCCCCCCCCCCCGTCCCGCATAAAACGTGATGAAAGCCATGAACAGCAAAGCGCGTGAGAACGTGTCGGTTCGTTCGTCCGGCCTGTTTCCATGTTTCAGAGGTTCATTTTCGCACCCGTCTCAACAGTTTATACATTACTGTATAGCTATTAGAACCTGATGCGCGTATACAGGATTCGATTTTCTGCATACAGCGCGAACGTTTCCTCGGAAGGCAGCTCATCGATTTCACCTGGCAGATTACTAACAATCAGAAAGATAGGCATAAGGCTTATGCGATCCCCCGCTTTGCACTCGGTTCTGCTTATAATTGTTATTATTATGAGGCACATGTACGTAACTTGATAACATTAACATAGCTAAATAACATTATTATCACTATTATTACGTGTGTCATCCTAGTAAGAATCGTTTGGAAGTGGACACGTGCCAACTTGCGACTCGGAGCGTTAGAGCAGTCGGCCATGAGCTGTACTACATCTCGTAAACATAATTAGTGGCGCTAAGAGAAGCGGAAATTGTGACCAACGCAATGCAAAGTCGGTTAGAACGAACGTTTTAGATTTAGCGTTACCAAGTAAATGTCATATATTTCGATATGGTGAAAAGTTTCTCCAATAGAGGTGGCTGTTGGATTTAGATGTCACCGTTAAACACCAAAAAAAAAAATAGACCAGTGGTGGCAATTCGGATGGAGAATAACGTTTGCTTTATAGACGGCTGAAGTGTCGCGCAGGCCACCGGTCTTAAGCAGAGGATAGGCTCGATTTTACAGTGACTTCATCGGCGCTTGTACCCTAGTTATTGAAGACTGCCGAAGAAACCTCTATAAAGACGAAAATATAATGGATGAAAAATAACTGCTTTAACCTGGGTAGTGTTCTGGGACTTGCTGGACGGACGCCGAAAGAAAAAGGGCTTCTCGATGATGGCAGTTATCGCTCGACACAAGACGGCCACCCTACCAACCTGGCAAGAAAAATGATCGCGCGCACCATATAGCCAGTGGATCCTTTCCCTCATCCCCATGATAACTGACTGGTACTTAATAAATAGATCTACGTAAAGCTCTTCTACTGCAGGACCGAGGTCTACACCAGGTACCGAGAGTTCCAAAAAGATAAAAATAATTGCGAAAAAAGACTAAAATGCATGCTTCTTTTGCCATTTAAGAGGGCAGGATGATGTCGTCCACACAATCCGTCACTTCAGCGCTCTGGTGGCCGTCATTCACGGTTCAGGTCAGATATCGAGAAAACAAGACAGTGGCTGCAGCGCCCACATGAAACAACCTTTCGATGAAGCATTACAGGTGGCCATCAATCTGAGAGGCCAGTGGCCCCCTGTCGTGGGATTGTCAAAAAGTAGAAGCGGATTGCTTGCGTCAGTCGCTAGCAAAGGGAGCTAAATACAGCACGGTTCTGGCAATGACGTTAGCCTTACCCTTTTTTGGCCATGACCATCATCTATAGTTTAATAGAAACAAAATGAGGAGAGCGGTATCAGAATCCAACTTTCAAAGTTCAGAGTAAAGTACAGCCATCCAAGCTTATGTTATATTAGAACGGCATGCATGGCAAGTACTCACCAGTTATAGAAACCTAGTGATAGATCTAGTATTAGTGAGGAACAGACGGTGCGTGCCTTGTAACTTTGGCAGAAAGTACGTCGCAGAACATCTGGTGCAACACTGCAAGGTAAGTAACAGAGATTAGATACAGTTCTATATTGAAGAGCAAACGGTTCGCGTTGAAGAAAATTGGAGACAGATTGCAACTCATGTGGGGACAAAGCATGGATGCGCAAAGCAATGGATAATGAGAACAGAGCGACGCTGTCGCTTGATACAGAAGCAAGAAGCGGCGTGACTCGAGAGAACCTCGCACAATACCCACTAGGTACAGTCCTGTGGTAAATAATTTTATGTTTGGCGGCTTTTATAACCACACAATAGTGTTGTAGAGTGTTTTTAGCTCTAAAACGTTAAGCCCTAGTACGCATATATTTAAACAAATACTGCGTTTAGTGGCCCCAAGCAGATTATATCTGTATTACTAGTTTATACAATAGCTGGGCTCACGGTTAAAGGAATCCCAGCGAACTGGGCTTGCCACTACCACTTAAGAGCTGTAGGAAAATTGCACTAACTGCGATATTTGGGCATAATGGTATTTGCCGCAGTTATCTATGTGACGTGACTTACAAACAAAATACATACCCTTAGGTTCTAACTGAGAAACTAAAATTTTCTTGCAAAAATGCAAAGCAAAGTACTATCATTCATACAACCCAAGTTTGACTATCACGAGAAAGCATGCGCTGAGATAAAATCTGTTGCCTACGGGCTGACTTTGAGATGAACTGAGGCGAATATCGCGTCGGAGTTAATAACACTTAAACTCTTTCACTTTATCAAGTCGGTGCCAGAGTTCAGAGTCTTGGGGGTGTGTAAGCCAGCTGGACCTTCGTTTTGCGCTTAAAAACAATGGAGATTATTGTAAATCAGTACACGCTTATTTAAGTTATGTACCAAAGCTGCTGGTAAGTAAGGAAAGTACCAAAGCTGCTGGTAAGTAAGGAATGTACCAAAGCTGCTGGTAAGTAAGGAATGTACCAAAGCTGCTGGTAAGTAAGGAATGTACCAAAGCTGCTGGTAAGTAAGGAATGTACCAAAGCTGCTGCATACGGTAGGGCAGCTGTGTCGTGAGACGAATCTGGCATGACACGATAATATTGTCTTATGGGCAAAGTCCAGCGATCTCCTTCCTCTCAGCGGTAGGTTTATCGTCGGCGCAGCAGAGCTGGAAAGCTACCGGTAAACCAAATAGAGCAGGGGTCGGCGGCGGTTGCCAAGAACTCGGTCTACAAACAATGGGGCTCAAAGAGCAAACGACTAACTCAGTTTCCATCAACGACTGTAGAACGTTGATGGACTGGAAAAGCGACCACATCTGACCACAGCGCAAATGTAGCGGATTGACGTTGTTTTCTCAAAGAGAGTAGTGCAGATCTGAATTTGGGTAAGTTTATGCTGAGTAACATCCATATCAGGTCAAGTGTTCCCGAAGAGAGCGCTCTAGCTGGCATGCTCAGCAATTCAGTTGCATGGTTGGCTAATCGCCAAGTTGGTATATCCGTCTCCTGTCTATCCATGCATGACCACCCTACTATGACGATGTTTAGGTTGCCGCTCCAGTCTGTGCGGAAAAAGCGGCCACAGTTGTGGCCGATACTTCAACGGTCATGTTGGCTCTGGCGGTACAACTGACGGATAGGGAGTGCGGCTGATAAAGCGCCCGCAATACAAAGCCATCCATTACGGCAATGACTGCAACCAATTCACTTGCGTTCGTCACTGCGGACGAAGTACCATCGACCTCCTTACCTACATTTTCAGGCTTGCGAGAGCCTTGAGCTTGTAGCGCGACAACACTTACCGGTAGTGGCGTGTTTTCGCGCGCCCGGCCACAGGCGCAGTTCATAGGCTTCAGTAACTGGCAGTTATAGGAGGAACTTTTCTCTCGAAGTAATACTTTGGCTCCAGCATTTTGTATATTCGCATATAACATGTTGTAACGCCATTAACATGTGACAAAAAAAGATTTGTTAAGTAAACTCTTGTTATGCATAGCGTATTAAGCACGCCGTAATATATATATATATATATATATATATATACACATATAGCAATAGGCCTACGCCTAGGAGCAGACCTAGGAACCCCTCATCGGTATCAGTGCGGTCACCTCGTCGATAAACTAGGACGTCACGGACTATCGTGCATCATTAGCGCAGGACGAAGCTCGAGACGTGCCACTATCAATGAGACCTTTAGCAGAGCCCTTAGGTCGTACGGTCGTCCGTGCATCCTTGAACCCCCAGGCCTCTGCGCGGAAGAGGGCAGACGTCCAGACGGGATGACACTTACACCACAATCGAGCGAGGCAAAATGCTGGTTTGGGACGCAACCGGTACCGACTCCTTAGCTCCTTCTATGGTCGGTGGCGGCGCATCCGAGGCTAGTTATGCAGCCCACCTTGCGAAGACTAGCAAGTTGAGAAAATACTCATCAATCAGGTATCCCTACGAATTCTGCCCTCTCGCGTTTGAAACCCTGGGTACTCCTGGCGTTCGGACCAAGCAGCTGATTCGTGATCGTGATACGTGTGACATATACATAATATATTATATTGAAAATAAATGTATATATATATATATATATATATATACAGTACATTGTGGTACCATCAAAACATTTTGGGATAATTTAGTTTTTAGTCACTCTACCGGTGCTTCGATCATGCAGTTTCAACAACAATTTGCCGCCACGCCCGGCATCTTTGCTGATGGCGATAACTTACAAGTGCTGTAGTGGCATATTCAACAAAGTAGGTGTCACCTGATAAAAACTTTGCGCGTTCACATTTTTTTCACAAAATCATCAGTGAAAAAGTCACGAATAAGAGTGCTACACTTTTTGACAAATCTGACGGTTGTACTCAACTTCTATATCCGTGGCTTTGGCAAATCGTTGGTGAAACCGTGTCATGTTTGAAGCCCATTCAGATAAAAAAAATGCACGATGGTAGGATGTGTAGACTCTCTTTAGTAACATTTCCTAGGCTTATTCGGCATAGGGGCAATGCATACAATATAGATTATGTGGCAACGAACTTGTATTGTCAAATTGTTTCTGATACTCTAGATACTAGCCTCTGTTGTGAAATGCATGGTCTCAGCGACACTTATTGATCAAATTAAAAGTCGAATTTGTAGCGATCTTTGTTGTGCATCCCGTTTTTAGATAAAAGAAATACTGCATATACTGGAATATAATAGTTTATCTCACGTCGTCTCATGAAGCTATGCGAGGGCGGTTCCGTGGATGTTAAATGTTGCCTAAGGGTCAGTCCGAAAATGTTGTATGGTAGATCACGATCAGTAGGGAAGTAGTACACGGGTTTAGTGGGTTGGTGAGTCTACCCACACAAGTCAACGCGAGCGTGGCATTGTGCGTTGAACATTCCCGAAACGACTCACAACAAAAACATGGATAAACAAAAACAGACAGCGACACCAAGGAGCGTCCGAGCGGGTGGTTGGCTGCAAAGAAATTTAATTAGTGGAGACACCGTTCGTCGGCCGTTTGCTTACGCAGGGATCATCGTTTGCCTCCACCGTTGCACAAGTGGGCCCGCATATTTGTGGGTTTGTTGGTGCTACACGTTTTAAATGATGGTTGCGCGCGACGCATGGATGGCACGGGACTTTTGCCCTTCCTGTCCCGAGCTGCAGGCGGTCATGGTGTAGCTTCGCTGCTCACGTTTTCTTCGCTGGGAATTGATCAGCTGACTGACATTTTAAACACGAAAAGATCATAGGTGTCCCAAATGACTTGTATCTCATAATGTGCGGCCAAATGACTTGTATCTCACCCTGTGCGGCGAGCGGTAGGCTACTCGAAGCGTTAAAACCTAAGGCCCAACTGCACACCGAATTTGTACAAGGGATCCTGCGTAGAATCGGATTGACGACAGTGTTGAACTCTATTGGCTGCACACAAACAAATTCGAAATCTTTCTTACGACACACTTGTTTTCGTTTCTAAGCGCTTCATTGATTATCGCTCTAGGCATGTTATTTGAGATTTCTTCAGCCGTACATGGGTTGCTACCTGTGAAGATGCCTGTGTTTTCTGTTGCCATGTGCTCAATAGTTCGTAAGGAAAATGGAAACTTTGCAGAATCGTCCACTTGCGTTTTCGTCGCAGACGACACCTCTCTTTCATATTTAAATAAACTAATCATTATTTTACTCACTAGATCGTTTAGAACATGTGTACCTGCGAACGCAAAGTATCACATATTTATTACTATGGAAGCTTCAGAGCCATTTAATCTTATGTACTTGTTTGTAAAAATGACTCTACATTTAGCGCGTTTTACTACGCGGAGCCTTGACTAAAATTATATATATATATATATATATATATATATATATATATATATATATAAGAGGGTAACAAGCTGACAAGGTCGACACATGGGGGAAGGGGGGCAGCACCCACATCCGTCGCATTACTAAGCTAAAATGCAAGTCAGGAATCCTGGTAATTATAGTTCTGCCTCGGTCTCCAAGAAGGTTCTGCTAGATTGCGCCGACATGCTGCTTGCACGTCGAGCACGACCAGCAAAGAATGGAAGATAGATAGATAGAGAACGCGGAAAGCCCGAACTCTGTCAGCTTGGCTGTCGTCTAGCAGGCCACAACCAGCCGAGTGGCATAAAGTATAAGGCTTGAAGGAAAGGAGGTGCGGGGGAGGGGGTGCGACTCGGTCGGCCGCAGGTGTGCCGTGCAAACGCCAGAGGATCTAGTATGATGACGATGATGAGCCTGTACCACCTGCAATGGCGCATATTCGTTCCCCCGGCTCGAATCTATCCTTCCCACTCTCTCTGATTTTCCTACTCTATACCCGCTCACTTATTCTTCAGGCTAGCTGTGAATCGAACTGCTAACTAGTAGCGACAGCACAGTTTCTCCCCTCACCCCCCGGTCTTCATATAATACATGCCGAGATGCATACAAACCTGGCAGGCAAGGACCCGGCTAGGTATGCCCACCTAGTCAGCAACAAGTCATACTTGTCATAGATAGATCGTAACCGTCGTCGTCGTCATCGTCACGGACCCGCGGTGGTCATGCCTGAAAGTTTGGCGACGCCGCCCAAAATAGCCGAACAAGGTAGGCGACAGCAAAGCGAAGCGAGCAAGCGACCGCTCGATGCCCCCCCCTAGCTACCCGCGCCTACCCACCGAGCCCCTATTCCCCCCAAGACCCCTCTACGACTACCGGCGCCACTATCGCAGCTATTGCTGCTGCCACAGCAGCAGTGAACCGTTGACACCCCCCCCCCCCCCGCCTCCATGATTTGCTGCACCCTTGCCATTTGAGTCACTCGATCCTGCTGATGTAGCGCCCACGACTCAGATATACACTACCGTCTCGCCAGGCAGTTTGCAGCTACCTCCGTGCTCCTTGTCCTGCGGCCACCAAGTGTCGGGCTAGTTCGAAGGCGGTCGACTAGCGGACCTGCGGCGGTGGCGGTGTCGGTTGTCCAAACCCTCTAAGTTCTGCAGGGTCCTCTCAGACTCAGCCTACTTGACGCAAACAGATCACCGACAAACGCTGGCGACACAGCAGAAGCAACAGCAGCGTCAGCTTGCTTCTAGAATCATCTGCGACTTTTCCCTGTTTGGTTTTGTCGTCGTCTTTTTTTGGTTAGAAGAACCAGTCCTTCTTAATTGGTATTTTCTTCCTCACTCATTAATATGTTAATCCTATCCGAAATATGTATATATATATATATATATATATATATATATATATATATGGGGTCCCTTAGAATTCATCCACCAAATTTTGGGGTCTAGTACAACTCGGCGAAAAAATTATTTTTTTCAATGGGACACGGGGGCGGAAACGTCTTCTTTTGTAGTTTGGAGCGAAATGACCAAAAGTGGTTGTAGCAAGCTTTTTATCCTGACGCTCAATTTATCTTCACTAAATCGGCGATTGCGAGAGCCCCAGTTATCCTATCGACAATCACTCATACCTGCGGGTTTGGAGGAAAATTTACGTCTGAATTGTATTCTACGTTAGCTTAAAGAAGAACAAATATTGCATTGGAAATAATTCTTAAGGAATTAATTTCATTGCAATTTTGAAATTTTGGCTTTTACGCCCGATTGCCTATTTTAGAAGACATTTTTGCTCTTTGTCCCATTAGAATAAACTATTTTTTGCTGTGTAAAAAAAGTGTATATAAATATATATATATATATATAAAGATTGAAAAATAGGGACGCAGTAATGCGCCTCTAGGTACTTTTTGTTTACTTTTTGGATATCCATGTACGGCAGTGATAGAGATAATGAGTGAAACCTGGTGAGGAAGCACCTTTGTATTCGTGAATTATGCTCCATCTGAAAAATATACAAGGCCGGTCAGAAGACGCGACATGGTCACTTAAAAGAGATGCTTGGTACTTAGATGACGGGGTTCTGGGCGGAGATCTCCCGACCGTACTTGACGACATACGGAAAGTTATTGAATTTGGTGCTATTAGCGGTCTGACATTGAACCCGGTCAAATGTGAAGTGTATGTCACAACCCATAACGAAGTTAAGCCGTTAGATTCAACTAACCTTTTTGGCTTACTTCCGGGCTGTCGCGTAGTAGACAAAGTTAACCTGGAGCTGCTAAGTGTCCCCTTGTTGCCGGAAGGCATTGCAAAGGCATTAGATAGTCGAAGAGACAAACTTGACTTCGCGGCGGGAAGACTACCTGAATTGGGGGCCCACTGCGGCTTATTCCTTCTTAGATCTTGTTTTTCAGCCACCAGGTTAACACACCTGCTTAGAAGTTGCAACCTGTTTTTATCACGAGAGCTTTTACAGCCATTTAATAGACTTAGTTTAGACATTTTAGAGATCATACTAAATCTTAAGCTGACCGCTGCGGCAAGGGAACAGGTAATGCTCCCGGTTTCTTTAGGCGGCCTAGGTGTGCCCGACGCGGTCATGATGGCAGGACCTGCAATCGTGTCGTCATTGACCCAAGCGGCGGACAGGGTTAAAGCAGCGGACAGCGATGAGTGGGACGCCTATAACGGTGAACTTCACAGACTGACCGGCGAATTGTCGTTGTTATTTGATTCTCCTCCCGACGATAGGGCTAACCAGGGCAATTGGACAATCCCTCTACAAGAAAAGCGACTAGCAAACCTGATTAATAGAGCGCCTTCTGTTGCTGATAAAGCCAGGCTTCAAGCTGTTAGTAGTCAAGGGGCTGGGGCTTGGCTACACGCCCTATCATGTCCGCAAATTGGAACTCTGTTGGACGACGAGACCAGGCGCATAAGCGCAGGGTTGCGGCTTGGTGTCGACCTAGTCGTGCCCCACCGTTGTCGTTGTGATGATTTTGTGGACGCGTTGGCCCATCATGGCCTATTATGCGCGTTAAGTGCAGGCCGACGAGCACGTCACTCCGCTTTAAATAACACCTTTAGTCGCACACTTCGATCTGCCGGCTTCCCATGCGTTCTAGAGCCCCCGGGTCTATCGAGGGACGACGGAAAAAGGCCTGATGGCATAACTTTGACGCCCTTTGAGCGTGGCCGCATGCTTGTTTAAGACGCAACTGTAACCGACTCATTAGCCCCTTCGATGGTCGATGCAGGTGCGGACCGAGCAGGTCATGCTTCCAGGTTAGCTGAGGCTAACAAGTGCAGAAAATATTCCAGAGAAAATTTTAATTCCTGTTGGAATTTTGTCCGTTGGCGTTCGAGACTATGGGAATGCAGGACCCCTTACGCTTAAACTGATTCAGCGCGTAGGTAGAAGCCTTAATCTTTCGACAGGAGACTCGAGAGCATCCGAATTCTTGCGTCAGAGACTGTCGCTCGACATTCAACGAGGAAATGCAGCGTCTGTTCGGGGCACATTGTTGAACTGGGCTAACCCTGGGTTAGAGAACCCGTAATCACACGTTCGCGCGGAGACAATTGTCCACTCCAAAGTGCTAACATAGCAGAGTTATATAAATAAATAATAATGAGGTTATTATTCAGCGCATTTTTGGTATCAGACTTATGGCAATGCGATTGGATCTGATGGAACTGTGGTTGTAGAGGGATGACGATTTTTCGGCGAACATGTCGAGATTAAGTGCATGAAAAATGACGCGCTGCGGCTGTCGCGCGACACATCGGCGGTAGTGAACGTCGCCACACAGTCATTTTACATGCACTAAATCTGGACATGCCCTCCGAAAAATCGTAATTACTCCGCAACCACAGCTCGCATTAACATAATTTTAGTCCCAAAATGGTCGTCATAAAACGCGTTTGCCTGAATGTGTTAGTTTTGAGTGACGCTGAGTGGTCGTAGGGTTATGATTTTGAAGTATTTGGCGTGAAAGCTAAAAAAGAACTTCATTTTTTGCGAATTCTCTTCTAAGCGACCATGCCACATCTTCCGACCGGCCTTATATGTTCTTTAGAAGAAGTAGAATTTTCTCGCGAATACGACGGTGTACTTAGCTTCTGTATAGGAGGACTGGTTGTCTTGCAACAGCACATTTTGTGCTCTTTTGTCAGGCAAAAACACCAGTACTACAAATTGTAGTAACTTCACTCTCACTCCAAAACAAGACTTCTCAGAGACCATGTTCCATTGGAAAAAACATTTGCTTTAACGAGCTCTACAATTCTGTATATCGCCCTTCAAACCTTTCCGTCACACCCTATATATATATATCCATATGTACGAGCGAGTGTCTATGATATTACAAGTTCAACTTGCAATCGTCGAATCACTGGGCTCATAAAAAAATATTTATCTCAGCGGCACTTAAATAAAACAGTGAGTGACAAAGACCGAGGGAAAGAAGCAGTACGGAAAACGGAAGAGATGACAAAGATGGAGTTGTTAAAGAGTGTTAGTGTCAATCTGAGGATCAGTCGTAGCTTTGTATGGGCAATTCAGAAAAGACTGCTTCGCCGATTGCTCTCATAACATATATATATAGAAAATATTGTGATGATTTATTAATCAATTGCAACACGTTTGCACACTCGGCAGTGCTCGCCTTAATAAAAATGGTGGTAGAAAGGTGTCACGTGAGGTTAAGAATCAGCTGTCCTTGCTTGATGGTAGCCCCCGCTCTTATGAACCCGGTGCGAGCGGTATATCCTCAAGGTTCCTTGCAATGTTAAAACGGTAAGATCCATAAGATTCCTCTTCGTGACGCCGAGCCCCAAGAGCGTCCTCGCAGATTCGGAGGCCCATACACCACTCATAGAGATAGTGATGGATCCGAATCTGTGAGGTTTTTGCGACTATATATATATATATACATATGTATATATATATATATATATATATATATATATATATATATATATATATATATATATATATATATACATATATACATATGTGTATATATATATATATATATATATATATATATATATATATATATACACATATATATACATATGTATATATATATACATACAGGGTGTAACAAAACGTTTTGAAGGGCGATATATGGAATTGTAGAGCTCGTTAAAGCAAATGTTTTTCCAATGGAACATGGTCTCTTAGAGGTCTTGTTTCGTAGTGAGAACGAAATTTCTACAATTTGTGACACTGGTGTTTTTGCCCGACATAGGAGCACAAAATGTGCAATTTCACACCAGAGTCACAAATTGTAGTAATTTCACTCTCACTTCGAAACAAGACTTCTCAGGGACCATGTTCCGTTGAAAAAAAAACATTTGCTATAACGAGCTCTACAGTTTCATATATCGCCATTCAAAAAAGTTTTGTTACACCCTGTATATGTGACATCTGTATTGAGGTACGCATGTCCACGAAATAGCAAATCCATCTATATACGTTTTTAAACATTATAATAACATTATATATACGTTTTTAAACATTATATTAACCAACCACAGGTTTCTAAGGGGAATAATAATTGTGTTATTTATAGAAACAACCTTATGTTTAAAATGTTGTATGGCGATAGTTCACGTAGAGAGATAGCGTACGGCTGTTTTGCAGTTATGGTTAGAAGAACAACGGGATATGGGAGATTCAAGTATTTTTGTCTAGAACGGTGCGTTATCTTCCCTCAACAATATGTTCTTAAATTTTCAAAATTTAGTTAAGACTATGAATAAAAGAAAACACTGAATGCATGCATGCTTGGCGTGACTAGATTTACAATCAAGGAAAAGACCGCCCTAGTCTAGAAACGTTTAGAACTGTGCGTTATCCTCCTTAAACGACATATCCTTAAATTCGCGAAATTTGGTTCAGATTACAAATGAAATAAAATGCAGAATGCATACACGTTCAGCATGCATACTCGGAATGAAGAGGGTTCCCGTTTCTGGAATGCAAAATTGATGTGCGAGAATGATGTATGCGAAGGTGATAATAGTAATAAGATAATGATGATGATGATGATGACGATAATGTTGATGATGACACGCCAATGCATCCATCGTTCGGTAATTGGGCACGCAGGCACGCCCGTTGGCATGACACAATATTCGCCATATTCGGTTGCCGGCGGCTGCCGATGCCTATGCCGCCGCTGCTACGGCTCCTACTAACAACGAAATCGTTTGTTTCGATTATGTAGGCGATTGGGTGTTCCATCATTGTCATCGCGAAGCACGGTTGTCACGCTCTGAAACGTGCCTTCTTATTATCTGCCATCTGCGCCGTAGGTGGCAATTAGGTCCGCGAATATTAGCGTAGCCGTACGGGACCGTATGGCACGTTGAGCAGCAGGTCAGCAGTGCCCGGACAAACGCAGGTACTAGTTGCCACCTTCCCATGCAGAAGCCGGGATCCATTGTCTATGGTGGTGGTGCAGCTGCTGCTGCTGCTGCAGCAGCAGAAGCAGATGTTGCTTCTTCGGATGATGATGACGCCTAGTTAGTTGAGGAGCAATCGAGTCGGAGAGCAGAGCGAACAGAACAGCGATGTGAAGCACAGGCGCTGTCAGACAGCCAGCGGACTTCGGTCCCCATGATTGGGCACGGCCTCCCCGCTTGTTTTCACCTCTGCTTTCACTTTGTAGTAGTTGTTATTCTCGTAGCACCAGCTGTAACTGTTGGTCGTTAATTAATGTCGTTTTAACTAATAATAATACTAATAATTATAGGCTGCAATATTTTGGCCGCATCGAATAAACTGTCGACGATGATGACGAAGAGAAAGCTTTCGTATTATTATTATTATTATTATTATTATTATTATTATTATTATTATTATTATTATTATTATTATTATTATTATTATTATTATTATTAGTATTAGTATTATTATTATTATTATTATTACATATTGTTCGGTGCAGTTGGTTTTGCTATTATTGTTGCTGTTATCCTATTGTTTTTGGTAAAAACTCTTTGTTTGTGCTTGCTGTTGGCGTCCCCATTGTTGTTCCTGCCTTTGCTGTTGTTAGCGTCACTTGAGTAGTGGCAGTGCAATTCGAAATTCAGTAAATAAATGCTCCGTGCCTCTCAAGCAGTCCATTTAGTTTTTCTAAACAAAAATAAGAAAGCTGGGCTACGTTAAGGCATCGAGTAATCTTACTTTGGCTGGAAATGAACTACGAATGAATGCACTGCTTTTGTACTCTTGCCGAAGTCCTCAACAACAACCGGCAATAATAGCACACACTTTCAGAAATTCTATTTTCGAGGTACGCCGAAACCACAAACAAACTCACCTTCAGGAAAACTCGGGATGACAAAAGATAAGCAAAGCGATTGTCTCAAAGTATAAGCAAACAACGCCGTAGAATAAGTGTTGGACCGAGTTGGGACCCAGGTAGCACAGTTAGGGGGTGACCCAGATTATTTGGCAACCCCGAGCACATCAACATCAGCATGGATCTGCGTGCCACATAAGCACGTGGTATATATATATATATATATATATGTGAGGGAATGTGATACGCAATCCTGGACTCATGCCGCTGCCCCGCTCGTTGTGCCTCCGTCTAGCCTGGACAGAGCGAAAGTACGCACCCGTAAACCTACAGCTGTCGACGATATATCGAAGCCAGCTAGCAGTATAAGTGACATTTCTGCGGATGTTAAACAAAGAAGGCAGGATGTCAGTTGGGAGTATTTGGTGCATTCAGAGTTCGATCCAGGCGCAATGAGAATTTTGACGGGAGTTCAGCCGATTTTCCAGAAAGGAACGTTCGGTGATGCGGTTATTCAGGCGGATTAAGGAATCAAGGTTATATAATCTGCCGGCTAGAGCGGCATCTTTACTAATATACACGATATCCCGGCAACCGCATCTTGCCTAGGCTTGACCTCGTTTAAGGCCATATTTCAAGGTCTCTTCACTTCGATTGCTGCAGAAGAGACTGTGAAGGAGCTATCAAACTTCGGCGTCAGGTGCCCGAACACTGTTCGTTTCTTCTAGGGATCAAAAGAAGCCTCTCCCAAAAGTGATTCTGATCTTCGATCACCAGCCACCGGCTTCAGTGTTCTTGGGCTATAGCTCGCACGCGTTGGTTCTGACACACGACAATCCAAGAGTCAGCTTTAACTGTTCCAGGTTGACCATCATTTAAAATGCTCACTCCCGAAGACTTGTCATAACTGCGGCGAAGGGGGTCATGGCCTTGGCGTTGGTGGTCTAATTTATTTTTCCCCGGAGGGGTCGACATATGCCTTAGTGATGCGCGGCATCGCGGTTAGTGGGGGCGGCAAACCACTGCCCGGCCTACTACAGCGTCCAAACAGCGTCCTCAGGCCAAGCCACGAACGAAGGTCACTCGCACTCGTCTCCTTAAAGACTTGTGACTCACGGGTCGTCTGGGTTGGTCAGAAACTTAATATATTTATTGCCCAAGCAGTCACAGATGGCAAAGTCTATGGCAAACGCGTTACAGCCCTTACTGGAGCTTTAGTTAGTTGCTAGCGATTTCAGGCTATCACAATGACGGATGATCACAGTGATTGCAGTACAGTGACAAAACTTACACGAGTCACTCTGTGGGGTCCGGATAAGAAGGTTCTGGCCTCCCAGCTTCATGTCTGGGAGTAGCCTTGTGACTACACCGGACCGCTTAGAGCCCAAGAGGTTACCTGTTACTTATGCAGCCAGATCTCCGATAGGCGAGGCATCCGTAGACAGGTTACAGTTAAACACGCGGCGCGGGCACCATACCCACCCATAGCGAGTCCAATCTCGACACGAACGAGTCCAGTCTCGACATCAGAAAGCACATTTAGGCTATCATTAAAAGTGGGAGACTGGTACGCATCCTGCTTACGATGATCAGGAAGTCGGTGGCTGACACTCTGTCAGAGGTGTGCTCAAGGGTTGCCTTGACAGCGACAACGCTGCTAGGTTTGAGCTTTTGACCTTTGCTCCAGTCGTGTTGAGGTTACACACACACAGACTGCAGGGATGCACGCTCTCACGCAGGGGTATCGGGAATAACTTAGTGGATTTTCAACGCGGTGTTCGGCTCACAGATTCGTCTCCTCTGTCTACCGCGGATGAGTCGCGCGCTGGTGCTGAGCGGAATCACGCGGGCCGTAATGACCAAGCTATCAATAATCACGTGAGTGCCGTAGAGTCCAATCTGCACTCCGTGCGTAGTCAGAACTGGCACACGACATTCAATAGAATAGCTTATTATCCCTAGAGTTCAGGCAGAATTTCCCGTTATTTTGCCCTGAACATGACATTTAGCAGAAGGCTACGGTCGGCAGACTATCCGTGCGTTTTGGAGCCTTCCGGTTTAGTCAGAGACGACGGGAAAAGGCCTGATGACATTCCCCTGACCCCTTCGAGTAGCGCCAATTGCTGGTGCGAGATGCGACCGTAGCCGTCTCGTTAGCCCCTTCAGTGGTCGGTACAGGTGCAGCCCGCCCTGGAGGTGCGGTAGCCTTACAAGAAGAGGCCACGTACAAAGAGTATTCAAACCTGGATTGTGTTCAAGACATTGGCGGAGGGAGGGAGAATTAATAAATGTATCTTACGAAGAAACTGCTCAGCGAAGTCGGGAAAAGACTGACTTTGCTACAGCAGATAAGAGGGCGGGTGTGCACTTACTGCGACGTGTGCCAATAGATGCTCAGAGGGGGAGTGCCGCTCTGGTGAGAGCAACCCTGGCCAGGCGGACCAGCCTAAGCCTATACCTAATGCCTGTAGGCCGTGCACACGTTCCTACATTACAGATGTATTTTTTGCTATATATTAAATATTGCTATATATTGCTAAATATTTGCTATTTATTTTTTGCTATATATTGCAACGTTATCGTATATTGAAACATTATCGTCGGTCGGGAATCGACGCCTTGTGCTTCCCTAGTCGTGTGGTGCCGATGGCGCTACTAAATCCGGCCAAACGATATCGCATCTCATTCGAGGCTCATAAAATGGCTCGCTCCGTAGTAAGGCAGCTGTTACTGTAACAAATGAGCAGATGATTTTAGCCGACCTTTGGCAGAATACAGGCGGGCGCCAGCAAGCCCGGTTCAACCGGATCGGAGCAGTTTTGGCAGCGGCTATCTTTTCGTACGTTTACTCGCATATGTGCAACACATAAAACATCGACGTAGATATACCAAAGGTGTGCGCAGTAGTCTCATGATATAGTATAGCAAATGGGATGAAAGACATTCTCTACCTTGAATGCAAGAAACGATTAACCAGTACAGTTTCAGACTAAAGCGATCCCGAATTTTGGGGAGAAACTAGTATAAAGAATACTTACGTAACGTTTGCGCAGATTGATGGGTAGGTGTTTAGATGGGTATTATCACCGTTACAGCTATTATTCCGCGTTTGTATATACTATTACCGTGTCCAATAACAAAAACCGTGTTGCATAGTTGTTCTATTAGACGACAAAGACCTGCGACTGAGGAGTGGCTAGATAAACATTTAAAGGAAACCGGTCTCAGAAAAACCTTCTGCCGTCGCGTCACCCTAAAATCACGTCGAAAACTGCTTAAATTACATGCTCAGAGTAAGTTGTGTGTAAAGACACGAGACGAAACGATTACACGTGTAAAATATCTGCCAGTTTTCCAAATATGCAGAGTGTTTATGTTATTACTACAACGGTGTATTCATATGTAAGCCAAAATAAATGAATGCATGCGTGCAAGGCTTTTACAAGTCGAATGGTGGCCCAATGCGCGACCTACACGACCGAATTGAGCGGGCGTTGGGGCCACTTTAACGGCCATCACGGCCTCTGCGTGCTGCACATAATGTTGTTGTTGTTGTTGCTACTGCTGCTACTGCTTTTGTCTCCTTGGAGCAAGGAGACTATGTGTCCTGGGCGTGTGGCTGACGCTTACAACACAAACCGCTACCGCCCACGATAACGCCTGACTCAGTGACTCAGTTGGCCTGAGCGGGCGGGCTCCGATCAGCAGATGTTCCGGATCCCACAGCGCTGCAGAACAACTGCGTGCCCGTCCTCCACTTCCTTCGTCTTTCTCACACTTTCCATCCCTCAACGACGAACAGATAGATGTACAGCTCGATCGATCTAAGCCGTTTGATTTATGGCCAGCCACCTTCGCGCGCAGTGATGGTAGTCAATATAATCGAGGAAAATTCGTTTCCATCACATTGCTGCTCTTCATCGTTCTTGCTGTTGTTCTTTTTGTTGTTGCTGCTGCTGCTGCGTTTGCTGCAATGTGCAGTGTACTCGTAGAACGGTATAATGTAACTGTAATGTATAATGTAACTGTAACTACAAAATAAAATAAAACCATGTGCGTATATATGGCATAAGGTGAAATACGCGAACAAATATATATATATATATATATATATATATATATACCCACAAACATAATGAAATATACGAAAAATAAACCGTACCTACAGCGAATCTGTTATGCGGCAAATATATATATATATATATATACAACCCGCCCGGAATTATTAAAAGTAAGGTGCAGGGAAAAGATTTGACTCGTATGGATCGTCCCAAAGCCCGTAAGAAAGCAGGTCGCGAAATCCCTGGCAAATGTCCTTTTGGATGCCACAGCCAACTCACTCTCCGTTATAATCTCCCTCGCCATGATCTACGCGAATTCACTTTATGATGATTATGCCTAGCCGAGATCATAAACCCGGTTTTACCGAGAAGTCGTATTTTCTTTAAAAAACGTGTTTGCCAGACCGTTATCAAGCTAACCGAAAGTGACGTGTCAGGCGCCGCCAGGCTGATGTTGGAGGTCCTGGCTCCCAGCACGAATCACCTGACAGCCCTTCGCGAGAAACACCAACCGGCTCCACCAGACCTCCCTCTTTGTTTTGCCAACATGGCCGGAGCGCATTCATATACGGCAAAGTGTACCGCGGCTTACTTGCGGGCGCAATCGGCGACTCTGCAAGGGATCGCCTTCGAGCGATTGCAGCTAAATGATCTAGAGCCCGGTTGCATGCGCTTCCAAGCGCTACACTAGGTATTCTCCTGAACAACAAAACAACCGAAATTGGGGCAGATCTTTGTCTCGGCTATGACCTTGTCTCCCCCATCAATGTAAATGTGGCCAACCCGTTAGCAAATTAGCCTATAACGAATTATCGTACACCATGAGCGCAAGACGGCGTGCTAGACATGCTAAGATTACCGAGAACTTTGGCCGCGCGCTTTGGTCATGCGGATTCCTTTGCATTCGAGAGACCTAGGGCCTCTGCGTCGACGATGGTGAGCGCTGGATGGAATGACTCTTACCTCCTCCGGCAGGGGAAGGATGCTTGTTTGGGACGCCAGAGTCACCGACTCATTAGTACGTTCAATGGTCGGTAGCGGGGCAGTCTCGGCAGGCCACAATGGCAATCTAGCCGAGACGGGGAAGCTCGCGAAATACGCCTTAATGGGTTACCCACATGAGTTTCAACCGCTAGCGTCCGAGACCTTGGGCGGCCCAAGCAATTTCACTCGCAAACTCCTCCAACAGGAGACAAAAAGATCTGCGGCTTTCTTGAGACAACGCCTCAACCTCGAGGTTCAGCGCGGAAACGCGCCGCAAGCACTTCTTCTAAACCTAGATGCGCAGAGTATGCTGTATAGTGTCTGCATTGCATTGAATAGTAGTGAAAGAGTTTAATAAGCAAACCAAAAGGAATCTTAAAGTCAACAACAACAAGAGACTAAAGGCTAATATCTGGGGACATGAAATGAATGACCATAATTGCACCATTACACAATAATTTAACCAGTCCAACGTGGACAGCAAATAGATGACTCAGCAGTACCAGTGACTACGTCAGCATATTTTTGCAGGACGCCCCTAGCGGCCATAGTTACACACGTTGTCGCAAGAATGAAGTGTGGGCGCTCCCGAGAGTAGCTCCTGCCTTGTACACCAGTGACGTCTGAGAGCTGTAAAAGGACACTCTGTGGTCTGACGGAGGCCACATGATATCGCCGGACCTCAACGGGGCAAACAGCTGCGGTGACAGATGCGGTTTGACGCTTCGTCTCTCCTAGTCGCCTCGCTAGACTACTATATATGTATAAAGACCGGAAGAACTCGAAACAATTTTCCGAACTTCGAAATCCACGAGATCCATGACAGAGGAGACACATGGAAAGAGGGCAAACGCTTAGAGGACGGGGTCGGAGAGAAGGAGGTGCATATATAGAAAACATCAAGGGACACAGAGAACGCGCCCGTGTTAATGCAGCAGTACTTGGTGGGAGCGCCCCTGCTGCCCTGAGTTCGTCTGGGTGAAGTCGTTTCGCCGAGCTGGCAATTATCCGATCGATAGTATGTAGTGGCCGCTAGTCGACGAAGCTAGCGTTTCCGCTTCTAAGCTATCGACTAGCTATATATAAGCTATATATGTATATATATATATACGAGGTGTTTTCAAAAAGCGCGACTTTTGAATTTTCGCGGGTTACGTATATTCGAATTTCGATTTTTTGTGGCGTTATGTTGGTACTCATGTCTCTCACTTATGCCGACAAGCTCGGCCATTTTGAATGTTCACTTAATTGTTGACAGCTGCTTTGCTTGCACGTGTTTTGGATCGTCTTCGATTTTTACCTATTCAAAAAAATGGATCAAAGAACCTGTATCAAATTTTGTGTGAAAAACGAAATTAAGTGCGCGGATGCATTCCGAATGTTGACTGTGGCATACGGAGAAGCTACCTTGGACCGAAGCAACGTTTATCGGTGGTACAAAATGTTCTCAGAAGGCCGAGAAGATGTGAACGACGAAGAGCGTGCCGGACGCCCGAGCACTTCAACAACAGACGAAAAAATTAATGAAGTGGAGAAAATGGTATTGGCCAATCGTCGAATCACCGTTAGAGAAGTTGCTGAGGACCTAAACATATCGATTGGCTCGTGCCATTCGATTTTTATCAATGATTTGGGCATGAGACGGGTCGCCGCGAAATTCGTACCAAAATTGCTCAATTGCGACCAAAAACAGCATCGCATGAACATTGCTAATGAGATGTTGGACTCTGTCCGCGACGACCCAAATTTGCTCCAGAGGGTCATAACTGGTGACGAATCGTGGGTTTATGGTTATGACGTGGAAACCAAAGCTCAATCATCTCAATGGAAGCTGCCGCACGAACCAAGACCGAAAAAAGCGCGCCAAGTTCGGTCGAATGTGAAAGTTTTGCTGACAGTTTTCTTCGATTGCAGGGGCGTGGTGCATCATGAGTTCTTGCCACAGGGTAGAACGGTCAATAAGGAATATTACCTGCAAGTTATGCGCAATTTGCGCGAAGCAATCCGCCAGAAACGCCCGGATTTGTG
Source organism: Dermanyssus gallinae (assembly GCA_003439945.1). Classification (NCBI taxonomy): domain Eukaryota; kingdom Metazoa; phylum Arthropoda; class Arachnida; order Mesostigmata; family Dermanyssidae; genus Dermanyssus; species Dermanyssus gallinae. The sequence continues at coordinate 2,803,928 of QVRM01004733.1, forward strand.
GAAGAACAAAAATTGGCTTTTGCACCACGATAACGCCCCTGCTCACACATCGTTGCTTGTGCGCGAGTTTTTGGCCAAAAACAACACACTAATGATGCCGCAGCCACCGTATTCCCCAGATCTGGCCCCCTGTGACTTTTTCTTGTTCCCTAAACTGAAGAGGCCCATGAAAGGACGACGTTACGCTACGCTTGACGAGATAAAGACGGCATCGAAGGAGGAGCTGAACAAGATAAAAAAAAAATGGTTTTTTGAAGTGCTTCGAAGATTGGAAAAACCGTTGGCACAAGTGTATAATATCTCATGGGGATTACTTTGAAGGGGACAAAATAGATATTCATGAATAAATGAATAATTTTTGAAAAAACACAAAAGTCGCGATACTTTTTGAACACACCTCGTATATATACATACGTGCAGACCCGTGTACTTAACGAAGTAGGATGTACACTACAACAGGAGTGAAACCATGTCGACGTGCACAGCTAAATACCGCTAGCGTACATAAAGCTAGCTACTACTGATGCGAGTGGATACCAGAAAGGCAACAACCTTTGCAGCAACCTAATATTGAACACTCCCGTTGTTGCTACGACGGTCTTTGTTTCGTTATCCAACTTCTTTTACATATTCCATTTATTTTAAATTCATAACACTTGCTTACTGCTATGATTAGCGCCAAGAAATGCAAGACGAGTGCTCGAAATAACGGTAGAGAAACTCTCAATTTAGTGAAAGAGCTTTAACTCCCATTCCCGTAAAAAAGACCCATGCGTCCATAATACATACATATACATTTTTTGTAAGCCTGCAAGCATGCATATTTGTAACGATGTATTAAGTAAGGTGTTCTGACGTCCGCTTAAAGCTGTTTGCTATGCCCCCCCCCCCCCGCCCCGCTACAAGTACCGAACGATACTTTTAATGTTCCATTGTTATGACATGTTTTTGCTTTATTTAATCTCTATGAAACGTTCGTTGTAATCACAAAAGATACAATTCTCCATCACAGTCGAAAGCTGCCCCAAGACGCAAAAGGGTACTCCATAGTCAAGAAGGTAACCTCAACACCTTAGCTTCGAAATATATGTGTTTTTTTTGGTTAGCATGCTTCAGGACTAAGAAGCTCGACGGAAACAAGCACAAAACGTGACGTGTTACAACTCTAAACTCCTCCTGCTGTACTCAAGTAAGTGGAGTACGCTTTGCATACATACAAAAAGTCGGCGAGGGACGACTCTCTGAGCTGCAGGCGGGACCTGCAGCAACAGCAAAATCGAGCAGAGAGAGCGAAAGAGAGAGAGAGGGAGAGAGAGGGGGGGAAGATAGAGGGTGAGTATGAGCCGATCGCCTATTGGCAACCTCCACCATTATCACAGCGCCATCGCGATGATATGCCGTGACTACTAAGTATCCGCCGGGCCAGTTAGCTATCCAAGCGCGTTCGAGCTCACTCCACCCATAAATACGTCAAATCCATCACGCCAAGATTACAACCTCTGCCTCTCGTCGCAGCAATATGACCGGCACCAATGAAGCGTAGCTCTGCAATCGAACTAATACACCTACTACGCTTGTCTAAGCAAACCGTACATATATGTAACTATCATAAGTAAAAACAAGTACAAAATAAATGGGTATATAGACATACATAAACACCCTATATATATGTATATATATATATATATATATATATATATATATTTCTTAGAATGCAAGGACCTATCTTTTCGGTTTATGTATATATATATATATATATATATATATAACGATTTGAAAGCGCTTGTTTTTATTTTATAGGTAGCGTTTCTTCGATATATATATATATATATATATATATATATATATACTTACTCGTATATATTAAGTAACTGTTTTATTAAGAATGCAAATGGAGCTACAATTGTCTCCCGCAAACGTGTGCACTAGGATATTACTCGTATAGAGTGGGTTGGGACCACTTCAGCAGCGTGCCCCGGACGGACGCCGCGTTTCCGCGTTGGACGTCGAGGTCGAGGCGCTGTCTCAAGAAAGCCGCAGTTGTATATATATATATATATATATATATATGCATATACATACACATATGCCGAAGAGATAGTTCTTGTATTCAAAGGAAGATGCTATATACAAAATATATATGTATATATATATATATATATATATATATATATATATATCATCTCCCTTAGAATACCAGGATCGATATGAAATTATTTTTTTTATATTAAGTGACATATCACTAATCAATATGAAGCGGCTGTGCATTGCAGTAAAACGACATGAGCAATTTACGTGTATATATATATATATATATATATATATATATTATACGATTTGCTTGGCCCCCATGACCATGGCCTTGCTTCATTAGGAGATGAAACAGCTTCGCGGGTCCACCCCGTACTAAGGTGCGCCAGGAAGTAGTAAAAAAAAAATAAAAATGATTTTGGTGCTCTTGCAAAAAAATCCCGGCCACTGCATAACATGTGTGCCACATTCTTTCTCACTTTTCGAAGTGATTTTTTCTTTATGGTCTCGAAACGTTGTCCTTTTTAATGATTTTGTACCCGTGAAAACAGAAAAAAACGCAACGAGCCAAAACCGGCTTAAAACCGGTCCGATGTATGGAAATAAACATTTTTATCAAATAGTCCGCAACTAGTAACAATGTATGCGCGGCGCGTTGATGTCATGCATGATTCAAGAGTTTTTTCCCAGAGTTTCGGCCCTTCTGCATCGGACGTTTTCGCGCAGTATTTTGAAATTTTCGTAGTAGTATTGCTCATTGGCCATGGCACCAGGCATGGGAAAAAATCGTGGAAGATAATCTTTTTAGAAGTACCACTGGGAGGATTGGGCTTTGGTCTCGATGTCTCAAACCATGCACCCGTGACTAGTCTCCTGTAATCACTCTCTGAGGCTTATAGTACTGTTCTATGGAGATCTAGGCCATTAGAGAGGGAAGGTTATGAGATAGTAAAGGAGGTGCGTTTAGTGCGTATGGGTCTCAGCAGGCTAACATCCATCCGCTGGGGTCGAGCCCCACACTGCACGAGGGGAAGTGGGACCCCTACCTTTCCCTACTCGCAGCTATTGTGTGTAAACGTTTTAACCCTCCTCAATAAAAATCACGCTCTGAAGCAATCCAGGGTCTTCTGCTACCGCAATTAACAAATCAGTTACAATGTGATTGGCAATGACGACGTCGTCACCCATCGAAACCAGCAATGGAACCACCCTGCACAATGAAAACAATAATAGCAACATGAATTGATGAAAAAATGATGATTTACCTGCACGGCAACCAATAAAAACGTATTGTATTGGTTGTTCGGGTGCTAGTCCATTTCAATCGGTCTGTCAACAATCCACTTACTTTGAGTCGAGTCATTTACACTATCGTTCAGGCAGGAATGTACTAACATATATAAATATAATAAAGACAACAAAATACTAAAATTATTAAATTGAATATGTACCGGCTTAGAGATAAAGGAATGGTAATAACTTTATTGTTGTTATGGAACCAAATGCTCTTGGAAACGTCTTAAAAATACGTTTTGCGTACATACAAATTTGGCTCAAAAAAACATTATATATAAATATATTTACAAGGTGTCCTAGAAAGATTTCGAGAGCAATATAGGAGCTTGTAAAACTCGTTAAAGCAAATATTTTTTCCAATAGAACATGATGTCTGAGAAATCTTGGTTCGGTGTGAGACTTATATTACTAAAATCCGTGACACAGCTAATGTTGCCCGACATAGGAGCACGAAATGTACTAATACGAGGCAATCGGTTCTTTTGTACAAAACAAAGCATTGCCGTTGTTCGCGAGAAAATTCTGCTTTCAGACAAACGCTTAGCAGTATAGTCATTATAGAAAGAATTCGCCAACAAGTTATTTTATTAGTGTTTACCCCCCAATAACGGTCGGGATTGAGTGCATTCAGAAAATACCTCCTCTATCAGATCAATCACTCTAGGTCATTTATGCATGCACCCAATCTCGATATGCCCGTCAAAAAACTTAACTACGCCGCAATCACGGCTCGCATTGCCATAGATTTGATACCAAAATGGTCTTCATGAAATGCGAAAGTTGCGCTGTGAATGGTCGTGGGGTTATGCTTTTGAGATATTGGGCGTAAAAGCTAACAAAAAAACTCTAAAATTTTCTTATAAACGACCACGTCGCTTTCTATGGCCGGCGTTATATGTTCTTTAGAAGCAGAATTTTCGTCTAACGACCTCGACGAGATGCCTAGTTCCTGTGTAAGTAGCCTGGTGGTCTCGCAATTGCACATTTTGTGCTCTTATGTCAAGCAACAACAACAGTGTCACGCATGTTAGATATATCACTCTCACTCCGAAACAAAACTTCTCAGATATTATGTTCCATTGAAGAAAAATGTCTATATCTTATATCGCTCTCGAAATCATTTTGGGCGACCATTTATATATTTGGGTCTTCTTGTAAGTATAGAACAGCTTGTACCTTAGAAAGGGGAAGACTTCAGAGACTCAGAAAGTGCAGTCACGACGGGGTTCACCTATGGCGAACTAAAACTACACTATGAAGAAGACGAAGAAATTTAAATACGCCGACATATGAATACACACTACGGTAGCAATGAGAAGTACGACCGATAAGAGTAGACACCTAACTACGGTGCATGCGACCCAAGGATTTCATTCCGTTTTATAGAGTATGGAAGAAGTCCACGATCATCAGAAGTGCTGAATATACGCAACGTGCTAGGGCCATAGGTACTATGCCGCAGCATGGGCAGCAGTTCATTCAATAGCCCCACTAGCAGGACCACAGAGGATCCAGCGATGCGAACAAAACACTATATGTGTTAAATTATATATAACTTGTCCAACGAAATTGTTAGTTGTATATATATATATATATATATATATATATATATATGTGCAATGGCGTAGGCTTTATAGCAAACCCACGACTCAAGTTCGTATGTCCAGCTAAGTATCATTGTGAATATAAGCAGACGATTAACGATTAAGAGGCGACACTAGAGTGAGTCTATGCAGGTCACTTCTCTACAGCTTCTAGACTAAGCAGTGCTGCCGGCCTAAGCCAACCTACTCCGCTTCAGCTAAGATAGGCTAGGATAAAACGTAAACATCATTTTGGCAAGTGGCCAACTTCGCCTGAAGAAATCGCCTACACAAATCGCCTAACAAAAAAAAATCGCCTACAGGCTAGCAAAATTAACTCCAGTTAAACGTTGACGTGTGCTCTTCGTGCAATCTACGGTCATGGGATAGTTACTCTACGACCATAACTGGCACCAATTTAGTGCTTGATGTTTATCATTGCATCGACTTTCATCTAAGTCGCCGTCTTTATCGCATCGTATTTCCCAAGGTCACAGACCCACCTACTGTACTTGTTGTACCGACAAGCGACAAAGGAACACCACAGAGAAAAGGAGAAGATTTCAACGCGATGATGGCGAAGGCTGTGGCGACCTGTTGGACGAAAACGCCAAGGTCAAACCAAGTCAAAACGATGACGACGACGACGCTGCAGCAGCAGCAGACGGATGTCCATACAAAAATGGCTACCGAAGTGGCTGTGTCAAACTCGGTGTAAACGAGAGCCGCGGCTTGTCGACGATTCTCCTTCAGCGCGAGAAGGATAGAGGTACTATACTCTCCCGTATAGTACCTCTACGGTACTATAGAGTAGTACCGTAGAGGTACTATACGGGAGTATATATATATACTATACTATACAATAGAAGTACTATACTCTGCTGCCGCTGATGATGAGGGCCGCGGGAGGGAGGGAGGGAGGGAAGGGAGGAAGGGAGAGCGTGGGGTGCGGGTTTGCGGGGCGTAGGCACGTGAGGAGTCACAAACCCGTCAAGGCCGTCGTCGCTCGCTAAACGACGTGTGTCGGCTAACATATCGGTCGAGCGGCTTGCGTCTGCGCAGCATACGAATAGATCGGCAATCCCCTTACGAGATCTAGCTGCTCAGATAGATTCCGTTTCCGCCGGGGTGCTGCAATTTGTCATATGTGTCTATGCCACTATGTTGGCGTTCCTAATCCGTGTCGAATCCGTGACATACAGTCAAAGCAAAAGCAGGCAGACTCCTCTTTCGGGGCTGGGTGTGGGGCTGTTGCTGCTGCTGCTGCAGCAACTATGCTGCTACGTGACCTAAGACGGCGCGGAGAGCTGGCTGCGTAGTGCCGCCAGATTGCAGCACGGCGATCGGCGTCAATCCCCCGCCGTGACTGTTTTTCCTGACGATGAAGCAGATAACATCGGCGACGATAACAAAAGCAAACACGACGACGAATGGCGACGGCAACATTAAGAACCACCACAACAACAACAATAACAACGACGACGACGACGACGACGACGACGACCACATTTGCCGACATAATTGTGTACTCACTTGTTTGTTTTTGCATTGGTAGCAATTAGCTGGCACAGAATTTGCTAGCGGAATCCAATGCTGTGCAATTCCAGCACAGCATTGGATTCAGCTGCATTAATGTCCAGCCGCTGTGAGTTCACTCATCGCTCTGTGCAAAATAAACGATGATTTTTGTCCATTATTTAAATGCGGCGCTCGCTACTGCGACGCCCATGGACGTAGGGTTGATTATACGCTGTTGTTAGTGCACCTTCGATTACCACTACAACGACGAGGTATAATAATGACGATTATATTATACATTATAATTATGTGCCATCTTGAAAGGTAAAATGATTGCGAAATATACAATAGAAAATATTGTGATGATTTATTAATCATTTACAATACGTTTGCACACTCGGCAGTGCTCGCCTTAATAAAAATGGTGGTAAAAAGGTGTCACGTGAAGTTAAGAGTCAGTTGTCCGTGTCCTTGCTTGATGGTAGCCCCCGCTCTTATGGACCCGGTGCGAGCGGTATATCCTCAAGGTTCCTTGCAAAGTTAAAACGGTGAGATCCATAAGATTCCTCTTCGTGACGCCGAGCCCCAAGAGCGTCCTCGCAGATTCGGAGTCCCATACACCACTCATAGAGATAGTGATGGATCCGAATCTGCGAGGTTTTTGCGGGTCGGGGAGCGCCGCTCTTAGGAACTCGACGTCATATTTGGCGGTCTTGTCTTGCCGTGCTTTTGCCAGGTCCCGGTTCGGGCCGCAAACCTCGGCATCTAAAACCCAGACCTCGGTAGGTGTTGTTATTACAAAGTCGGGCTTTAGACCCGGTGCGCCCGGTCGACGGAATACTCGCTCACGAACCACCTCATGACCCCTTTCGCGGAGAAGACGCGCCACGCGATCACAGACGTCGTCATGTCTCTTTATGGTTTGTTTGTGTGTTGTATCGCACATCTGAGCGACATGAGCCAACGTCTCAGGCGCATGACACCCGTGCCTACAACGTTTGTTGTAGCCCGGGCGTCCCCTGGCCAATCTGGCACGCGTTGGTAGTGCGTTGATCCCGAGCTTTAGTAGGTTTAGATACTCCTTACCAGATAGGTAGGGCATACCCTTAATCCAGTAATGTACAAAGGGCGTTTCGTGTGCTTTTTTAAAATGTGCCCCATCGAACGTGTTGTGTAGTTGTTGAGACCAGTAGTCGGTCTCTTGTGTAGCGGTCTCAATGGAGGTTCCCAAGCGCTCGCAAAGAAGTCTTGTTTTCGCAAGATTTTTTTTAAAGTGCTCGGTGGTTAGCATCCATTGGACCCCAAGGTGCGTGGAGTGTTGTAGTGCTGTCAGGCGGGAGAGGCGGAGTCTGGGAATGAATGTTTGGAGGTAGGGGATGTCCAGACCGCCGTGTGCTGTGTGCGTGTACAGGTAGGCGTTCGGCACCGAGTTCTCGAGCTTAAGCTATTTCGACTTAACAACCCTTCTGATCTCTTTATCTAGGTCACTAAGGAGTGCGTAAGATGGTCTGGGACCGGAGACCAGTTTATATAGGAGACGGGGAGTGAGAAAGTCTCAAAAATATGAGTCTTTGGTGGGGTTTAAGGGGAGCTATCGTGAGTTTGTTGAGTAAATTAAGGAGTATATCCCTGGTGGAGTCAACTCTGCCATTGCTGTCAAAGTCGACTCCAAGATATCTCCATCGATCGCTCATACCTTTAGCTGGCAATTGCCGATCTCCAACGTTAAATTCAGGTACGGTATTGATAAAACCTATACCTTCCTTCTTATTAAATAGGTGGGAGATAGTAAAGCTTTTATTAGTATTAATTTCAAGGCCTCGGGATTTCAAAAGTGGGTCCGCAATATTAAGGAGCCGTTGGAGAGTGGATTTCGTGGAGGCTAGGAGGATGAGATCATCCGCAAAGGCTAAGCCCATAAGGCGGAAGTCATCAGTAAGTTGGTACCCGATATTAGTTTTGTCTAATTTGGAAGAATGTCGTCGAGAACTAGATTAAATAAGAGGGGGGACAGAGGATTTCCCTGTCTAACACCCCTAGTTGGCCGAAATGTGCGACATTCTTGTCCAAATTCTATGAGAGTTTTAGATGAGAGGTACAAGCGTTCGATATAGTTAATGAATACCTCCGGGTATCCGCGTGTCCGGAGTGACCACAGGACGGAGTCATGACTCACCATGTCGAACGCCTTACGGAGGTCGATTGAGGCGAGTCTGAGCTCACGTCCTGCAGACTTGGCATCGTTAAGGATACCATCCAGAACCGCAAGATTCTCGAAGGCACCATTATAGGGGAGAAACGCTCGCTGGATTGGGAGAAGCTTAATAGAGTTCTGGAGGCGTCCAGAAATAATTTTGTTAAGCATTCGTTGTAAGTATGAACTAATAGATAGGGGTCGCAAATCGCTTGGGGATGTGGCATTTTAGGGATGAACGCTAAGCGAGCAGTTTCATGGGCTGAGGCAATATCGCTAATTAATAGTATGTTAAGAATACAACAGACTACTTCTAACGGGAGTTTACGGAGGGATGAAAGACAAATCCCGTCCAAGCCTAGTGCTTTTGAAGGTCCGCGGAGAGCTGCGTGGGTTTCCATTAGGGAGATAGGGAGGGAAACCTCAAAGAGATCAGAGTTGGGAGTGTATACGGGGCAAGGGAGTGGTTCAGGGGGTGGTTGTGTCATCGTGTTGGCCCAGTGTTCTACAATCTCGGTGGCCTGCATGTTGTGTATGGTGTGCTTGCCGTCCAGCACCTCATGAGCGCATTTGGATCGGTTTTGGCTAAAAAGTTTTTGAGTGGTTGCGTAGTCTTGACGTCGCTGTTGCCTTTTAGATACTCGCGCTTCAGCGGAAGGTGTTTCTCTAAAGGCACGACGTCGGACAGTGCATGTAAAATGTTTGTTCAGAAATTCGTTTAAGGCGATAGTGTGATTCTCACCTGAGCAAATTATATTTGACAGATGAGTAAGGTCTGTTGAAATTATGTTGAGTTTGGGAAATGTGTTTGTGAGGGCTTGTATTTTAGATATAATAATATCTTTTTGGGATGGATTATAGGGGCCATCTGATTCAGAGTATCGAGGCCGACTAGGTTCAGGAAGCTCAGATCCGTCAAGGTTGGAATCCAGGAGAGACCTCTTTCTAAGGAGGTCCTCTACCAGATCCTTATGCGCCTGAGAATTACGTTGGCCTCTAATCGCCCCAGGTGTGCGTGAGTTAAACTTAGTAGCTAAAAGGTGGTCAATTTCTCTAGGTGTTTCGTTATGATTATCTAATATAAAATCTGCTTCTAATGTTGCTAAAAGTTCACGGTCTTGTGGGTTCCATCTGGCCTTCTTAGAGGGAGGGGCTAAAATGTTCTCATTATATTCGTCCGGATGGGCACGACGACGGTGTAAATTAAGACCTGATTTAGAATTAAAGACCTTTAAGCAAGTACTAGATGGACATTTACAATTTGGCTGGAAGACGCGTGAAGTACTAGGGGGGTTAAAATTATTATTAGAAGCAGCAGTGTCATTTTGTGAGGAACTTAAAATCAAATTATTAGTCTGTGATTGGTTAGGAGTTTGGGAGGTGGCACGAACTTCTCGTTGATTGTGAATCAATCTAATGTGGCTCGCGAGGCCCGCGCCAGATTTGCATACTCGCCCGCAACTGCTAGATATATGTTACCACTGTGCACTGCGGTTGCTTCGTCCACTCGTAGCTGTTTCGTCATTGTTGCTATTGTTGTTGTAATCGTCGCCGACGATATATATATTTAGATATACCCCAAGAAACCAAGGGCATCTTGAAGGCCGATGTTGGAGTCTCTGGATCAACTCAAGCACGACATTCAGTTAGCACGAGAATAAATTGACAAAACCTGCCTGCGTCCGACGGAGGGTCTGCTGTGTAAATCAACCACAATATTTTGAATGAGCTATACGCGTTTTGTCTGTCGTCTGAAAATATGATGGTGTTTTAGGTATTCTATGCAGGGCAAAGCCAGTAAAAAATACGTTCAACATTATAGCACTTACCAAAATCTTGCTGACCTAAGACGCACATTTTAGCGCAAACGAACCATATAATGTCTTGCCGATTTTGCATTTTAATTACTGTTGTGCTATAATTAGTATTTATTAGTTAGCGTTGTCTTATATCTTTTTTGCCGCGATATTACACTAGTGCTGATTTAACTATTTTAATCTGCTAGGATTACATATTATATTGACCGTGTTACAGGGTGTTATCTACTTCATTACAATATATATATATATATATACAGGGCATATTATAGTTGTATGTTCCCATTTTAAAGTTTGGTTAAACTCGACAAGGAAGTCGAGTTTTTTCCCAATGGAAGGAGGGGCGGAAACGTATTGGTTAGGCGTGAGGATGGAATTTATAAAAGTAGTTATTTTGCTTCTTTTTCTTCTAAATAGTTGTGCAAAATCTACGTCTATAAAAGAACCATATCATCAGACAGTAGAAAATTTAATGTCTATAATTGTCGTACCAAAGTAATGGTGCTGCGTTGCGTAGTTACCGAATAACTAAGCTTTATCGACAGTCATGTTTGTTATGTTTTACGCTGAAGCTTTCAAGTTCAGAACCTTAAAGTTTTACCAAGACTTTTCTGCGTCCCTCCTTTATTGAGAAAAAAATATTTTCTTGCTGAATTCTACTAAACCTCAAAATATGTACCTAACTTTCTCATACACATTTGCTGAAAGAAGTCAAAATGCATGCCTTCGCTTTTGAAATGGCAGTCGAGAAAACTTACTCGGCAACTACGTACCGCAATACCATCACTTTGGTTCAAAATGATAGGCATTTGCTTTTGCTTAGGTATAGACTTTTAGACGTAAATTTTTTGTCGTAATGGCAAAAGTCTGCGGATTTGCACGTGAAAGCTTTAACGTAAGAGATAACAACATATCGACCTTTTATGATTTTCCTTAATCAGGGTATTCGCCTTTCGCTAGGTTGCGTGTCATTCATTATGCAGAATTTTCCGCCGAACACGCCCGTGTGATCGGTTCCTTCATTCGTCGGTCAAAACATAAATATTTTTTGGTCAAGTTTATCAAACCTTATAATCAGTACATACAGTTATGATAGTATTTATATGTACCTGTATACACTGTATATATATATATATATATATATATATATATATAATATATATATATACATATATATATATATATATATATATATACAGAGACAAGCAATAGGGAGGATCTATACCGGAAGCAAGCTAAAGAAGACAATTATGATACTAGTCTTACCAGTTTAACTAACTGAAGTGAGGCAAATTGATGAAACATCGTATTCAAGACAGCAAATACATCTTACTGATGACGATGACAATGATTAAGGCCAAACCAAGACAAAAGCTGTTAAAAGTAGCGGCGACATTTTTCAGTCCACTGAAACCTAGCAGGAAATGTTGTCTTTCATCTTGTTGTCACTACCACGGTTGCTGTCATTACTGTCCAAGTTGTTGTCCGTTGTTATTGATAGCCGTTCTATTCAATTGTGAATTTACTGGCATGGAATGTTAAAAACGTTACTTAAGCTAGAGCCAAGTCACTAAAAATTATAGGTTGCTTATAGAACAATCATAGAAGGAAGAAAGGCTGAATTCCAAAATGTCCGAAAGTTGAACTAAGATTTCAATGAAAATTAACTTCATATTGTGCTTTCCGTGTCTTGTAGATGCATTTATATAAGGCGAGAAATACCTATGTTATATATATATATATATATATATATATATATATATATAGGCAAGTAGAATGACACAACAACAGCAACTAGTGACAATGTGCTCACGGCTACAGGTAAGCGTAAAAACTGCGTCATTCTTACAGGTGCTGCATCAACTGATTACAGCAGGTACGGTACAGTAACGATCACAGTGTAGTAGCATCATTAAGAAAAACAACTACTTAGAGAACAAGTCTAAGAAGCCAACTAAGAAGTCAACTACAATACGAACAAAAACAGCCCGTATAGACGAAGGTACTGACACAACTGGCACCAACAGGCCCACCGACAAGGACAGCATCAACAGCAGCATACACTCGATTGTAAACCGGCTACAAATATCTCCTTCTACCTTTGTTCACAACAGCGATCGTGCGGGCAGGCGCGTCATTGAGTATTCGCGAAACGTTCCGGCTTAATCTCGTTTGATTCTCGTTCTCACTGTGCTTGCTGCTCTCTCAGTACACAGATTCTCGTACGTCCGTAGAGCATCCCAGGTCCGCATTTGATTTCCGGCTGGACGACCATGTGGCTGAGGCACGACTGTTTTCTTGCTCAACTGTTGCTGCGCGCATGGAGAGTACGTATCGCTGTGATGATGATGATGATGGCCTGAGTCTAATTTATCTGCTACCGTTTCTCCTGTGTCCTTTGTTGCACGGCGTTTCCGTCGACGCACAACTGCCACGCATTGCCGTCACTGGAGTCATCGGCGAGCTGCAAGCTGAGCGGGGGTCACACCACAGCGCTCGGATGATGAACGCGTGGCAGCGCACCGCCGTATCAGCGACTTATGACAGAGAAATCTTCGGCTTGGCTTGAGAAAGCTAGCGGGTAAGGCACAGATAGGCAGAGGTAGTAGTAGGCCTTTCTGGACAAAGGCTGCACTGCACAGCGTTTACGTGGTCGGTATGTGAAATGACCTTCTACCGCGAAAACCTTCCAATGCCCCTCACGGTGTTATTCCTAGGGGGTCGGTGCGTGGGGGGGGGGGGGGCGGGGGAGATAGGATCAAAAAGAGGGTCGGGTCCCAATCTTGCTCCTATTAGGGGCAAAAACTCCGCGGCCATCATTGCCTCTATAGTCGCTGTTGCCAGCCGTTATCGTCGTCGTCGTCGAACGGGTCGAGGTACACAGAAATCATACCATCAGTACCATCTTCTAACATTGCCGGCCCAAGACACGTGCAGAACGTGGGCCTTCAAAGGCAGCGAGCGAGCAGACGAGAAAACCGATGGGAAAGACAGACCGAGACCGAGAGATGGAGGAAGGCAGGCAGCTGTATAGAGCAAAGGGGAACAGGGGAGATGCTTGGAAGTGTCCAAATAATTAGAGCTGTCAAGCTAAAAGCCGAGACAAACGAGCGGCGCGCAATGCTCGCGCTTCCTGGTCCGCGGCTGGCAGCAGAATGAATGTCCCTTGCGAGAACGGGTCAGATCTGCCGGGGGCAGCCGGCCTACGACGACAACGACACCTGCTGTTGCCGTTCGTCGCGTGTATTGTTGCTCTGAGCTATAGCTGAGTCCGCATTCGAGATTGACATGCGAATTCGATTTCCTGCTCGTGAGCCACCAGTTTTTGGCCATTTGCCCCTATCATGCCCATATATATATATACCAGGAGAGGACGCTTAATGCAAGTTAAGGTAAAGTCGAACAATTAACTAGTCTTAGGAAGTATAACGACACGTCAACAGTAAACGAATTTACTCGACTGTTCTCCCCACAGTCATTGATAGCTTGACGTTCTCTACTCACCAGCTACTGGCTGTTGTCTCAATTTCAGAAAACTCCACTAAGTTGCTAGCCCCTCAGGGGCATAGACACCGGTTGTTCGCAGGTGAGCATTTGCATCGAAGCATCGACATCTTTCTTCATCGTGTTGTTCCTAACATCGCTTGGCTATCTGTCTGCGCTTTAAGCCGCTGATGCAAGCTAGGCGTTTGAAAGTATCAGAGTACCTCTGCTCTATCTCAATGGCCGGCCCTTCGCCAGCCCGTAGGCGACCCGCTCTAATCATCGTTAAGCGGTATCTTTTGATATGTTTTTTTACCTACAAGACACGCCAACTTTGAAAAGTTATCAATATTGTCTGTGGTAAAGGTCAAGACTCGGTGCCACATCGTCCTGCTTAGTGTGAGTCCTTATTGCCTAATATCTGATCCTGAATAAAGTTGAAGGCGAAGTAAACCGGCATTTTGCAATTGCAAAATCTGAGACGGCAGCTGCACTACGTCTCAGTAACGATACAAGTTCCTCACTCAATCAAATCTGTATAAGAAAAATAACTAGTTGTCTACACGCAAGCATGATTTCGTTGGTAAAAGTCTAAGAAATTGGAATTGAGTCGCCAAATTGATAATTATGGCCCATTGGCCATAAAGGAAAAGATGAGAAGAACGCACACTGCACTAGATGTAACCATTTTCCGGCGTCGATTATAACGTGAAAGTGTTTCAAAATATTGTGTTGTTACATCTAGAGCGGTATATGGGCGTTGCCAACTTTTTTGTCCCTAATAAATTTGATTTTCGCACGATTGTTTTACTGGCCTCGTTTACTAATGTAGATACTGTTGAATTGTACAAAAATCTGCTTGTATGTCTTCTCCGACGTCGCTGCAGCTCCTGTGTAAACCAATATTTTTTATTTCAGATATTAGCTCACCTTGGTATTTGGTCCCAGAAACACTGGGATGGAATGTGTTGCTGGACTAACTAAAACGTTCCTAAAATAACTGTTAAATTGTAGGTACGGGACGAGACAGGATCAACGGAATGAGACCTCCTGAAACCAACTCTGCAGAATCAGATCATTATTTAACTCTGCCTGCACGCCAGTAGCTCCTATAGGGATGGCAACGTGTTGCCATCCCTATAGGAGCTACAATAAAGAAGTACGCGTATGTATGTAAACAAGTTGTATGTGCGGACTTTAAGCTTTAGGCAATGTCTCAGAAGAGACAAGGCTATATGACCGTAGTCTGCAATAGGATAGCACTGGAAAAGGGCTATTGGGAAAAGGTCAAGAAGTACAGGAAAATGAAGCCACGGAAGTATGATTTAAATATGTATGAAATTAGCCATTCGCAAAGCACTAAACTAAGTTCCTGTCTGGGTGACAATCGAGAAGGAGATTTTAGTAGATTTAGAAGTCTATCTTAATATTTATGGTGCCGACCTTGTCAAAATCCCGGATTTTCTGATATCCTATAGTGACGACACATTGCGAAGAAGAGTATCATTGATAATGTTTTAGCACGCAATTATTATCTGGAGTAAATAAAGGCTTAAAACACCACAATTCACAGGAAAGATTTCTAAATGCCTTTTGTAAACCTGAAATTCGCTTTTGACTGTTCCGCATAATCCTGTACTCGAGAATCTCGCCAATACAGGTGTGCTCTCAACAGGGTACGACTAGAAAACATAGATATATTTTTCAACATGCTATTACAACGGTATGCAAAACAAAAATAATTTTAATTAACCACTTGTAGAAAATCTAGTTACTAGATTAAGTCTCCCGGCAACCTCTGCCTTTCTTCAGTTTAAGATTTTTTTAGAAATAAAATATACTTCCGCGGTGCCTGTTCCCTGTACTACCTACCTTGATACATGTCAAAAAGGTATCAGAGCAGATAGTACATAGCACTTCTTTCTCTTACGCAGTTAGCTCTATGTAAATTTATTAAATAGATTTGATTAAATTTTATCAAATATAGTAGGCTGACAGCAACAGGAAAGCTGTAGTATCCCGTAAGGACACTGCACACAAAATAAAAAGCTTGTTTTTCTAATTCAGCTTATGTTAGGTTTGCTCATAAAATATTTTTACAATAAACCTGCCGCTGACAAATTGAATAAGTATCAAAGGTAAGTCTTCTACGATCTGGCTGGCCTCAGCGCTATTTTTAACGATTGTTGCAAACATCTTCCGGAAAGTGCCTTATAAAGGTCTACTGCTATCATAGGGAATCACTAGAATTACGTTCGAAATAGCACTAGTCCTTATTTAAATGTATCTTGGGGAGGCAGCTCTAGAGCTCCATGGTGTAGGGTACGTCATTAACAGTTAAATATTTGTGACTGTATCTCAAGCGGGACCTTATGAGGTCCTGTATGCATGCGCGAAAGCAATGCATGCATCACAAGAAGCTCTCGTCCCACCTCTGTTATCTAAGGCAGTCTATATTTAAAGTTTGAGTCAGGGCGGGCTTTAGCTAGACAGCGCTTAAACGATAGCGAAATACCAAACAATCCTGAACCTGAGGGTGTGGGGAGGAATCTGGCTATAGTAGGTGTTCAAGTCTCACACTCGTCGCAGCTAGCTGCCAGCAATGCAGGTGCAGACATTCTCAAAACTATAATATAAAAATACTTTTCTGTAAGTTTCAAATATATTCCTCCAAAAATTACGAAAGTTTAAACTTAACATATGTTTACCAGCTAAAGGTAGGCTTTGTTTGCCGCTAGGGATAGGAAATGTTTGGGTGTTTTCTCCTCAGTGTCTTTAAAGTGGTTAAAATGTATTAAAAGTTGTGACCACACATCGTAGAATAAGGTAGCTAAAGTAGGTTAAAGTAGTATGTCAAGCCCGGTAGCGTAGTGCATTCGCGTGCGCTACGTGACCGGATGAGTCATATAAATGCATGGGTTTGAGCCTCACCGATTTGCACATTTGTATTTATGGGGTCCGTCTTACGAAGTAATGCGAAAGCAGTCTCTTAGACGTTGAATGTAGGCTGAGGGTCAGCCCCAAAAAGTTAGCTCAAAGTAGTAAACCTGTGGAATTGATAATTTATCGTATACCATCGGCAATATATTAATGCATATTTACAGCATTACGTCTTTGTAGTGTTTAAGTGATTGAGAAGTGTCGAGTAGTGTGGGCGGGCACATTAGGCCAAACCAGCATTTAGAGATATAACAGACTTAACAATAAAGCGTTGTAACGGACCGACAATGATCGTGACAAGTATACCTAATGATATTAAATACATGAGAACCTTACAAATATTTAATGCTATAACGTTGAAACGCTACATGTACGATTTGTCTACTCTAAATATAGCAGCAGTAACCTATATTAAGAGCACATCTCGTGTCTTACTTTGTGACTTCAATAGTACATGCTTGCTCTTTCCTCGGATCTAAGGGCATGTAATATCGGAAGGCTAGAATAGATTACTCATTGTATTCATTGATACGGTAGGTATATATATATATATATATATATATATATATATATATATAACGTTTTCCTTTTATTGGCTAGCTAAGCATTTCAGCTTACCCTTTACCGTTCTTTTACAAGCAGATGATTGTCATACTTGGCGGTCGTTTGAGACGCCGAGAAGAGCCGTTCTACACAATTTCGTGTGTTCTTTTCTTTGACTTGCCCGGTTGAGGCTCGCCCGAAAAACAAGCCCGCATCGTCGAATTTGGCCGCCTCGTCAACGGAGGTCCGGAGGTATGAGAAGGGCGAACAGCGACGTTCTGGGGTGATCTCGTTAGTTAGCTTCATACCGAGCGCTGCCCGGTAAGGACCTTGCCCTCGGGCAACGGGAGCGGGCAAAAACGAGAGTGAGTTCCTGTTTCTATCCTCATAGGTTCGCTGTCTCGTCTTCTTTCCTACCTTCTTCATTCGAGCCCGGAAGCGGATCCGCGTGCTGTGAGCAGAACAAGATTGTTCCGGAAGTCCGCTTGCTGGCCGTATGAGAAACGTCATGTCTATCTGCGCTCGGAGAAGCTTTGTCCTGGTTGCACCTTCCTCCTTTTGCCCCTCTTTGCGGTCCGCAACCAACCCTTCTACAGACAATTTCTGCAATCGTTTGTGTTTTCTCCATAAGACTTGCCGGACAGAATTCCCCAAACGACACGCCGCTATTGCTGATGCTGCTGCTGCTGTTACCAACGGCGACGACGTCATTTCATAGTCAGCACAGAATCGGATTCGGACAACCATTGGGTGCGACTTATGCTTTTCTGACGTCTGCAGAAGCTACGAGGAGAATAAGCCGAATCCGTTCATATTATCACGCTATAGTCTTGAGAGTAGCGTTCAAACCCACTCGATCCCGGAGCGCTTTCTGTCCCTATTTCTTGTGCTCGCTGTTTACTTTTTCCCCGGTACACGGTCATACTGCTGTGTGAAAAAAAGTAACGTGTGAAAGGCAACGCTAATATAGATAACTATTACGACCACTGCCATTGACATTATCCAATACACAATTTTATTGCGGAAAGATTCGTCAATGGGCTGTCTGAAATGTTATTGCTAAGTTCACTGTGTCTACACGTTTTTGGAGTGCGCAACAGTAAGTGCTTTGTTTGGCAGTTTGGGGGCAGCACAGCTTATATATATATATATACAGAATTAGCTTACACAGCAATACATCAACCTATTATGTTTATAAGTATCTACACATACTTACAAAAATGTGTGAAATAACTAATTTTTGTTGATATCGATGTAACTGGCAAAATGTTAAAGTGTTGTACATGGAAGCTTAAAAGTCAGATATCACAGGATCTCGATTTTGCAAACTTATTCAATACGACTGTTCTTTTTTTCGCTTGCCTGATAGCTGGATGTCTCCCAAACAAAGCATAATTTTCTTCCGAACGTGCTAGTATGTTTCTATATCAAACAAGTCGTTTTGAGTCGTGTCGTCGATTCAATACCTGTTGCTGGCCGAATCTATGCCGCCCACAAAGACTACTGGGGAAACCTTAGATATTTTAACATGTCTGCTTATGTTTTCGCTCTAAGCGCTCCTGAAATAAAAGGGTGACATTTGTATTTAGATATACATGTCAAACGAATAATGAATCTATCCGGACATTCATACCGAACGATTAGCTTACACAGCAATACATACACTTATTTAGTATGTAAGTATCTAGAGTTTGTTGTCAAAATTCAGGCATCTAGCCAATCACGCAAACAGTAGTTGCCTTCGGGCAACGCAGTTCATATCAGTATCTTAGCATGATCCGCACAATTTGAATTTGCAGTTCTTTAGAAACCCCATGACACTCACGCTGCCCAC
This sequence comes from Dermanyssus gallinae, assembly GCA_003439945.1. Taxonomy (NCBI): domain Eukaryota; kingdom Metazoa; phylum Arthropoda; class Arachnida; order Mesostigmata; family Dermanyssidae; genus Dermanyssus; species Dermanyssus gallinae. The sequence continues at coordinate 2,823,167 of QVRM01004733.1, forward strand.
TGAATTTCAGCGGAAAAACCTAAACTGCAGACTCTGTCAAAGTGCCGATATGTGAAGTGCAATTCTTTCCAGGTACTATTGCAAACGTAGTCCACTTTTTTGGTAGATCGAAGCATTGTTGTAAATTTCTAACAAATTAACGAAACAAAAAAAAAACTCACGCCAGCAAAACAGCTGCAATACATATGCAACATATGCAACAAATTCCAAAGGCTAGAGTTGCTTAATTAGTTTGAGAGCTAGAGTGGCTCAATTTCCAATAGCGCTTTTCGATCCCTTTTCATATTAAAAAAATATTATATGCATTGGGCATATATTATAAATCTCTTCCTTTAACTTCAGAATTGTTGGCTAAGGCTTTTACACCAATACAGGCTGCTAATGATCATAAATGATAAGAAATCGGCTACAAAATACGAGCTGCAATAATTTGGTCATTAGGGTGCGCAGAACTATCCATCTGAAGTCTCCATTTGTCAATCTCACCTGGGAGATCAGTCTCCATTATTTATAACAGCGTGGAGCTGAGGGGCGTCGCACCGGGCTGTTTAATTGGGGCTTGCTCAGCGGCTTTATCGTTCAAAGTCGCGCAATAGCACACTCCTCTTGGGTCGTTCCCTGTAGCACTCTTAGCTATACGATATTAAATTGATCCAAATTCAAGCAAAAAAGAAACAATTGTTTCCTGTGTATTCACCCATTGATTATACTATTGTAGGTTTTCGACTAAACTGATACGAATGCTGTCGTCACCGGGCGTTTCTCACATAAAGCATTCCTGCTTATTTTCAAATAACGTTTAGTCTCTGTCAGGAAATGTATTGATGGCAAGATAGGCGACTATAGCAGAAAGGTTTTTCTCTAATTTGCGGCACTTGAATACTATGATTAGCGCCTTCCTCGTTCCCCTGCGAGTACGATACCACTCAGCCAGTTTTGCCTCATCTTGTTGTAGTACTTTCTGAACGACAACGAATATAATGCCACTAGCTAACCTTGAGGTAACACCTACTTCATAGATCTCTTCCAGGACAGATACTAAGGGCGCTAGGGAGCTTGTCTAGAGCCTTTGGCTGAGCGCTCTTTGAAACTTGCATTGTCATTTGAAAAATTCGACCAATATGTTGTAATATTATTGTGCCTCGTTTTGTTGAGCTATGGCAACGCGATGTTGATGTATGGGTCTCGTTGCTGCCGTGTGTTAAAACATACCCAGATAATTATGGGCCTCTGTTCTGAGTACCTTTCAACTACAACGTTGCACAAAGTAACAGTTGAAATTTCCAACGAAGATTCGAATTAGCTGGCGGGGAGTGGTTACTTATACACAGTTTTTCCGTCTGCATCTGCAGTGCTCACTAGACAAGTATTGAGCGATGAGCCTTACGCAACGGTGAGGAAGGACCTTTGCATGAGAAGCGTTTTTTAGAAACGTGCTATTATTCTTTTCGTTTCTAGATTTTCAGACGTATGTTGTGCTATCTGCCTTCAAGGCAAATCCCCGTGGGGCTTTATTTCCAGCAACGCACCGAGCAGAAATAGGCAGTTTGTTGTTGTATCCGTAGTCCTATTCAGCGCTAACTGGGCGTATTTTAGTCACTAATTATACACATTGGCAAGCGCGCGGAAAAGATCTGCAAGAATGAACGAGGGAGAGAGAAAGCGAGGGAGAGAAACAATGTGTGCTAAGACGGAATTATTCAAAATAAAACTAATTGTTACCTCGAACTCGGCCGGGCGATGGTTCGCTAATGTCCCGCCTTCGTAAGACCCTCAACTTGGTAGCTTACGACTTTCCCATGCCCACAATGTATCCCACGACGCATTCAAGATGGCGACCATGACGAGCTAAAATAAGAAGCTGTCCAGTCAAAGCAGACGACGTCTTTGACTGTAGTGCCACATTTGATATTGCGGCCGATTCAATCGCTGTGCTCATATCCATAGAATTCCCAAGGCTATTTTGCGAAGAAAGTATTGTCTTTTAACAAGTGCAGTTGGGCGTGTATTAACTAAGTTACTTGTAAAGAAAATATATAAATACAAATACTTTTAAAATTTGACAAAGTATAAAACTACCTACAGTGAACAAAGCTTCATATATATATATATATTTATATATATACATATACAAAGCTTCATAGAGAGGCGAGCACTGGCGAGTGTGCAAACGTATTGTAAATGATTAATAAATCATCACAATATTTTCTATATTTATATATTTGTATATACAACTTTATGAAGCTTTGTTCACTGTAGGTAGTTTTATACCATGTCGTCAGATTTTAAATATATTTGTATATATATTCTCTTTACCAGTCATTTTGTTAATACACGGCCAACTGCACTTGTTAAACTACAATACTTTCTTCGCAAATTATCCTTGGCAATTTTATGGATATGAGCACTACGATTGAATCGGCCGAAACATCAAATGTGGTACTACAGTCAAATACGTCGTTTGCTTTGACTGGACAACTTCTTATTTTAGCTCGTCATGGTCGCCAACTCGAATGCGTCGTGGACTACTTTGTGGGCATGGGAAGGTCGTAAGCTTCCAAGTTGAGGGTGTTAGGAAGGCGGGACATTAGAGGACCACCGCCCGGTCGAGTTCGAGGTAACAATTAGTTTTATTTTGAATAATTCCGTCGTAGCATATATTTTTTATCTCACTCTCTTTCTTTCTCCCTCGTTCATTCTTGCAGATCTTTTCCACGCTTTATATATATATATATATATATATATATTACTTATCTACAAGCCTAATATGAGCAAAAAAAAGTACAGTTGCGTAAACAAGAATATACGAGCACAGATACATCATACAAGCATAAGTCGATGTGCATGCTAAAACAAATCATCAACCAGCTTCCAGTTAGCTGTGCCTTTACTTTACTGTAAAAGTCGTTCTGACAGTTGTGCAAGTTTTTACGAATTTTAATTCTGCTTTGTTATGAGCGGTGTTTGCTGTTGCTAAGAGTTTGGGTGTGCATCTTGTATTCGATACGTCGTCTGACTAATATCTAACCTAAAGCACATAGGTAGTTTTATTATTTTATATTCGTGTTTGTAAATGTGTGATTGGCAGCAGCAGCAACGACGAAATATTTGTTGCCTATGACGCGAGTCAGGCATAATTTAAGGCCTGCTGGATAAATCGGACCCGCGTAGACCTGCCGCCAGGCGTGACCTTAGAGGCGCCGCAAGAGCCGTACTCGTTGCTGTGGGAAGTACGGCTTGCGTAGCTGACGTGTTTGCGCAAATGACTTCAAAGCATCCCTCGGCAGGTCGAGGTCATCCGTTGCGGAGAGCCGGGCGACCTCGACTTATCCCGTTCACCACCCGACGTCGAGCCACCTTTCTCCAGTGCAGAACTGTTCGCAAGGCCGTGCGGACCTTCCCAGCAGGAGCTGCTGCAGGCGTGGATAGCCTGCAGCCACATCATCTTAGAGACCCCCCACCAGGGCGGATGCAAACATGGGCTTGGGAAGCTTGGGACTCACTAGCTTGGTTTCAATACACCTGACGGTATAGAAGCCACTACGGTAGCTTTCATTACCAGTGTACCGAAGAATTTCGTTGTACCTAAACGTCTTTAGCCAGGTTCGTCGAGACCACATACTGAAGATTGCATTGGGAGTGGCCAAGGACGCCCCCCCCCCTAGTTGGCAAAGCCTACAAGCCTTTTTAATTTTTTGGGGGTGGAAAATGCATTTACGCATACCCGTAGTTGTTAGCGGGTTGTGTCGAACTCGACACCAACGGAGAGTATTAGACTCCATCCTATCCGCGCGTAATACGCACTAAAAGCCACCTGCGCTTAGTCGCCAGCAGATCCCATGGTAGCTGATGTGCGAGCACCAATAGAACGTCTGCACTAGCCGTTCTGTATCCCCTGCAGACGCGCGTAGCCATGGCCCTCTGGGCGGCCCGTAGGGCACTGCGATTGCGACTTATACGCAACGCCATGTCCGCCCACATCGACGCTGCCTAGAGTTCCGTAGATACGGCGACTGACGCCAGAAGGCGGTGCCAAGATTCGCCCGCAACTCCCTTGCGTTTGAGGATACGAGATAGGTTCTAAGACACCTAGGCGACTTTCCTGGTTGAGTGCGAGGTGTGCACCCCCTGAGAGCCCAGTATCAAGGTGGAATTCCAGCCGGATCCCTCGGGTGTGCTTACGACCTGTCAAATACAAGGCCTCGGTCTTCTGTGGAGCAAGCTGGAGGTGCTTAGCCTCCATGCTCTCATTAATATTTTCGAGTACCAGGTTTGCTTCAGCCTCCAGGGAAACTTCTCGGCGAGCCGAAACCAGTACCGCAAGGTGATCGGCGTTGGCTAAGGTCTCGACACATCCGACATCTCTAGAATCCCGTCATAGGCTAGGTTCCACAGTACCGGGCCTAGAACGGAGCCCTGCGGGAGCCCTGCCGTGACGCGATGTGTCTTGCCGTCGCCATAGGTCAGTAACCGCTGGTCCAGATAGGAAGACAACATTCGCTTTAAGTATATGGGGATCTGTTGTTCGTCTATTGCCCCTTTTTATTATGCCCCCTCAATTTGCCATACTAAAAACATTATTTACGTTGAGTAGAATAAGAAGTATAAACTTGCGAGATGCAAGTGGAGCTCTAAGCTTGCGGCCTGCAAAGCGGAACCTTACGTGCTGCGGGAACAAATTTCTCTATGTATCTTGTTTAAACCCAATAAAATACTAGCCAGTAGACAGAAGGCGTGCGTTACTGATACTGATCGGGACACTGCTTTATAATGGACAGGCCCGTTTCTCACTATTCGAGGGGGAATAAGTATGGGGTTTACCTGGGTGGAAACGGAGCAAGATGGCTTAGTGGCAAAGTCTCTAGTACTTTATAGCTGCTACATCTCGCCAAATAGGCCACTCGAAGAGTTCGATACGTTTTTAGAGGCCCTTGGGGTCTCCATCATGGAACACGCTGGAGAGCCCCTGAGAGTGGTAGGGGACTTTAACTCGCTTAATTCGGCTTTAGGTTTGCTGGACCTCCTCGTAGATCCAGCGCTTGCCGATAAGGGCCTCGTGGACCTGAGAGGATGAGGAGGCACTGGGAAAGTGCCTCAAGGCTATCCGCGTGGCAACGCATGTTGGCACGTGGGTCGCACAACGTGCACGAGCCGAGTCTTCGGCCGACTCCCTGCGAGAAGCTCAGGCCAGACTCGCTGCCCTACAAGATATCTATCGCGAACGTCGGCAAGAGCTGAGGAGCGTTCTAGCAACGTTCAAGAGGAATACATGGAAAGTACTGATTAAGCTGGTCCAAGCGTACGCATGGGGCCGGCCATACAAGATTGTCATGGATCGCCTTAGAATTACTCCTTTCCCACTTTCCCTGCAAAACATAAAGGCTTTAGTGGAAACACTATTCCCGCACCAGAATCACAGGCCCCTCTAGACTTATGCGGCTCGCACAATTCAGCCTGGGGCTCGCGCCGTGCTACAGACAGGGGATTTTTCTCATGGACTGGATAGGCCAGCACAGCCTTCATCTGTGCATTAAGCCTAACGACCCAACATTTGTGCGTGGATCACAAATGTCTCACCTTTTTATATGGGAGGTTATGGAAATGCATAACGCACATGCGTAACTAGCAGCCTGACTAGCGTGACTAGCCTGACCAGCCTGGAGGTGGCCGGGTTTAGTCGGTATGTGACTGACAGGCTGGGTATTACTTTGGCCTTACTTCGCAGCCGTCGAAGAGGCGTACCTGCCGTTCTCCTTTACTCAGCTCTATCCCTGTCAATCATACCGCATGTTTACAACTGTCTCACCTAGACCTCACACGCACCACTTACTTATGCTAGTACTGATAGCGTCCGATAGGCTAGCCCCGGGAAAGTCACCCGGTATACCCCCTGACGTTCATAAACTAATGGCGACCGATCACCCAAAACTGCATCAGCGTGGCAGGCAAAACCCAATTGTGTGCAGTCGCCCACAGAGAAGCCAGCAAGTGGCTCCCAGATATCCTCTTTTCAAACTTTGGCATTAGTTGATCACGAAAGCTTTCGTCTGCGCATCGGCTTGATGTTGGGAGCAAGGCTAACTAAGGAGCACCGGTGTTCTTGCGGAGCACAGGTAGAGCTCTGGGGGCCCACGGACTCCCCTGTAGAAGAAACGATAGACGGCAGGGCCGTCACTGTGGAAAAGTACAGCTCGGCTTTTTAAGTCGACTCTTATGCCGAACATCCGAGAGCTGGTTGATAACTGCTTGAGAAACGACGGAAAGAGATTAAACGATCTCACCCTTAACACATTTAAGGTAAAGGCGCTTGCTTGGAATGCGACGATATCTGCACCCCCTCTAATACCGAAGTTTCTACACCAATATTACCGGTCGCTTCTAAACGCCAAGATGACGTTGACTGGTCAGCGATACTCGAGCAATAACAATGATGTTATAAAATGAATATAATAGTAATTGTGATACATTTACATAATGATAGTAATAAACCCGTTTCAAAAAAATGTTATTATTATTATTATTACTATTATTATTATTATATTTTAATATCATTCAGGTAAAATAATTATGAGGTATGAACGTTTAAGCCAGGTTCATCCTGCTTTGTTCCCGTGTCAGTTTATTGCGCCTATGATTGAAGCCACGTTCCCTCTACAAACGGCCAAAGACATCATCTGTCTCAAAAACATGGCCTCCCGTCGTTCAGGATTTTCGCTGTACCTGTGCTGATGGGGCCAAGTGTCTCCAATGTAATAGGCACAAAGTAGTAGCTTCTTGATAGCTCGAGATACTTCCTTCGTTTTTCAGAATCCGCGCGCTCTGCTACCCATCCAGATTCGACTGCGCTATGACATAAATACGACAAGGCCGCCGTGCATGAAACCGTAACATCCCATACAAGGCTCTTTCCGTGTGACTATAGCGGGATGGTGACCCCGTCAGGTCGCAGCTCATTGCTGTCATTAAGACCCTTCGGCTCGGGTGTAGATGGTATCCCTGCCCTTCTAAGAGCTCATCTAACTATGGCGTTAAGTTTAGCGTGTCTTGTAATTCTACCGGAACTTTTCAGACAACTTAACGGGTGTAACCCGTCAGAGTCAAGAGGTTGGCCGCATCGCGGACATGAGAAGGGCTGGCAGACGGGGGCGTCTACTCAAAGGGCTGCCACCATGCGGAAGGAGTTTGGGTGCAGCATGGTGCCAAGCTGGCAGGAGGGCAACGCTGGAAGGTAACATGTAATGCAAAGAGGATTCGCACCGACACTGGTGTGGATGGTGATCTTTGGATTACGCTGTTGAATTCCGTACGTCTGTGGAGCCTACTGGAGCCTTCGAGGTAACTCAGTGGGTGTAGGCAAAAAATGAAATGATTTATGGTTCAGCATGGCACCGGGCTGAGGCGAGGGCAAGGCTTTGAGCCAGCTTTTGATAAAGGACATTTGTGTCTCTAAGAACACAGCGCGGTTGTTGACTGTTCGAAGGTTTCTAAGATTTCGCAGGCTGATTTTCCTGCTCATGTAATTACTCAGCGCGTGCTGCTTGGGGCATTGTAAGGAAGCCGGATTAGCACGCATTTAATATCATGATCTTTCTTATTTCTTCTTAATTTCTAATTTTGTAGCTTTCTCAGCCAGTGACTTTGCGAAGGAGCCAAACTGGATCAGTGAAGCGGCGAAGCAGACGGGAGCCCGCCTCTCGGATTCCGAGGCCACCGTTGCTTATAAGGAAGTTTGCTCTATACAAGTGTTCTCCTATAAATCAATATTTAAAACTTCGCTTAGTATATCTGTTGTGCTAGCTCCGCCGTATGCATTTAATTCTTCTGGGCATGACAACGACGGAAATGCTTGTAGGGCGTAGTTTAATCTAGATGATCGGTCTGCTATAGGGGTTTAAGGCTTCCACAACATCCAGGCCAAGGAGTGTGTTAGTTCTGGCTGTTAGAATTTCTCTACGTGCGTCGTTGTCGTTTCGCTTACTGCAAAGAAACTTAAAGTAGTTGTTACAGTAGCTACGCCGTATCCTATTCTAACTTGCGTCTGATGGCAATTAGTCCCTTCTAGATTTATTATTTACTGTTTAAAATTTTGCAAGACTAGGGTGTACTGATCAACGTTAAGCAACATACGCCTGCAGTTGCTGCTATGTGTAGGGATAATTCATTGAAGCTAACGATTATTGTCAAATGATTACACATATCCGTCACACGTGAGAAGCTATTTTAACAAATTGATCAAACAATTAGTTGCAGACTGGACGAAACAAACTGCCTTATTTCGTTAGCATCTAATCGAGCAAAATTGCGCTATGCGGGATTGTACAATATTTTATATCGTACAAAAATCTAAGGGATCCACACTTGTCTGTATTTAAGGATCCTTCAGAGCTTTCCTTAAAATAAAAAAGGTGATAGCAAATAAGATTCCTGTCCTAGTTTTCGTATTTAGCTACGGCAGTAACTCTGATGAACGGAGTTCTGCTTATAATCGACAACCTCTCTGTGCATATTTTTGTTGCTCTACTTTGATGCAGCCTCTGAGCGTTTGATCTCGACTAAATAAGCAATCCTGCTAGCTAAACTAAATAAATAATTCAGTGTATGATCTATGTGGTCGCGTCTTAGCAAGTTTTGTTATATGGGCTATACATAACTTTATCCGCTTGGAGTATTTTTCTATTTTATCCTATTCTATTGCCATCGCTTATTGCTATCACCACGATCTATTAGTTTCATTGTGTTTCTCACTGTTGTTGTTCATATAACTGTACCGCAATCATTATTGTATCTACTCTACTGCGGCTTTCATGTTTGTGACACTGCCGCAATTTAAATGTGTTCGATATTTCGACATATTACAACGTAGTCGCATAGATTTTATTCTAGTTGTAGTCTTTGCAGAAGATCACTTGTATGTACCTATTAATTGCCTATTGAGCCGCATATAAGAAGCAGATTTTACGGCACATTGCCATTATGTGTGATGTCAAGATTGAGCTCACGACTTGTGCGACCAGAGTTGCCATAACGGCTATTTACTCACAGACCAATCGCCATCACTCTATCGTATCGTCCCGCCACTAATATGCTGTGGCACCATCAGCGGCATGTCACCGCTACCGCCTCTCGAGTCGACAAGTTTGTAAACGCGGCCATTCTTGCGTTTTAAGACGATTCTGATATACGATTAACCGCTTTTTAAGGGTATTTGAGAAGCCTCATACGTCGGCGCCCCGGCTTTAGGTGGCCTGCCACACCAGTTAGCTGTTCTAAGAGATCTTTTTTGGGGCGTCCCATTTTATCTTCGTTTTCTTATGTCGCGATCTGCGTCATGTTTTATTTGGCCTACAGACCGTACGCGAGCGACTGTCGAATGACGGACACACGTAGGGGGAAGCAAGCTAATCCGATCCAGCGAGAGAAAGGCCGAAAAAGCCCTCCTGGCTGCGAGCATTCTTCGTTCGTCGTGCGCAGTAACATCATTTTCGAGGGACGATTGGTGGCTGACTCCCTTTGAAACTGCGAGAGAGGAACAGCAGAATTCGAGAACACGACGTTTTCGAATGTTTGTCTCTGTACATGTTCTGTCCCGCCGCATGTATTGGTGTATTTACATAGCAATATTGTCAATTGCATATATATATATATATATATATATATATATATATATATATGAAGGATTGTCCTTCATTATGTGTCCAACGAATGTAAGTGGCTTTGAAGTATAACCACAAGTCCAATGGCATTTCGCATAGTTAACGTGAACTTCGTGGTATCAGAACCTGTGTGACGCTGTGTGCATAAAAATGTCTTCTCAGTTTTCGAACAGATTTTTTGAAACATCTTGAACGCATTTCAACACGTCAGACTGTTGTTGCAATTGAGGTTACTTGCATGTTGTTATTTACCTAAGTAAGCTTCTCTTCTATTGGGGAAGACAAAAACTCCCGATATGATAATAGGAGGTAAGTACATTTCGAACGTAATTTAGATATATTATTTTAAGGAAAAATATTATGTAGATTACAATGCAGCTCCTTTCACTCTAAGTTCTCATCACTTTTTTTTTAGTTTGCACTACTAATTGCAGGGCCGAATAAATGAGCACGGAAATGTGCAAACCGTAGCGGAACGTCAATGAACAGTGCCCGCGTAAACAGCTGTTGCCCATGACGGCGCGAAAGCAGTAGCTATATTCTTTTTCCCGTAGGGAGTTGCATCGTGCAGCCGCACGACTAGGGTCACTGCAGTAATTGCGTGCGAGCTCTTAGACCTACTAAGCCCGTATTTCTCCAAATCCCCAGGTTCCTGACTCCAGGCAAGGACGGTGAACTGGCTGACTGAAGCAATGCTGGCCGACGAACAGTAAATACTTACAGGCAGTGTTTTTTTTTATGTACACCAAGGAAAACCCTCGAATGAGTTATTCTGTGTTACTATCTTACAGATAGTGTGTTAACGTAGTGACGCATTTTCAGGCAATTATTTCATTTAAGAACAACTTTCTGCTTCTATACATCGGTTTTCAAACTATGTACGAACGGTTCAGTCGCAACATACTGTCATTTAATCGAGACATGGAATAGGCGAACGTGGCAAACGTAGTGAGAACTATTCTAAAAAACATTCACCGTTATATGTTTAAGTGTCTACGTATCGCGAGTTAGTACACAAGTAAAACGCATTATTTCAAGTCGACAAAGGCTTTTTAGCAGAATAAATTCTACAACCTTTAGAATTATAGACATTGGTGTCATTACAGTAAAAGGAGAATCAGTGAAAGAGAAAATCAATTCTATTGTGTTTTGTTGCACTCATATTGAGTATTTTATAGACTTTAAAAGGGCTGCTTAATGATCTGTATTCATAACCTTTTTACGCTTCCGGCGAGAGAAATAGTGTGACAATTGATAGTCCACTGCTGCACATTCCACTGTATGATACTTGGCACACATCCGCAGGCAGAGCAGGCAGGTTCACAACTCATATTCCTCTTGAAAGGCGGCGTTTGATTATACCAGGTGATAGTAATAACCGCGGTCCTGTTGTAAACGTGGCGACTGTTTCATGCACAATCAAATCAACAGTGCAAGGCGTCATATACGTCCAAACCCCGATCTGTCATCTAGCCTGTTTTAGTTTTCCAATCTAAAATAAAATATTGGTAACGTAGTGTACGCGGCACCTTCACCTTAAGTCGGATTGTTTCTTTAGCTGGTAGTCAGCCAGACATGAGATACATAAAGCGGCTTCCTACTTGTATAGACAAGGAGCATAATAATGGGATGCTCCAGAACCTGAGGTACAATAGCACTTCCCGTCAAAACAAAACAGCAATAAAAAGTTCGGTTAAACTACGCACTTGACTGATCAACGTATAATCTGTTTTAATATCTTAACTGCAGAAAATCACATACACACTCGACACTATGCTGCCCTCTCTGTGCATGCAACGTCTAAAAAACGCAAGGTTTATATATTTATTATTGTGGAGGGCCTACTGGAAAATGCGGTTACACACACGATCGCCGCAGAAGGCATGTTCTCCTCCCGATCGGTTCAGCCAGTTTTTATTGTTTGGGTCAAAAGTGCAGAGATTGCCGCCTGCAGCGTCGTCTTGTAGGTTCAGGAGATGATTCCGTCGCCTATACAGATAAGCTGGCACTGGTCGTCATTGCTCGTGACGAGGATCTGCTCGACGGAACAGCCAACGGAGCCGTGGCGGATACCGGTATATATATATATATACACTCAGACCTTAGTAGACGCAACTCGCACGCAGAATCGACGAGCAAACCTCTCATCAAAATTAGCTAAAAATCAGTCAATTGTGGCGATATCGGGAAAGTGAGGGCCAGTCGAAGCTTGTATGGTCTACCGTGTCCGTGAGACTGGAGTTGCATTAAACGCAGGTGTCCGTCATGGACTTTCCTATTTTCTTGAGGGAGGAGGGGGGGGGGGTCGCCACTAGCATCGCCAGATTTCGTTTGGAGCTCTTCCGGCAGGTCGGGAATCCGCAGGACTCTGTCGTAGACGAGGCTCCAAAGAACCGGGCCAAGGACAGAGCGGGATCCCCGCTGTAACATCGATCTTCTGGCGATCTTCCCGAATCATTATAATTATGCCCAAGTTTACTATATTAAATGTGTTGGTAACGTCTAGCAAAATCAACAGAACATAGTCGCGTATCCCGCGTGACACGGTTGCCTCTTGCCCCACGTGTTGAGGATGTGCTCGGTTGCGTCGGTTGCGGCCTTGGCGAAACTCATACTTGGTGTCGCAGAGACCACACCGCTCCTCGATTGCCGAGCTAAATCTGTCCAGTATAACGTAAGTCAATTTTTTTTATCGCCACGTCGAGGAGGCAGGTAAGCTTGTAGGAGGTTGGCCCTCCCGGGCCTAATGAGGCCTTAGTGCCGGGCGGGAGTCCTTCCACTTTTCGGGAAGCGCTCGTCCCGCAGAAGACGCGTAGCCAGATCTACCAGGAATTTTAGGTGTTTTTTCGTTATGAGTTTCACGACCTCCGTCGAGCCCGACGAATTTCCGAGGGGGGGGGGGGGGCAGACGCTCGGCTCCTTTTAGTATCCTCTCATATGCCACCGGAGGAGTCAGGTCCAGGTCGGCGTTGTATGCGCGGGGGCGTGTGAAGGGAAAAGTCGAGAGACCAGATCGCAATTTATGTGTCCTGCATAAAAAGGGAAGGGGGAATTTAAGGCGGTTCAATACTATATTGTACGGAAGCCCCCAGGGGTCAATCTGGACCGACTCTATGAGGTCCTTTCAGGCTTCTGCCTTTGATTTCGAGATAAGCCTTTTGAGTTCAAGACGGCGCCGCCTGAGCGTATCGATAAGGGCGTCTGCCCTAGATTGTGACTCTCAGAGAGACTTGGGTTCTGCCCCCTCTCCGCGTGCGAAGAGCAGTTCACAAGTGCCCCCGCATAGCTGCGCGGTTCGCGGAGGTCCTTCCGCTGCCCGATAAGCTAGTGTGAGGACGTCTCTAATACGGTTTATATCGATGTCATCTCTAAATCGCGCAAGACGGTTGTGCAGAGTAGAGGCTAAGATCTGCTTATCCATATCCCTTATCTGCCATGTTCCCCGACTAGACGGCCGGAGCCAGGCAGCACTGGACACTGAAAAGGTTAAGTATCAGCGGTTACTTAAGATCTCTTCATCCATTTTTCTTAAAGAGGCAAGATATAGTTTTGCGTAAACCTTCCGATGTCAGTCGAGGCTCGTGTGGGATAAAATGCGAGGGGGGAGTATAAGGACTCGATCCAATCCGCGCGTGCTACCCATCAAAAGCCACCTTCCCCACCTTCTCCTAGTTTAAAACTGTAAATATTAACTCGAGACGAGGAGAGAGAAGCCTCATGCTGCGACTCTGTCCTTAGTCTACGAGTATATGCCGAGCAGGAAGTGATTCCTGTCCGGGAGTTGTCACTGAAGACCGGGTGCTGAATCGCGACAAGCCCCCTGGCAAATCTTTTTGCGCATAAGCCCGTGCATGCCAGTCTGATGTCTTTTGGCTCAGCTGTCCTCTAAGGTGTGCGTCGCGTCATCGTGTGCGCCCGTAGTGCAGAGAATGCACGTATATAGAGTCGAGGAGACGATTGGATTGTCCATGCGTGCAAGCGTTTGCACAGAGTGATATGTAAGTGCTCCTTTGAGCTACTTTTTTTTGCCCATGCTCCTCTGGTGCCCCCCGCTGGTGGGTACAATTATACGCGCACCTGTGTGTCGAGGATTGCCTCGACTGCTCCCATTCCTGCGTCTAGGAAGCTATTTCTCCACCTGCAACTTTCATGACTGTAAGAGGTTTAAGGCATCATCGTTAGTAAGTTGATTGGTCAGGTGTGAGGTTTGCGAACGCCTCACAAACGTTGAGTCTTTCACCTTGTTGAGCAGGGAAAGCCCTGCTCAGCGACCCATTGCAAGAGGAAGCGGCTCTAGTCGCTGATTCAGCCCCCCCCCCCCTCCCAGGCCGTGTGATGAGCATTCAAATCGCCTGCGACCAAGATGGTCCTTGTGGGATGACTTCCCATAGAGGCCGATAGGTCGTCAGGGTAGGTGTCAAATTGCTCTAACTGCTTATTATGTGAAAAGTGGCAGCTACATATACTAGGGCAGAGTCAATCAATTCAATCCACGTAAAGCTCCTCATGGCAGCGGTTTTGAAGATGGCTAGGTGTGGGACCTGGTTCGTCCATTAAGTAGATATTACACTATAAGTGTCCGTAACGTAACGTGCTTGGTTCTTTGCGTTTTTAATTGACTCAGACAAAATCCAGATTACGATGCGGTGGCACTGGACGTTTGCATTAAGACGTGTTTAGGAGGTGCCAACAACGTGCCAGTCGGCGCCTATGCTGTCGGCCTGCACTACCGTCTTCTGACAGGACGCTCGTAATCTGGGCTGGCTTCTTTGGACAGCAGCTGTGGCCGCTTCTGCACCACTTAGTGGCGCATTTTGCAAATATCTGTTGCTATTACTGACGAGGCATTTAATCGCTAGGCCTAGCTGGTCGTGATCGGCAAGGTGTTCGTAAAATCTCTTCAGAGTGTCTGCGAAGATGTGGCCCTCCCCCACCCGAACTCTGACTGGGACTTTCCGTTTAGGGCAGACGAGGGCAAAGCCGCAACCTCCGCAGAGTGACTGTACGCTCCTAGGCTGCGCCAGTCTGTCAGTACAGCTCAGCTGGAAAGTCCTGACTAAGAACCACTATGGCGACGAGAACCTACTACATCTCATGTCATAGTCTTTGGCGAACAACGTGTAGGAGAGAGGTGTTCCCTTTGCAGTGGTGACAGAGAACTCGACGAGGCTGCCAATGGTGGCCTCATCGACAATGGCATCCAGACCCAGGATGCCCACGACCAGGCGGCGTTTGTGGACAACCGATTCCATGTATCCGGCGAATATTTCCCAGGCCTCTCTTGTGCAGACTACTGCAGCAGTGCCGGTAGCCTGGGTGAGAAAAGTGGAGGAGCGAGGGGAACTGCCTTGCCAGTTCCGCCACTACTTTCGAGTCGGCCTGGTACCCCTGAGCAATTTTCAGACCCCTTACCGCTCTCGTGGCGGTAAAGCTCTCCGGAGATGAGAGCACCGTAGTGTTCCTGAGAGCAGACTGTCGCAACTCGCGACCTCAGGTAGGCCAGGGCGGCCTCCGAGTCTTCCGACGCGCATCGCGAGCAGACGTCTCGAGGCGTGCCGTCCGCACTCACAGGCATCGGGCATTGAGGGGGCGCCGTTGCCTGTGCCTCGTCCCTCACTTTCTGTTCGGTCTGCAGTGTCTGTAGTGCGCCTAGAAGTACGACCAAATCTACCGTTCAGCGTCCAGGTGAGCAGTCCGGAGTGTTGCATTAAGGCTTGTGCGGCAGTCTTATAGGTGCGTAAATTTACGACAAGAAAAGAAGCCTGGCTGTACTTTTGGAGTTGTCGTAAAATCAGGAATGCGTCTTGTGCACAACCAATAATGTCAAAAAAGCTTCAAGCAAACAGGTGACGTCCGCTACGCCTCTTGGTGTCACTGGCAAAGTCTTCCGACAGATAGAGAAGTCAGCCTTGGACGCGACAGCTGTAATCATCAGAGACATGAGTCTATTAAGCCAAATAACATTCGTAAAGAGCCGTTTAAGTTAATGTATGGTCCCTTCAAGAAAACCTAAACAGATGACCATGCAATGCTAAAATGCCTTCTGAGGAATCTCAACGGCTTCTATGACAAGGACATGCATTTTGCTTTGATTCGGTGCCGAATAGACAAAATCTTCTCGGCACCACAATGTTGCCTATATCTGAGTTTTGAGCATATGACAAGGCATGGTACCGCACTGCAACCAACCCAACCTTACTTTGTTTCAAATGCGAAGGGCAAAGACTCGTCACAACGGGCTTCACGGGCAACATGAGATTCTATACAATTAAAGTACTGCACGTTAGCCTCCGCATGGCTCCTAGAGCATAAAATCTGGCGTCTCGATTCGCGGTCGAAAATAACAAACAGGTGTCTTACTACTCTTTAAGACAACACCTTTGACCAGGATATTTTGTATTTTATAAGATCCGGTCCATCCCAACCACACATCATAATGTAAAGCAGTCACTTTCCTTTCCTGAGACAAAAACAAAGGACCTCCCACTGCTTGCAATGACTAGGCACGCGTAGTAAAGCAAGGCGCCGGTCAAATTTTTTAGTGAAAGCAGTACAGAGAAGCACCAAAGGCCAATACGGACAATTAAAAACAGCAAAATAGAGCACTAGAACTCTTTGTGTTAGTACCCTTCGTACGGAGAATCTACTAATCAGCCGAATAGATATTTTAAACAAGTGGACCTGCCAGGGAAGCAATTCAATCGGGCCACCCTGGTAGTAAAATACTCCATGAGCTAAAAAAACGATACAGCCAAACAATACGGCTTGCTGACCTACTCATTCGCGCAAATTCTAACAATCCTCAGTGGTTGCTTTCAGCAGTACCGCCAGCGTACAGCCATGGCTTTAACAACGACGTCCTCTGCATTTTACCAGTTAATATTTATGTGCAAAAAAAACGCCGACAGATGCTACAGTTTGGAAAACAGAGCAGTTGAACGGGTTCTTCTTTGTATAGAAGTGAGGCAGTCACAAAGAAAAAACAATTCTAGTTAAACGGCCAGCCAGCCAGACAGATAGATAGATGTTTGCTTACGTGAGCGCCGATGTGAACTATACATATGCCTGTGGTCGTTTGTCGTTAGCGAAGCAGGACGGACATACGAAAGGTGACGGAGGCGGCGGGGGCAGCGACCACAACGAAGCGACGATAACAAAAACAACGCCTTACTCGCGGTGTTTACTTGGCTCTCTAACTTGCGTGCCTTGCCAGGACGCCGCAGGTGAGAAGGATCGCCGAGATCGGATACCGCGCTGCTGCATTGGCCGCTTCTTTTCCAAGCCATCTCCCCTCCCGCTTTCTCCTGCCGGACTGCAAGCGTCTGGTAGGTAATTACCTTCATCAGCATCATCATCATCGTGGGTATCGTCGTACACCTTCTGCAAGGTCTGCAGGAAAACGACGGCTGCAGTTGGCAGCAACCAGCTACGCAAGCAGCAGGACAAGCACAGGACCATCTAGGCAACTTGGCGCTATGCAGCAGCAGCAACAGCAGCCATGAGCAGATGGCATCAACCTCCTGGACTCGACCAATTACGGCGACCAGAAGCTGTCCCAATAGCCCGGCGCTGTTATGCCGAGCCTAGAACATAGCTTCGGTAGTCTGTCTGCAAGTCTGTCTACCAGCCTACTGGACAGCAACGTCCACGATCATCGCCATTGTCATATTTATTGTTGTTGTCGTCGTCCTCATTGTAACTACAGCGTGTGTTGTTTTACAGTGCCCGCTTTATTTGTGTTATAGCATTGAAAAAAAATAGCATATTTTTATATATGGTATGCTGGGTGGTAATAAACTATAAGGGCGTACGCCTTCTTCTCCCAGCGACTGTCCCTGGAAATCCAAAGAGGTAACGCGACCTCAGTGCTCAGAACTATGAGAGACTGGATGGACCCGGACCTTCGCGCCAGGGGGCGGGCAGGACTTCCTCACGGGCATGAGCGATAGAGCGGCTACGGCGCGCAGAAGGAGCAACTAGGTCGACGAGCAGCAACGCCGTGAATCATTATATATATTCTTCTAATTTATAATAAAAATAAACCATAATATATATATATATATATATATATATATATATAATATTTATTTCACTCTAATAGAGTATGGACAAGATAGTTCATGTTATTATTAAACATAGATATTTGTTGTCCTGCAGTTCCACCGAGAGAAGAAGTGTAAAAATCTTCGTTGCAGTGCCGGACAACCAACCGCGTGGTACTTAGCGCATTGCTACGAGCAGAACCGACAAATACACTGAGTACTAAAATCTTCATGAAACTCCCTACGGGAGCATACGAGGTGATGGAATTCGTGTACAATGTACCTGGTATATACACGCCTGTCATCGCAGGCCACCCCGGCCCACAATCAAGGAGACTTCAAGACGTTGAGCGTTCTTATTTCCGTCGCTGCCTCCGTGACTTTGCGTCGCCACTCTCCCAAGAAATGGTTAAGTGGCTCCGTCACCGGCATACGCAGCCTAAGCCGAAGCATCTCCACCATCGGCGCACAGTCCGACAACACATACACGAAGCGGCTTCTCGCCTTGATTGAAAGGCTTGAGATAGGTGTTGTCACACTCTGTCTAAACTATACGCCAATTTTGGCAGAGTATTTAGCATAAACAAGCGCACTGCCGTACAGACGGACAGTCGCCGTACATCTCCGACCCCTCCGTAGAGAGCTGCCAGTGGCGAGTTAACACTGTCCTATATGTGCGCAGTGAACGATGTTCCCCTGTACTGAATTCGGAGGCCCAACTATGGGAAAGAGTTTACAATTTCAATGGCCTCCCGCAACAACGAGTAGCGTCGTTTGCAACTAAACGGTATCCGCGACGAAACTTAATCGTCTTGGTTTTGAATAAGTTTATTTTCAGCCCTTTTTTTGTGAAATGCGCCTCAACCATGGCGGTAATGCGCGAGATGGCACCAGTGTTACGATGAGCAACAAAGATGTCATCAGCATGCATCACCACCACGGCATGTTGAAACTCTTGACGCGCGTATTGAACAAGATTGGCCAGAAGCGGCGTGAACGAGATGCAGCTTAGTGGGTCCCCTGAGGATTCCCATCATTCTGCGTTAGCTCAAGCACGCCGCTTCTTACCTCGACCAATAGCGTGTCATTGTCGAAAAAACGAGAAACTACTTGTAGAAGCGCTCCATCTATGCCAATCTGTCTAAAGCAATCGATCATAAGATCTCGCGGGACCTTGTCAAAGGCCATGACGCAGTCAATAAAGACCACATACAGGCGGCCTTCTGGACGATATATATATATATCTATATATATATATATATATATATATATATATATATATATATATATATATTGTTGAGTTCTACCAAGCTGAGGCGTTGTCATGCGTAAAATCTAATCTTGCTCGGACAAAATTTTTTCTCCTGCCTTGATTGTGAAAGAGCATTGAGCTTGCCCTGGTGCTACATTTATCTGCTAGGAAGCGCCGAAATAAGCCTAGTATGAGTACGCTAAAGGTGACAAAAAGTGAAAACAAATTGATGTAATAATGCATATAGTAATCTTCCATCAGCCAGCACTCTAAAAAAGTTGGTTTAATTCTATAACCTTCTTAACAAATCTTGAAAAAATGACATACAGAGACTTGTGCAGAAAGAGTTAACTCGGTGAAACTATATATACATATGTATATATATATATATATATATATATATATATATATATATATATATATATATATATATCGAGATTGCAGGGACAAGGGTGTGTGGCAGGATTTTTAGATCTTAAAAAAGCATATGATATAATGGACAGAACAAAGTTGTATCAAATCATGTTAGAGGAGGGATTGGAGAGAAGCTGGGTAGAGTTACTAGAAGAAATTGACAGGAATAATACTGTAAGAATAAAAATAGCAGCCAAACAATCTAAAGAGTTTATAGTTGCTAAGGGGGCCAGACAAGGCTGTCCGTTGCCATCAGTGGTTTTTTTTATGTATATAGAGAGAATAGCGCGAAGGATTATTATAATAGAACGGGTTTGGGATGGCAGATAGTGGAAAAGGGTGCATATATCAAGACATCCGTGCTGCTTTTTGCTGACGATATAGTAGTGTTAGGGCGGGGTACTAGCGAAGTTCAAAAATGTTGAATGCATGTGGAGAAGCAGCGGAGGCACTGAGCATGGCGTTTAATGAAAAAAAGAGCGCAGTTTTAGTATTTAATGGGACTGGGACAAGCAAAGAAGCTTGTAGTACAGGGAAAAGAATTGGATTATAAAAGTCAGTACAAGTACCTTGGGGTGACAGTGACTACAGGGGATGATTATTTAGAGGAAGAAGGCTGAAAGAGGAAAAAATGCAGTAAGGTGTAAGGGCCTCTGGGGGTTTAATAAATATATAGTAACAAGGAATATATGGAAGGCCATGTATGTACCAGGATTGACCTTTGCTAATGCCTTTCTGGTCCATAGCGCAGGGTTGAGAAAGAAGTTAGAAACAATACAAAGAGAGGTGATAATATTTGCATTGGGTTGCCGTTTTAATTGCGCCAGGGAATGCCTTGAGGGGGAAGGGGGAATGTCAACATGTATACAAGGGGAAGTACAAAGTAAGCTTATTTTTAGTAGTAGGATTGAAAATGTAACAAATAAAAGATGGGTTAAACAGATGTTGCTGGTAAAGACGGCACTTAGGATTAAAACGAAGTGGGATCGCAGAGTAGAGTTTGCAGCTAGGGAGATTGGGTACAATTGTCAGCAATGGGCAAGAGCAAGGGTATCAGGAAAAATGGTGAAATTGAAGGTAAACAAGTCATATACAAACAAATGGAAATTGGCGATGGGCTCCAAATTAAGTTTAGCAACTATGTATGGAAGGGAAAAGCGGGAAAGGGGCGGGTCAGAATAAGTATACGATAATTCAAGAGCGAGTGGGCTATTGGCAGATGCCAGGGCAGGGATGTTGGATACAAGGATACATAGAGCAAAATATAAGGAGGGGCAAAGTACAGAATGTCGAGCATGTGGGCTAGAGAATGAGTCAATCGAACATATTATTAAAGAATGTATAGCATTAGGGGGGAGCAGAGATATAGAGCTGGCGGAGGCCCCAGCTTTGGGACCAAATGTTAGAAATGACCTGGTCGATATTACAAAGAAGAGGTTGTCACAATGGAAAGCAATACTCAGTAGGTATTGAAGTAGACATGGATTATATGGATGCGTAGGTTATATGTATGCTGCCGCTCTAAGCGCCCCTGATATAAAAGGGTGACATGTGTATTTAGGTATACATGCCAAGCGAACAATAAATCAATCAATCAATATATATTTTTTTTAAACCATTTACGGTAAGACGACAATTTGGGTTCTTGCAAACGTGTTTCAAACCAGCATGCAACCGCTGCTGAAGGCTTTATTCAAGGCTTTGCTCGCCTGACTGCGTTGACGATACAGAGCAGCCCGTTGTGTCCGTCCAGCGAGATGGCGTCTCGACAGACATAGGTGTGAACGTGCACCAGGTCTGTCCCCAAACAAAGCCCGACCGCAATCGTCACCGACTCGTTATCTAACAGAGTTCCGACTCCGGGGACAGGGTATGGCGTGGAGCAATGCGCTCGGCCCTTTACAGGTAACAGCGCGCAGTCTGGCCCTATCAGCGTCCGTGGCGCATCCTGCAACGACCCTTTGCTCACATAGAGTCGCCGACTATTCTCCCCGGTGCCCAGCTTTGGGGGGCTCTTGGCCCCACAGGACAACCGCTCCAAGGTGGATTGTTTCCAATCGAGCTTCTAGGTGTGTAGCAGCGACAGAACCAAGCAGGCATCTTGCCTGCACAAGCCTGAAAAGAGAAGCTGCGAGAGCTATATCCGGTATGACCTGGCATTAGGAAACCCTAGGCCATCCTACTGAACGGTCTTGTTGGCGTGTGTCTGCGGAAATACTGACGTTAACCCAACGCCTCTACTGTAGCCAGCAAGTTGTCGCTGAGTCGTTTAAAAGTGGCCGAGCGAAACAAGGTAAGGGTCGGAACAAGTGCAAGAATAGGGCACGAAATGAGCAAGCGAACAATCTGCACATCGGAACAGATGCAAAGATAGGGCAAAATTCTAGATTAACGGCGTCGTCCTTGACAGGCTTTAGGTTAGCCTGTTCTATGTGCTTCTAGGAAGACCCAAAATTCTCGTAAGGAACGTTGTTATTCGCGGTTTCGAGAGCAGTACGCTGCTGATCAGATAGGAATTCCTAAATTAATGCCATGTATATATATATATATATATATATATATATATATATATATATATATATAATCGGAACTGCACGTGTTGCTCATGTTAATTTAACATATGGGCTATATCGTTTTGTTGTCATTGATGTAACTGTGGTGAAAGCAATGGTCGATGTGATTGTTTTTGGTGCTTCGTCGTCGTTGTTCTTGGTGCTCATATTACTTTTATTGTTAATGCTATTTGTATCACCGCCGCCAAGCTATGGCCAAGCTACCAATACGCTGTCTGATGCATCTAATATGGGAGTTGGCGTGTCTAATATTGGATCGTGTGAGGCATTATCTCTATTCGCACAGGGGATCGTCTATTCGTTCAAGCCTTGCCTGCCCTTCATAGTGTCCTAAGGATGGATGCAATAACAACTGGATGTAGCGGATATCCACGTGTAGACGTAATCGCATTGTCTGCGCAAAAAAACAAGGTATATATATATATATTTATATATTGGTATCAATCGGCTTTTTTTTTGCTCTCGGCAAATTGTTAGTGTCTGGCCTTTTTAAAATTTAATTATTGACTACTGTCTGGGTGCAATGTCCTATATGCCGCTGTTAAATCGGCAGCCAAGAATACACGCTTTTTCGACTCCGGACTGTCCTGAGTAATGAATATTTAATTAAAAAACGTCGATCTACAGCGCAAGGTGGCAAAGCCATTGTCTTGCACTTGGGAGGCCGTGGGTTCAACACTTGGACCGGCCACTTATAAATTGATTTTCATGGTTTCAAACATAAACAGGGTGTATTGCAATCGGCCATGATCGGACAAATTCACGGGGATCACAGGTATCTCATTAAATTGAGATAGTGCATTACCATCCAACCCCCCCCCCATTTATGTAATGTTAGCCTACGTGTTCCAGAAAGTAGCATCCGACACCATAAGTGTCGTCATATTTCTTGCCTCCGCAAAGCAGAACAGTGTTCAAGGACAAAATGCTTTGAGGAGTATTACTCTTGTAAGTGCTTGTGAATCAATATACGACCAGCCTTGCATTTCTCAGCCTGTCGCCGATAGGCGGCAAACTGGTATCTAGTAAATTTGTGAGAAATGTATCGTGGGTAAAACATATTTTGTATAAAACAAACACATACGAAATAGGTAAAGAAAAATTTAGAACAATTCAAAGTTACTTAATCTATAACCTCGGTAGCACAGTGAAGGAAAATAGGCGGGGAAATAACAATGAAAGCAGACACCCCAAACCACTATAACTACGTGCCCGGACTGCTTATTACTGCCGAATTAAAAGGAAGCAATCAGCTAGGAGGTGTTGACATGCGCAGTGCCACTAATTTGACCTATTTGTGGTTCTATAGACCAACCGTTACAATCCGGCAACAGGAAGTTATTGCAACGCGTGCTGGGATCAAATTAGTAAGCCGCTGGTCCGCCCGTGTTCACTAGAGATGCAAGTAGTATGTCATTAGCAACAAAAAAAAACGTAGAACTAGTAGTAGGATGATCGACGTTACGAGTTAGTGGTTAGGTATTCTGCAAGCGTATGCATCGGGGAACTGTAAATAAGCAAATTGTCTGACGTAAGATTATAGGAAACAGCAATAACGGCACAGCCAGATAAACACACTGTGCAAAATGCCATACGTGAGTACTTCAAGGCAGCACGAACGTGCGCCTGCTCTACATGATGTATAAACAAGCACGTGTGAAGCTAGAGGAGCAATGCAGTTTCTTCTGCGGCGATGAGGCGACGTCAAGGACAGTGCAGCATAGTCCAACCGGATTTTCTTTTTGTCATGAGCCCTGCCCTGCTTGATATGTGTCGTCGTGATAGACTGCCACGGAGCGCGTGATCCGCTTTCGCACAGTTCTTTGTGTGATGTTCACGATCATGCGTATCATTCTTCAACGGCTGCCCAACTCTACCCCTTACTTGCTGCCCCTTCCTTCCCGCCTATTCACTCGTACTCGAATGGACTTGAGCAGCCCTTTCTGTGCGGGGGGCAGGGGGGGGGGGGGGGGGTCATCCTCATTACGAAAGGAAACTGAGTCAGGGCAGCACAGAAATCAAATAGCGGGGGCGAAGAGGAACTCAGTCGACCCGGGATGGCAAGGTTCGGGCGAGTAACATCGTCGTCTTCGTCGCCGCCGCCGCCGACGACGTAGGCGACGACTTCAGGCGAATGAGGATTACTCAGAACGGTGACGCGATGTCGGCGGTCACAGTCGACCCTTTCACATTGGTTTTCCGCCTTCCGATCCCAGTGCTCCGCTCGCTTGCCCATTCGCCCGCCTGCCCGCCGGCGAGTAGATCCACAACCTCGCCTGATTTGCTTTCGACCACAACGCTCGTTTTCCAGTTCTCCCTCCCTGGTCAGGGAACGCCTTTGCCGCCACCACCACTACCACTATTACTACCGCTGCTGTCAGAGTTCTCCAACGTTCGCCTTTCGTCGCACCGCTGCGACTGCTGCTTCTGCTTCCCCGCTCTTTTCGCTACTTCCCTCTTTTGGAAGCGACTGCATCGACAATGGCCGATACGAGCCCGTGATGAGGCCGTGCTCGAAACCCGAAAGAGAGAAAAAGAGAGAGACTCGTTGGGGAGAAAGTTTCAAAATGTCATTAGCAGCCAACACTCGTTACTGGTGAACAATCACATCAGGTCAGTATAACCGTCAGCGGGCTGACTAGACGAGTCGGAAAACCTGAATGGAGTACGAATTGATTATTTGATTAATACGACGCTACCACCCTTTCGTGCAATGAGCCCGCTAAGTTCGGGGCGCCGTCCAAACTGCTAAAACAAAGCTAGGACTCACGGAGAAGTCCAAATCATACACACGCTGCAACGACAGATTTAAAACATCATCATCATCCCTAAAACAATAGTACGTTAGCGCACCAGATACGAACAAATCATTGTAGTTACCCTTGCAGAAAGCGCTGTGACAGAGAATGGAGATCACTGCATAATGAATTATAACTGCTAAGCATCGAATCGGAGTGCTAATCGGGACTAGAAGTCGACGACACACCTTCTGACGATGACTTTAATTTCGTAACGGCAACCAGGAAAACTGATCTGCCGATATTTCTGTAATTAAAACTTAAACCCAATTGAATCCGATCGTGTAGAAAACTCCTATTAGCGCGAGATTGCGCGTGTTGTGAAACGTTACTCGAGAATGGGCTCCATATGAAGTAGCGCTATAGGCTACGAGCTGGAGCGGGCCTTGTCGAGCTGGGTTTCATCAAGCGGACGGCTCGAAAGAACGAGCGGCCACCTTCATTGGAAGCGGATAGCTAATGGCGAGAAGTGCGCTGTAGCAAAACATGATGGCCGCTGCCGCAGAGGGAGAGCCCGCGTTTACCAGCCCGCCAGAAGTCGCTAGTCAGGAGCCAATGAAGCCCAAGTGATGCAAGACGGCGTTGCCTACCCTGAAAGTACATGCATCGCGAGCGAAAAGGTAAAGAAGAGGAATTCGAAGTTGGGCGAGCGACAGAGATAGATTTATAGGTCGACAGCGAGCGAAGAAAATAGAGCGCCGGACCGCGAGAAAGAGAGAGATCAGGTGCACAAGCCACGATACACAGACATACGGACACTTCCACTTGAGAGACGCTAGCGGTAGCAGGAGTACCAACGAAAGCAGAAGTGGCAGTAGCGGCAGCAGCAGCATCATCAATGAGTCCGTCAGCGGGTCAGCGATGTCGATTTCACTGCCCGGAATTGGACATGGTTTCTTTTGGCTGCTGCCTCGTTGTTAGAAGATGCCTGCTGCCCTCCTGCGTCCCCGGGGAGGAACGCAGTGGCAACGCCGAAGATCAGGAGGACGGCCGCACTATTCAGCCGAGCGTAAAGCAATTTTTTGGCACGCTGGCCAGGGTAGTTGTGGGCGAGCTGCTGCTGAATGACGGCTGGCTGTTGAAATGAAGTTTTCCAGAAGAAGAATAGGCTACGGCAGCACCAGCAGCAGCAACAACAGAAGAAGAAGAGACGACGAACAAAAACGAAAAAGAAAAATCGAACCGAAAATACGACTTGGGCCAGGCAATGTCCGTGCGTGGGCATTGTCGTTTACTAGCCGGCTGATATCACCCTACCTACCATCAGCCGCTTTAACCGATCAAAACTCATATTTGTTTTTCTGTCGGCTAAACTGAGTAGCAGCCTCCTTTCATCTAGATGCTGCTCTGTCGACTTGTAACAGCGCCGCCTACGAAGAGTTCCTAAATAATGCACACTATTACTACCGTGCCCTAAAACAAGATCTATATTTTCTTATCAATATTCCCCTCGTTGTTTTTCAAAACATCTTCAATGAGCGTTTCCAATACATTTAGTTTAGTCAATTTGCGGAACTTCATGTCTGAGCTGTATAGCTTTACTACTTGTGCAAGGAAGCATTCATATTACATGCGCGCGCGTTCAATGCAGTACAAGTATGGAATGATTCCGCTGGATAGGTACCCATAGGGAGTTAAGGGAAGTCAAGGTTGGTAACAGAGTCTATTGCAGACTGTGTGTTGTTTGTCAATTGCCTTATACGATCAGTAATTTGGCTGTGGCTAATAGGTAAGATATAATTAAGTAGGTACTAAGCTCGCAACAAGACGTGCCAACGACTACAATACGTGCAAGCGACTACCTACGGAACGGCCCGTTTAGCATGCTTATGCTTAACGATTCTAGTTGTGTGCCTTTGGGAGGTAGTTCTGAACTCTAGCTATTTAAATTTTTATTTGCAGCTGTTTTAACTTTTTTTCAGGTATAACTTTCCACGCCACGAAAAGACAAATCAGACTATTGCTGGAATTGTTTTTCTCGAATAGCTTAAAAACATTTAACTTTTCCATTGTGAAACATGTTTCTGTGCACCGAACTAAGTGCGATTACAGTAATTACGGCAACTACTTTCTCTAATTGTAAAAAATATATATGTGCGGTGGCCATGTGAATTATATTCAAGGGGTACTCTTAAATTGACTCGACTTGATGTTGACTGTTAAGTGTTACGGCGACACAAGTGTCAATTTACAGTGGTCACTTATAAGTGGCTTATAATATATATACAGGGTCATTTGTATCCAAATGTACTTCTTTCGAGGTTTGATAGAACTCGGCAAGAAAATAATTTTTCCCTATGGAGGGAGGACGCGGAAACGTTTTGTTTAGGAGTAAGGATGAAATTTATAAAAGTAGTTTTTCTGCCTTTTTCTTCTACATACGAGGTGTGTTCAAAAAGTATCGCGACGTTTGTGTTTTTTCAAAAATTATTCATTTATTCATGAATATCTATTTGGTCCCCTTCAAAGTAATCCCCATGAGATATTATACACTTGTGCCAACGGTTTTTCCAATCTTCGAAGCACTTCAAAAAACCTTTTTTTTTTTTCTTGTTCAGCTTCTCCTTCGATGCCGTCTTTATCTCGTCAAGCGTAGCGTAACGTCGTCCTTTCATGGGCCTCTTCAGTTTAGGGAACAAGAAAAAGTCACAGGGGGCCAGATCTGGGGAATACGGTGGCTGCGGCATCATTAGTGTGTTGTTTTTGGCCAAAAACTCGCGCACAAGAACGATGTGTGAGCAGGGGCGTTATCGTGGTGCAAAAGCCAATTTTTGTTCTTCCACAAATCCGGGCGTTTCTGGCGGATTGCTTCGCGCAAATTGCGCACTTGCAGGTAATATTCCTTATTGACCGTTCTACCCTGTGGCAAGAACTCATGATGCACCACGCCCCTGCAATCGAAGAAAACTGTCAGCAAAACTTTCACATTCGACCGAACTTGGCGCGCTTTTTTCGGTCTTGGTTCGTGCGGCAGCTTCCATTGAGATGATTGAGCTTTGGTTTCCACGTCATAACCATAAACCCACGATTCGTCACCAGTTATGACCCTCTGGAGCAAATTTGGGTCGTCGCGGACAGAGTCCAACATCTCATTAGCAATGTTCATGCGATGCTGTTTTTGGTCGCAATTGAGCAATTTTGGTACGAATTTCGCGGCGACCCGTCTCATGCCCAAATCATTGATAAAAATCGAATGGCACGAGCCAATCGATATGTTTAGGTCCTCAGCAACTTCTCTAACGGTGATTCGACGATTGGCCAATACCATTTTCTCCACTTCATTAATTTTTTCGTCTGTTGTTGAAGTGCTCGGGCGTCCGGCACGCTCTTCGTCGTTCACATCTTCTCGGCCTTCTGAGAACATTTTGTACCACCGATAAACGTTGCTTCGGTCCAAGGTAGCTTCTCCGTATGCCACAGTCAACATTCGGAATGCATCCGCGCACTTAATTTCGTTTTTCACACAAAATTTGATACAGGTTCTTTGATCCATTTTTTTAAATAAGTAAAAATCGAAGACGATCCAAAACACGTGCAAGCAAAGCAGCTGTCAACAATTAAGTGAACATTCAAAATGGCCGAGCTTGTCGGCATAAGTGAGAGGCATGAGTACCAACATAACGCCACAAAAAATCGAAATTCGAATATACGTAACCCGCGAAAATTCAAGTCGCGATACTTTTTGAACACACCTCGTAGTTGTGCGAAATCTACGTTTGCGGGAGAACTAGTTAACGCACGAAGAAACCAATCATATCGGCATGCTCGAAGAGAAAACTGCTGCACAACGGAAGACACTTTACTAGCTTGCGTAGCGAAAAGCGAATAACCATTTAAAGGAAAGTTATAAAAAATCGATATGTTAACGCTTTTTCGTGAAAAACTGTAAAATTATTTCATTACGACAAAATATGTACGTCCAAAATACCACTCTCACGCCGCCCCCTCTTTCACTAGGAAAAATAATTCTCTTGCCAGTTCTACCAAACCTCAAAATATGTACCTAACTTTCTTCATACACCCTATGCAAGTATGTATGCCTTCGCTTTCGATATGGCTATCGAAAAAAATCTTAGTTACATGACAACTACGTAACGCAGCACCATCACTTTGGTACGAAAATGGTGGGCATTAAATTTGCTATTGCGTGAGACTGGTCTTTTGGACACACATTTTTCGTCGTACTGGAAAAAAATTACGATTTTTCACAAAAAACGTTATCGTAAGACATAACAACATATCGACTTTTTATGACTTTTCTCAACCTGGCTATTCGCTTTTTGCTACGCAAGCTAGTGAAGTGTCAACCGTTGCACAGAATGCGTTTCCGAACACGCCGATATGATTGGTTCATCTATGCGTTGACTGGTTCTCCCGCAAACGTAGATTTTGTACAACTATGTAGAAGAAAATAAGGCAGAATAACGACTTCTATAAATTTCATCCTCACTCCTAAACAAAACGTTTCCGCGTCCTCCTCCTATTGGGAAAAATTATTTTCTTGCCGAGTTCTATCAAACCTCAAAAGAAGTACATTTCGATACGAATGACCCTGTATATACACGCTACATCCATCTGTCATATTTTATGCGTTTATGGAACTATCAACGTGGTAAAGCTTGCGGGCTAACCCTTGGCCAGGATTTGACGTCCACAGAACTGTTTTTCACATTGCTTCGTAGACGGACCCCCATAAATATAAATGTGCAAACCGGCGCACCTATGTGCCTCCTCCGGTTGCGAAGCGCAGACTTAATCCGCCACGCCACCGGGCTCGACCTGGTACTTGAACAAATTTAATAAATGCTGCAAGCATACCTTGCCATTTGGTTTAAGTACAACCCATTATCTAATAGGTTCCAGTCGGATCCGACATTAAATCTAAGATTTCCCCGTTTACAATTTTTCGACACCGTTTTTTCTATCAGCCGCATTTGTTGCTTTATGTCAGCCTGTTTTTTTTCCTTCGTTTGCATATATAGCAATAAATTCAACTTTATCTATAAACGACATGAGCAGTAGACTTGCCAAAATTGAGTTTTGCAGGCTGCTTGTACTAGCATTCTTATCGCATATATTAGCAATCGAGAATGCGTCTCTGAACTTGATGAATCTACTGTACCATTTTTCCGTCTCTCTGAAGTGCGACACAGGCAACAACAGATAATCCGGCATAGTTTCAACGGCACTTTTAAAATCACAATATAAAATATCAAAAGGAACATTTGAATTGGGGGGAAATACCAATAATGAATGTTATTAAGCAGTCATTTGTACTCTTCAGTTCCCTGTATGCCAAGCACCGGCGCGTCTATGTCAGTGAGCTGTTATTCTGTTAATGAAACTGCTATAGCTGAGAGAACGAGTATACACTTGCTTGAGGAAAATATATGTATATGGCATTGACGTAAATAGTTTATTCAACATCATCGCTTTTTCGTACATATTGGTCACCTTTGTTCAAATTTTTTTCTCATATTGAGTCGTTTCGCCGCACAGCCGAAGAGCTGTGATTTGTCACGCAAGATGGCTTTGCTTCACTACATCCGAGCCTCTTCCCTTGGTAAATAAATGCGTTTTATATTTGATTCAACTATTTGTTCCAGTAGACACATTGACCGTTTTATTGCCGTTTGTCTTGGGCTTGTTGTGTATGTTTAGATAGTTACATCTTGAATCATTCGAATATGCCGTTACACCGTTCTTGCACACCGCATTGACAGTACATAGTACTAGATAATATTCAATTTTCGCTTACTGGTCTTTGTACAACAGGTTGCCGGCTGATGAGGACTGCTTAGCAAGCAGAATATTTAAAAAGCTCGGTGTACAGTCTTCTCAGATTTTCCTAATTGATGTCTGTCTTCAATTACTGTCACTGGGGTCTCTGTTTCGCAAAAATGATCTCAACAGACTATCATGTTTCGTATCGCCTTGAAACGTATTTCAGTACTTTATGTGGCCAATAGCCAAAGGCCACAATAAACCTGTGCACTGCCCTATCAGCATTGAATATGCGTACGCAGGCGCACTCAGATATATCTCTTAACATCTCGGTTTGCCGATAAGTAATAGGTTTTCGCACAATGATTGGAATTCCACCCTCCTGTCCACGGTCTCTCTGAAAAACGCTATAGATATTTAGTTTGAACAATCAGCATTGCCATCTTCTTTGTAAATGAATGTGTATACACTTCAGCGTTTTAAGTGCATTGCATCTGTTTGGTTTTTTATATTCGTGTTGTTGATTTCGATCGTAATTTTTCCGACATTAGACGTCGGCGCCCTCCAAGATTTTGTCGGATTGCCCCAGTATTCGTTAAAGCCTATTTAATTTTGTGATTTCGCCGAATCTGCAATCTCGAATTGATCTTCAGAGACTAATATGCAGAACGATGTTCTCAGCTGGAACGTAGGTTTCATCGGAGTATCCACCGAAGTGTCGAACGATTTAACCAGGCTGAGGCATGTCACTAGCTTTCACATCAGGTTTTACTCTAACTACAAACAGTCTTTTCACCGGATGCAATATCTTTGCTGCTAGGCTGTTAGGCCCGTTGATGCCGCGGCTTCCTGCATGAAGTGCGATCTTCTACTTGCAACAAGTTTGTTTTGTTGTTGTTGTTGTTGATAATTATGTTGCCTAATGAAGAGTGCTTCCGATGTCGTCCCTGGGTCATCAGTCTGCCTCTTTCGTCACTTCGACAGAGTTTCGCGAACTTGCATGCCCTTAATCTTTGTCGCTCTCATTTTTCGTTACGTCTTTTCTCATTCCCTCGTAGGCAATGCTCACTGGCTGGTCCTGTGGTCCAACGATTAAAAAGTTTCAAAGTAAACCTTGTTGCGCACTTCATTATTCTATCGAAAATCCTCGAATTGCTTGCACGGCTGCCGTCTTTGAGAATTGCATATCCGACTAGAGCATTCGTGCGTATATTGTTTCTGGTCGCTGATGTAGCATATTTTTATTTTTGTTTAGCATACCTATTTCATTGTACAGTCAACACACAGCACATTGTCGGGGTCCGTCCCTATAAATATATATATATATATATATATATATATATATATATATATATACGTGTAACATATACATAATGTAATACACGGAAAAAGATATATATATATATATATATATATATATATATATATATTGCTCGCCCGGCAACGGTACAACCGATACAACCATGCGTAATAATATCAGCCTCCCGTGTATGTCGAAATCCATGACGGCGTGATACGCACGTAAGCCCGAATGAACGCCCTTGTGGCACTTTTCAGTACTGTTATGCTACGTGCCCTAAGCAGTATGTCTATTCTTGACATTTGTTGCCTTCTTTGATCGTCATCGAATAGGTGATAATTGGTCACCAGTAGAATGATCAAGGTGGACATGGCTTATCTGGTCAAGCTATTGACGCAACGCAACTAATCAACGGCGTACGCTACTTGACCTTTCGTGACAACGCGGTATTAATAAATTAATTGATTGTGACTTTTAGAAGGATTTGCGGGCATCGGGAACATAGTCGGTGCCGTTTTTTTTATTAGAGTTTATCGTAACA
This sequence comes from Dermanyssus gallinae, assembly GCA_003439945.1. Classification (NCBI taxonomy): domain Eukaryota; kingdom Metazoa; phylum Arthropoda; class Arachnida; order Mesostigmata; family Dermanyssidae; genus Dermanyssus; species Dermanyssus gallinae. Next base: position 2,855,464 of record QVRM01004733.1, read on the forward strand.
GTAATTACAATTAAAGGTTTCATCTCAGAAACCCGAAGCACGTCACATTTGACTGTCTGTCAATTCTACTCAGGGCAGCTCTATATCATTCATTTAGACGATTAATTCAGCATTTTTAACCAATTGTAAGAGTTCCTCTATATATTGGTCTCTCATACGAATGGCAAGTTGGCTTGCATCGACTTGATCAGCAGCTACAGCGTTCTCCCATACTTTCCGCTCAGTATCGTATTTTTTACATTTATCTAGGACATGCAATATATCATCGTGTACCAAACATACATCACACAGCGGGCTTTGCGCAACTTTAATGTGGAACCTGGTGCTCTGCGTCATCCCTTTAGCGCAACGTAGCCTGTTAATAGTAACCGCTTCTCTTCTGGAACAGGGCAGCATCATTATCAAGCCTTTTCGCCGTAGTGCAATCTGCATCGTGTCCCTTTTAGTTGTAGTTCCCTGCCTCCTCCAAGTCTCATAGTGCTTAGCGGTGCCGTTACGGCGTCACTTAGACTTGATGTTGAGGCACAAAACCAGACGGCACGAAGCACGTTCTCAGATCGAGTCGAAATAGGGATGAGCCAATACGATCTATTTCGTCGGAACGCCGGGGACAGGAATTGGTCGGTTGGTTTGTTTGACGGCCGAGTCAGCTTTTAGCAGCGTTATGTTAGCTAACGGAACAGCCAGCATCTTCCGATTAGTCCGCCACACGCGGCAGCATTAGGCTGCTGGAAAACCTATTACTGTTATTACTGCTGCTGCTGTTGCTGCTACTACAGCAAAGGCCGCAAAGCTAGTGGTACAGCTAAAACGTATTGGCCACGGAAGTTGTCAATTTGACGTTGTTTTCGTCGTCTCCGCTCTCGTCGTAAAGGGTGGCCGGAAACCGCCGTGATTGACCTATCAATAATCTGACATAAGTGAAGGCGATAATGCATGTTTCTGCTGGATGTAACTAGCCATGCCTATGACGAGCAAGAAATCGACGCATTTTCGCACTGGTTAGGAACAGGACGGACCGACCCAATCAAATTGGAAGAAGGTCACAGGGTCCACGTTCGGCCGCATGACCGCCCCTGCCATGTTAACCGTACATTCGTACATAGACGCATAAGATAAATATATATATATATATATATATATATATATATATATATATATATATATAATATATATATATATATATATATATATATATATATATATATATATGCATACAAATGTCCAAGACACACAGGAAGGAAGCGACCCGAAACAAACATTGCGCTCGTCAACTAATAATTGCGCTCGGCGGCTAATATTCGCATAATTAATTGCCGAGTTGCGCAGAGTCTACTGGCGGGCGAGCGCGGCACCTTCTGCTGTGCGAGAGCCGCACATCTCCATCGACTGCATAGTCGGTCATATATTATGCATATGCCGACCGCAGCGTATATATAGCGTTTCTAGCTTTGATCCCCGACAGATCAGAAACCTCAAAGTTCAGCGACGCTCTTCGACCGAGCCTCAGCCGAACACCTGCCTATCCGTCTCACAGTCGTATTTGAAGACAGACTAAGGCGTATTAACAGACTTCATTTTAATGAAGGCTTTTGAACGGCGCTGCACTGCGACGTGTGTTGGGAGAGTTCTTGGTATGAGTTTGAGGCAGTTCATTTCGCGCCGTTTGTTGGTATACTATTTATGAACAAAATTGCAGATTAGACTCACGCGAATATTATTCCTTTTGATAATTAGCATTTTCGACGAGACGCTCGTTTATGTGTTTCATCACGTAGTTCGGACCAAGGTGAGTTCCTGGCAGCAGTAGGAGAACGTGTGAGAAACGTTTAAAGTGGTTCCAATAACTAGGCGCATATTACTAAGGAAATTGTGTACCAAGCTACTTCAAAACAAAATGCGGTTTACTATAGCGTTTAGGACAACTACTAGGAAAGTGCAATAACCAATATAATAAGTGTTTTGCGAAAATGAATACAGGTCAATTAATAGGTTTTTTTTCTTTAAGCACGTTTTATTTACAATATCTTATGCATATTACAACTTTATAGCCGCATAGTTAGCGAAGCTGAAAGCCCGTGTGTACAGCATTGCAAGTAAGCAACATTATGTCGAAGACGTTTTTTTATAAATGTCTTGTGTTGCAAATAAAAAATAAATGGAGGAACTGCATTGACCGAAAGCTTGATCAATCTGCCATGCGGGGAGACAGTAGCGTTTTCCGGAAACAATTTGCACGTTTTGGGGTCAGCCTTTAAATAGACAACATGAGCTTTTGATGGAGTTGCAGTTTGTGCTCGTGTCTACCAGTAAAGGCAACGGAGTCGGAACGTCTTTGAAACGTCGGCTCTTTCTTTAGCCGGCCACGGACGTAAAAAAATACGTTGCGGGCTAAACCTCAGCCAAGATTTAACGTCCACGAGACTGCTTTTCGCAATGCTTTATAGACGGATTCCTATAAATAAAAATGTGCAACGGTGGGGCTCGAACCTGCGCACCTATGTGTCTCCTCCCGTTGCGAAACGCCGGCGGGCTCGACCGGCCACGGATCTAGGCTACCCAAAACTCATAAGTAGCGTGCTCATATTTTCTTGTAGCGATAATTCGTAAGCGTGAAGGGTGCAAACGCAGTGCAACTCTTATTTGTTATAACTCTAACCGCATGAATTATAATCACTCATATTGAATTATGAGCCCCATCCAAGTACTATATATTCGTCAAGTGTGTAATGCGTATAGCTTTACATAATACATACACGTAAACATTATTCTTTTAAATTCTATGTGATCGTAGTCTATTGGGTGACATCGCGGATGTCACTACTCGATCACGTGTCATTATCCCATGCTTATGGACGTTAAAATGGGTATTTTTATTTCACGAAAAAAGGTTGTCTCCTCAATGTTTTTTAGGTGCCTTTTACTTACAGTATAATATTGTGTATTACATTATAATGTACGCAGCACTGGAACATTGATACAACTTATCTTTTCTTATTTTTTTTCACCGTGTTACCTATACACCTATGTTTTAAATCTTAACATAGTAAAAACAATAATAAGCCAGTAAATCTTATTTTGCCACCGTGTTCAGGGATCTGGTCGGGGGTTTATGCAATTAGTGCTCGCTTGATAAAGCTGTCACTATAGTTGTATTTCATTATCTTAGTGGATAATCAGATCATCTCGGCGATTGACAGCACCCTTAAAGGCCGCCAACTGACGCAGTGATAGGTCACTGCGTCACTGTTCCCCACTGGTCACGCTCTGGGCACGTGGCGCCATGTACGAGTATATATTGGCAGATGTGTGGCTGTGCTGTCTCATGGCTGTTGTAGCATGTAAATATATATCCACATATATGTTTGTGTGTGTGAGCGTTCATGTGGAAACTCACGTGGAAAGGTCCTGTTGTCTGTGTTTGTATTCTAGGTAACGATGTACTTGTGCGCATTGAGTCATATTTGAGTGTCATACATTTTGGGTTATTGAAATGGTGGTTTGTGCAATTAACCTGGACAGCTGCTCCTGGCCTAGAGTGATGTAGTGTGCTGCCGTATTTGTTTCTTGATTTGAGTAGAAATTTCATTTGTTTGTTGTTATAAGATATCAGAGCAACTGATCAATAGCTGTTAATTAGGCTAAGAAAATGACTGGCAGTCTATATTTTATGGTTTTAGTTTTTGTGTTTTCTAAATGGAGAGTGCCATATTAGCAAGCTCGGGGTGATAAAGCGGTGACTATATATATATATATATATATATGATTACGTGTGCATATGTGGAGGTTCCCAGGAAACAGCTCTTTTCATTGAACCGTAATTCATTACACAGAATAGTGGCCACCGTCGGCAGGCGTTTGTTACGGCAGCAGAAGTAATTTAGCAAGCACTTTGAAACAATCGGCAAAGCAGCCCCGCACTATCACCACTGGTAGAAGCACCGTTGCAATTGTCTGGGCGAAGCTCAGACAAATGACAGCACTAGCAGCTTGCTTTTCTTTAGGCCTTATTAGAGAGGAGTTTGCAAATGCGCTGGATTGCTGGAGTTCCGTCTTTGGGTTTGATCGCCTTAGCCTCCACTTGGTCTCGGCCCGTGCTCTTTACGCCTTTCAGCCCACCTCCGCCTCCCCCCCCTCTCAGTACCTCTATGCTTTTCATTCCCTCACTTGTACTCAATCTCTCTCTCTCTCTCCCATGATCCCTCATGATTCCCTCACTTGTATTCAATCTCTTTCTCTCTCTCTCTCAACATGATCTTGCTCTTTTCTGCTTGTTCGTCGTCAAATCGTTTCTTCTTCAATCGCCATACATTCGACAGATCGATCGATCTATTGATCCTCTCACGGATCACGAGGAGGACGACGACAAGGTACGCGTCTCGCTTGCACAATACGAGCCGGTAGTAGTGCTCTACCGGTCTTACCAACAACCAGCGACGAGCGACAACCGACCCCCGCTGGCTGGCGGCTCGTTCTGGCACGTGTCAATGTCATCACCGTCAGGAACGTCTGTGCTGCGGAGGATACTACTGGTTCGACCGGTGTTTTTTCTTGTCTCGAGTGCAATTTGAAGACACAACACCGGGCCGTTTGTGTGCGCTCACGAGACCCACGAGGACACGAGGACATAAGTCCGTGAGAAAGCTGTCTGCGGGTGGAAACGCGGGGCAGGTTAAGGGCAGGCGGCACGACGCGCGGCCACAAGTGCTCTCCCAGTTTGACATGCTGCACTTAACAACTGGCGCTGTCTCTCTCTCTCCTTCTCTGCCTTGCGTTTCCCGATTTCCCTTTATATTATGTTTCTATCTCGTGCGGGCTCCTTCCTCTCTCTAGTCGCCTCAAAATTGAGCGGGAGATTACAATTAATTAGTGTGTCGGTGCGACTGGTGGCTGGAACTGGCAGACGACATCGGCACAGAACCAGTTTGACCCATTTCGACAGATCAATCGTCTCGTCCCGATAACGAGGACGACGCCAATATCTCATAGCTTTCATTCACCGCTCTTACCGTCATATCGACAAACCTTTCTCCGACGTTACGACGGCTAGTGACGTTGCGTACGAAACAGCCGCACCAGCCACATCCAATCAAATGCTCTGCTACTATGGACTGCTTCGAAAAATATCTATTTTTAATGGGGGTGTTGTCTGTGGCAAAATTATATACATTTATTTATTTATCATTGAGCTTAAAATGTTTAAAATTAACAACAAATCAACAATTGTAAAGATTAAGAGTATTTTACAGAAAATGCTATTTCCCGTGTATTTAAACATTGTGTCCGTATATATATATATATATATATATATATATATATATATATATATATATATATGAATGTGTATGAGAAATAATATCTCGCGCCTGTATGCTACTCGCATACATATGTATGCATATAATACACACGTGTAACATCTTGTATTCTGGTATAGATAGTTAAAGTGCGATAGTGTGTTGGAATGTTTTCTTATAATTTAATTTTAGACCAGAAATGAGCTATATAGGCGGAGCAGCTATGGTTTGTGGCCGAAATTTCAGCCAATTGGCACGCATCACATTCTCATATGAATTATCGGCCTTGAAGCAACGTCGTGCTACAGTGAACCCTACTTCAGACCGAATGAAAAACTAACTATAATCTGTATTTAGATGTGAACACAGATTTTAATTACTGTTCGCAGCAAGCAAACGAAGTACTTAACGTGTTCACGTCTGCAAATATTTGCCAAACACATACAGTGTTTAAGCGACGCGCTCAGCGTAGTAAGCACGACAACGTAACAAATATGTTGTTCTCTTAGACAATATAATTTGTAATAATATTAGACTTTTGAAACTTATCAGTTCGTAGCTAGCGTGTTTTGACCATAGTCGTTTGTGTCGAGACATATATCATGTTTTAAACAAATGGGGGAGATCGAGAGGAGAACGCCAGTGCAATCGAAATGTACCAAAAATAGTTTATTTGCTTGAAAGTAACTCGCATAAACTCTCCAATATAATGTAGAGAAAGACCTGCTTTTAGAGCTTAGCCGGTGATTTTGGTAGCCGCAATGCACAATATATAGCGTAGGCGTTAACTGAAAGACGCTAATCGAGTAGACACCCCGAATCTTCTTCAGTAACGATAAGGAAGCCTCCGACACGACGTCACCACAATAACTTCCTGTAATTGATATCCAATCCGAATAGGATACGTCGTAGGACAGTTCAGACATTCTGACGTTGTTTTCTCTCTCTAGCGGTGCTGTGTCGAGTATTACCGAATCCTGTATTTAGCAGCGAGGTTCTTTTTTTAACGAAAGAGCACATAAACAAGGCCAACGTTAGTTGCGAAATGATATAATTTCTAAACTATTGTTGCAAAATGCACGATTAGGCCGTAAGTACTATACAACGTACAAATCTTTGCATAAATGACGTAAATTATAGAATGATTGACAATCATGTACAACATGTTAAACCTAGATCCGCCTGAACAATACGGTGTAATGCGTACAAGAAAGAAGGAGGGCGGGTGGTCCCTTAGAGTTGCCAGCACTTGTATGGTGTTCAAGTGTTAAAACTAAGCTTGACAAATCGACAACGGCCCCGCAGTTGATTGCTGCTTTTAGGGTGCTATAACGGTTAGGTCGAGGGGTACAAATGACGTGCGTCCTTAAGCACGCTAAACATGGGTCGCTTAGGCGTGGGGGCTTCGGCGCAGAATCCATGACGATTTTGCACGCCCGTTTGACCGGATGGAGTGGCGGCACGTAAATAGGGAAGGCTCCAAGCTCGAAATGTGCTGAACAAACAAACGGTTTAAACGTAACGAAGGACGAGGTTCGTTAACTCCACAGAATTAGCAATGACAGCAACGACTGAAGAAGCAGCAGCGGCAGCAACAATATGATCAGCGGCAACATTGTTAGCTATAACAACAACTGCAGCCATTGCCGCTACAGGAAGAATAACAACTGTAGTGATACATAAACAACACTGGGAACTAGTAAATAAATATTACGACAAAAAACGGCCTGGGGCGCAAATTGTGCCACTCTGCAAAATATGCGCGGAATGATTTCCCCAAAATTAAAAATCATCAGCTTTGGATTAATGGTAATAAAAACGGATAACAGTGCCTTGTGTTTTGTCGTCACAAAGTCACGTAATATCCCCTGAATTAGGAAAGAGTTACTTACCTGAGGTACTTATATATATATATATATATATATATATATCTGCCAATTCATAAGCTCAAAAGTAACCGAGCTCCTACTAACTGCAGTAAAGCTGATCTGTTGACGACTCACCTCTAAACACTACGTGGCGCTTTTAAGGTTTGCTCTCCTGTGACGAGTTATAAAAGTAACAGCTAAAAATCAACGAGTATGTTTTTTAAAAGAACAGCTTTTCTGAAGGCGAAATGTATCTACACGGCCTCAAATATCCCCACAAATTTTTCAGAGCCTTTGCGCCCTCTCTGGCCGCACCGTTCCTAAAACGTATATTGCGGAAGTTAGGTAAAAGTAGAAAAGCCCCGACTTTTTTTGCAAAGCATTATTATTTCTCTTTATGAGAAAAGCTTTTGGGACATGTAGGTGACCACCGCCCGGTATCCCAATGTTCTTAACCTTGTTACATTTACAAAATGCTAGTAGTATATCTGAGTAGACATATCACTCTACAATATTCAGCTTTAAATGATTTTACGCTCAAGTTTACGCAATGGTGGCACATAGTGCACTAGAACCTATTACCTTGGGTGGCGCAAGATTGAGCAAGTCTAATGAATGTAGACAGGTTGCTTCACTGCGTTTGCTCTAAGAAATGAATTATTTTTACATTCTGGAGCACTGTCTGCGCCTTGCAAAGATGCAGCGGCTTAGGTTTCTCATTATGTAAGAAGCGAGTGCTTTGCTTGCCTATCCGAGCAAGGAGCCGCATTGTTTACCCGAAGGATCAGGGGTTATGGGCATTTTTAATGCATTGCACTTTTGGCCTGGTTTTGCACGTGACAGTCGCCACATATACACCAGATACATTGTGCGTGGTTATCAGTAACCGGTATGTTCAAACGCCGCCTTTCACGAGATGAGACAATGTTTTGTTTGTATCACGGATGGCCAAAAACACATAGCTCCTTTTAGTAACAATATAAGCATTTTCGTACATTACAATAATAAATATAATATCAGGTAGAAGTATCAAAGAGGGTGGGCTTGGCTTAAGGAGTGCAATAGAGCTGACTCAATCAAGTATGTTACGCTGCTTTGTTGAACCTGTTAGAATCTCTGTCAGAATCGTTGGTATGCCACGAAGTGCAATAGCTAATTTACAAACAAAAGATGGAAGCTGAATGTAAAATCAGGATAAAATTGAACCCCGGTTTTTTAGAAGAGCATCTATATCAGCGCAAACTAGGCGGATATAGTAGCAGAAAGCTAGCAAGAGATATCCAAGATTCTTTGTGTACGCGCCGTGAACAGGCGGCTTTTCGAGCCGCACGAGGCGTATTTAGTGAAGGTTGGCTTAAAGCCCTGCCATCTCCGCAGTTAGGCACCATGCTGGACTCAACCACTTTCCGCATGGCTGCCGCTATCAAGATAGAAGCTCCACCTGGCGAACCCTTTCCTTGCGCAGCATGCGGAAATAAGGTTGATACCTACGATATAGACCCACTAAGCTGTCCAAGAAGCTCTGGAAGAATTTCACGGCACATAGAGTTAAATGAAATAATCAAAACAGCCCTTAGGAAGACAAGGTTGCCAGCAAAAATACCTGTAGAACTACGGGGTCTCGGACGGGACAACGACAAGAGACCTGACGATGTGGCCATACCATTATAGTCTTTTGGCATGTGCTTGGCCTGGAATGCTACAGTGTCCTGCACCGTAATTCTTTTGTATCTCAGGCTTAGCCCTGTCAGCACAGGATGGGTAGCAAAGCACGCCGAACAGGAAAAGAGACGTAAATATGCATATCTCCAAAACAGTCTTCACTTTGTACGTATGGAACCATTAGGCCCCGTCAGCACAGTGGGACCGCAAAATTCATTCGAGATCTGGCCAGAAGGATGGTAGCAAAGAAGTGGACCAGCGCGAGGAAGAATATCTCAGACAGCTTCCGTCTCCTGCCTGTGTGTAGAGGCAATGCCGCTTCTATAATCGACGCCATGGAATGAGCAGCTAAGTAGCACTTGCTTAAATCGACGCGACACTTTCGAACCTCACAACTGTATGCTGATAACCCAAATAATAATAATAATAGTAATATTAGTAATAATAATAATAATAGTACTCTAAACCGACGTTGCTTACACAAAGCCCCATTATTGACGAAGGCAGTCGCCGCGTTGTTTAGGGTCTGAGCTCCAAGTCATATTGATAATAATAATAGCCAGGATTCTATTTGGGCAGTCAAAATTACCGGTTACCAGAAGCAGTACCTTTCGAGGCCGAGACGGCTGAGCCGCAAGCTCCCCCACACAGGTACGTGCCCACGTAAACAACAGCTATGCGTATCGTAGCACATGCCCGTCCGTGTATAATTGAATACGACGTTGAGTAAGCAAACTTATTGACATAACCACATTTCTCCCCCCGGGCACAACATAGCTATTCTAGCTAGCGTCAACAACGTTGTGTCTGCTCTCGCACGCGGCTATTACTAAACAACGCAGGTAGCCAGACAAAAGGACGCTTGGTCGCGCCGACGACAGCGTCCGACATCAATGCCGACTTCAGTCACTACAAAAATTGCACTCGAATTGAATAGGCTGGCTGCGCCTTTAATCCTTATAAACTCGACCCCTTCTGTCCTTCTTGGACTTTTCGGATTTGCTCTCAGGTTTTTTTTTCTCCTTCGATAATTTTATTTTTCTCAACTTTTGTTGCTTTTTGTGTCTCTCGATCTCGGTGTCTACCTCTATCATTTCTGTTCTCTTTCCTGCCGGTTTTTCCCTTTCAAATACTTTCGGCAGTCGCGTTGCGCCTGCTTAGCTACGGACTTCATCCTTTCATTCTTCTCTCCATTGACCAGCAGCCAAGAAATGGCGATGAGATGCCGTCCGAGGCAAGCAAGCAACACGTTGAATCAGCTGATCGGAGAGAGAGAGAGAGACCTAGCTCAGGAGATAGGGAAGCGCAGCTGAGACGAGAGAGAGAGACATGCAGGCGAAAGGAGCCGCCGCATTCCGGCATCATACCACCAGGCTAACCCAACTGCTACAGCAACAACACAGCGAACGATAACAGCTGCTGCTGCTGCTTCTGGTACGACGGCCACGACTTCAACTAATGCCATACCACTACGACTGTTACTAATACCACAGCGACTACCGCTCCTGTTTGCTATTTGGGCTGCTGGGGGTCGGCTGAAGCCTCCTGTCGAAGGGCCGTCAGAGCGGTAGGGAACTGGAGAAAGGGGCAAAAGAGGGTGTCAGAGGAGAACGTCATAGACGGCGGCGGCGGTGCGACCGAAGAGGAGCGAAGGGAGCGGCTTTGCGGGCGACGGGAGGTCCTGGCCGAGGACTATAGCACCACTGAGATCGAGTCCATCCCCCGTTCTCGTCGGTGGTCGTCGTCGCTCAACCCCCTCTTCCGATGCTGTGATGTTCGTTGTTGCTCGGGCAGTGGTAATAATTGTTGTTGTTGTTATTGTAGTTGTAGCAGCAGCAGCAGCAGCAGTAGCATCATCAACAACAACAACAACAACAACAACAACAACGACAACAACAACAACAACAACAACAACAACAACAACAACAACAACAACAACAACAACAACAACAACAACAACAACAACAACAACAACAACAACAACAACAACAACAACAACAACAACAACAACAACAACAACAACAACAACAACAACAACAACAACAACAACAACAACAACGACAACAACAACGACAACAGCATCACCAATGTTGTGTTGAGTGTATTGAGAAGCGGCTAGACTGAAAGGGAGGCAAGCGTGAACTCCCCTGAGCCGGTGTAGAGATGGACCCAGGCGCAACCTAAGGGGTGCGTGGGGCCGCAAAGACAGGCAGCGTGTCCTCCGGGGGCCGGGGGGGGGGGGGGGATTGGATCGCTGAGTGCGGCCGGAAGCTGGCGGGACCGACCGTCAGCTCTGGCGAACGGCTGAACAGACAGGAGGGTAAACACTTACGAAACTATTCGAAACATTTGTCTGCCTCGAAGTTAAGGCGCCGCGCTTCGCGACGACACGACGGCAAGTGGTGGCGGCGGTGGCGGTTGCAGCGCCGACAGCAACACCAGCAACAACAACAACAACAACAACAACAACAGCAACAACAATAACAACAACAACATCACCCAGCGCCAACAACAACAACATCACCCAGCGCCAACAACCCGCCGTGGCACAGGAGCTCTGTCTGTTGTACCGGCTGCTCGGCCAGCAGCAACCAACGTTGTCTTTAAATTGCATTACGCTCTCTTTGAGAGACGTTGTATTGACTAAATATGTATAGGTTGGCGCAATTGGATGTGAGCAATATAAAGCTAATTATATATATATATATATATATATATATAGGCATGATAAAACCCACTTGTTCGGAGTGTTGGCAGGTAGGAGAGGCTGCATACTACTGAAATACTATTATGTCGTCTTTACCTTTTTAGCCGCTTTTAGCGTGCTTATGATGGACGTATTTTTGGATTTTCTTCACAAAAAAGAACGTACTAACGTGATAACGCTCAAGCCGGTCGAACCATCAAGAAAGGAAAAACAATAATTCTACGCTAGCAAATAACCTAAGGTTGGGCATATACAAAAATCGTCTAATAGAAAATACAGTATACCTACGACGTTTATGTGTACCACATAAGCTGCTGATATGGAGGGTAAATGGTGCTTATGATATAGTACTTTGTTAGTTGCTCCTACCTTATACTTAAGCATACTGGACCATTGTAAACACGAGCATATACAGTGATTCTTTGTGAGACGTAGCGAAAGCTGGAGCTCTATTTACACAAATCAAGCAAACCTAAATACTTTAGAATTAAAGTATTTATAATAAGAAGCGGTAGTTGTTTTGCCTTTTACACTCCATTGGAGACGTATCCAGCGCATGCGTCAGATTAGCTACTATGAGTCTACCCTTTGGGAAGTGAAAAAATGCGCTTTAATTTAAGCCATTCTTGCCACAGCTTTCGTCAGCTTTTGCTCAGGTCATGCAGGCCTGCCCTGCGACGCAAAGCTGGGTCGCCGCCGGTAAGTGCGGCGACGTGGCGGCGGTCTAATTTTGTACGAGCGTACCTATGTTTATACTTGCTTAGGAACGGCAAGAAAGGCGAGGAAGAACCTCTGACCTATCATTGCCCGATGAATTTTCAACCTCGAAACCTCGCTTCTCGGTGGGCAGGTACGATAACTCTTTCTCCGCTGAGCCAAATGAAAGGCGGTCTACTCCGCCTTTCATTTGGTTCAGCGGAGAAGATTATAAACCAGCAGGGCGAACTTTAAAGACTTACAACATAGTATCTTATTTGTCGCTAAGGTACTGCGCAAGGCGGTAGTTTTAAACACCACGTAGTTATTACCTACGCTGTGAGGTAGTACATCAATATCGTCACCGCGTCTCTGCTGTTTTGAAGGCCAATATTTCTACTGGTAAAACTTCTTCAAGAAGAATTGCATAAAACCTCACGTATACATATATGTATACATACATATGTATGTATATATATATATATATATATATATATATATGTTTTTTTAAAGTCGAAACGAAGGTTGTACGATTAGCATTTCTACTCTTCCAGTTCGGTTTTTGGCAAAGATATCAAAATTATTGTTGCTTTAAACGCTCAGCCACTTCGGCGGTTTTTTTAATGCAAAGATGCATTGTCTGTACTTGGAGACATTTGCCAAACGCCGGAGCCTTTACTTAGACTTATACGGTCACTGCTACGACCAAAATGCTTTAAAAATACATTTGTATAAAATACAAGCGACGTAAATCCGTGGTACGTGAACCATTGGTGACAGCAGAACATTTAAAATAATCCTTACAACGCTAAGAACAGCAAGAATACTATAGATGCCGTTACTGGCTGATACTAGTTAGTACGTATACTATAATCACTTGAGTGAGATTGTATATGACGTTGACAGGTCTCACCCTGGTCTAGGGAACTTGCGATTCTCGTTGTGAATAGGCGGTAAAACCGTATCGGTGAGAGTCAGCGGCCATGCTACTTCCACAAGGACTATTAAGAAAACTCTATATAGATATCTCAACATGTCTGCCACTTGGTGCATTAAAGAGACCTCTTACGGCGATTCAAGGGCCGTCGGAAAGCGAAGATAGTCTAGAATTAAAAACATCCCTTTAAAATTATTTTTTACTTTTAGACAGGTTTTACAACGCCCCCAGCCACCGGCGCGCGCCAACGCTACGTGACTAGCCGCGTATTGTGCGAACGACAACGGTTTGGTTTTCGACCAACGCGACAGATCTCGGTTCGCCCTCCACAGTGTTAGATAGCTTGATAGACTCCTATTTAGACAGCACAAGATACGCGTTATTTCCGCGGCAAATATTAGTGCAATTCGAGTAATCGGCATAAGGTGTTTGCTTTGGAACGCCGGTCGGCTGAAACCGTGATCGAATCCGTACGATAGAAATAATGTTACTCTTGCAGCAGCTGATGCTGATGCTGCCATTGTTGCAGCCGACGAGATGTGACAATCATCTCTAGGAGTTGAGGAGGAAGGGGAATCGGGTGGTATGCGTGGGTCGCCGTTTTAACTAATTAGTCGGATAGGACAACACTTGAGGTGTCCTGCGTTACAACCCTCGCCTGTCTACCTACTGCTGGACGAGTCTCTGTTTGTGTTCATTTTGCCAGCCGAGTCAACCTTCGAGCCGCCTTCGCCTGTCTTCGGTCAGAAAACGCCCTCGCCGCCACAATGGTGAGAAGCCTGACCGGCCTGCCGACAGACAGACAGACAGACAGAGAGACAATCAAACTAATGCCTTTCTTTGCGCCTCGACCATTATCGCTAGGCTGGCGAGCCGGTCACCACGGACGCCCCTGGCATCATGATATTGTGAGCCTGGCCAGAACGCCGCGCACAACTAACTGTGGCGACAGGAGGACAACTGCCATCATCATAAACCGCACCATGCCGCTACCCCATCCACCACCCACACCCCATCCACCACCCACACCGTTCGCATGCCCACTTCCCTCGCGCCCGCTCCGTTGCGTCTCTGTTCCTCTGTTCCTCGCCCGAAATCATTGTGTTTCGTCTTGGCTTGTTCGTACGACCTGGACCAGCTGCAAAAGGCTTTGGGGTCACACACACCGTCAAAAGCAACACAATTGCCAGATGACGTCAACAACGTTAGCCAGATCGCTTAGCTGCTCTAGCGCGCTGCTGTGCGTGCGTAGTTACCGGCTGTAGTGCGTAGTTATCAGCTGTTGCGCTTTGGTCTCTTGTGTTGCTCTGCTGAGATTTCGAACATTCCGACCACGCCGAAATGACGGAACTCGACGTTTCGTCAGTCCGCTCAGAAGACAACGACGCCAGTCTAGCTAGAATTCATAGATTGACACGCCCTCTCTTTCCTCAGAGAGCACACGAATATAAAGTGATACAAGTAGAGGATGATAGTGGGGTCTGTTAACAACGACGGCGAGGTAACACTTCGAGTGTTTTCGTCCTCATGGGTTGTACTAACGACTGCATGGCCGCTACATTACCGACGTACCATAGACGCGCCTAGTAGACATACTTGCAGAGACGTATGTGTTTACAGCATAAGCCTCTGAAAAGTACGCTTGCATAAGCTTCAAGGCTGGTGCTGCGTATCCGTTTTAGAGTTTTCCTAGCGGCTAATATGGATGCAGATCTGCCAAAGGCTCTGCACAATGCGCCGGCTGCTTTAAATTGACAGCACATTAACCTCTAACCCGGTGCTTCTCTGTGAAGCGCAAACAGGGCATTTATATAGCGAGAGCTTTTAGGCCGCGGCTGGCGCCTGAATGTTGGCCTGTACACTTATGTGGCTCCCCTCGGCATTGAAGCGGCAAAACAATTGCTGTAAGATTTGTCAACTGGACTTAGATAGGCTTTTCTTAGTGCAGATATATCCGCTATTCACTCGCTGTCGTTACAGCGCGTTGAATAGGAACAGACCCAATGCTCAGCCCAGCGGCAGGTTCTGCCCCAAGCCGTGGAAAGTATGCAAATGATTAGCCACACCAGTAAGAGATTGGTTTAGTCACGTTTCTAGGTTATGTCACCAAATTAGTATGTGAGCCTATTAGTACGCGCGGATTCTATCACTACTACTTAAGAGATTGTAGGAAGCTGTACATTTATAGTTTGTTGCTTCCGCCTTTCAATTGTTTGCCTCTCGTAAATAAATCTACATTACATATAAATGTCACATATGATAAAACGTCGCATCAGCTTCAGCTATGCAGCCAGAGGCTCCAAGGTGGTGCGTTTTGGTCTTCAGGGCGTGAAGGTAAGTTTAGTATTGAACGCCTAAGAACTGTTGGGAGTCGTCGCTCTCGACTATCGCATTGGTTTAATACGTGGAGTGCCAAGTGCTAAGGTTACTGTTGGTTGAAAAAATATATGTAGCGTTTAAAGCATTCCGAACGAGCTAGGGAAAGGCTAGCATAGCCAGATAATCTAGCAGTGTCCAACACTATTGGATAAGACCTATCTATATTATCTATCTATATTATTATTACAAGTAATTACTGCCATAGGGACGATACTACAAGAAGAATGCGTTCCCCAACGTGTTTGTGAAGATCGTGCAGTGTGCTAGCTTCACGGTTGACTGTCAGTACTGTATTCCAGAGGAGTTCATGTTGCGATGAGGAAATGTGTGCGCGAAAACCAATACACTCGGTGTGCTGCAGTTTTTTCAAAAAGTTTTTTTCAAGCTTTCTTCAAAAAGGAGAAACTTTAAGAAACGAGAGTTTTGATTTGACGCGCCGTTTAAAAAGTTTGTCAAACGATCATGCAGAAATAATTCAGTAACTATGAGGGGCCGATTTAGCGCTTTTCTATTCATTTTTGCTTTGCTTGAGTTTGACTTTGGCCAACATTCTGTAGCTGGTCAATAGCTGGATATAAGCCAATCCGCAGTGTGCAGAGTCTACCACGCGGTATTACACCACGGATAGCTTCTATCTAACGCTTGAGCTACATCGAATCAGGAAGACCATTTTATTGAATATTGTTACGCAATCGCCGACTTACTGCTATCCAGCTAAGCCAACAGCTCGGCAGTGCTCGTCAAGCACTTAGTTATGTCCACCCTGAATGTGCAGTTGTGCAAACCTAATCGCAAGATTGCTATGTCATTAGGCGTCATAGATACAACATAAGGCATCGCAGTATCTCGACCTTCGCAGACTGTTACTACGACTATTCTCTATCGCTAGCCAATGCTGGTTATCGATCTGAACACGCTGGCATGTTTAGTGTCTCCACAAAATAACTCGTTCTCTTACAATTCTGCATTTTCTAGCGCAGTGTCCGGCCAGTCATATGGATATCACACATTTTAGTAATGTCACTACTCTCTCACACACACAAACATAACATTTGTGTCTTCTCCCCACTCCGGTGCAAAAAAATGCTTTTCTTTCCACGCGTTTAAATATGATCTAAATATCTAGGGACACATACTTGTGCCACACTCACACAGTACATCGTTAAGGCGCCAACTATAGCATATATAAGACGTTTTTATACTTCGATCAAGGTTTATATCGTTGTTGTTGTGTTTTCTGTGCTGTAGTACGGCCGGTGCTTGTGTACGGGTGATTTTTCGAGCGACATCTTCATTTCTTTCCTCTCACCGGCAGGGCACTCGCGGCGGTTTCTGCTCTCTGTTCACATTCGACTCTGACACGGCCCATGTCTTCGTGAGGTGACACTTTATTACTGTTGCCGAACGATACTGCACAACCCTTACGACCCATCTGGATTTCTTTGGACGTTCATTGCGACACATGCCTATTTTTCCTGACGACGCCTTTCGTGGCTCTGCTACTTGAGGGAGTTTACAAGCGGAGCCTAGTTCTGCACTCACAAGTAGGAAACGCTCCCATCTATATATATATATATATATATATATATATATATATATATATATATATATATATATATATATATATATATATATATATATATATACAATATATATACATAAATATATATATATATATATACACGTTGTGTGCGTATAGATGCATTGGCCGCACCGATACTTATCCTTTCGAAAAACCCTGCCAGCAGTAAACAGCCTTTGCGAACTTCAGCAAACTGCTTTTCCCAGAAGGATGAAATCGTCAGTGGCGTCCAGAAAGTGAGAAATACACACAAACACATATATATATATATATATATATATATATATATTTATTTATATTTATATATTTTGCTTGCATGTATAAAGTAATTGCGCTATCCAAACTATATATATATGAAATAAGGAGTGTCTCCCAGAATTTTTCAAAAAAACTTTGGGAGTAGTGCAACTCGGCAAAAAAATCGTTTTTGTCAATGGAACAAGAGGACGGAAATGTCTTCTAATAATGAGTAATTAAGCGTAAGAACCAAAATATAGGAATTGCAACGAATTTCATTTCTTGAGAATTATCTTCAATACAACTTTTGCTTAAGGCTAACGCAAAATGCAGTTCAACAGATGCATTTTTTTGCCAAACACACAGGTATAATTGCTTCGACGCTGGGATGACTGGGGCTCTCGCAATCGTAGAGTTAGTGAAGAAATGTCAGAATAAAAAGCTTAATACAACCACTTTAGTAAAATCGCTCGCACTCCAAATATAAAACATTTTCGTCCCTTGTTCTATTTGTACAAAAATATTTTTGTCTGAGTTGTACTACACCCCAAAGTTTAATGGACGAATTCTGGAAGAGAGAGAGATTTGTGCAGAAAGGACAAAAGCTAAAGAATCACTTGAAATGACAACAAAAACACAGCATTTATATACGTGGGCACACTGATGCATTTTAGTTGATGTGAAGTTACCTTATTTAAGTCTATATTAGATATGGTTATTGAAGGAGCTCGATAAATCCCGAGAAATACAGAAACGCAGTGGCAGCCTAATTGCATTTTGGCACTCGTAGCACGCACTATGTAGCCTTGAATGCAAACAACCTTTACGGGCTCTAGGTTAGACTTAATTGTGAGGTTGGATTACGGCTTGACTGCATTATTAACAAGCAAATAAAAAGAACTGCTAAACGGATGTAACCTGCCTTGTGACGGGGGCTTCATTCACGTCTGCTCTCAACGGTTGCACTTCTTCGTGCACCTGTTGGCAGCGTGATAAAAATCAGCGAGCAGCTTGTTGCGCGCCGATTCAGCCGGTGATGATGACCCAGCAAAGAACTTGCGTGCGTTCTATTATACTGCAAACAAACGGGACGATGCTGTTTGGCTTTTATTCAGAGTGCACGCGTATTTGCATATGGCCTACGGCAAAAGGTTGCCTAGAGTAATTTTAAGGAAGACAGATAATGTCTGTACGGTAAAAGCGCGCTACTCTTCTGAAGAGTATGAGAGAAGAATATGAGATAACGGGAAATTCTCTTCAAACTAAGAAAACGCTTTGCTTATGACCTCGGCTTGAAAGGTGAAACGAGAAAGCCTCCTCTCAGGGATCGCCTCAGAACGAATGCCTTATGTGAGACACGTGGTCTAAATGCGATGGAGAGGGGTGTCTAAAATATATGGTATTACTTCTCGGAAACGACCGGAAACGGAACATTGCCGTCCGCAGGTTGGACTTTTAGTGCGAACATTCATTATACGTCGACCTGCCCATACCGGATGTGTGCAGCTTGACGGGCCACACCAATAGTAAGCAAAAGAAACGTGAGCAGTTAAAGCCACTCAGTCCGACCAAAAAGTGTAGCTAAACGATTTGTGGTTCCCTGAGGGGGTACAAAACATTTGCAACTAACGGGCTGCATTCTTCATATGCCATGCCTCGTCCTCGTAACTGATTAAATACTTGAGTAAAATCATCATAATTTATTTATTTCACCGTATGTATGGTATGTATATATAGATCATTGTAATAAAACACATGTTTATAGATGAGTAAAGTGTAGTTAGCACATATTTATTAATCTCATTATGGGGTGTAAACAATTATCCACTAGTGAGCGAGGCGACAAACTAAATCATTCCTAGGTCCAGACCTGGTGTTCGACTATCTGGACAAGGTGCCAAGCACAGTCGCGGTGTTACCGCGTTGTGTATCAAATGACAGCCTTTGCCGAAAAAAAATCACCAGCACGTGAGTCTCTAAAGCTAATTTGAGGCACTTGCATACTTCAGCAATAACTCCTCAGTAGTTTTACCTGGCCCTCCCTACTCGAGGTCTCGAGGGCAAAACATCAAACATCCATAGAGAAGTTTGCCGTTAAAGCATGTATACCAATGCTCTCCATTTTTCTAAGTAGCAGCTGTGATCAACACGATGAAAAGCACTCTTCTGGTTGGTCAAAATACACGCAGTGAAACAAGATGTTGCAAGGTGTTTGTGGCGTACGTAGAGGCGGATTTAATCACGTGAAGCGACCCTGTGTCTCTTAGTCGCGGGTTGGCATAGCGAAAACACGAGTATCTTTGAGATTAGTTTAAAGCTCAGTTACAACCTTATGCCGTTTTGTATTTTTTTCTACGGTAAGCATACGTATGGGACTTAGGGAAATCAGCAGCAATACGGCTTTCTAAGCGCACAATGTAGTCCAGCATTTTTTGACTGGGTCGAGACTCGTTAACGTAAGCGGCACTAAGCAACGATTTACGAACAACGTACTAAGCAACGAGAGCGAGTGACGAACTTTGACTACATGTCATTCAAATAAGACTCACAAATATGAAAACAAATGTAACAATCAATTATGCCAACAAAGTGAGCGGTTCATTTCAAGTCTATATGTTTTTTGCAACTGCAACTTTCGTTTATTCACCAATTCATATAACAATTATGTGTTGGTGAACGTGGTAGTTTTTAGCCTAGAACAATGCTAGTCTGCATCATTCGGCAAGCGATTCCAGAACTGAGTTCGCGTCGCCCCGCTGGACGTCAATAAAAAATCTCTGTGTAAGTAGTCTAATAGCCTTAGTAATTCGTGTCTCAGCTAGGAGCCCGGGTGGCGCCAAGGTGTCGAAGGCCACTGGGCTGAAGTTATGGGCTCTTGTCAGCTTGGCGTATTTATTCTTTTTGTTGTTTTCTGATCACCGGCTCCCCGCATCAGCAAATTTGAGGGTGAACGGGCGGCGTACCAAGTCGGAGGCCAACACATATTCTTGTAGTGGCAACGCTTTTTAGGGTTCCTAATAATGCACTGGGTAGGGCGTGTAGCCCTCGCCCTTCGCTGCAATCGCTTGCATGCAGATGTTGCTCTAGGCCAAGCCCGAGTAGAGTCATTATCAGTTTAACTAGTAACAAAAAACAAGCATGTTGATCGACTAGCAGAGATGACCATTCACGGTTGTCACGATTTTCAGTTTACCTAGCAGCACGGGGGGCACCTTTCTAAAGTAGGAATGAGTATTTTGCAGCCCGGTAACCTGTGCGTGATATCAGGGGCTGTTAAATCTGCGTCGGCATTCCATACGAACAGTTCGCAGGGTTTAAGGCCACGCCGCCTACCTTTTCGAAATCAATAATCTTCTGTAAATCACTAAAGATCGTGAAGACGTTGCCTTCCAGTACTCCATCGTCAACTGCCGCATGTTAAGTGGGCTTTCGAGCGATTTGGTCAGATCGTTAACCGCCAAGAAAAACAAAGGTGGACCAAGGGGTCTCCTTGTTGTATACTAGTCTCGAACAATTTTATTAAGTTGGTCGTCACAAGGCAAGTAGGACGTGCGTTTGAAGACTCGACTTAATGAAACATGTTTGAGTTGAAGACTCGATGACTGTATTTAGCATGTGGGCTCTCCTTACCGTTTGAAGACACCTGAAAAATCCAGCATGAGCAAGCACGTATGACACTTCCTAGAGGCAAGGAAAGAACGAGTTGTATGAACTGCTGCCTCCACCCCGGCTTTGACGAATAACCCCAATTGTCGGTCGTCTAATCGGTGTGTGAGCGGTCTTGTGTTATCTCTTAGGCCAACCTTCGAAGCAATCCTGCATAGGCGTGATGAGCATGCCATTGGACGAGTAGAGCCGCATTTTTTTGCCAAAAATGATTGGTAAAAGTTCTGCTGGTGGTTGGCCAAAGCGCATTATGTCAACAACTTTGACTATAGACTAATTGCTGTCTCTTTGAGGTTTGGTGTACTAAAGTCGGCTAGTAGTCTCGGACGGATAAAGTCCAATCCCGCTGAGGAACTTCTTAGAAAAGATCGACCTGCAGCGAAGGTATGTTCCTCGTTTGTGGATCCGGAATCTGTTGTTGGTGGTTCAGGTCATATAGGCTCGGTTAGTGAAAGCGGTTGTTTCGCTCTCAGTGTTTTGGTGGTATTTTCGTTAGATGAAAACGTGTTCGTGTAGATTAGGGTTTTAGCAGCATTGGTGCCGTCTCTTTCGGATAACTTGACTAGGATTCTTCGAGCAATATCAGGGTCAACGTGAGTTCGCGCGTTTCTTCGAGTGGTTCTGCCAGTTGTCAGGCTATGTAACCTGATGCTACACTCCTAGTCCTGGAGATTTTTCCGCAGGATTTGCGCTAATGATTAGTTGATATTTCTATTGGCTGGGAGGAGGAGAATGTTTCCTTCGTACCTTGAGGTATCATTAGTTGAGGGATCAGCATGGCGACTCGTATCCATATTGGGAGACGGTGATATAGCTGCCGGGTGTTTTGTCCTGGTGTATCATAGTAGGCCACGGCAGGTATGTGTGATCTTCCATTATGATGAGGTGTGTTTAAGCTTCTCGACAAGCGGCAGTAAAGCAGGTAGTGGTTGAAGAACCTCAGTAATTGTTTCGATCGCCTTAGCTAGCGCCGATCTGGTTACTGAAAGAAGACCAGGCAACGACGATAATCTGTGAGCCTTAGTCATAGACAAGTCTTGTGGGCTTTATTGTTGACTCGCCGCTGTGGTAAAATAACTTAAGATCTCCTAAACTTCGCAGCTCGTTGTTGCCGCGGTTCGTTTTTGGTGGGTTCCTGGGCCTAATGTAAAATGATTGATCGGGTCTCCATCCTTACTGCAGCAGCAGCAAATGCTTTGCGGCCAATAGCGACATTGACCAACATGCTTACAAGATTCTTCTACGCTTGCTGCAGAGTAATTCACTTTCACCTGTTGAAGCGTACGAACCTCACTGATGAGTCGACCCTTCTCCCTAAGGAACAAAAGTCTCGGTCATGAAGAGACAATTACGATTAACACACCGAGGTGTGTTTTGACATCAGGCAGTTATATGCACTTTGGTCCCTAATCTGCATTAGATTTTTTGTAGGCTGCACTGAGGCACTTGAAGCGGACCATTGGTTGATCCGGTTTGAGCAGTAGAGCGTCCGACCTATAACCTATGAATATAGAGATCGGCGGTTTTCGGTTGAATGTGAGTATTACTCGGTCCAGAAGCTTCGAGCGACGTACATGCGACAAACTTAAGTTACGTCTAGCTTTTTGAGTTCCTCGAGGATTTCCGCCTCTGTTAAATCTTACTAACACCTTGAATTCTAGCCTTGTATGAAGCTATAGCTTGGCATGAGGCCTTTACTTGTATCCCGTTTAATTGCTTGATGTTTACCAGGGAAGTTTCTGACTCTACGTTAGAAGTTCAAACAACGATACTTGACTTGTCACCAGAAATTTTACTTCCTGGGGACAATTTATTAATTCCCTTGAATAGAGTTAGCAGTGACCCTTCTTCGAAGTTAACAGGCGTATTACCTTCGGTGGGTTAGTAGAAGGTGATCTTTCTTGATGGCTTTCGCCACGTAGACCTTTGCCCGTTGTAGCAATCCCAACGGAGCCCACCCTTCATGTCCACGTAAAAACGCCCGCAGCCGCCCTCGAACAGGTCATCGGAAGGGGGAAGGACCATCGGCCGTCTTCTCTTAAGCACAGTCCTCTTCTGTATCGCGGACCGTAGTGCTCTAACGCGTTCATACAGCTGGTCCAAGAGTGTTGCGTAGTAATCCACTGTTATCGTCTTTTTTTAGAAAGATAGTTAATTAATAGTTAGTTAATAATACATTTTGCATCCTCGAAGCTTATACACCACTCCTAATTGAGACGTGCCTCGTTACCCTGGTGGGAGGCCTTTCACCGAGTAGGGGTATCTTCATGTTCTGGAGTGAAGTGGTAGATCCAGGTTCGTCAATAGTTACGAATCTGCATTAAAAAAAAAACAATTTATTGTATAAGAATAAAGTTTTTTCAAGATACACGATTATGCTTGCAAACTTTGCGGAAAATTTGGCATCGACCGATATTACCTCTGCAGGGCTATCACATAATGTATTGAGAATCACCGTATAAAACCCAATGTAAATGTAGGTATTGTAAACTCCCTATTATATATATATATATATATATATACATATGCCCTCTGCTGTTTGATACCTTGGGTGCTCCGGGCGTTTGGATCAAACAGCTTATCCCCAAAGTCGCCACTTTGTTAAACTAATCATCCGGTAATAGCAGGTCTTCGTTCTTCCTTAAATTGCGTCTGAATCTTGACATACAATGCGGAAACGCTGTGGTCAACCCTCGTAATATGTGTAACATATTATATATATATATATATATATATATATATATATATATATATATATATAAAAGGCAATAAATAATTTTAAAAAATGCACAAAGCTCTCTCTCTCTCTCTCTATATATATATATATACCTGTGTATATCGAAAACACATATTGACATATGTGGTTTTGATACGTGCGGTTGCATCTTCACAGAACCAGCCTCGTATATTTTCAAGCGAGCAGCACGCTATAGCCCATCTTGCCTTGCTTCCGTAAGACATAATCCAGACATCACTCTCCGCTCCCGTTCGTTACGCAGAAGAAGCGAAGGCATGCAATATGCGAGAGGTAATCTATGATTCTACTAGCAGTCGGCTATTTATTATTTAGTGCACCCCACGACGGCCCGCTACTGCACAATGTGTGTACTATTATGTTGTATTTTGGATAAAATATGATTGTATCGTTTATATATATATATATATATATATATATATATATATATATATATATTATGAGGCGCGTTTTACAGGTATCGTTTTAATATTAAAACAACAAGACCAACTTTAGCATGTTTATTATCACATAGAAAAAAACACCTGAACTAATGAGACGCACGGACTCTCGTCCTCTCTCTTATGCCGACTTCCCCGCGGTCCCCAACGAACCTACACCGATTACACCGTCTTGCCTCATCAGTGGCCACTCTATTGTGACATGACTAATCCTTGCATTATTAATCTTTGATCTAACAAAAATGTATATAGAACTATTAGAGTAACTTATCAAGTTGAATAATACTAGACTTGATGGACGTATCAGATCTGCGCAGCTGAAAGTGGGCGGCTCAAAATATGTACGGGGCATGTTGCAAAAACCCAACAGTCATTGTGGCAGCTTGTGCGGTACGCCTGCTCGTAGGTAGATTGACACTTTACCTACCAGTCTACCCCCAATTTCATCGGAAAACCTGACCAGGAGCTGGAACCCATGCATTTCATTTAAATGTCAGTCGCTCGTCCAAACACAGGTTTCCGCTCAAAATACAAGTTACACACATTTTTAAGCAAACGTAACGTTCTGGTGCCAGTTCTAGTGCCCCACAAGTCCTCACAATTTCACAGCAGTACTTTGCAAACGCTATTGCCGTCCTGCAGTTCCTGTAGCGGTTGAACGCGCCATTGCATCCATCGGTAATCCCTTCAATAACTCTATGGTTGGTTATAGGAAAGCTTCCCGCTGTCGTAGAAAACTCACGCCAGACGGTCGTAAGCCAAAGAGGTTGTAAAAACAGAGCCATAATTCTTGCCATTGACAGTATTACAGAAGTCGAAATTTTACCGAGGAACGCAAAATTGCCAAACGGCGCGCACCCACAACCTGCGTTCTTGCAAGCTCATGACGCATCCGGACGACGTTGACCGACGGAGACACCCTCTGCACAGAGTGCCCATGATATTTACTGAGTATAAGCCTACCCAGATCTAAATGTACATTTTCCCGTTTATAGTGGCCGTCGCTTCTTTTTGACGGTTGCCTGTTCAGGTGGAAAAGGAGGCCTCTACGATTTTCTTTCTGGCTGTCAGCGAAGTTTCCGCTTCTTGGGATAGTGGCCTGCCACTAAGGTGAAGACGCGGCCATCATCACATGTCATCGCTCTTGGCTATTGCCGTTCAGCTGCAGCGATGCCGCCGTCAGCTGATGGCTTCCACAGAGTTCCTTTGTACCGTCGCCATCAAATTGTTGACTATTTTGTTCATACTATTTAAAGGTTGGTGTAAATATATTATTTTCACAAGTAAGAGAAACTGTTACCATGGCAATTTCAAATTACGTTTTGTAATAAGAAAAAAAATGGACACGTTTGTAGGTGTGCACATACATAGCTGTACCTATAAGTATGCGCCTATATATACGTTGTTTTATATGTATAGAGAAACATCTGACCATACATACATGCAGGGGCGTACTGTGGTGACAATTCCATTTGTGGACACTATTAAGTTGTACGTGCGGATATATATTTGATTAGTCATCGTTTCGTGCTGTGAATTTGTGTTTTGCTAAGCGGGAGGGCATACGTATTATATATATATATATATATATATATATATATATATATTGTATACCTTCTAGTATATTTTTAAACTCTGCTTTTAACAAAGTCAGTGTGGATTGCGGCAAAATTCAAAACATAAAACATTTTGAATCGCTGCTTTGAGGTTGGGCAGCCGAGCAGCAGGCAAAGAATTCACTACGGTCGCGAGTGTCCCACAAGTGTCGTTCCAACTTGTGCAAGCAACGAACAGCCTGTTTGCTACTTTTATATATTTGATGCATCCGCTGGTTGGTGGCCTCGGGCAGCGTTAAACAGACAGGTGGTTGTCGCTCAGTAGTGGTTGTTTACGCCGTCTCTTATGAAATCGCCGTTTGCTTTAACCACACGTTCAGGACGCAGGTTTTTTTGAGTCGATCACGTAATGCTTACCCGACCTCCGGTGTCCCATCAAAAGTGGTTGTTGGCTCTCTTGCCCGTGCAGCAGTGTCCTAACGTCCAACTTCAGCTCCTTAAAGCGACGACCGATGACTTTACCCGTCTGTCTCGGTCCTCTGAAACGAAGATCGGCGGTTGAGAGGCATTTCAGTAGGCCAACTTTTCGTTTCGAGAAGACTAAAGAAGAAGTCGTGCACGCACTAATAGCGTGCCTTTTCGTCAAGGGGACACGGAAAGGACGTAGGACGGCAGGATATGTTCTAGGTGGCGGAGAGGTGGAATAGCCTTAATGTTCTAGCCTGGTTCTAACAAATACGGTTCACTGGACCGCGACGTGAAGCGAGCCACCGTTGTCTCACTGATCTCTCCCGAGGGGCCAATGCTTCTAGTCGTCGGTATTCATTATTTCCTTCCCTCTCTCTCTCTCTCTAGCTCTCTCTAGTTGTTTTAGCAGAAGTTAGCTGGAGGTAGCATACAAAACTAAGCAAGCTCACTGAGTTTCGAACATTTAGTTACAGATTCACGACCAGTATATGTATATATATATATATATATATATATAATTTTGGACAAATATATCAACTCATCAGCTTCTCGATTCTTCCTTTATAAATCGGCGTCCTTGCTTTTTATTCGTCAAACCTACCGTACTGTATCATAGCTTGATGATGCACATTCTAAAGCAGTCCCATATTTGTCAAAACAAAAACAAAATAGCTGATATTTTCTACGGTCAGTATTGATTCTCTATGTACAAAGCTCCTTGTGTAATGAAGTGATGCTGTGCACAATGCATTAAAGGGCACCGAAAATCTAACGAGTTCAGTCAATTTTTAGATAAAGCATTTACTATTATTTTCTAGTAGATTACAGATTACTGAAATTTTCTCTGCATTCCTTCTAAACTATCGCAGTCAGGTCAAAAATAAGCGCTCCGCTATTAAAACGATTGTTCGAAAAGTACATACCTTTAGCACGTCTATCTGAATCCAGTTTGTTGCATCTTAATTTTGACACTTTATCAAGTACATTCTATAGGCCGATAACAGATGCATACAATTTCCCGTTAGTCCAGAGAACGCTATTATAAAAAGCAGCGGAGTTTACCCCTATTAACCACTTAAACCTACAGAGGCCAAATACTTGGTTTGCGGCTTCTCTTGGAAGACTATTTTGTGAAATAATGGCCTCATTCGGATGAATTGTAGCGTCCGTGGTGTTTTTCCAAAGCATCCGTAGTTTTCGTAACAAGTCACTTATAGGGTTTTTTATTGAGAATTTTCGGGAATGCACGATGTTTTTGTCAAGCAGCAAGCTTTATAGGTGCCTTTGTGAGAACATATTGTTTTTGAAGCACCATATTTTTAACTAGTAATCTTGTTATGTTAGTTCTGGGCTTTCTACCTGTTGTAAATAAGATTTAATTTTAAACATTTTATTTCAAAAATACATAGCATATTTCAGATGACACGGAACTGTTAATCTCTAAAGCGTGTGGAAGCTTTGCGAGATCCTGCAACTTTATTTTATTTTTTTCGTTAGATACGCCAGCAAGCACATTTCAAGAAACAGATTTATTACTCAATTTTAGAGTTACAGGGACATGTGATTAACAAACAACACAAGGGCTTGTGAGGAGCGCTACCAGTCGAGCTTATTCTCGAGGCAGCCCTTCATTGTGCCCATGATTGCTGTCGCAATGCCGCGCTAAACCGCCAGAGAGCAGCTGAACTAGATAGCTAGGAGCTATTTTCCCCTGTCGCCAATTTGATTCGTTTGTCAATCTTCTAGAGAAGCGACCATGTCTCAGGGCCGGGTCACTCGAGTGGCTCGAATACTTGCGGCACGAAAATTAACTTGTTGGCGAGCTGGGCATATTCGCTAGTCCTTAGACGTTCAGCTTTGCGTGCCGCGGAACGAGATACAGATGCACTGGCCTCCAGGCTCGAAGAGGGCGAGCGTGTCGGTGATCGTCGCATCCCAAACAAGCGCCTTTCCCTTTTCAAAGGGGACGAGGGTGATACCTTGCGAATAGAGACGGAGATACACAATTGCCTATTAGCCCAGAAAGCGCGCTTTTATAGAGGGAAACATGACTTACTCATAATTAGCACTTGAATCTCCAGGGGCCAAATTCCTATTTTTGTGAATTGTAGCATCCGTGGTATCAATCCGTATCTTACGTGCTCATATATAATCATTATCGTAATTATTATCAATCGTAGTAGAGGTATGTACTATAAAATATTTTCATAAACAAAAAAAATGGTATCACGGTATTGCCTCGGAAGTACGTAGAACAGAACATGCAAAACGCCTCCAATTGATGTTAGAGAAACTTCTGAGGCTCTTAAGCATTTAAAATATAAACGGCCATTTTGTTGCACCTGCCCGCATTTGACCGTGTAAATAATATCTTACATTTGAAGATATAACAAGGCTTACTTTGGAATAATCCTCGCGACCAACACCAATCAGCCGGTACTAGTCTACTAACCTGCCAGTGATTATATGCGCCCCTGATATAAAAGGGCCACATGTGTATTTAGGCATACATATCAAGCGAATAATAAATCAGTAATGACAATAACCAATTGTTATTATGTACTGACTAAATGTTAAGCGCAAACGGCTTTGGATGTGAGGCGCCGATTTACATTTTTTATAGAACGACACATGTGTTAACGAAGCTTTTTTCACTAACTTAGTTTTCCATGATTGGAAAAAAATATATAACCTCTCAGTCGGTAGTACGATACTCACTTCTGCTCAACCTGCTAATTGCTTTTCGTAGGAAAAGTAGGCGGTTCTCCGAAGGGCAGTTATGTCGCAGTTCTGAGTGCAGCACGATCGATATATAAAGGTAACCAGCAAGCGGTGTTACTACGATTCCTCTTCGAGAAGCGATATATATATATATAGGGTTTGTATATAATGTTCAAGTAAAAAGGTACGAAACGACACTGTGGTAATAATTAGAGCTCGTATTCAAAATAAAATCATCAGAGGCCTGAGCACAACTATCCCACTGTTTCACAAGCTAAACCTGTTCCCAGACTTCTTGAGGCTGTGACAAGAGCCAATCCTCCACTGTGTCCTTCAGTTCGTCGTACGAGTTCGAGCGCCTCCCTTGAGATGTTTTTTTAGCAAACCAAAGTTATGGAAGTCGACATGTCTGGGCTGTAGGGCGGAAACTCAAGCTGCTTCCGGTTAAACTTGGCCAGTATACATTGCGTGACCCTGGAGACGTGTGGACGCGCATTATCGTGGCGAAGTTGCTCCCTCCATAAGCGGCCCAGGCCGTTTTCGCTGGAGCTACCTAGACTACGAAGTATTTCACAGAACATGTTACTGTTAATGGCTTTTACTAATGTACTCGGGGAATTTTATGAGTATCGAACCTTAACATCGAAAAAACGGCGAGCATCCCCGTTTTTGCCGCTAAGAGCACAGCTTTAATTTTTTTAGGGAGAGGTGACGACGCAGTGATGGCAATGATTGTCAGCTTGCGGTAACCGAACCTGTCGAGTCGTGCACAATTAACGACATTATTGCAACGCTGGCTCCGTCAGTACCTTAATATGATGTCACAAGATTCGCATTGTGACACGCCGATCACCTCTCACCAGGTCCCACCTCATCGAATTGATAAGTCTAGCCGTGATTATCGTGTTTGCCTGACTTGGTTTCGGGTCATCACTTAAACACGGCCGGTCTTCACGAAAACCTGCACTCGACTTTCTCACGGACTTGTTGGACACACAGTATGCCCCGTACGCGGCCACCATCCGGCCTTGAATATTATTGGTCGGCCGAACACCTTCCGCAGTTAGAAATCAAATAACACCCCGCTGTTTGTCAATTGTCGTATTTTGCAATGCGGACGCCATGATGTCCTTACACGTACTGCCGCGTCAAAAGGGTTAAGCTGGACACACAACTGCCTGCTCTTCTCCTCCATCATGCGCACAATCACACCGAACACTTTATTCGCGTCCCAAGATGTCTCACTGCGTTAACGTAAAGGGGCATATTTAAATTTTAATCGGGTTGTCTGTTACGACGTTTCGTACAACTATATTTGAACCCACGTTATATATATATATATATATAAGTATCTGTGTGCTTATTGGCTTTTCGCAGGAAAAGTAGACGGTAGGCCATAGGGCAACAACATCGTTATGAGTGCTGCGCCGTCCTTATATAAAGGTAACCAACATGAGGCGTAATACCATCGAACCCGACATGTTGACTCCCGTGAAGCTATATATATATATATATACATAACGTATGACGTAAAGCTTTATGGTCACACTCACCGACAAGGCGCGTGCGATTTGACAGACTGCTATCGACAAAGTACCACTATGGTGCAAAAACAATTATATGGCTACATATGTGTTCCGCAATGTGTCTAAAAACCACACGAATACACATCTGAGACTTGCATTTTATACCTATTTATATAGTAGTTTAGTTGTACCAAAATGCATATGTTTTCACACGAGTGTGCGAGGTTGAAAGAAGAAAGAAGTTGAAACTTTATGTTGTACATTCGGCGAATTTGTGTATACGTATGCTATACTATTGTAATTATGTCTCCAGTTTTGACTAAACAAGAGTGTGTCTGACCTGACTCAGTATATGTACGAGGTGTGTTCAAAAAGTATCGCGACTTTTGTGTTTTTCAAAAATTCTTCATTTATTCATGAATATCTATTTTGTCCCCTTCAAAGTAATCCCCATGAGATATTATACACTTGTGCCAACGGTTTTTCCAATCTTCGAAGCACTTCAAAAAACCATTTTTTTTATCTTGTTCAGCTCCTCCTTCGATGCCGTCTTTATCTCGTCAAGCGTAGCGTAACGTCGTCCTTTCATGGGCCTCATCAGTTTAGGGAACAAGAAAAAGTCACAGGGGGCCAGATCTGGGGAATACGGTGGCTGCGGCATCATTAGTGTGTTGTTTTTGGCCAAAAACTCGCGCACAAGCAACGATGTGTGAGCAGGGGCGTTATCGTGGTGCAAAAGCCAATTTTTGTTCTTCCACAAATCCGGGCGTTTCTGGCGGATTGCTTCGCGCAAATTGCGCATAACTTGCAGGTAATATTCCTTATTGACCGTTCTACCCTGTGGCAAGAACTCATGATGCACCACGCCCCTGCAATCGAAGAAAACTGTCAGCAAAACTTTCACATTCGACCAAACTTGGCGCGCTTTTTTCGGTCTTGGTTCGTGCGGCAGCTTCCATTGAGATGATTGAGCTTTGGTTTCCACGTCATAACCATAAACCCACGATTCGTCACCAGTTATGACCCTCTGGAGCAAATTTGGGTCGTCGCGGACAGAGTCCAACATCTCATTAGCAATGTTCATGCGATGCTGTTTTTGGTCGCAATTGAGCAATTTTGGTACGAATTTCGCGGCGACCCGTCTCATGCCCAAATCATTGATAAAAATCGAATGGCACGAGCCAATCGATATGTTTAGGTCCTCAGCAACTTCTCTAACGGTGATTCGACGATTGGCCAATACCATTTTCTCCACTTCATTAATTTTTTCGTCTGTTGTTGAAGTGCTCGGGCGTCCGGCACGCTCTTCGTCGTTCACATCTTCTCGGCCTTCTGAGAACATTTTGTACCACCGATAAACGTTGCTTCGGTCCAAGGTAGCTTCTCCGTATGCCACAATCAACATTCGGAATGCATCCGCGCAGTTAATTTCGTTTTTCACACAAAATTTGATACAGGTTCTTTGATCCATTTTTTTGAATAGGTAAAAATCGAAGACGATCCAAAACACGTGCAAGCAAAGCAGCTGTCAACAATTAAGTGAACATTCAAAATGGCCGAGCTTGTCGGCATAAGTGAGAGACATGAGTACCAACATAACGCCTCAAAAAATCGAAATTCGAATATACGTAACCCGCGAAAATTCAAAAGTCGCGATACTTTTTGAACACACCTCGTACACACATGCTCCGTTAAAATTTTTTTTCTTGATTTAGATTTTCTAGCCTCATAAAAATGTTGCGCCCCATCTAGTATTTATTGGTCACGAATTGTATTTGTGCTCTCTAATATATTGACTCTTAAAGACACCACTATAGTACAGTTTTTGACCTGTTAGGTCAATCCTCTTCCTCGTTTAAAAATGGGTTTGGTATAGTAGATATTTATGACTCTGTAACTACTAGCGGCGGGCTAGAAAACAGAAGGCACCGGAAACTTTGCAGCGTTTGATAATCACGACTAAAAATACAAAACAATTTGCTGTAATTCCATTTAATTTTTCGCCGCCAAGAAGGTTTCGCCAAACAGGCTAGACAAACATGTCTTGCGCAAGCTCGACGTCTGCATAAACAATTCTCGGACTTCTTAGCTGATCCGTTTTCGCTGTATACACCTTCATATGCTAGGAATCCATTATTTTTGAAACATTGACCCTCCGTAACCTTCAATAATTAATGTTGATCTGTTGCTTCACAACCTTGTCAGTCGTGAATTTAAAAGCTTTGATGTTCTCGCTAAAGCGGCTCGAAAACACCCACCAGTGTTGGCCGTTGTCAGTGTTCCTGGTATTTGACGAAACTGACACAACCCGCCGCGCTGGTCAACAATAAGACGAATTGAGTTATCTTTTTTGGACAAAACGGTAGACGGTTTTGAGGTAAGCCCTGACATCAATACCACGTGTGACCTGCTAGAGAACGGTAAAAAGTGCAGTGTAGTCGAAAATGTAGTGGCAGAAAAGTTAACGTCTGTGGTTTTCACCAGTCTGCTACCGTTAGAATTAAACTTTTTTTAAGAACGTTGTTTCTAATTCTAGACTATCCTCTGTGCCCTACGGGCTTGGAACTCAACCTGAGGTATATCTTCAAGGCACCGAGGGCCGGACATGTTAAAATATTTAGGGTTTTCTTAACAGTCATTGTGGCAGCATGGCTGCTACCTCTCAGCAATATGGTTTATCATCTTTTCTCAATGAGCATCGCTAAAAGAAAATTCGATCAACAACAGGGATCGAACCGGCGACACCCCGGTAGATGACAACCATGACTAGCGCACTAGTCCCCTAGACCACAAGTCTCCTACCTCGCCCACAGTGAAGTGATCGGGCTCCTGGGCCAAACAAGCGCAAGAGCATCAACATCCCGCAAGCCAAGCGGAACAATTTTAAGGCTTATATAGAACTCTGCTATAATCATAAAGGGAAACACGCGAGGCGGGAGGAACGACGGCTGCTCGAAAGGGTAGAACGAGAGCCTTCAGCTTATCGTGCGACCCCGTAGGGCGGCGAACCCGTTCAGAGACGGACAGGTAGAGAGTCTAACTAGTCTCTTCTTACACTGGTGCATCACGCCATGGATCTGCCTTTCGGGCCAGAGGAGGTGTGCCAGGTGTTTCGGTCTCTCCCGCATAGAAACGGCTTAGGTCTACTATAAGCATTAGATCCAGTCACTCCTTGTCTTGGCGGAAACTCTTTCTGATTTCATTACTGCAATTATAAAGAGTGGGCGGATGCTCTTATGTTCTACTAAGACTTTCTCTCTCTCTCTCTCTCTCTCTCTATATATATATATATATATATATATATATATATATATATATATATATATATATATATATATATATATAAAGGAGTCCTGCCTATGATTTACTGATAAGTACTCCTCATTTGTTACCATAGAAGCGATTTCATGAGCACCGGTGAATAAAAGTAGGTGAGCATTTAGTATCAAACGACCTAAAAATAGCAAATGCTTGTGCAGGCTACCTTGCGTTAGTCTGTTTCGTGGACCGAGGTTCTTTTACAGGGTATAACTAACGCGAACTCATCTGGTGGTAGAAATAATTGTTGACATGATCATTCAAAATGTCCAAATCGTTAAAACTCCAGTGTTAATTTCCCCAATGGGATTCCGCCGTTATTTGATACGTAAACCACAATTTTTTGCGGAGTTTTAAAGCTATGTTTTTATAATTTCTCGTCTAGAAACTTAAAAGGATCCCATCAAAATTCATGTCTTGTGGTATTACTCCGCTTTTTAAAATTTTGCTTTAGTTTCAATGAGTTTAATTAAGGGTTTAACTTTTTGTCGATTATTCGAAAATGTTTGCCTCAGGAAACAAACAGTATGTTAATTGCTGGATTTTACGTTCGACAGGACTACCAAAAGGCCGTGGTGGTGATGTGTGTTGATGATATCTAAGAGCTGGCAAATTTTAACCAGCTTGAGAAGTGTTTCCCATAATATATGAAGCGAGTGTTTTGCTTGCCTATCCAAGCAAGGAACCGCTCTGTGTATCTCTTGTCAGACTTTCGACCAGATACTGAAACAATCCGGCTTAAATGAGGCTGAAGATGCCGCGTACAGTACCTTAGGAATGTTTTGCTTCGGAGTGGAAAGCTTAAGTTGAACGGACTAGACGGGAGGTATTGAGCGTTTTTAATGGGGGTACACCTTTGGTCTGGTCCTGAATGTGACAGTATACACCTAGTTCATAGATCTCGTATACACCTAGTACATAGTGCCTGAAAACGTACGCATACACAAGATCAATTTCGCCTGGTATTTTTCCTGGTTAAGACGATTTCTAAGAAACAATATGATCCCTAAAAGGCCGTTTGAATTTGACCATAGTTTTAGGTGACTTG
The DNA here is from genome assembly GCA_003439945.1 of Dermanyssus gallinae. Classification (NCBI taxonomy): domain Eukaryota; kingdom Metazoa; phylum Arthropoda; class Arachnida; order Mesostigmata; family Dermanyssidae; genus Dermanyssus; species Dermanyssus gallinae. The sequence continues at coordinate 2,890,324 of QVRM01004733.1, forward strand.
CAATAGTAGGCCGTTCTACAATCCAGCAAGTTTTAAAATGTGTTAATTAAAGATGGTTCAATCCACCAAATCACGACTCTAATATACTCTAAGAATTTGTCATTCATTGGTATATATACTAATCAAATTTTATGACGCGTTGAAAATAAATCAAATTTTATGGCGGGTTGAAAATAATTTCAGTAGAATGTAGCATTCACCTTTTGTTTACTGACTTTCCTGGAGATCTCTTCTAAAAGAGATACGGTAAATGACCTTTGTAGAACGTTTCGTGCAAGAAATGACAAAGTTTATTTTAAACTTTGTGATTTAGGAGATTATAGTGTTTGTGTAATTTAAATTATTCATATTAATTATTGTTTTAAAGGCGCATTATGTTGTTTTATTTTGTTCATTTAGGCGTTAAAAGAAACTACAGTTCCATAGTAAACGTTACGTTTGATTTCTTATTTATTTTTTTTTTTATTTTTTACGTAATCTTAGAGGGTCAAATATACAAATAGAGTTTGGGACTGATTTACTTAATGCTTACTGCACATATGAGTTTTGTGTTCGTGCCCAAGAACAACTTTTCTCCTAATTGTAGCAAGCGTGTTCTGCCTGATACGGGTGCGCAAACCTGAACTGGGAGAGCACTTCTAGTTAATTCTAGTACATTACACGCTCAACTACCGCTTTTTGGCAGAAATACTTGTTAAGTCCATTAGCCGCATTAATCTTCTAATGCATGTCACGATGAGCTTAAGCTAGTCGCGTCTTTCGTCACTTCTATTCTTCAACATGACTTCTACAGAATGAACAATGATATAAAATCATTTTGTGCTGGATGCCAGTTTATGTTCGCTAGCCGTGTCGATTTTTTAGGTTTAAATGTTATAAAAAAAAGGTGAACCACCTTTTTAAGTGATTTTTTCAACAGAACAGATACGTCTCATTGTCAACAAAGAGGATACGTCTCATTGTCCCATTGTTGGCTGCCAACTACTAAAGCAGATAAATGTTCGTCGCGGCCAAACATAGCCCGGGTGTACGGACGCTACAAGGAGAACATGCTGAATGGGCTCGTTGGGCATGCGGCAACAATTTGCGAATCCAGCTCAGACCCGAGCAGAACCAACACGAGGTCGCCAAACCGAAGCCCGGCTAGCAGACGTAACGTTCCGAGGCTTCATAGCCGCTTTTGTTCAAAATCGGTCACGAAGTCCTAATCGTGCTAACCGACGTCGAAGCACCGTAACGTCTATGACTCTAACGACGCTTACGGCAAAGCCATGCTTCGCCATGCGCGTTGGCCTAACTCCACCACCACCACCGCCACGACGGTGGTAAATGGTGAGGTACACTGTATTACCAAAAATACCATTGCCATCTCTTGGCGGCCTTTGTGACCTTTTTGCCGTGACCGAGCACGGATTCCACTTCAGATGCTTCCCCTGTTGCACGCAACTCACGCATCTGTCAACGAACAGGTGTGCACATGACTCAGCATTGAACTTGCACCTCTTTCTGATAGGCGGGAGTGGGTGCGCGCATTTTGTGCGTCGTACATCGCTATGCTATGCTAATGTAAGTTTTGGCCTGTCTGGTCAGCAACAGCGGAACGGTGGTTGGCTGCACAGCTAACCGTAGCTGACTTGCAGCAAGCTACTAATAATCGCACTCACGTGGTGGTGGTGGTGCTGCTGCTGCTGCTGTTGCTGCATATTAGACGAAGGCACCTAAGTCACAAGTGTGTGTTTTTTTATTGTTTTAGATATGCATACAGGCCATTTCCCTATCATCTTGCCCCCCCTCCGCTCTCACCATCTCTCTCTTACTAGCGCTTGATCTCGCCATTTCTCTCTCTCTAGGGCTCTATCTCTTCATTATATCTCTCTTTCTCTCGCTCTCTCTCTCTCTCTAAGTTTGTGTATCTATCATTACACATACATTATCCGTTCGTGTCCTGCGTCCGTCAGCCTGCCCGTTTTGAGTTATGCAAATTGTGAGCAACCTTGACGAGACAGATGTGTCTAATTATTTACGCGCACCGACCACCTCACCCTCACGACAAGCAGTCGAAGGGATACGTTTGAGGGGCTAGGGCGTAGCGACGGGTGCTTTGATTGCGTGCTTTGACGAGCACCGGCTGAGAGCCGCGTTCGACTGAAGTTGAACTGTGGCGGGTGGCGGCGGCACGCACCGTTGCATGCAACAGCAAGAGATAAACCTCGACTTTGGCAAAACGACGCGGCAACGAACTCGTTTCTGGGGCCACAAGCCAGCGCGACCGAGGACCTACCTCAGGGGTTGCCGAGGCGGAAACCGACCTACTCCTACCCCCCCCCCCTTCGCGCGGCTCGAAGGCTCCGGCCAAGGCCTGGACCAGTCACCAGCCCCCTCTGGGTTGCTCGCGTGGCAGCTTTGGGGTGGGCCACTACTAGTGCTACTTCGGAATTGTGAAGTAGTTTGTATGGTCAGCTCTGCCCGTGTTCGCTGTGATACATCGCAGTTGAAAGGGCATCACGCAAGATTCATACGTAGAGAGCTTCTTTTTTTTTAAATATAATATGCATATTTATTTAACATATATTCAGTACAAAACATGTATAGACGCTCGCAATTGGTCTTAAGGCCTGTGCTTCGTGTGTGTGTGTTTTGCTGCACGTTTGTTTCCGCCGTCTCAGCGACCACCTAATCAACCTAACGATACCTAGATTATCGCTCAATCCATAGAGCAATGAAATAAGCAGTGACTGCACATTGTACTTTTGATAAGTCTCCGTTGAATTCTATGTTGTTCTCGTAGTAGCTGTATACTGTGTGGGTGTGCCATCCAGGAACGTCCTGATGTACTTATTATACATTACTGGTTGTCAGCCCCAGTCCCCCCTCCCGCCCGCCCGGACACAAACGCCAAAACTTCTGGAGCGTTACGACTACGCATCAGTCAAACATCTCTAGGTATTATCATTCCTCTAGCGTGGGCTTCGTGCGTGCACCACGGAGGTTCAACGTTGTATTGCCGCAAGTGCTCTGGGATTGCTCCCACGAGGGATTAAGCTCTGAGGGGCGACGCACTATATGCGCACCTTGACATCCCGCACTGAATGAGTGCGGTACAATAAATTGTACCGCGTGCGGTACACTCATGTACACCATGCTTCTTTCACTGTGTGCACTGGACAACTAAGTGGCTGGTCGGCCAGCAAGTGGTTGTTCGCGTTAACTAAAAAGCTCCCTTGTGGCTGCACAAGCCGTGCTAATGCATCCATCTTTCACTTGATGCAACATCATTTAACAACTCGTTAGCAACTGAGTCTAGAGAGTCCGAATGCAAAGCAAACAAGCTCTATTGGCAGTATGCAGTCCAGAAAGCGTGAAAACGAATACAGTTTGTAGGCACTAGACTCTGTATCATTTAAAATAAAAGCGGTATTGTGGGCAGGTGAGCAGTCGCTGCGATCTAATGCAAACATCACCTTTCAGTTCGAGTTCCACTGACGAAAAAAAGCCACATTTGAAACACATTCAGTACAGAATATAGAAAAGCATAGCCGGTAAGCAATTTAAATTGTATAGTCGATGCAATGTCCACTGCATTGGATAGGCTCTCCCCATAATCCAAATGGCGTCATGACAACCTATTTTAGTAAGGCCCTAGCGGTTTCCTTGTAGGGTGCCGTGCATTCGCAAACTGCGTGTTCTATCAATTACGGTAGAGCAATACTACATAGTGGGCATGCAACTCCGAGTCTATATCCCTCTCTCCTCCAGTCTGTCCAATGCTGCCCCAGAGTAAACTTTTGCATCCACGCCAGAATAAACTTTTGCAATTAATGCTTTAGGTGCACTCGTTTTTCTTTTGCGATCCACAACCGCGCCGTACATTATACGTTCAAGGCTTATTTGAGCCGTCATGCGCTCCTGTAGACATTGATTCGCGGTGTTTAGGCATTCCCTTGGACTTGTATATCTGTTTATTAAAAAAATGTTTAGGTAGGTGTGGCTTGTCTTCCGTCATCTCTACTAGTTGTCACATCGGTTCAGGCTCCTGAGATCTTTCGCCTTTTTATACCACTTCTATTTCTCTATTACGGCCAATAATATACGTAAACATCTTTATATTTGTCTTATCGTTTGCACATCAAAGATCACCTACAGGAATTGAGCATGTCATATCTCCGTATCTTACTTCGGTAAATAGTCCGGGGCGTTAGTTAAAACACGTCCAAGGCCAACATTTTTGCTACTGCAGGTTCTTCTCTTTGGCAAGAATTGTCTTTCTTGGCGTACGTTGTATTCCAAGGCAGGTGCTCTTATTAAAGTTAAATATTAGGGTTAGTTTGTTCCAGATCTTCGTGTTAATTTCTTGTGGGATTTTGGCGCCTCCCATTGATGTGGCCAACCACAAGTAGACCACAAATAAATAGCGGTCCTGGGATCCTGAAACTGTGCTCTAACGACAAGATTCCGTCACTAGACATGGTATCGCTTCGCTAAGTCATAAAGCAAACAGCATGGGTGACATTGGGCGTTCATGGCATAAATCATCGTCCTCATCGATAGTCTTATCCGGTTAATTCAACTTGGCTAGCTTCCTACCTTAGTGGCTCAAAGTATTCTTAAGTGCCTCTCTATGGCCTATGCTGCCCTGTCATATGCTCGGTTAGCATCTAGGAGATTGCATACCAAATCACCGAAAGGGGGCATTTCTTCCTCAACTACCCTCCTCATTACACACCGCTTCTTTCTTCCTACAAGCGTTGGTCGTCTTTCTGTACTTGCGCAATCTCAGGTATGGCCCGTTCTCTGGTATATAATGAATGAGTTCCAGTTTAATCATACATTTAATATTCATTTGAGCGACGAATGTATTTCGGTCGTATACCGTTATAAACACGAATGCTCGCACGTCTACAATCTTCTAACCCATGCCCACTCAGACTTCTCACGCTACTCTTGATTCTACTTAGTCGGGAAGATTGCCGAGTGCAGGATGCCGAGTTCTTCCTCGGCTGTCTTAGAGTGTGTCTACCTCCAGATGTCTGCACTTTGTAACGGTTCCGGCTCTAACAAACCCATACCATTAACTGGGAGTTTATCGTCATAGCTGTGCCCGGCGACCGCTAATGGAACGACTTTGGCCCCTCGATCCAAAGTTGAATTGTCGTAAGCGCTCTCTGTCTCAAGACACCGACCGACTTCGTGGCCTTTCCTCTACCTGCATGGCTGTTGTTATTGCAAAAGGTGCCTTGGGACTTGGGTCGCGGATGCTGCTGCTGCTGTTGCTGGTACTTCTGCCCTACTGCTTCTCTCTCCTTTAGTTGGTTCATAGCATCTTTCTGGCACCGTTAACGTTTTTGTCACTATCTGGATCACTATCCGGACTGCCTCGTCTGCAAATACTGCAATATCGTGCTTTGATGAGGCTTTTATTGCATTTCGAATCATGCCATAACGTGTTGTGTTGCGTACGTGCGTGATACGTTGCTCGCGTTGAGTTGCTCGGTATTCGTCGACGGTCGTTCTGTCGCACTATGACTAGCTTCATAGTCGTCATTTGGTCTCCAGTGCAGCCATACCTGGCGGCCAATGTGGCCAACACTACTCATTGCTCAGTTGCTGCTCATTGCTCTTCTGCGGCATTTCGTCGGTTCGAATGCGACCAGTTTCTACACATGTCACAGCAAAGGATTTCTGTATTCTGGTTATTTGCTATAATGCGGTGTCGCCGCAAACCTGTACCGTACGAATTAGTTTGTATTCCCATAGCCGTCCAGTTTTGTGCATATTACGCGTCGATGCGCTCTCCAATGCGATAATATCTAGTGCACCCTGTCTACGCTTGCTTCGTGGTTTCGTTGGCTCCGTGGCTACACGTGCTCTGGTTGTTCGTGTGTTTTGTGGAGTTTTCAGCGTCTGTCGCAGAGCCACGCGCTTTATCTGCAGTGTGGTGTCTATTTGTTGTAGTAGGGGTCGCTTCGGTCTAAGTGTCTTCATCATTGTAATAGTGCAATTTCGTTTAACGCCCGTCTTCATTGTCGCTCTCAGTTGACTGCTCTACGAGTGCGGGCCATTGCTTCCCTACGGAGAGCAATGCCCGCGCGTAGTCACACAACACGTCGTGGTGGTAGCCACGTGTGGTCGAGCGAAAGCTCTGCCTAAGAACGCGTGGTTCGTGCCCTCACGATGGAAAGGACGCTACACTGACTAGGTTTTAACTATCAATAAGCACAACGAAACGGAATCGATATTTATCGAACGGTCGCGATGCCGTCCGATGAACGCGATCGTAGGCAGGTATCAAAGAGGGTAAATCAAGTAAAAGCTCGTCATAAAAGCGCTGCCCGATGTAGCAGATGTACAAATACTATAGTTACTATGTCGTCGAACGACTCGACACTGGCGGAACGTAATGGGTACAGTGGTGACGATGACGGACTATGTAAGCGCTATCGATTGGCCCAACTCTGCAACAAGAAGACTTCCGCCTTTATGTGTATGCCGTGAGTAATCGCTTTCCTTGATTGGTTCGTCGTATCTGTCTGAGAACCTCCTAGTACGACCATCTATTAGGTCGGCATCGAGGCACGCCCCAACCGCAGCAATGACAGGACAAGTGTAAGTGCGCGTGCATGATTGTCGGCTCTCAGATTTCGTTCCGAAGTCCCAAATGGCGATATCCAAAGAGCGAAGCGTTTGACTCTGGAGTATGTCTGTAACCACAGACATGGAGCTGTCCACAGATGCTGCAAAAAAACTTGCTTGGAGCACTCCGTCTGCATTCATTAACGGCGGGAAGGCGGTCGTCATCGTTCCTTAATTAAAGAAATCGCGCGACAGAGATACTAATTGACTAGCTAGAATGGCCAGTGGGGATCGGGAGAACTGACCAAGAGGCTCGAATGACAAATGATACGGGCCCTCGTGAAAAAATTAATTCCCTTTTCCTTGATTATCAACTCTCCATAAATATATATATATATATATATATATATATATATATATATATATATATATATATAGGCTGTCTACCAGGCAACGAGACGCAAACCGTTAGCAAACGGGTTTTAAAGCAGCAGAGTATATATCTTAAAGTAGAATAAAAGTACCCTTATGCACGAAATGAACGCTAAGAGTGTTTTGCTTAGGTGAGTTTGGTCGTTTCATCTCCACAAAATTGAATAGTGTAGATCTATTCGATAATAGCGGATGAAAACGTGTGTTATTAGCGGGCGTCTGCTATTGTTTTAGCCAATTCTTGGCGCATTATTTTCTAATAAACGCAAAATCAATCAACATATTAAACCAACAGGCCAACATCACTGAGACAAATCTGTTTTAGAAGTTATCACAGTTTTATAAAACGGATAACTTCTGAACTACTACAGTTGTCGATAGAAAAAGTAATACTCTCTGGGATACCGCCCTGAACTTAACGAGAGCATTATATTCACACTTACTGAAGCAATCCGTGTGGCTTATACATACACAAATGTGCAAATGTGCATGCTCAGAATGTTGATAAATAGCAGCCTTGTTTCGTAGACGACTGTGTTGTCTGCGTCGTTGAGATGGAACGTGAAAACGCCCCGCCTTTTATTATTTTCCGCGTGCGCGGGAGCGTCATCCGTATAGCATACGTTCTCATTTGTTTGAAAATGCAACAACAATGCGATGAAGAAGAATAACAAGAAAGAGAAGATGTAGAGGGAAAAGATGAACACGAAAACGAAGAACACAGCGAGGTTTATTTATTCTATCTAGTATCCAAGTCGCCAGGCGCTGTGCGTCGCATCGCAGTTTGCCCCACGAATATGACTGCCCGCAGGACGCGACCGACAATAGTGTGCGCTCGTTCGTGTGCGCTCGTGCGTTACGACAACAGAGATAAGCGGTTGACTCAAGAGACCAGATTAGACGCGGAAGTAAGTCGGCGCCTGAGTTTGGGTCGGACACCGTATTCAAGGTCGCTTACCCGTACAAGGCACCCGCAGGCAATGTTCGTCCTTTGAGCTTCACAATAGCTCCAAAAGGAAGAGAGTATAAATATTCTTGTGTGTGTGCCTGTAACAATATATATATATATATATATAGACTAACTGTCTATATACGTGTATGTGCATATATATACTCGTATACCTACCTAGGTGCATAGTGATGCGTGTGAGTGTGTATATACAAATGCTGCAGATGGCGGCTGTCAGTCCATAATTAGATCGTCAGCACCGTTGGCTGAGTTGTTACTGTGTGCTGTGGTATGTGTCTCCCCTTTGTGTGTGTGTGTATGTGTGTAGAAGAGCGCCTAAGGCTGGGCCTGCATAGAGAGTGGGCCGTTTCCGCGTTCGCGCATTACTTTTCCTGTATTCTTCTCCAATGTCGCTTTCTTTCTCTCTGTCTCTCCAACGCGCGCCCAGAGTTTTGAGTCGCTGTAACCGTCGCCTCGTTCTCTATATGTTCCTTTCGCACTCCATTTCGCCTTTGCGGCGCTCTCAGACATCCTAAGGTCTGAGAGGAGGGAACTACGAATCCTGTAGTTCGCGTGGGTCTGCACGCTCCTCACCCCTCTTTCGGGTCTCCTTTTCGTCTGCCTTTGCTCCAACACCCTGTGGTTGATGATGATAAACTGAGCTCTGAGAAGCGGGCCGGCAAAGGAACGGCCCCGTTTAAGAAGCCGGAGGGAGAGAAACGAAGAACAAGAGCGCCGCCGCTATCGATGCTGTCTGCTGGGCAAATTGGGCAGGCTAGCTCCCTTCAAAGAGCCACCCTCCGTGGTGGAGGCCACGAGAATAGCGTGCAACTTTAGACCATTTTAAGACAGACACACACAGAGTGCACAACGGCCCAGCAATACAGTTGGCTGCACATGCCGTGTACAGTTGCAGGCTTGTGCGTGCGCGTGCGGCACCGCTGTCAAGACTGCACACTGAACGACAACATGGTCATGGTATCTTAGCAGCTTAGCAGTAAAAACAAATCTACGTGCAAGTATCTATGGCACACGGTGCCACGAGCCGCCCTCCCGGCATGGTCTCATTGTGGCAACAGCAGCAGTGAGCAATGAGTCCACTGACTCGACACGCCGCCGCAGTAGCGACTGACGAAAATAGAGTCAGACGTACACCTTTGCTCGTGTCTGCGTCGCTCTTGCATGCTTGTCCTGCATGCGGCAGCGTAGCAGGTGTGCGTGCAGACGTGAGCGGCAGAGAACAGCAGATTGCCTCGCTTAGGGTACAGGTGACGTTTCCTGTTCACAATGTCGTCTGCGCACATGGATGACACAGCAGATTCAAGTAGCCGCCACAAGGCTGCCGTTCGTACTCTTCGGGAAGCTAAGCAACTCGTTAAATGTCGTGCGGAAGCATTTTAAGCTGCTGAGTTCGTCGGCATCGACAGTCACTGATGTCCTGATGTCACTATTGTATCTATATATATTCTAGATTTTTCTTTGAGAGTTGTTCTTCGAATATATCTAGCTATGAACGCTCGACGCGAAAACACCGCACCGCATGTTTTGGATAAGGTTTGCATTTGGGTTGCACCCTGATTTTGTGCAGATCCCATAGTTTAGCTTTTATGTAGAACATATGATGCGTTTGCCACAATTGCGGGTCTACACAAAATGTGATATCTAACATGTATATATATATATATATATATATATATATATATATATATATATATATATATATATATTATATATATATATATATATATATATATATATATATATATATATATATATATATATATATATATATATGACAACATCTGCTTGCATTTTCAATAAGCTTAGACTCATACTGTGTACTATATGATGCGCGTGGCACTAATCTAAACACTTCTTGTGTAAAGCAAACGCTTGTGATGATTTATGAAAGAACCATTATATGTATATCTAGCCGAGCGAGTAAGTGCAAATTAGTGTCAACTTGGTGCAGTGTAGGACGTTGCCGTTTACTAAACCAGTTAGCCTGGAACTCTTGGCTGATTGATCGACGACTGCCCATTAGGTCGTTGTCATTAGCAGATGTTTTTACGCCGTCCTACCACAAACCGTCCTGCTAACCATTACTGGGCAACTAGGTTATCGCAGCGGTGTCCGCTAAGCCACCATGCCCGTCCCACGTATGTGATAGAGGTCTTGTCTTGAGCATTGATACAAAACTAATAACGCCTTCTAATTACACTGTTAGCACACAGCTTACGAGAGATGCGTCACGTTATCCGGACATTGCCTTCAAATATAAATGTATTACATCTAGTATGAATGTATCGAAGCGATACTCTGCTTGAAATAAGGCTGAATTCTTCGACCTGAATGTCGTCTAGTTAATATTTGTTTGCTATGTAGGTTGCAATTCGGCACACAAATTAAAACCGAATAGCGAAAATTTCAGCTATAGCAACTCAAATTCCCAACAAAACGATCTGTCACGCATAATTAGGTGCTTGTGAGGTACTAGCTAGACTACTAGAGTTAAAGAATTGAACCGTACTTGCATGCTTTTATGCAGGCAATTCAGTTACTGGCCTTAGAGCGCTTTTACTCTTGATCGCAATGAATAACGTTTAATGTAGAACGCTAGCTTACTGACACTCTTAGTCTAGTAAGTCCGTAGTGTAGAGGAAAGAAGAAGCCCCACTGGCAGGAGAACCATCTACTAGCGCTGAAAGTAACAGCACTTTGCCACACCTATCAGAAGCAAGCATCTGTTTAGCTGTAAATATATATATATATATATATATATATATATATATATATATATATATATATAACGCTAACCCAAAACGATCAGCCAATCCCGAAACAGAATGCGGCGTCGGCCTTTCCCTTTGTCGTCGTCGTCGCCGCCGCACTGATCCAAGCCATCGTAAAGTGGCTCGCCTGTTTTTCTTCAGGAATCTCTGGCGCGATGATTTCATTCCCCCGTTTCCTCGCCGCGTTACCAACCCCTCGCTGCTGACCGACCCGCAAAGGAATTCACGCATCGCAGTAGGCCGCACGCCTACGAAGCGAAACTATTGTCCTCTTTTTCTCCATCTCTACTGGCTAGCAAAAAGGAATCCGGTCGTCGCATGTCGTCCGCCTCTAACGGCAGAGACGATGTTCCCGTGGTGATTGTGGTGTCGGTGCTTTGTGATACTATTCGCCGAACGGTCAAGAAGGATGATCTGCACTGCGAGGAACGGCCTACAAGGACGGCTGGACCGATAGGAACAGCATTTGGCCGATTTTCGAATGCCCCGTGCAGCTACGATCTTTGCATCCGTTACTAGAAACCGATCAGAACGAACGGGACAAGATAAAGAGGCCTGAGACTATCTGGTTCCGCTCTAGTGAGAGAGCAGTTTTACAAGGAAACGCTACATTCTCCAGTTGTCGACCGACGTATGGATATAAATATATATATATATATATATATATATATATATATATATATATATATATATATATCCTTACTTTATTAGCGTGCAGCTTTTGTGTCAAAATTTTACATATCCCCGTTGGTCTCCACTAGCCCAGCTGCGAAGACCCGCAGTTCGAACGGTTGTGGAGGCCGGGGCCAATGTCGCTTCGGCAACGCGGCTTTCCTTTCTCGTTTCGTTGCGCAACAAACAGCTACAACGTCTCTGGCTATGGATGGAGGCCAGGAGGCACCTACCACCTGTCTATCTATGTGGATGACCACCTATTTCGGGCTTTCGCATTCCTTTAGGTGTGCGTGCGTGTGTGTGTCGTCACTGTGACGTCCCACGTGTTCACGTCTTCTGAAGACACATTCTCTCTGATGTCCCCGCTAGCCCTACACGTCCGATAAGCTTGACAAAGTAAGTGCTATCTGTATCGCCATGCGAGCCTTAATCCTAAATTCCTGAGCCTCAGAGGTGTTGCTTCATCCCGGCTACCAGCTTGTTTCATAGCACAGGTGCCACTTGCACTTTGCTTGTGGGTTACGCCAGTTGTCCAACACCGTCCTGCTTGCTGTAGCTGATCTAATGAAGTGCAGTAAAAGGCCACAGCCCTCCACTGAATTGATACGGTGTCGCTTGTCGAGAAATTCTTCTCTCTCACTCTCTTTTCCTTCGTGCTTCGTACTTTTTCCCGGATAGGGTTTATCTCTTCTTGGGTGTGACTCTTCTTGGGTGGGCGTCTCCTCTTCTGGGTTCTGCAAGTGCTGGTCAAGGGAATTCAGTGAAAGACTATCGCACTTATAGTTCCTGCCTGCCAGCCAGTCGCCAAAGAATCTTTCAGTCGCTGAGAAAAATATCTCAGAAACCGCCTCCATCTGCCGATGCCGGTGTTACAACTGCACATTGTTTGCATGCATTTGTCTATCTCCATTGATTTTGATCTTCCAGCTGAACAAAAAGCATACTTCGCTATGCAACTTATACTTTATATGTAACGTAAATATACGAATGTTTTTGACAAGATGGTGATTTATAGACACATATTGAGTTAATATTTTAGAGGTATCGAGGCAAAGGCAATCTCAACTTCTGATCAACTCTGTAGCAATATATAGCACAAATATTGAAAGTTCTATTAAAATAGATACGGAACTGATATGACACGTTCTACGGGACATAGGTGGGTGTGTGCTAAAATCTATTATAGGCATGTATGTACTGATTACAGCGTACGTGCTCCTACAAAGAGAATAGCGCTAAACAAGTGGGTAAAATTTGGAGTTACATCCGCCAAGCAAACAGACCGTTTACAAACTTAAATCGACCTTTGAAGTGATGAATCGTTGGCTCCTTGAGTTAATGGAGCGTGCATCAGAACAGGGCCCTAGCAATTCATATTGGAAAAATGATGTGGAGCTGATATGTTCCTAAAGCTTTCATAAGTTCCGACAACTCCCACTAATTCTCTGTATTTAACAAATACGGCTCGCAGACAGGAAAGCATTACGTAAATTTGGGAACAATTAAATATTTATAAATACAAACAATAATCAGCCAAGATAAAAGAACTCAGGATAGAATAATACGTAACTCGCTGAAGAAGGAAAGGCAACATAATATTACAAACACTATTAATGACATTTCATTGCATATTTTGTTATTTCTGATTAAGCGCTTCTCAGTTTTAGTCTTTAGCGACCGGGGTGAAAGGAGGGAGCAGTTATTATTCAGGAACTCTAGCGGGCCGTTTAATCCGGAGATTAACAAAATGTTTTAACTTAATTGGAAAGGAACTGTTGCTAAACTTTGCGAGTTTGGTGATCACCATCGGACCCGTAGACCGCGTTTCTTAAGCACGTCAAAAATTGTTGAACAAGTGCAGTTGATGAATCCAAAAACCCTCGTTGGTCCTAAAGACAGATTGCTTGAGAGGTTTACGTATCACGTGCAAGCCTTGTAAGGATTGTACAAAAAAATCTGGGTATGGTTAAATATACCTTGGTTTAATGTGTGTAAGCTAACCGACAAAGAATAGGACACAGGTTGACTTCGTTGATTTTTATCGACATATCGCAAAACGTGACGGCCGAATTTGATCGGCAAATTATTTTAAAAACCATTGCGCTTCCCTGGGCGCAAAACTACTTAAAAGACCCAGCAGACCTACTCTCCACTACGCGGGAGATTGCAAGACGGGCCCGGAATTGACCTCGTTAGCCGTATGCATATGTCATGCTAACTTTTCGTCGAAACTGCGTAAATATATTTACACATACGCTTTCCGATTTCCTAAACAAAAACGCATGTGTCTTGAGCACGAGCGCCTACAGCGCAATTTAATGGGCACACAAGAGGTGTACAGGAACTGAATTGTAACCTTTACCATATCATGCCGTATATATATATATATATATCCTTAATTAGAGTACTAACACGGAAGCCTATGAAGCCTACTAGTCTGTAATACGAATTCAATTATTAGATTACTACTAACATTGTATATTAAGTACTAGTTGCAACAACAACAACAACAACAACAAGAGCTATTACGAATATTAATATTATTATCACTACTGTTGCTATTAACCATGGTTTATGTCCGGTTTTTCAGAAGGTATGACAAACTAGACAAACGCGTACAATAAAAGCGGGGCTAAAATCCTCCTCGTTCCTCGAGCTTCCTTGTTTCGCTCATTCAGCGAGAGATACGCCGAAAAAAACAGGGAAAGGCAACGAAGCCGTCATGGCGACGTGCTGTAGCCATGCTGCCGTAGCCACAGTGGTGGCCCGACGTGGCTTGCTGAACGTACGTATTGTACGTCGTATTGTATACACGTCCAGTGGGCGAAACCACCGCTACTCGAGCTTCGTTAAGGCGCATCGGCGTACGCTGTGCTGCGCTGCCCACGCGACTGTGACAGCATCAGCGGGAGCATCAGCGACAGAGCCACGGGGGAGAACTTCCGCGAGCCGGCCGTGTGTCCTCCTCTCGAGGGAATTCATCTCAGCTCACCCTAGCCAGAACACAACTCTGATTCACATTCATTTGCTATCGCCAGCAAAACGATAGCGAACGACGGGTGAGATAAACAAGGCGGAGGACTAGTGGGGCGGCGAAAGAGAGAGAGAAAAAAGAGGGGGGTCGGGGGCGAGTGAGACAGAACGACGTGGACGACGTGAGCTGTTTTGTCGTCCGCTACGACGCGCTCCATCATGCGTGCGGGCGCTTCCAGTGGCAATTGTCTGAACAACTGCAATTCATTCGATTGAACGCTTCGTGACACAATAACAAATGACCATCTTTACATATGGTTATTTAAGTATATATGTATATATATATATATTTTTTTTTTTGGGGGTTGCGTTGTTTGGCAGCGACCGTGAATTTACGAATGCGTGTTTCACCTATGCGGCTGGCCGGACGTCGCTTTTCAGAATGCGCAACTGCGAGAGAATGATTTGGGCATACCATCGTATTCGATAGAACACGCTGCTTCGTTTGAAGGCCCGGACGTTGCGATACCGATAGTAGAAAATAGCAGTATTGAAAAAAGTTTGCAAAAATCAGTTTTTTATATCGACGCATACACGAATGGCGTCTGTTTGAGCGTGTACGTCGTCAGTTATGGGGAGCAATAATGCTTCACCGTTGTACGACGGCAAACAACCGAGAATGGTGACAACGCCAAATATGACTGAACCCTTATTCTTTCAAAAATAACCAACCGTCCTTCTACGAACTTTAACGTTTAATCGGCCAATACATCGCGTTGTCGTGCATTATGTACTAATTAAAGTAATAAGGGTATTTTTTAATTCTAGAAAAGCATCTGTCTCATATGGACCTGGAATCGCCGTGATCATTGCTCAATTCGATCAGCAGCAGCACGGAACAAAAAACCGGCGACCCTTCGATAGATGATTACCATGACTAGTACAATAGCCCCCGGAAAAACGCCGCCACAAAAACGAAATTCGGTCATCCTGCCTCCGCACCGTCTATTCAAAGAATGTAACCAGTTTGTTTTTAACATGGCGCCCTCATTGCCGGTTGGCATGTTTATTGAGAATTTGGCCGTTTTCCTGAAAATTTCTATGTCATGGTTGGGGTTAGTTTATTAACGGCCTTTGCTCGCCGTTGCCTATGCTCTACTTGGAAAGTTTGAATCGAATGTAGTGCGCATAATTATGTCGCTACCTCTGTTTCTACTTCTGTATCTCGTTCGGCCGTATAGGACCGTACAGGATCTATGGTACCGTATAGGAGCGACTGGAAACATGTGTTCACTGCTGCTTCGTCGCCTAAGGTTTTTCTTGTCAGGTCGGCTGGACCTCTCTATGGTCTCCCTGTCGGCGTCGATGCACTCATGCTGCTGGGTATAATACATACATCTGTAACGGCAGGGGCGAACGAATGCGAGCCTTTTGTACCATTCGTCCAGTTCAAGTTCGAACGCCTAAACTCGATTACCTTCCCTGGTTTGTGACCGCTTTGTAATCTAATACAGCAGGCGGGCTGTTCGTGGGCGGTCAACTTAGACACGTTGCCTCCCACTGTGTATGTGATCATGCGTTCGGTGGTTTACCGGTAGAGCCTATTGCGTATAGTTCTAGTATAGTTCTCGCGACAAAATTGTTATGGCTTCCCTGCTCGAGTACGACGCTGCACCGGATCCGTGCTTGCTATTTCTACACGCCTTCTACACACCATCTATCTGTGAGAGCATGCTTCCCTGCTAAGGCTGACCGCTTTGAGCGTTGTAGAAGCGCTTTGGCATTTTGTATACATTCATTCTCGAACCTACATTTCCAATGAACCTATTACCTCGCGCATTGGGGTTTTGTATGCATTCATTCTCAAACATACATTTCCAATGAACCTGTTACCTCGCGCATTGGGGTTTTGTATACATTCATTTTCGAACATACATTTCCAATGACATTCTTATTGCAGCTAATCTTGGTATTTATACACCGCTTCACCAAATCGTTTATCTGCAGTCAGCCGCCGCATTTGCCGTTTCGACTCCGCTCTTTTCCTCGAGTGCTAACATGGGTTTGCTGCACCGTGGCGTTATTCCGTATGTGTTCTTTCCTTGATGCGCTGTGGATAGTGTGTACGTTGGTGGGGCATCTTTGGGGCTTCGTTTTCTGCTGTCCATGTGAGATGCGCGCTCATGTGCTTGCGTTGTAGCTGGCGCCCTCCTGTGGAGGTGGTGGGTTGGTGAACTGTGTCTTTGGTGTTAGCCTGTGTGTATTTATGTGTCTAACGCTGATATGTACTAGTGTGGGTATAGCCCATTGTTGCGGATTTGACAATTTGCGCTTTGTTTTCTACGAAGATAAGTAGTTCCTTCGACTTCCATTGCTTTTTGATCCTTGATCCCTTAGCGAACCCGTATGCTTTAATGAAAACATTTCTCTCAGCTTTTGGGCGTGAGGTGGCGGCGTGGACTAGAGAACTAGTGCGCCAGTCATGGCATGGATTATCTACCGGGGTGTCGCTGGTTCGATCCCTGTTGTTGAGCGAATTTTCTTTGAGCGACGCCCATTGAGAATAGGCTTGCTGCCACAATGTATATTGTGAGTGAAGGCTTGAAGAATATATACATATATATCCATGCGTATAAATACCACCGCACCTTGTTGAGCTTCAAGGTCGTTATTTGTCAACAGTTTTACAATGAGCCTAATAAAAGTCTTTCCTGCGTTTTCTACCCACGTCACGCTAGGATTGTTAATAATGCAGGTATTTGTATTATAAATAACCAATCTCCTGAGACATCATGCAGTAGTGTTAACATAGTATGTAAAGAAAGCAACCTATATACACATACATATTTGTATATACAAACAAACTGTATTGTTAATGATTATCTAAATAAGCATCTGCGTGCATGTTTGTATATCTGCCTACGTCTCAATCAAGATTTTATTGAAGTGGGATGTAAATGCGCGCGCTGCAGATACTTCATGAGCGCCCACGTTCTCGTGAAACTGCGTGTTGAAGGGTTGTCGATTTTCCGACTGAAAAGACCCAATAACATGGAAGAAGCGCACAGAAAAATCAATGAGCAATCAATGAACGCGCCTTCGCAACTCGAAGTTGCGCCACACAGATTGCTACACCTGATCAGCACCCTGGTTGGGCCGACAAATTTGTCAGTCCAGTCCAGTATTGGTAGTCAGGTCGCTTCTCTTATCTTTGCTCTATGCGACACATCAAACAAGCTGATTCGAGGAGCGTATCGTCGGTCCATTCATCCAATCTTCCAATCTTGCTGTCGAAACAAACTTCAAGTCAGAACGTGCTCTACACTTTGTGTGCTGAAGATACGATCGACCATAGAAATGCAAATCAAGCTTCACAAAGGCGTGAAAATTGACCTCATACGATTTTCGTCAAATGATGATGCTTGACCTGCGGCCATTTTCGAGGTATGTTGGATGTTCGCATTCCTGACATAAGTCAATCGACCACAGCGTGACGGGCTAAATATTTTGATAATAATAATTATAATAGGCTTGGCAGTTGCTGATAATGCAAGGCCTGATGAAGTAACCATCTTATGATGGGCATACGAGAATTGTTTAGCGTGGGACGCAATGATGTCATACTGGGCGGTCTGATCCTATTTGCATCACGGCTCAGTCTAGAATGAACGTAGGCGGAAATTGAAGAAGCGGAAGCAATGAGAAGGAGGAATATTTTGAGCCGGCTAGGATATACTTTTTCGTACATGTCGCAATGGAGCTTGATGGAACTGATGTGCGTAAGTTGTCATAAAATAGTACCACTTCGCAACGCTAACAAAAATTGTTCTCACTTGAGAAAATAACCTCGATTCACCACCGTCGCTAGAGTGATAATTAAATTGTTACATAGCATGCAGAAACTTTATAACGTAAGGCAGTTTTTCTGGAATGACATTAATTCGCTAGTGCAAGTGAGTGGGTCGTGAGGGGAGGCGGATGGCGATATGATTCATAACCGATGAATGCCTTTCTAAAGTTTCTCGCAGTTGCACAATGTGTGGTACACCGGCGGTAATTAAAGACAAGATTACTACTTCTTCCAGACTTAAACTAAGGTACGTGACAGGAATTTGAGAAGTCCGTCTTATCAGTAGGAGGTTCTAGGGTATATACCTTAGGTTTATTTTAATTTTCTGAACTGGAGGTATTCCCCCTTCTTATACTCCCCGTCTATATGTTTGCAACAGAGTTCTTGCAACAGAGCCTGCAACGATAGCCTCGGTCCGATATGGATTTCCAGCTACGTTTCCGAGCACATGAAAAAATGGCTAAGACTAGCATAGCACTGTCAAATTTTATGGGTCAGTACACCTGGGCCTTTAATACTGGTTGACCTTAGCGTCAGCTTACCACATTTGTTTCGTTCCCAAGCGTTGCGTAAATGCCAGTTTCGCGCGCCGATAAATATGTTTTAGCATCAGCAGTAATGGCCCGTGGCAGCGATCTGAAGAAACATTAAACAGGATCAAATTTATCAGAACAAAAAATTGACAAAAAATTAACAAAAAATCAACATATACCTAATGTATTATACGGAAAATAAACTTTATACTTAAAAAATTGACCTTAAAAAATCCGCCTTCTTGTCGCCTTGCTGTTTCTATAAGCTGCTCCCCGTGAACGAGCTATAAAACAAATAAACTCGTTTAAGTTTTGTTAGAACTTCTTTAGTTGGCACTGAAACATGTATTCAGTTAGATTTATTATCACACATGTTATGTAGAAATTGTTCAGTTAAAAGATATGCATATGTATACAATCACACATTTGAACTTATAAAATAATAGATATTTAGAAGATATATAAAAGCTATGAAGTTATGACGCGAGCTTGGTTATCTAGACCGGCTAGAGTTGGCATTGAATTGAGACTTGATATTCTCCATTTGCCTTATTGTATTTTTGTTAGATACTCCCTATCAGTGTTGAGTAGTCCCTAGAGTTGTGGTGTTACCGGTCGGCTTGGCTGCTCAGGTTCACTGTCTACCATGCCACGCCGGCACTGGCAACGGCTGTCTTAACCGGTACGTTGATTTGGTTTCGCCCTCGGTTAGTGTTTCACTTATTCTTTACTTACCATTGTATGTAATGCACCGTCTATATCAGATTTTCATATATTCCTCATTATAATTCTTTTGAATTATAGCTGATATTTTTTAAACCCCTGTTACCATAGATGGAGCTTTCGGATTCCACTATAAGGAGACAGGCTCGCCGAGATGGAAGACAACGCAAGTGGAGCACTCATGTCTGGCAGAGACTAAAACACACAATCCTATACCAGATAAATAGTTCATGGCTATCATCACCTGGTCTGTTCGAATACGAGCTTCCACGAAGAGTACACGGAGTGCATCTGCCGACAGTGCTCTCAGGCGTGTACGAAGTTTCATGCGTCTGCCTGGCTCTTGCGAAGAGATCACTGCACTGCCTCTCTCGAATAACATGCCGCGAGGGCATTAATAGGGGAAATTTCACTATGTCTTCTAGATGAGCGCAATTTTATAACCACAATAAAACATTCACGCATCGTGATCCTCTAAAAGCGTTTTACCATAAACTTCGAGAACGAACGATTGATTTTTCAGTATAAAATACGCGTTTTTAATGCATGCTCACAAAGTGCATTAAAAATGTTTATTTTATATTTTTATACATGGCAATTTACAAAGCATGAGCTTCAATATTACGCGCTTCTGGGCATACTGTTTACGGTTATTTGCGTAGTATATATGTGTATATATATATATATATATATATATATATATGGAGTAGTAAAGTTAGGTCAATCCGCTGCGTTTGCTTATCAATCCAAGACACGCCACGATATATGTGCAATTCACAAAGCATGAGCGCTTCTGGGCTTACTGTTTACGGTTATTCGCGAGGTGTATATATATATATATATATATAATGTTGTTGTTGTTGTTGTTTATTCACTATTATTGGTAGATTCTCACAATATTTGCGGGCTATTCCGCTTAAGTACGTCAATTACAGCAGCTGTTAATGAGCTGGTGTTCAGTTGTATACATTTCATTACGTGATATTGGTCGATGTCAATTTCATCACAATATTTACAAACACATTCGTTGATTTGGAAACATTTTCTATTTAGGCAGAATAATTGGGGGTATCCGTGCCAAATTATTTTGCACATCACTGCTCTGTTCTGTTGCAGATCTTTTTTCTATCTATTGCTAAGAAAAGCGGGTCCGTCTGTAAAATTGTTGATTACAAAGTTCCAGTTTTGCCGTTCTCTATGTTGCCTGTATGCCTCAAGCGCTTCGTGATCAAACTGGTAATTACGGTGACTTAGAATTAATAGACGACTCTAGGTCTTCTATATATATATATATATATATATATATATATATATATAGAGAGAGAGAGAGAGAGAGAGAGAGAATAATAAGGGTAGGCCACTCCGCCGCGTTTGCTGAGAAATCGAAAACGCCACGATACATGTGCGATAGTCTATATTGGATTTAATTATTTATTAACCAGCCTTTGGTTTATACACATTTGTTACAACTTTCCTACACCGCTTTCGTTAGTGGTATCGCTCTTGTACACTGTTAGAGGTAATACAACTCACACGATTCTCCAGATATCTTAAATTCGCACTCGCTCCTTATTTCGTGTACTTCATATGAAATCCAAATACTGCAAACCCAGTAACGAAGTACCTGCTCTTTACAACATGAAACCTTTCGTAGTTAGTAGCTTTAGTCTCATTAAAAAAAAACAAAGTGAACGTCCGCAAACTTATATTGCCGTCGCGTTGCGTCTTGCGTTGAGATAACTACTTCAGGATATCAAAAATGGTGAATAAATTTAATTGGTGCTGATCTCAGGCGAAAGAAATTCTTTCCGGCAAGCTTGTCTCCGCGGCGCAACTATATCCTTTAGTATGTAATCAATTTGTCAGAGAATTAAGACCAACAAAGTTTTGCAGTGATGCAAAAGATTTCTGCAGGTAAAATTGACTTTGGGAGTAGAGTGGTATGTTCAATGGGCTCCTGCATGTGTAGTCACTTTGTCGTTCTGAATGCTAAGTACACTTCATGTGCCGATATCTTGCTAAACGCCAGAAGTACTATATCCGCCAGTACAACAAAGTCGCGCCGAAAAAAAACATTTACCTATTAACAGAGATAACGCCAACGTTTTTGCTTTACACGTGATATCATAAGGGAGAAAAACTTTAATCAAACTTAATAATTTTGCTTCGTGGTGTACCAAGTAGTGACACCTGGCGAACACGCGGATGCGAGTAGAATTCATAACTTTCTTGCTTTGATATCCTCCTCCAGAGTATTAAGCCAAACGTATAGAACCACCACTGAATTCTAGCGTTGAAAGTGGAAAACGACGCTAGAGCTTGCAACAGAGCGGCAGAATTTTTTCTCCAAATGGCTCACACCTAGTTACCAGTTTCCGATTGTTCACTATTTCAGCGTTTTGTCCGAATAGACCCTTCATTTTCCTGAACGTACAATTAGATGGCGCCAATTTAATGTCTTTATCGCTTTCTTTGTGGCTTTACCGTTATCTCCTGTTAAAACAGCATTTGTTGTTTTTTCATTGTGTATGTCAGAGGTACAATAAAGAGGTGCAACGTGTCAACTAATTTCTTCGACAGACTGCCACAAGATATTTAGTTCAACTCTAGAGTAAATCGAGAGCGCCTTGACATTTGGTGTTTCTTACCTCTAGTTATTAATTGCTCTCCAATCTATAAGGCTTTTCGGCATGATACTGCCAAAAACAGCTTGTTGCGATTTTTGCATATGCCATCTAAGTTCAAAGCAAATGCGCGTTTAACCAAATTGTATTCAGAGCGATTCCTTATCCTAATGCGCAGGCAGAATGTAACGCTTTGTGTGCAGCGCGATACACCACTTGATGAACATAAAATTCGCTGACATTTTATGACTTAGCACTATTGCAAACAGATGCTATTTTAGGTACGCTCGTCATCACACAGATTCGCGCTGTTACGTCAAGTGAGTCACTAGACGTCGTTGACTCTACAGAGAAACAAGCCTGTGTCAACTCCTTTAATATGCACAGGTTCTTCGTTAGCAGAACGAGTTTACAAATTAACGGCGCATCCCACGTCGCTGACCGCCAAATAGCCTCATCCCGGAAATTTAATGATTTATTTCGCTCGCCACAACAAAGCACGTTGTTGCCCGTAAATCGGCCTCCATTCTCAAAACTAAATTTCGAATTATCTACGTGTTCATGTACAGCGTTTAAGAAAAACTTACTTTTCGACTATAGTCGTAAGCCGGCCAATGGCAGAGAAGTTGCGCTGCGCATGACATAACAGCACTGTGGTCTACACAAAAATAGAATCAAATATTATATAACATTTTTACTGCGAGTGAGAGGGGATGGGCTATAGCTGTAGGACCAACTTAGAAACTATGTTAAAATACTTTCTGGCGGCGTACATGCAAGAGTGACGGTGAATAGTTTCGATGGATCCATTAGTCATGCGCAAGACAATGAGATTGTTGCGCTGTGCACGCAACGGCTTTGAAAGCCACCGTGAGGCGGGTCCCTAAACCGTTCGGCCAGACGTTGAACAATTGAATTGAAATTAAACTCTGAACATGAGTCAAGACGGTTTGTTTAGGCAGAGTACAGGGTCGGATTCCCAACGGCCGTGAGCCATGTCGCGAGTCAAATGCTCTGTTCACTATAAATAACGGCATGACTCAAGACAACTCAACCACTAATAATAACATTCGGTAAAACTGATTCGTTTCTCGGAAAAATATGTCAAACGTGATCCCATTCTCTTTATAGATGCAACATACATAGCAAACACGTGCTAACACACAATATACACTACGGGGTATAGATGTTATGCATAATTCTGACAGGACCTCTCTCGAAAAGCGTTGTCGTTCGAAACTTACTGCTACTGTCTCTTGTTAGCCAATTTTAAGCTTCATCTCGTCCATAAAATTAATTAGTCTACACTCATTGAACTCTAAATAGGCTCTTGTTATAGATCGCAATGTCATCAGCATACATTAGAGTACTTGCCCTTTCGTGGGCCCGCCCCTGCCTCGCCTGGTCAAATAGTACCTTTTCGGGGCTATGTCAACGGCGGCCACGAGTCTATAAATACCGCGTTTAACGATCTCCTCGGATCAGATCAAGTTTGTCAAATCTCTGCTAGCAATTGATACACGGCCGTATAGGTCGGCCTCGATCCTCTAAACTTTTGTTGACCGTCTGGTATATATATATATATACCTATATATACCAGATATATATAGGGTTTGGCAGCTAAATCAGACAAATCTGTGGCCTTTACTAAAATCGTCATATGTTTGCTATTATTAGGGCATGCTATTAGGGCTAACATGATAAGTTTGAACTCGTCGTGTTCAGCAACTTTTTGCGCGCCTGTTTATTCAATATACGCCGTTTGCTTCAATAACCGCCTCAAACCGAGGCAGAAACTATGTGCAGGCCCGTTGCACCTTGTCTCGAGAAAATGCTCTGAAATGTTGACAAGGTGGCATTCGTTAACTACGCCCCACACAAAGAAGTTCAGAGAGTTTGAATCTGGACTGTTTGGAGGTCAAATATATATTGGGGGCTCGTGTGTGTGGTGGCGCACTGATTCGCTGAAATACGTAGGCCTTCCATTGTCCATCCACGGTTTCACAACAGTCATTAAAACTCGCTGGTAGACCTCCGCTGTAATCATTTCACCCTTTTCAAAAGCGTGAACGTCTCCCTCACTGGACACCACACTTAACACTTGCACCCCGTCCGAAAACTGAAGAGAGAAGGTTTAGTAAGAAATGATCACCTGAGAAAAACGAAGATGGCGGCGTGAGTTGCAGGGGGACTAGTGCGCTAATCCTGGCTGCCAACTACATGGGTGTCGCCAATTTGATCTCTATTGTTGATCGTATTTTCTTTGAGCGATGCTCACTGAGAACAGATGATAAAACATACCGCTGAGAGTCAGCGATCATACTGCCATAAGGACCCTCTGGATATATCAATATGCTCGCTTATGCTGTTGCTCCAATCAAGGTGCTCCAATGATTTGCTTTTCAAATAGAAGGGTCATATATTTAGGTACACACGTCAAACGAATTATTAATCAATCAGGTTTTAATGACGTGCACAACAAGTTGGCAATCTGTCACCTATCATTCAAAATATACACAAGTACTATATATATATATATTATTATTTACGTGTATTAAGATATACATTTGCGAACCCTTCTATATATATATATATATATATATATATATAGAAGAGTTCGCAAAATTATATTATTATACTTTTGCATGTTCTAATGTTCAGTACGCGTGCACATCTCATACGTTGAGACGAATGCACATTTGAACTAAATCATGTTGGTATCAAATTGGTAGAGCTGATGTCTGCAGTGGCAAAGTAACTCAAATCTCCCGATGGCCGTATCGCATATGAGTACATACATGCAGCTACCATGTTCGCTTTCTCTGTCAATTAAGTCACTCGTCAAACCTGTAAAAAGTCAGGAAAATATTTATTTTAGTCCAAATCTTGGAAGTAGTGTCCGTCAGCCATTCTAATAAAACTGAATTTGAAAAACGCGCTACCGTTAGTGAAGCCGTTCTAACGCGAGATAAGAAGCGGCCAGCTTTTCGAATTGGGCGAATCATCTTTCCTAAAACTCAGGGGTATGGTTATAAAATAATGTTTGCCAATGGAAAGGGGAGCAGAAATGTTTCATGTAAAAGTGCGATGAAACTTCTTCTGAGCTGTGATTTTAACGTGGCTGTCCGACATAAGTTTATAAAATGCACGATTATGATAAAACGTATTACTCAATTGATAAACGAAGCATACCGACGCATTCCTTACTTATATATTACTGTACATGTTCTTGAATACACTTGGCTTTAGCAAGAGCAGGAACTACTGTAATCTTAAGACGATTTCGCAAACCAATATTATTATACTTTTCATGTTTGAACCATCACACCCAGGTTCTCGAAATGTTTCCATTACGCGTACACAACGAATGCGTTCAGCTGAATGTACATTGAATCATTTTAGTACCAATTGGTAAAGCTGGTGTTATATATATATATATATATATGGTACAAAAAAAAATTTGTTCTAGGTTTGTGCAAAAGTTTCTTGACGCAGTGTTTTTGCAGCTGGGGAGAAGTTGTGGATTCTCACAGTGGGTATGCAAACGACCTGAGCAAAAGCCTATAGTCCGCGCGTAGATCTTTTGCATCAAGTAGTCCCGTGAGACTTGTCTCGCAAGACGCCCATCGCTTTAACTGGTCCACGCTCAAAAAAAACTGAGCAATGGTATGAGCTGAGTTGATAACGCAGTTAGTTATCTTAGCTGTCGCATACTGTATGAAGTATGGGGGGGGGTAGGCTTGTGAGAACAAACTTGCGCCATAAATGGCGCAAAACATAACTTTTTCCCTAACATAAGTTTTTGTTACTCGATTATTGTTCAGAGTTTGTTTGCTGACTTCCCGCCACTGCCTCTGTTGCATCATGTACCTTTTATGAAATTTACCCACAAACCGAGCCGCCCAACATAAACGGCGCTAGCCCCGGACGATTTTGATCATTGGTTTGAATGCCACTAATCATCAAATGGTCATTTTGTGAAATAAATGTTCGTACATAGTCAAAAGACTCCTTCTCTACTACATGCGCAAAGTGCCTGATGGGTGCGGATGCCTGGAGAGCCAAAAAATACCAGACCTCGAGAAGTGCATTGAAGGAGACCAGCGGAGGTCAATAGAAGCCTTGGGAGATCTGGTACTTCGTCGGTAGACTCGAACACCGGGAAACACACTCAGTGGGCTCAGGTCAGGAACGACCGGCGTCTGTGACGACGAGGAACGACGCGTCTGTCAGGACGACCGGTTGACCTGCACCTCCGAATAGTGACTGCTCGCTGAAAGGCGCTCCGCGGAGAAGTGGCGCTTGCCTCGCGGCCATGCAGTGCTGTTGTTCGTGTGTGCCTTCATTAGCGGCCTTCCCTTGGCCCCGCAGCTCCCCGAAGGCAAAGTCGCTGGAGGTCCGTTTTCGCCCGATCCGGTTTGCCCCGGCAGTTCGGAGAACTGAGCTTTTTTTCCCGACGATGCCACAACGCAAACGATGACGACGACGACGACGACATGACGACAACAACAATCGTATGCTATCCAAAGACAATACAGCATAGCACTTCAGTGCGAGTGTACGAACATTAATGAGAGCGATATCAAGGCAAATATTTGTGCTCGATGAAGAAGAAGAAGACGTCCCTTGTTGATACAGTAACACAATAAGGCGGTGATTAGTAGCACAGCTCGAGATATTCATATATACTTGAGTATCTAAGGGCTCCCTAAAGCGTCGAGGGAGTTGGGAGAATGTGGAACGGTGGTAGTACATGTATGTTTTGTTGATTCTTGTAGAAGTTATTTCTGTCTCCGTTAAGTACTGCGTCATTCTATCTTTTTTTGTGCGAACGTTATTACCAAACATGCTTCGGGCCTGCAGATATGTTTTGTTTATAAACAAGAAAAGATGTTTGAAAATGTGTATTATGTCACTCAAAACATGGTGCTAATAACACAAACATGCATGAATATTTATATTGCCAAAACAACGCGCATACAGAAACTACGGGGAAAACGATATAGTACTATAGAAAAAGCATATTTGTAACATATTGTCCGTCGTGTTTTTAATTTTTATACTTGCTACTGTTTATGTGTCGTTTGTGTATACAACCGCTTTTGCTGTTGTTTGGAAGCAGGCCTTTCTGAGATTATTTAAACTAATTTTGTTTGCTTATTAAAGTAGAATATATTTGTCTGACTCAACATTGTAAACGAGGATACTGTGGGTTTAAGACAAATAAAGTATCCTAAGTAAAACCGGTGAAGAAAGGTTGTTGTCAAAGTGTTAGCTCGCCGTTGAATGTATGTCTTAAAACTTTCCCAGTAAACAAAATGTTCACAACACCAAAACTCACTTCCAGGTGTGTGTATGGATAAGCCACTGCAGAGCTGATCTGGTTGAACACCAAGGTATGAGGGACACGGGGTAGTCTCCAAAAGTTACTATTTATATAAGTGGTGTTTAATTAATCATTGAAAATGTTTATTTGTTTATTTTAATATAGCTGGAATTAAAACATTTTTAAGGAGATTGTTTTGAATTCTAGACCATCCTCCGTCCCCAGCAAGCTTGGAACTCACCGTTAGGTATATCTTCAATGCACCGAAGGCCAGACATGTTGAGATATTTAAATATAAACTGCCACAACTCTCAGCCGCTTTCTACTCTACACTCTTTGCGTTGATAAAGCGGCGGGTTTACCAGTGGGTCCTTTTTAGGTGTATGATTACCCATATAATACAATTTCATTGAAAATATATTTAGATACTTGCATCACTTCCATAAAGTTGCAAGGATGCTGCAGTTCTTTAGCCTCGTTTTATTGTGCGTGTTATACCGAAATCAAATGACTCGCATTTGTCGACTTAATGCAATGTGCTACGTCATCTCATCGTATTTATTTTTCCGAATCACCACATGTATACTGCTAAAAAGGTGAACTGACTTTAGGTCCTTTTTTTGTCCAATCACAGCTTTTGCGTGACAATTGGGTTGCCTGGTTCTTTCTGCCTGTTTATTTTGGTTATAGTCTAGTAGTTTGTATATGCAATGTTATAATAATCATTTCTTCCTCTTTTATTTCCAACTGCACAATAACGCTCCCAAACCTATTTTGTTTGTGTTTTATTTTATAGGTGCACAACATGGATCCGGACGCAACCATACATCATGCTGGGTATAGCGGATTTTTTCCGTAAGACTGTCACAGTTAGCAATTGGAGGGCATGCGCCATACGTACCGTGGCATTTGCATAATAACAACCGTCTGTAACATCGCGTCTCTACCGCTCCGAAAATCTAACGGTGCGAGGTCGTAGTGTTGCAAGGCGGCGACAAAAACTGCATTCCAAAGATGGACCAAGTTCGGTAGGTGGCCTGGTTCAATAGCGATCCGATGATGGCATCGCGGTTAGTGAACTGCACATTGTGCTTTGCAAGCCCTTACTAAAAATCGGGTTAACGTCACTACCATTGCTGCTTGAGGATGCCAAATAACCCCTTACGTGGTATCCCGCCTCGAGGTTAGGTGTCCACCAATGGTTAGGCCACTTGACGTCTTCACGACTTCGTAAATGAGGTCGCAAGCAATACAATTACAGCAATACACGCGGGACGTTCCCGTCGGCATCATTTCTATTTAAACTGTTTCTAAATGTGTCACTGGTCGATAAGATACCTGATTCCAACTTATCGTTGAAGGAGCTTATGTTATCTCACTGATGTTGAAATATATATATATATATATATATATATATAGAGAGAGAGAGAGAGAGAGAGAAGGTCAAAAATACATACCCAAATTAGACTTTCAAATGTTCAGGTTATTCATTTTATTTGTATAACTTGGCGAAATGGTGTGCCACACAGCCTGCGATTTTGATGCCGCGGGTCGCGCGCTTAATTCTGACACGATACGGCGTAGTGGGTACATGCCAACGATCTGTTTCTTGCGTAACGCACTAAATCAATTCAAACATACGTGTATTATTATAAGTATTCTGTCCTGAAAATTTGGAGAAATGCTTTTCGGTAATCATTGTTCTATAACCTAGAGTTCCTATCAAGTCAGTTCAACAATCAGACGAGAGTCACCCGGCCGCTAGAGTAGTAACTGGCATTAGATACAGCGGCATTCGACCGCCGGCAACAACAATTGCCCATGCGATGCGTCGCGCGATCTCTGGTGGTCCTGGACCTCTCTGCAGAAGCTGCTGCTGCGCATCAGCAGCTGTTGCAGTAGAGCTACTCAAACTTCTTTCGTCTGTGTATTCTCTTGCCTGTATACGTCGGCGGGGCGGGGTCGTCTCCGCCCCACCTCGGCCGGCAGATGCGCGGCTGCGGCATCTGTAGGCTGAGGGAGGCTAGTTTTAATTAGATTAGCCTCATTAGGTCATTTAAATGTAGAGGGCCGACGCCAAGTTTGGGCGGCCGAAGTTCAATCGGCTGCGACGCGCGAGCACTACGGGACGCAAACTTGCGATGGGCACCTACTAGCGCCATCGCAAGGGGCGCAGACGGAGTGAATTGAACGGGAACACGCAAACAGAGCGAAAAAGTGAACTAGACAGAGAGGAAGACAGAGATAGGGTCATAGGTTGACACTGAGAGGCCGAAAGGCTGAAACAAACAGGCCAAAGGACGAGGGACAGGCTGCCGCTACGTCTACTGTTTCTACTACTGTGTGTGTATGTGAAGAGAATACTGTGAGGGTAATCGGATAGAGCTGAGATAAGAGAGATATAGAGAGAAGGATGAATAAAATGTTGCAACTGATTTGTCCGTAGCAGTGCAGCGGTAATTCGTTGAGCCCCCTCTTCAGGAGAAGGTGGTTGAGGGAGATGTAAGAGAGCAGAAGAAGTACAAGGAACAGAAGGAGACTCGGGCGGAGGAGGAAAAGAAGAGAACATCCAAGAGGAACAAGGGGACCTGGAGGAGTGTAATTTAATTCACTCGGAATTTGAGTCGGTGAAACGAACGTACACACAAACGGATGGACGAGTTAGCTGTTCGCCCTCAGCAGGCGTCTGCCGTCATGTCGAAGAAATGCCACGCGGTTCCGAGACTGGCGAGGGGTGGAAAGGAATACACGGGTTTAGTGGGTTGATGAGTCTCACACTAGTTGCTGACAACTCCCAGTGACGTATGTGCATTATGCATTCCCAAAAGTTTCTATAAAAAAATTAAAAAAAAGGATTCCTGCCGCTGTCACCGCCGCCGGCCTCTTTTGGTTCCGGCGCATGATCGTTCGATGCTGCCCTCCCCAGCAGGCGGGTCCTGGCGCTGTGTGCACGTCCACTGCTCCTTTGGCCGTTCATACTTTATTCACGATCCCATTAGTTTGTTCTTAAGTTCTCCGGCGGGCACTCGACGTCGCACAGGTAGAGTCATAAAACTACGATGGTGACGGCGACGATAAAAAGGCAGGAATGCTGGCTACCGTTTCTACTTCTACCGTTTCTACAACAACAACAACTACTACTACTGCTACAGCTATTGCTTTAACGGGGCAACATCCTCTGAACCTGCGCCGACGTAGCCAAAAGCTAAAGTCAAGCAATCCCTTTAGAAAAAGCAGGTGGAATATAGGTAATACGGTTATACAAACATTTGTCTACGTATGAACCTATATATATATATATATATATATATATATATATATATATTATATATATATATAATGTAATATTTGTGCTTTCGTAGTATACCCCAATCCGATGTACTAACAAGCGGACGCGCATAACACGGAACCACGGCTATAAGCACCTATATATATATATATATATATATATACAGGGTGTGACTAAAATATTTTTAGAGCGATGCATGGAATTGTAGAGCTCGTTAAAGCATATATTTTTTCCAATGGAACATGGTCTCTGAGAAGTCTTGTTTCGGAGTGAGAGTGAAATTACTACAATTTATGACACTGCCGTCTTTGCCCGATATAGGAGCACAAAATGTGCTTTTGCGAGACAACCAGTCTTCCTAGACACAAACTAAGCACACCTTCGTGTTCACGATAAAATTCTGCTCCATCTGAAGAATATACAAGGCCGGTCAGAAGACGCGACATGGTCGCTTAGAAGAGAATTCGCCAAAAATGAAGTTCTTTATTAGCGTTCACGCCAAATACTTTAAAATCATTACCTTACGACCACTTACAGCGCTCTAAACTAACATATTCAGGCGCATTTCATGACGATCACGTTGGTATCAAATCTATGTCAATGCGAGCTGTGGTTGCGGAGTAATTACGATTTTTCGGAGGGCATGTCCAAGTTAAGTGCATGAAAAATGACGCGCTGCGGCTGTCGCGCGACACGTCAGCGGTAGTGAACGTCGCCACACAGTCATTTTACATGCACTTAACCTGGACATGCCCTCCGAAAAATCGTAATTACTCCGCAACCACAGCGCTTGACATAGATATGGTACCAACGTGATCGTCATGAAATGCGCATTTGCCTGATTATGTTAGTTTAGAGCGCTGTAAGTGGTTGTAAGGTAATTATTTTAAAGTATTTGGCGTGAACGCTAATAAAGAACTTTATTTTTGGCGAATTCTCTTCTAAGCGACCATGTCGCGTCTTCTGACCGGCCTTGTATATTCTTCAGATGGAGCAGAATTTTATCGCGAACACGAAGGTGTGCTTAGTTTGTGTCTAGAAAGACTGGTTGTCTCGCAAAAGCACATTTTGTGCTCCTATGTCGGGCAAAAACGGCAGTGTCATAAATTGTAGTAATTTCACTCTCACTCCGAAACAAGACTTCTCAGAGACCATGTTCCATTGGAAAAAATATTTGCTTTAACGAGCTCTACAATTTCATGCATCGCTCTAAAAATCTTTCAGTCACACCCTGTATATATATATATGTATATATATATATATATATATATATATATATATATATATATATATATATATATATATATATATGTATATACCCGGGTTGCGTACTTTACAGGTCAGCAGGAACGAGCACTTGCTTTGAAGGAAATGCTTCAAACTTTGCTGGATGCAAAGATCATCGCAGGTATATATACATATGACACACCGCGTCAACCGAGCAGCCAACGAAAGTACGCTGTATGTTAGTCTGTCTTCTCTACGGGTGGCTTAAATCACCAGATTTCTATATCAGAGAGCGCGTAGTAGGACAAAATTGAGTGGTAAACACTTATATTTAGAAAAGGAAAACACCTACACACGGGTGGCATATAAGCATATCTAATACATGTCATAGTTGTAATGAGACAGTAATCAAATTGCGGAGCAATACGGACAAGGCGGCTTCATCCGAAAACGATATAAAGGAACAAACATGGGTAGTCGAGCAAGGGAGGGCATCAAATCCATTATTATAATTTGCTTTGTTTTACTACCTTTAAAGGCTGAATGATCTTTACCCGGAGTAGAGGTTTGCCCCGGAGTCTGCTTGTCCGATCGTGGCCGTTTTACGCTTTCTTCTTTTTCTTCTTTATTGTGTCTTTTGTGTTCTTTCTTTTTTTGATCCTTAATCTCTGGCTGGGCCTCAGAGCGGCCCAGCTCTTCGGCCCCAATGAACTCTGGCACGCAAATGTTAGCTATCTGCCTGCCTGCCAGCCGGCCAGCAGCAAGAAGACGGCGGTCGCCGTCGGGCTTCTGAGGATAATTTAAAGCAGACGTCATCGCTCATTCACGCTGGTCCTCAATCACTTAGTCCCAATAATTGAACTATCGGTTCATTGAATATTGTTTAAAGGACTTGCCTGATTCATGTGTGCCTCATATATAATGATCATAACGATTACCCTTTGCCATTATAAACAAATTCGTGTTACATAGTTTTAGGTCGAAAACTATGCCGGTATATACATGTAATATATATATATATTATATATATATATATATATATATATATATATATATCATGTATATATATATATATATATGTATATATATAGATATATATATTATATATAGATATATATATATATATCATGTTATATATATATATGTCTATATATCTCGATAGATATATATCTATATATCTATAGATATAGATATTATATATATATATATATATATATATGTATATACATTGCCTCGACATTATCCTGTTGTTTTTTTTTGGTAGAAACCGGTTCATGGGGAGATAGGCGAGCCCGTTGGGTGAGGTTCTGTACAGTTGACGCACTTTGGTGATTTGTTGCATGAAGCTTCACGGATGACCTTGGCTTGCCGTACTTCTAAGGCGCCTTTAAGAGTTTGCAACGACCGACAAAATGCCCGACTTGTAGGCAATTAAAGCAAATAGTTGGTCTACCGGTCTCAAAGCCCTACAAAATCAACGTCAAGCAGGTGCTTTGTCAGAATAACCTTGTCAAGCGGTTGCTTGGTGTCCGTCCATCCGACGTAAAGGCGATGGACATTTACGATGCCAACGTCACTCAGTTTTGATGGGATCTCGCGCTTGGAGTTTAATCCCGCTGCCACCTGCCTAGCGAAAGATTTGATCCTAGTCACACACGTGCTACTCTGTCACTTAGGGCCCGTTTCGAAGTTTAAGTTTTTGCGCAAGCACGCTCTAAAGTTAACGCATGCGGCGGTGTTCCTGTTCTGCATATGCCAGCGATTCGAATTTTCGCACGTGGAGACGTTGGAACCGCCACCTCCTGCACCAGGTATTCGAATGTGCGAAATCGAGAATTGCTTACCTTAGAAATTGTTGTTGTTGTTGTGGGTGAGTACTCTGAAACCTGGTGCTGACCGGAAGTGTGGAGAAAGGGTGATCGCAATTGCCGTAAAAGCTGCAAGCTTTTACAACTATTTTCTATCATAGACCACTCAAACTACACATGCTAGGTGATCGGGCCAAGACTTATGTAGGTACCTCGATCGATACGCTGATGCGACTTGTTTTTTACACTCAATTTCAATAAAAAGCAGCATCCATCAAGTTAAAAGTCAGGTTATAACAGTTTTTGCAAATAATTGGCACTTACAGATCACCATCGCCAACAACATCAAATCTTCAAGAACATCTCGAAATTGACCTATAAAGGTCCTTTCAGCGGATGAGCCTCAAAACCGAGAGTGATTATCTTAGCTTTTGCGTAAAAAGTATGCCGTTTCTTGTTAGTTAGAAATGTAACCAACTAGAAACAGCAGCAATAACGAAAAATACTTTTGGTTCGAGGTCAAATTGCAGTATCGCGCACAATGTATATTAGACAAACCAATGTAAGTTCGACCACAATGTTATCATGGCATAATACGTTGTTAATATTATATTTAAACTGTAGGACCTATAGAATCGTAAAAAACTAAATTAGAGCAGCGTTACCAACTAAACTACAACGTATAAACGAAGACGATTACGAGAGATTTAAACAGTTGATTAGGCTACGTGTGAATTTGTTTTATCCGAACTAGAGGAGTGCCAGAATATGGAAAATGTTATTACAGCTTTTCCAAGCAACAGTGAAAAACGAATGCCTTATTAAAAAAGTTAAAAAAAGGCGTGTAATGAAAAATAAATACCAAGACAGTCACGGTAAAAAAAAATTAAAAAGAAAATAACTTAATCACAAATATGTGATGCATTTGTCAAATCTATCAGCATAAACGACTTGGGAACCTATAAATAGGTAATACGAGGCTAATGTGGCCACATTTTACTCTGAAAGTCTACTTTTATGCAAAGATAGTGTTAATTTTGATAAAAAAAGATTGGAAAGTCATGCAATAGTATGCAAGACGCAACCCAAGAACTGCAAAACTATTGTGTAAGACCACTGAGTAGATATGGTCGCTCTGCAAGGTGACCCGGCAGAAGGCTCGGGGTTAAATTTAATTGTCGACTGAATTGAGCATCGTCTCTAGACGCTCTGCAGGTTAATATGCGATAAACAATTACAGTGCTAGCAAGGTTAGGAAACATGAAAACGAAAGCATTCTGACTAACTATATATATATATATATATATATATATATATATGTGTGTGTGTGTGTGTGTTCGTTATATATATTCGTTATGGTATATTATGCTTTAGAGCCACTTAGAGTAATCGCTTGCGTTTAGCTAACGTACTGCAAAAGACGACTCTAAAGATAGCAGTGAGTCTGCCACGACTGACGGAAGACCACTGGGTGGGTTGCTAACATCAACAGCCGAAAGCACCATAGATCCATCAGTTCGCTTCGCCTTAGTCGCTTCCGTGGCCTCCGTGCGGTCAGAGGTGTTCCCAGGAGGACCAGGTCGTCCTCTCGAAAACACCTGACGGGGATAATTTGCTAAATTTGATTCACGGCTGTCATTTGAAAAAGTTCGTCCTTGGACAAAGTGTGTGCCCAGTACATTTCGCTGCTAAGCAGTATTATGTGATACGACGATAACCTGTAAGGTTGTGACCATTGAGTAAAGGAATTAAACCTTCGTCCGGACCGCCCCCAAAATCAGGTCTCGTTTGAGAGAACTAAAGGCGTTCTTGAAAGTTCCAGTTTCAGCAGGTTCATAGCTGAGTCGGTATACTTTCGTGTTGCCAGCTTTCTGACCCGGCGGCGGAGCGTGTTGTCAGTTCCTATAGGACGGAAGCCCCCGTCTCTCTTTGGCAGAGCTACAGCAGAAAACATCACCAAACATGCCCGGGCCAACCCAAAGGGAACGGTCAAGTCAAACGCGTGAACGATTTCATCACCCCTCTCCTTGCAAAACAAGTATATGGACAACAACTCGGAACTTAAAACGGGTATCTAAAACGGGTGCAGTTACTACTAAACACTCCATGCCAGCAGAGAGACGGCTATAAGTCTCCTGTACGGCTTTAAGCCGGAAATAAGTGGCCGTTATTTCGAATGCCTCCGCCACCCGTCGAACGCAGTACGAGATAGTGCTTTATTACTTAGACCACTATCAATGCCAAACAAGCTTGAAACAGTCATATGTTTAAAACTGACACATTTTTTGAGGCGATGTACTTTATATGACATTGCCGATTAGTGCAGTCGATCGTCAATGTCCTAAGCTCGACCCATATTATCGAAGTTCGCTGGCAACGAAACATATGTAGTGGCTCTGACGAAGTTCCATCCTACAATATACAAGAACGCACCATAGCCTACACAGGACACAGCAGTACATGAAGAATCTAATCCAAACAAAGACATCCTACCACTGAATCGGTGCACGCGTTACAACTGTTCGGATTAGAACCCGAACCGGGCCGAAGCAGCCCAAGTCAACAACAAGATCAGCACGTTTTAAAGCTATCCCAAGAAAATCCGACTACATCGATACAGAACTACGAGGAGCTGCGTTGTCAAGATTGGCTAAAGCTAGTATATCCCTCAAGCAAATCGCCAACGCGGGACGCGTCTACGCTGGGCGAGAAACTGCCGAGTCTCTGGCACCAACTAGACATTTTGCCACCTAGGACGAGCCTCACTCGAAAGGCAGATCCACTTCGCAGAGCCCACCAGTACTGCAGAGATGATAAGCGTCTCGACCTAAAAGCAGCCAGCGCAATCCGTAAAAATGTCGGCCTCCTGGGTCTCTAGATTAATGTCAGACTTTGAACAAAAAAACCTGCGCGCATTGCCAAAGCTTCACAAACAGGAGCTTTCAACAGCACTTGAAAGCAGAACACTTGGACGCCGACTACCCACGACTACTCTTGCCCCCGCTAGCAACCTGTCGACGGCATTTTAATTAAATCAGACCGATACGTCTTTGCTGGGCCGACTTCCGACCGCGACGTTTAAGAGAGCCGGGCTGTTCTCCAAGTTGAATCCTGCCAGATCATGCCTTGGTTGGAACAAGAATGCCAAACTTATCCTTTTTTAAAGGTACCAGAAGAATTAGCCGGTATCAACTCATTTGATGATCCGCTGAATAATCTTGAGTTGAGTCTAATTGCAGGAGCCGATCTTAGTCTCCAACTGAAGCAAAAAAGGTACATTTACGGCATCTGAGAAGGGTTTAGAGTCTATAGAGAACTGCCTGCCTATTATTGGGTGTCTGAACGATTCAGTTAGTGTTAGGCGTGTGGCTGGATCGATTGTTGCGCCTATGCGCGCCACGAATGACGATCGTCTCGCCTATTTATTGTCTGCTTCGAGATTAGGTTGGCTAAACGGTCTACCTGTAGTTGATGACGGAGTTTTTGATATTAATGGTCCCTCTGCATTAACGTGACAAACCCGATCGGTCGCCACTCCAATGCGTAACCTCTGCGGTCTTAGGATCCATATTTCAAGAAGCGGTTTTTAAAAATGACTTGTTTTTTCTAGCTCGGCGACCGTTTGTTTAAGACTTGTTATATTCATTTTTTTTAACATAAAACAGTTACAGTTTTATTTGCTTATATGCAAGAGGCAACAATTGTCTCCTTATGAACGTGTACACCGGATAAAAAAAAGAAACCGGATTATTTTATTGTAATTTTTTCCATTGCTCAGAGCTTAAAGCTGCGTAGCTGAATCTGTCTATGAGAAGCTTTCTGTCTGGTATTTCTTGATCACAAAATATATGTTTTTTGTTCTCTAAAATCCCTATACATTTCTAAAGAAGTTATCTTTTTTAACAGATTTGTATCTACTATTAGACATATTACAAACGTATTTCACTGCATTATTCTAAAGCGAGTGTGGCATATGCAGTTTTAGGTAGACCGACTGCATGCTTTCCAAATCCGGTCTATGCTATTAGTATCGGCCTGGGTCCAATAGGCGATGTTGAATATGGTTAACAGTATCGAATGTGTGGGGCTACTTTTATTCTAAAAATGTTCATCGTGGTCTCATCGTGGATCTCATCTAGGAGTATTATTGCTGCTCCAGCTTTGGCCCGTCTTTCTCCTACGTGTCTTTGATCCACGTGCTGTGAGAGTTGTTGCGTGTTGCGTACGCCTAACGCGAAACAACTTGTAAATTTGTTCATTCACTTTATAGATGCGCCGTTTATCTAGATGCAGTGGCAAGAAGTTCTTTGTCTTTTCCATATTCCTTTCTAGTTAAATATCGAGGTACCACATGTAGGTCTCGCTAAATAGTATTGCAGATAGTCTTTTGATTTTGTAAGAATCACCAGGTCATCCGCATAAAAAGCGCACGTTGTTTTTGTCTCTCCTAGTAGTAGGTTCCGAATACCAGCTACGTAAAACGTTTAATAAGTTTGGACATCGAGTTGCCATGTACCTTTTTTTTTTTTTTGTTCTGGGAGGTTTCGGTAATGCATGATGCACATGCGCCACTAGCAGCCTGCGTGACTAGTGTGAGACTCGCAAACCCACTAAACCCGGATTCCTCCCCACCCCCCCATGTACCTGAATGCCTGCTCTTCAACGTACCTGTCTCCGTATTTAATGGCGATGGCGTTATAGCCTAACATACTCGGATAAGGTTTCTAGTAACCCGCTGATACGAAAGAACTCTTGGACGATTGCAAGAAATCGGTTATTAGGTAAGCTCTATAAAATGCAGTTTTGAAGTCAACAAATACAGCGTATGTAATTTTCATTTACGCATGTTTACGTAGTTTAGTATATGCTGTGCGGGCTCTGCTGTTGATCGTTTTCGGCGAAAGCCACATTGCTCCGCGGGCAATAAATCTGTCGTGATATTTTTAAGACGGCAAGACTTGCACGTATATTAGAGCATTGGTTAAGGCTTGGAAATTGCTAATTTGTTGAATCAGTTATGTTACCATTCCCTTTAGATATTGGTCGAGGGATGTTCGTCCTCTATTCTACTCTGTCCATGCGGAGGCACTATTAAAAAAGACTGTCAGTAACGGGCTATATATATATATATTGGACTGTCACCTGGCGCCTCGCTTGATAGTTTCGTTATGTTGTTTGCTGGTTGAAAGATTAGTAGCTCAGCGACTACGATCTGTGAAAAGGTTGTGATGGCTCAAACACATGCAAAAATCTACCGAATAGCGCCTAAACCTTTACCACAACTACTGAACCACGGTAAACAAAGAATAAAACGTTATCCTCATAACGTTGCTCCGCAGTTTGCCCACCTAGGATTCGCTACCTCAATTAAGTGGCAATCATTTTTCTTGTTGAACTAATGAAGATCTATCCCTCACGCCAGTTGGCGCTACAAAGTCGTGGCCTAAGTAAGTTTACCTGCCCCAACAAGGAATATTAGGAACAGTGAGGTTAACCTCAAGCGCAGCCAGTGTACTTTATTGTCCGTCATAGGACCCCTCAGCAGGATCAGCCCTTATCTATAGTAACACGTGACGAATTACTAATGATATTCAATTTTTTGCTTACTGAATCAAGGACTGCTTTTCAGAGCTCCGTTTTTATCTTCACTCGTAGGATTTGTTAGCACAAAAATATAGATATTAGTTTCAACGCACAGTTCATCTACCGTCGTACAAAGCTGTCTAAGACTTAAACTGTAACTGGTCAGGCGTATGAGTTTTATATTTTAGCAGATTCTGGGGGCCTAGGGCGATATAGGAAAGAATAATGCTGCTTTCCAAGTCCGTGAACATATTTCGCTCATGCCGATTGGCACCTCATGGTTGTGATTTAGATACGTTTGTGCGTCGTTTAAGTTCGTATTGTGTTGTCTCTTTAATATCTTCGTTGGCCTGGCTTTTTACATGGGTGTTTTTGAGCAGCTGCCTCTTTTGGGGATATATTCGGCATATGACGCTTAGCTGCACACTTGGGACTACTGTCTTAACCTCGTACATGCAAGTGGCGACTTATAGCGGAACATATATGGGTTGCCATTTAACTGAATTAACACTGAATAAGAGTCAGTTTGGATCCCGCGAACAGATAGACGTTTGCCATGGATCGTGCCTCGTCATCCAATCTAACGATGAGACGATGGCCTCCACTGTGTCTATTTCGGGCTGTGTAAATGGCGCCTACCCTTTGCTTCATTTACACTTCTTGTCGCGACTTAGACCAGGAAACGCTGCGGTTCCACCCCTCGTCCGAGATGAACCTCTGCGACAAGCGTCTTGTTGTGTGCCTTAAGGTACTCAGCAAAAATATAAAGCACATTTTTTTAAAGAGTGATAGTACCGCACTAGCCGCAAC
The DNA here is from genome assembly GCA_003439945.1 of Dermanyssus gallinae. NCBI lineage: Eukaryota > Metazoa > Arthropoda > Arachnida > Mesostigmata > Dermanyssidae > Dermanyssus > Dermanyssus gallinae. The sequence continues at coordinate 2,930,488 of QVRM01004733.1, forward strand.
CGTTTAATCCATCTGTTGGTCTCTTCACCACTTTTTTAAAAGGACCTCAGATATATTTATGCCTTACCAAGAACGGAAGCCTTCGGTTCGGCTTTGAATCTATCAAGAAGTGAAATCGTAGAAGCGCTTGTTGTAGTGCGACAAGCAAGTAGCGGAACGCTTTAGCAACGATTCGCTCGAACATGTCGTTGACAAACGAGTTCATGATGGACATCGCCTTCGAGGAGATACTTGTGTCCGGGTGGACCTGCTTGAGAGCCTAATGTTGCAAAATTCGGTAGTTCGTAACCGGAATTGCAATACCTGGATTTCATATGAGGTTACGTACACAAAATGGGTTTCACAAAGTAACGACCGAGTACGAATACAAACTATGTGGAGAATCGTGTAATCTGTATCACCTCCTACAGTGTACAAAAAGGACACGGTTGGCAAAAGTGATTTAGGATAGCTGTAATGTAAGTTTGTAACCCTCTGCCGGTAAAAAAAAATATATATATATATATATATATATATCAATGTAAAGGCTCCTGGCAAACATGCGGTAGAGGACCCCATCGGAACATACCACACAAGGTCAACCTCGCAGGCGTAGCTAGTCTACCGTGTCGAGTGTCTGCCCACATATGGAGAAGGGGGATGAAGGTGAGTTAACATGCAGCGGGTGAAATGACAGGCCATTAATTTTGCGGCGACACCCTGGTCTGTGTAGGGGGGCGGTACGTTGTCCGACCTGACAACGTCCGACTTATTCTTGTCGGGCCGCCGAGGCTGCGCCTGCACGTCGAGGGATGTACGCAAACCTGCCCCTGTCGACAGCCCTGCGGCCGTTGGTGGCGAAAGAGCTCGCTTACCCACTACCACCACCAGTAAGAACAGTAGTAGCTCACTGAAATATAGCTGCCAAAAAGCACTTCCTTTGTTTTGGCTATGCCCTCACCAGATAGCCGACGGATAGTAATAGGGTTAGTTCGTAACTCTACCTTGCCTGCGCAAGTCTATCAATTCAATACCGTTTCGGTGTAGGTTTGAACCGCATTCGGCACAGGTCGCAGTTGCCAAAGAGCCATTAAACAGCCCTCCCTTTCAACGAACGCTTTACGTCTGCCGGCTGACATCTGACGCACTGACAACATGACGAATTAGATTTAGCCACACTTTTCTACGTAATATGTTTTTTATGTCGAGATACATTATATATATATATATATATATATATATATATATATATATATAGTTCATATCATTGCATTGAATGGAATAGTTTGCACATGAACGTATACTAAAAACGGCGTATGTTAACATGCAAACAATATAAAATGAGCATTGTGTAGCAGACTGGCAAATCGGCAATGTAATACTGGTACATTTAAAGTATATTTTATATCATTCTAATGCGTTTATATATGGGCGCGTTGTTCTATTGCAACCTTTACATGGCCAAGCTATGGTGACCTTGAACGTAACGGTAAGGCTTTCATCCAAGAGCCTCTGATTTTATGCAGAGCTTCGTTAGAGCTAGCTTTTGTTGGAGAATTTACAACCAATTATATGCTTTGATGCCATTGCACGCTACAACTTACATTGAAAAGTTATATACAAGGGGGAATTCAAGGACAGTCGCTTTCTGATTAGGGCTAATTTATACCAGAACAAAATTTATTCAAAATCATAACTATTCGTGTGGACAAACAACAAAAATACTTTTCCGTTAACCTGCAAAGGGATAAATATTAATAACGGGCTGGTTATACTATATCACGTTTTGTAAAACCGTCACTGCCTCTCTCGAATAACATGCCGCGAGCAGCTGAATGTATAATTGTATAATCTGTATAATTATATTATATGTATACTCAATATGAGTGAAATAAATACGATGAATAGAATGTAAAACCGGAGAGACAGTGTGTTAAGAACACTGGGTAAAAAATATGTCAAGGTCATGGGTTACGCGGGCAGCCTACCACTATTGGTTCTTCGAATTAATCTCAACCTTATATTCAATGTTTGTTTTACTAGGTTAAACATCCCGCGCATTAATCCGATTGTTTAATTTTATTAACAGTTTGCAGTCATCAACATATACCGCAGAACTGTTCTGTAGATTGCAGGAACAATGACTATTGGTACGTTGCAGAAGCGATAAGTTGACTAATATATTTCAAAAGCCGGCCCATAAAAAGCTATGACCAATTTCTACATTCGATCCCTATAATCCGCTTTTAAATGAGTTAAATTTTTGAATTTGCCTTAATCAAACACGCTTTTTGGGAACTGCAATTTAGAACGGATTTTTTATGCTAGAACCCAAAGCCTTACAACTAATACTACCACAATAAGAACTAAAGCCTACCCCAGATTCAAATTGCCACATTTACATTTCGTGTACTTTGGCCCTCTTGAGCAGACTTAAAAACGAATCAGAAAACTACTAGAAACAGAAGCTTAGGATATAATATTAATTATTATTACTGCGTATACGCTCTATAAATAATAACTACTCCGCTCCTAACAATACAATAGTCGCGCATGTTCAAAATCTTGACGCACCCTGCTAAATAAATAAACTGTTAATGACGAAGAAAATGGTTATGGCATCTTAGGTCGGTCACTATCCCGATTTATTTAGTATTATAGTCTAACTGAGTTTTTATTGCCGCAAAAAGTTGGAAACTCTGTCGTCGACTACTTTCTTATTATTTGTTATTTATTTTAGATACTAGAGTGTCTCTAAACTTGTCTAGTCAATAGTTTGGCTTACAACACCATTTCCGCGTCCCATTTCTCGCACCAAAAAGAGGTCACTACAAAGTGCAGGTGGAGGCCGAGAAGAAAGGGAAACGAGGACTCCCCAAAAGAACGACCGACGTAACTTAGTCGAAAAGGGGTAGGCGTCGACGTGTTGTTGTATGATGAGTATCTATGAGAGAATCATAAATGGGAAATACGAGATACGAGAGAATCATAAATGGGAAATACGAGATACGAGAGAATCATAAATGGGGAATACGAAATACGAGACAATCATAAATGGGGTAAATGAACAAGCGAACGGCACCACAGAGCTAGGCAGGTCATCGTGTTGCCAGCAGCACAATGATACCCGTTCGTCGTTCTGCCGCAAGCGTCGCAAACGGCCCCGACTAATCTCGTCTCGGAGGCGCACGGGAGTCGCCCAACACCCACATAGCCTTGGAGGGTGGGTGAATCCGCCTCAATGCGCCCCGTGTTTCAGGATCGACAATCGTATAAACCCAACATTTCTCTATCTTCTCTTTATATCTCCTAATATTTCCTAGGTTCGGGCAACTAAAGGGAGCGTCAAAACTATAGAGATCTCACAAACTGAGAGGTTGAGAAAGCAATGATGACGTGATTAGGGCTAAGTGTACAAGGGGAAGGTGGGCCAGTCATGCATGCATGAGCTAGGGACCATATTCAAAGCCCTTCGCTTCACAAGGGCCCTTCTTGCTAGCCTGTAGCGGCGACAACTAGCTAAAGATGGTGTTCGACTACACGTTTGCACTGCACCTTTATAGGAGCATCCGAGACAGTATGTTTCCGTATAAGTAGATTATTCAATTCAGCATTTATTTCACCACAAAATTGGTAGACAGTTGATTCAATTTGCACAAGGTGTCACAATGTGACTTTTTGGTCTTACAATAAAAATTTAACTTTGGATGATAAGGACGTTCCGCATATTTCTGGGCACACAAGTATATGATAGCGTCCAATATCAAACTCTCCGCAAAAGCTACAAACACATTCTTCAATATTAAAACAGCTTGGCTTCATGCATATGTAATGGTGGTACCCGTGCCAGGTTATTCGGCAGATTATTGAGCGGTTCCTTTGCATGGCTCCTTTCCATCTACGTGAAGAAAAGGCCGGGCCATCAGTATAATTCTCAGCTACAAATGTTAAATTTCTGTTTTCTCTGTAGGCTCGATATGAGTCTAGAATATGCGGTGTAAATGGTGTGTTACTAAGTGCTAGGTCTTCAATAAGTGTTCTCTCTCCGCACATCTCTAAGGCAAGTGTTGCCGAAGCGCACTTTGGAAGCCGCAAAACACGCTTAACATATCTGGCCTTTAGCTTGTCTAGACTTTTTAAATGGCTAAGCGTCAGGTATGGTGCAATTGTGGAAAGGCAGTATGTTGCTACAGGGAGTACTTTGATTTTAAAGCAATTTATAGCTGTTTTTACGTCCACATCGTGCATATTACCTAACAAAAACATTGCAGACGTAGCTTTTGCTTGTATCTCCTCGATATGTCTGCTAAACGAGAGCCCGGGCGTTAGTGTGATGCCTAAGTACGAGAAGTGGCTAACTAATTTGAGTGGTTGTCCATATACTGACAGATCATGATCACTGGCCGCGTATGACCCTCCTTTGCTAAAGCGTAAGACCTGTGACTTTTCCGCGTTAATCTTGAGCTTGTTTTCTTCGCACCACTTCGCAGTTTCGTTGAGGTAAAACTGTAGATGGTTACGAGATTTTGCTAAAATGACTAAGTCGTCAGCATAAAATGCAAAATGGGCTTTAAGATTACGCAGTAAGTCCGCGAGTCCAGTCACGTACAAAATAAAAAGAAATGGGCTAGCTGAGTCTCCCTGGGCTACCCCGATTGTTTGTGTTACGGGTGTTTGTACATAGTGGTCGCCGTTTTTCACCCAAATTATATTGTGCGCTAATATATTATGAACGAGATTGAAAAGGGGGCCTGTTATGTTAAAACGTTTGCGAAGCGTGTCTAATAAACGGTCCCTAGGCAGGCAATCGAAAGCAGTTTGAAAATCTATAAACGCAGCGTATGTCATTTTCTTGTTAGAAAGGCGTTGTGATACATGGTTTAAAACAAACTCAACTGCATCTGACGTCGATCGCCTCTTTAAAAAACCGTATTGTTCTGCTGGAATTTTGTCTTCTACGCACGGGTAAGTAGATTATCAGGGTGAGTTCTCGCCAAGTCTTAGATCGAATAGGGTGCCTAGATGCACGTGAACGCGACGTACAATATTGGAATGTTTACTGCTGCAAACTATTGTTATTGCTACTGACGATGCTTGTATATGTTATTTCAAATAAAATCGAGAATGATTGCACTGAGGAACGTGTGCTAAATCGTGTCTCACTCTCTCCCAACGGATCGTGGTACTTAGTGGCCTCGGATGTACTCATCCTACCACGAGTTTTTAACAACTCTATCATGATAAAAATCCGTCGCAAATTTAATCTTTTCCCAATAGTTGCCTAAGCTTTCTTCAGCTTTTTAATTTTAAGAAATTAAGCAAAGATTCGTAAGACGTATGCGAACAGAATTAGGAATCAAATATATATTACCATTTCTAAGTACTTATTGTGTCTACGTCGAAATATGTGCTTTTTAAATGTTAATCATTGTAACTGTTTTTACAACAAGCTAATTTCAAATGTCGGAAAATGATTAGCATAAAAAGGAAACAGAAATGTCTTTTGTCTAAAACATAAGGAACGTCGTGACCCATGAAACTATATATATGGAAGTTTTTTTTGTACAAAGTGTATATGTACGCGTATTATAATGAGGCTTTAGTTTCATCGAAATCGGTGCAAGAATGCATCTGCCGTAGATATCATGAACGTGAACTACAAACAACTAAGCTGGTAAAGCCAGGTCGTCAATCTAGGCTGGGGCCAGTCAAGTATTGTGATTACTACAGCTGCGGAGTTGTTACGCTCAATGTAAATAAAACTTTCCCCAGAAAAGGTTCCAGTTCCTACAACTTTATCGCAAAGATCTGGCCCGCCAAGTGTCTCGACTGCTAAGAGAGCAAACTCGTGCGTATGCACCAGGTCCGGGTATTTGTCTGTTTCTTGGGGGCTGAAACAACACCTGGGTGAACGGTACACTGACTGATCATGGAGGATTTCGGGAAGTAAAAAACGTTTCCGCATAGTTGTTGTATCTTCGTACCGTATATTGCAAACATACGTTTTTCTGCTAAATTTAGCCGTTTTCATATAGAAGAGCTTATTCACATGCTGTTTGCCGGTATACGCTCTAAGGAGGCCAGATGGCTCAGCGATCGAAGAGGCTGCAATAGAGTGTGAAGCAAGACATTATAATATTTATTCCACATATTCACGACAGTTTCTACGATGATAGAGTCACTACATCACTCACTATCGATAATTGCATTTATCTTTCTCAGGGTAAGGCGTTTAAATGATTGCGTATAAACGTTAGGACCCTCAGCAATATTTTAGCGACAATATTGGTACGCTAAGGTATTCGGAGGGATCGTTTAGAGTTCAGTACGACGGAAACTACAACTTTCTCGGTTTGTCGTACTGACATACAGTCAAATTATTCCAGACGTCGCCGCAAGAATAGGTCGATGTTACACTCGTTTGTGCCTATTTCATTTAGGAGTACTAGTTAATCGATGGATTTGGTAGATTCGGCTGCCTCGAATGCTCCACCATAATAAGTCTATAGCGACGGCGGCGAGGGCGATGCCGATGACGATGTTGTGGCTGTGGTCGATGTCCTGGTCGATGTTGTGGCTGTGATCGATGTCCTGGTCGATGTAGTGTGCTCATATGACAAGGTGATCGATGTAGTATATACTGTCCTGCAGTATTGGCGACACCGCACTGCGTAGCTGGTGTACTGCGGAACTGGACTGTTGCTATACAGTAGTAGTCTAGAGGGCGGAGAGGTTTTTCACATAATATTTGTAATCTCTCGGTATGTAATCTCACCACCCCCGATCGAGCAAAGCGTTGTCGCAAGCGCCTGGTCGATCAGGTGAACGGGCTCGCGGGTCCATGATGGTTAAAGGCCTCATACAAACATATTTGTCATTCAGTCGTCACGACAGTTAAATAACGAGACCTAAACCACTCGACGAGAGAACGCTAAACCGATACCGTCCTGGCCATCAAGCTGTGCCTCTCGGAGACTTCCTTCTCCTCAATGTCAACCTGTGCCTCTCAAAGACTTCTCCTAGAACGATTTCAACTACTACTACTACTACTACTACTAAGCAGATAGCTTGAAGCCACTCCACGTCGGCGGTGTGTCAAAGCCAGTCAAGCCGATATGTCCACGTGCTTGGCTCAGCAAGTGAGTTCAACAGCTCTTGACGTCCTTTGCTTTGGACGACCCGTTGTACCTACGTAAAACAACAGACGTCGCATCATGGAGAAGCACGCAGCTGATTTGACTCGGTAAAACATTTAGGAATGTATATATATATAGGGTCTAACATATATAATTATTTTAAAGTTTGTAGAATTCGGAAACAAATATTTTTTTTCCATTGGAAGGGAACGTACACGTCCTGTTTAAGAGTGAGGAAGAAATTTCTAAAAGTAGTTATTCTGCCATTTTTCTCCTACATAGTTGTGCAAAATCTTCATTTGTGGGAGAACCAATGTATGAAAACACTGATCTTACCGGCGTGTTTGGAAAACAGTTCTGTATAATTCGAATGACCTGAACCCGACGCAAGCTAGCGAAAGGCGAATAACGGAAAACCATAAAAAAATCGATATGTTGTTATTATGTTGTTATATTACGTTGAAGCTTTTACGTGCAAAGCCGTAAAATGTTGCTACTACAATAAAAAAATGTACGCCCAAAAGACTATTATCAGGCAACAGCAAAATTAATGCCCATTATTTTTGTTCCAACATGATGACGCTGCGTTATGTAGTTGCTGAGTAACTAAGCTTTTTCGACAGACATAGTTGTTATGTTTGACGTTAATGCCATTACGTTCAGAGCCGTAAAATGTTGTCAAAATGTTTCCGTCTCTCTTTTCTATACAAAAAAATGCGTTGTTTCCAAGTTGTACCAAACTTCAAAATATGTACCTTTATTTCTCATACACCCTTGTTAGAGCAAGCAAAAGTACTAGTAGATATTTGAGATGGAGTATGCCTGAGCCTTTGATATGGCTGTCGATGTGTGGCATAGTTACTCGGCACTTTCGTAACCAAAATAATGAGCATTAAATGTGCTTTTGCCTGAGAATATTCTTTTGTGCGTAAATTTTTGGTCATACTGGCAAAATGTCGCGGTTCTGCACGTGAAAGCTTTCCCGTAAAACATAACTAATGGCTTCCCTTAATCTGGCTATTCGCCTTGTGCACAACTATGTAGGAGAAAAAGGTGGAATAACTACTTTTATAAATTTCATGCTCAATTTTAAACAAGACGTTTCCGCCCCCTCCTTCCATATATATATATATATATACGCTACCAGGAGCAGTCAGTATCTGGCGGCCGTTAACGTCCGTCCTCTACTGATTCTAAATGTTCAAGTTATTGAACGTGAAAGTTGGAAAAGTGGATATCCCAAGACCCTATTTTTTGCGATTTGTTCTCAATGAAACTGTTTGCCTCCTTGCTGCCAGTATGAATATCTTTGAAATGTTGCAGAATTTTCATGTAAGGTTAGTTGCGTTGTTGGCAAAATGTCAGAGGCATCGTTTTTTTTGAACTTCTAAGAGAGAACCAGACGATCAAACGAATCTTAGAATTTAGTGAGCACCCACATTCTATTCGGCCTGTTCGCCTTTAGAATATTACTTATTCCGCACCCTCCAAATATACTTGACTAGAAGTCTTTTGAAGACGTCCAAATTTAGGTACAACACTTTCCGTCTTCAGGTAGCAAGACTTTCACACAAGAGGGATCGGAAAACTGGTTGATCGTTGACAATATGTCATTTATAGAGGGGGAGGCTATATTCATGATTAAATAAATATAAACATTTATAGAGGGGGAGGCTATATTCATGATTAAATAAATAACCGATATCGTAGGCTAGAAGAACGTAGTCCGCGTGAAACCGCTTCGATGACACAACGTACAACAGTTTTTCGGCTAAACAGTACTGAAATAAATGTATCCCCTTTTAATTAATTATATGCAGTAAGCTCGCAAAAGCTGCAGCAATATTTTTATAACAGACAGCATCTCAAAGGAAACATTTTACTGGCTTGGTGACATAGATGCATTGCCGAGATGAATCGAACCGTTTTACTTTAATATTTTACTGCTAATGCGCCTGTGTTTTGATCAACTTCATGCCTAACTTATCATTTTCCTCTTGCCGTCAATACGTCATATAGAGAAAATTACACTATCTTTGATTTCCATGATGGAGTTAATTAAGCATGCATTCTAGAAACTTGCTGCAAAATCAAAAATTTAAATTACTCTAAATTTAGCTGCGTAGTGCATATGTATTTCAATTCAATCACAGTCTGTTGGATCACATACTTATGTCGAGCCCGGTGGCGTGGTGCATTCGCGCGCGCCTCGCGACCGGAGGAGACACATAGATGCACGGGTTCAAGTCCCATCGTTACACATTTGTATTATAAGGTCCGTTTTACAAAGCAGTCCCGTGGACATTAAATGTTGGCTGAGGGCCTGCCCGAACAAGTTAGGACTACATACCACATACAGCAATATGAACACAATATCTGCGTTTAGATATACCAAAGCTGGCACAAAGTTGTTCTATGCTGGGAAAATCGATTTATCATCGGCGGACCCCTTAATCAACATTTAACGTCTACGGAATTGCTTCCGCGTTGCTTCGTGAGACGGACCCATAAATAGAAATGTGCAACGGCGGGGGTCGAACCCGTGAATCTGCGTACCTCTTCCAGTCGTAAGGCGTAAGCGAATGTACCATACTACCAGGGTCGACGTGAACTAAAGTTGTGCAACTTACTAATTATTATCATCATCAAGTTTATTCGCCTTCTTAGGTAGTACTGATACCGTGTCGTCTTCGATGTTTGTTGAGGATTTTCAAAAAAACACGCATTGCCGAAAATGGCAGCATTCAACGAGTACATGTCTGAATAGGTGAATTAGATGGCAGACATTGACCCGCTACCTATTATGAAACCCGGGCAATGACGTGTAGTTCGTGGAAGCGCTGCAATTATGAGAGTAGACATATAATCGCAGGGTTTGCTGTACATGGCTTCTATATGATGATCTGTATTCGAGAAAGGTTCCATGAAATTTCCTCGTTATGCTTGTGCAAACTCTGCGGGCGACAGTGTGACTTATATCACCTCCAATAATGCGATAGAGTAGTTTCGTTGGCTCGAATTTTGGAACCGTGATGAATTTACGTATATGCAAATGTGTTCTATCTCTCTACGTGTAATATTGTTAAACAACCATAGGTTAATAAAGTTAAGTATTTATACACATACTGTATATCACAAAATAAGTTTCAATTGTTCGAACGAAAAACATGCCTTGTATGTCATCCCTTGTTGCCGTGCAATGTTATATAGCTTCATGCATTGGAGTACGTTGTATATATCGACGTTGGTTTGTTCTGCATAAGCAATCATCTAGTACCGCCTGCATAAGCAATAATCTAACCATTATTCCGGCATTACTTTAAAAATTGTATTATTCACGGCAACCGCATGTATATTTATTTAACACCATGAATGTGAATTACCATAAAAAATGACACTCACTAAATTTGTCGAGCCAGTGCATTTAAATGATATTATAAACATAACTCGCCGGCATTATTACACTGACACGTGTCGGCTTGCGATGCAGGTTAAATCCCTTGTCAAAATCATCGATAAACGTTATTGTATCATTTGATGTATTGTGCTGTTGATCATCTAAGTAAAAATATACTTTTTTAAATGCAACATTCCAATCCTACAGGTTGACGTGCTTAGGTCCTTGATTGGCTTACCTCTTTGGCTTTGGTTCAAAGCATCATTTATGTATAAACACATTTTCATTAAATCATCGCTTTTTCTATCACACACTTTCTCAAATTCCTGATAACTCTATTCACCGTTAAACGCAAGTATTTTTTCATCAAGCTCAGTTCATGCTTGCTGAATGACTTTTCAGTTTTTGCCGATAGTGGTGGTGTGTCCGATCCACCTTAAGGTGGCCAATAAAAGATAATCCCTAGAGTTAGGATATGGATTTTGTGCGGTTCAGCAGGCCTTAGCAATAAAATTAGAGCGCACAGTTTTTAGCCATTTCTGCACAGATTTTGCGGTGTGAGCCGGCTCACAGCCTTCTTGCTGGAATATTGAGTAAGTGACTCCATCAAAGCGACCCTGCGCTTAGGTAAGAAAGAAGTTTTCGAGGACTTGCGATTTATAAACTTCGGCGCTCACAGTTTGTGGCCAGTCGGGAAAAAACCAATGGATTTTTGCCATTTGAGGTAATACCACCCTAGACAGATGACTGAAGGGCCCCCAATCATTCTGCCATCCTGATCCGCTTTTTTCTATCATTGTATCGATTTAAGTTTGCTGCACGCCGAAATTTGACTCATCACACCACAAAAACTTCAGGCGGTGTCCAGACTGAAAACGATTTAGTAACTTTTTTTGTGCAATTATAAAACAAAATTTATTCATCAATTCGTAATACAATTTGTCAGATAAAGCAGATATTTGCATAACACAGCCGTTTTTCTAACCGATCTCGGATTCCCAACCAGATCCGAGAAGGCCTCAGGAAGTCTCAAGTCCTTTTATCTCTGGCCAGTCTGATACACACTCGACTGATGTCAAGGCACCGAGGTATCTCAGTAACCGATATATCACGATTGTGCACGAAAATCACATTTTCACGATCAACAATTGCCTTCACCATTTTCGTAATGGCTCTGCTCACAATAAACAGATTTGAATCCAGCTTGTGTTGTAGTTCTCGTAGACGATTGGAGCTACGGCCGCCACCTGTGAGATTTAAATGTCTAAAGCGTGCGAACCCCTGAGGGCTCCAACAAAACTTGTTACATAGCTTATGTTGCACCTTATATATTATTAATACGCTTTATTCAAGGAAATGTTTAGTCTGTTAACATCAAGTTTCCATGGAGTTGGCGGGTTACTCTCTAAGGGAGCATATGGTTTAGTGTTTGCTTTGTCGCTACAAACTTTGAAAGAATGTTTTTCTCACGACGCGTCGTCGTATGAATGATATTGAACGTCTTTAACATCAGATCGGTATGATTTTTCTCAATATTTGCGAGGTATCACAGTCAATCTTCCGCAGCCTTTCCAATATGTTGGGAATCTGTACGTCATCGCTTGGAATTCCACACTTGTATGCAATCTTTCGTCGGTGTTTGCTGCATAACTTGTCTAGGAGTCGCTGATCTTTTTTCAGACATGGATTCCAGACTGGGGCTGCATATGTTATGATCGGCAGTACGTACACCTCAAATAGTTTTGAGTATATATGTGGATCTCTAAGTATGAATAAGCGTGTAATCCAGCTCGCTCTCTGTGTTGCTCTTAAAACAATGTCTGTTATGTGTTCGGTGTACTTCATATTAATTGATGTCATTACACCAAGGTCTCTTATCAGTTTTTTCGAGGCAAGAGAATGGCCACCGATCGTGTAACTGTTCTCTGCATTTCCGTAACCAAAATGAAGTACAACGCACTTTGTCACGGATAGTTTCAGATCTAGCGAAACGGACTACTTATAGAAATTGTTTACCGTATCCTGCAGTTTTTTGCAGTCCTCGGCCGAGTCCGCTTTTCCGTATATTTTAACGTCATCCGCATAGATCCTATATTGCACGTTTTCGGGAATAATACTATTTAGCGAATTGATGTAAAGAATAAACATTAGTGGCCCAAGAGTGGTACCTTGAGGGAAACCAGAGGTGGCATAGGCACTCTCTGACAGTGTATCATGAACACGTACATGGAAGGTTCGTTCACGTAGGAAATCATTTATCCATGCAACTATTTTGGTGCCCACTCCAAATTTAGGCAGTAACTCCAGTAGTTTACTATGTGTTACAGTTTCAAAAGCAGACTTATAATCAAAGTATATAACGTCAAAACAACTTGATGCGTGAACATGTTCCGCCCAGTCAAACTGCGTCTCCAAGAGTTGAAGTGTGCAGCTTCTACCAGGACGATAAGCAAATTGTTCTGTAGTGATCAGTCCTTGCTTGTCGGCGTTGTGATATATAGCCATGAAAATTACACTTTCTAACAGTTTACAAGCTATAACAGTAAGCGAGATCGGTTGCTTATTCTTGGGGTCTAACTTATTTCCCCGCTTGTGTACAGGGCTAACAATCGCCGTTCTAAAAATCTCTGGTTCAATCGAATCTTCCAGCGATCGACGAAATATCAAGCTTAAGGGGTGGCATATCGAGATTCCAAGCTGTTTGTACACGATTGACGGCACCTTATCAGGGGTATCGCTTGTCTTAGATTTCAGGCCCCTTAGGTGCTTCAGCAGGTTCGGATGTGACGTCAACATCATTCACGACCACGAAGTCGTCATAACCACCAGGAGCATGCGTAACTCCAGAATCTCGCAGACGTAGCTCATCATTCGATGAATAGGTTTGTGCGAATATATTTTTAATTAACTCTGCTTTTTCATAATCATCAGAAACTAGTGAACCATCGGGTCGCATAATTGACGCCAGATAGTCGCGAACTGAGATTCGTTTAGGGACGTATCTGTGGATTGAGTTTACATCGCTGTTTCGAATAACAGCGTGCTCCTCTAGAGTCCTTTATCGGATCATGCTTTGTTGAGCTTTTTCTGAAGCTGGCCAATGTTGTGCTCATTAACCTCGCGATCAAGAGCTGTTTGAAGAGCACGCACATGTCTGTCAATTGACGATGTACGGCAGGTTTGCTGTGGCACATGTAGTTGGATAAGAAAATGCACATACTCGATAAATTTGGTATACATCGAGTCCACGGAGAGGCAACCTTGAAAAAATCTGGTCCAATCTGTGAGGTCAAGATTTAGTTTCATGGCATCATAATTCCTTTTTTAAATCCAACTTGGCTATTGACGTTTGTTTGGGGCGCTTGCAGTCCGTTATGACGAACTCCATCATACGATGATCAGAGGAGAGGTGGTTTGGCCGCACAGCAACTTCGTCCACCAAATCATCGTTGCAGAGGACAATGTCTAGTAGAGAATCGCGTTGACTGCCAACACGTGTTGCTTCTGTAACATGTTGTTGGAGTCCGTACTCGACGCAAAAGTCCAGAAGTATGTTTTCTTTTGAATTCTCGAGTGAGGGTCGTAGCACGCTGAGCGTCTCCCAATTTATTTCTGGCTGATTAAAATCTCCGGTGAGTAAAACTGTATGGTCACATTCCATTACTAATGATAGCTCTTGTGTTAAAACATCAATTTTAGTTCTTAATGTGTCATGTGTGCCAGTAGGCGAGAAATACGTTGTTATAAGCCGCACTGTGCGGTTATTAAAAATGGCATCACACGCCACAAATTCGGAGTTAAAATGATGTACATGAACTTCAGGACAGGCCAGCTCACTTCGGACGAGGATTAAAACTCCACCGCCCCGTGAGTCACGGTCCTTTCTAAAAACATGAAATTGTCCCCCACCGCCAATTTCGGCTGAACAAGCCGATAGTTCAGTGAGCCATGTCTCTGTTATCATTGCTACATCTATATTCATACCTTTGATATAACTATGTAGAGTTTCAAGAGCACCAGGCTTTACAATTGATCGAGCGTTGAGGTAAATACATCTCAATACATATGTTCTGTATAGTGTGTTTACCGAAATACTGGAGAATGGCTTTCTGTACAGAATATAAAGTTCGGCCACAGGCGAGTCATGCTTTTGGGCAACTTTCCAACACCATATCAGGCCGCAGATGGCCGCGGAAGAAAGAAAGTCGGGTGTCGTCCTCCCAGAGTTCATCTTGAATGAGATTGTCATAGTCTACGTCTGCGACTTCGACGTAGAACTTGTGATCACCGCCACGTGATCGAAGACGTTTGACTGATACGGGATAAATATGGCCATGTGTCTTGAAATGATTATAGAGTTTCTCAGCAGTGACACTGGAACACATGTTAGAGATAAAAATTCGCCGGGTGCTGATTCGAACCCTTACGGTTGGTAGCGGTTGGAATTCAGTATCAGCTGGAGTACTTTTTCGACTTACAGTCTTAATCAAAGTACTTTTAGACTCAGCAGCTGTAGATCGCTTATGTATGTCTTTCTTGGTCTTCGTTTCAGGACGGGTATGCAGTTGCCTATCATTCTTTCTAGTAACCCCGTGCTTTATATCTGTTCCAATACGAACCCGGGAAATAGAACGATCGTCGGAACGAGCACGGGATTTTCTTGCTGGTTGAGTTTCAAGCTGTAACAGGCGAGCATGTAGCTTCGCGTTCGTTACAGATAGCGTATCGACCGATTTCCTGCGATTTTTGTTTTCCAAAGATAACTCAATTAAATTTTCTTTCATGTTCCGTACTTCCAGTAGTAACTGCTTCAGCAGCGTTTGAATTTCCCGCGCGCGCGCCGGCATCAGCTGATGAATCACCTGTTTCCATATCCGACTCAGGGACCGACACTGGAGGCTCACATTTCTCACATTTCACGGTGTCTAGTTTAGTACGATCGTTAACATCGTTGACAGAGAGTTTCGTGCAGGAGATATGAATCCATTCAAGGCACTGAACACAATTAACGCTCGTGTTTATATTAACAATATTTCAAAGAATGCGTTGTATAATCGCTTTACACAATACGCAATCACAATAAGTATCTTTACAATAATTTTTTAACAGCTTTCCGGAGCAATAAGTGAGACAAAACGCTCTCACATATACGCGCAAATGAAGTTATACACTCATACAGCATCCACATAGTACACAACGACAACAGGTAAAAAGAGTCAAAAATTAAAAAAATATTTAAATCTGGGAAGGTGATCCCTTATACAGAGCACTAATAATCCCAACTTAGGATGTAACTAGATCACCGGGCTGATTCAGACTGTGAAATTGAAAGCTATTTTATTACTACCCGAACGAAGAGGTGCTTCGATGTAAGGCACCTAAGGTTTCGGACAGGCGGCATGCTACTGAGTGTTGACTAGACTTCAATGATACTGAGGGAACTGCGAAATTTGTTGCACTTCTAGTTAATATCCAATTTGAGGTAGGAACTAGTGTAAACGCAATCTCCGCGGGTACAATACCTCGCGAAATTTAATATGCTAATATAGAAACCCGCACGTGTATATGTTTTCTACCTTAAGTAAGTTATATCAAATGAATATATCATAGACCGAATCTCTTGGTCTCCTAGAAAAAAATTAGCTTTAAGTGCATCATTCTGTATTACTCTGACTCTCCGGCGAATTCCGTCATAGCCACCACTCCAGAGAAGGATACCATAGCATAGCTTGTAGGAACACGGTCTTGTACACTACAAGTAAGCCTTATGTAGGGACCCCAGTTAATTTCATTCTGCACAGCGGCGATATCACAGCATAGCACTTGGGTGCAATATATTTTATGTAAGGATGCCACCTCATGTTTTCCTGGAGAACGAGCCCCAGGCACCTGGCTGTCTGCGAGATTTTAGTGTTCCGTAGCTCGAGTAGCTGGTTGTTAGGCAATGCCTGTTGCCTCGGCGATGAGCGAAAAACTATAAAATTCATTTTATCGTCATTGACAACTAAGCCAAAAGTATGAAAAATGCCAATTGTATTTTTACAATCCTCCTAACCTCCCTTAAAAAAGCTGACAAATAATTATCAACCTTTAGGAGAGGCTGGTGCAAATCCACATATATATATATATATATATACGTTTGATTGACTAGATCGCGTATCAATAAAATGTATGACAGACGTACGTATAGTATCGCATTGGCCGAATACCCACTGTACTTCATTTTTACGTAACGCAGTCTGTTTTCATCCATATAACCTGCTTAGGAATAACGTACGAGACGCTTCAGAATCGTCTAGTTGGCATAGGATTCTCTCGATGGTGCGGTCGATGCCCTGTTTCTGCTAATATTTTCTCAGACTCCGATTGCTTTTCTGAATTTATGTTACGCCAGTTTCCATCAGAAGTACGTTCGCTTTGCATTTTCACTGCCACTACTACTACTAAAGTAAAGTTTTCGGACTGACCCTCAGCCAAGATTTAATGTCCACGGAACTGCTTTTCACATTGCTTCATAGACGGACCCCCATAATGGGGCTCGAACCCGCGCACCTCTATGTGCCTCCTCCGGTTGCGAGGCGCAGACTTAATCCACCACGCCACCGGGCTCGACACTACTACCACTACTAAAAGTGAAGCTTTCGAGCTGACCCCTCAGCCAAGATGTAACGTCCACAGAACTGTTTTTCACATTGCTTCATAGACCGGCCCCCATAAATACAAATGTGCAACGATGGGGCTTGAACCCGCGCACCTATGTGTCCTTCCGGTTGCGAGGCGCAGACGAATACTACAGCCACCACTACTACGTTTTTTTTTTTTTTTATATTAGGGTTTTATTCATATAACCATATTCCAGCCACCACTACTACTAGTACTAAAAAAGTTTTCGGGCTGACCCTCAGCCAAGATTTAACGTCCACGGAACTGTTTTTCACATTGCTTCATAGACGGACCCCCATAAATACAAATGTGCAGCGGTGGGGTTCGAACCCGCGCACCTATGTGTCTCCTCCGGTTGCGAGGCGGAGACTTAATCCACTACGCCACCGGGCTCGACACTACTACTAGTACTGCTACTACCTCTACTACTACTACGACATCTATCAATGTGACCACCAATCTGGTGGGTTGTTCGCCTGTCGCCCGGCAAATGCGAAGCCAAACCAGGACGGAAGTCGTCGATCACAGCTGTCGTCTCAACTACCTGCGTGGCGGGTCGCGCTTCGACAAAAGGAGGGATACGAACCCCAGCAACATCGTTTGTGGGCGCGCTTACCTCGTTTCTACGGCCCGAAGATCCATTGACGGTGGCTGCGGCTTCAGCTTTAGCTGACCGCCCACCGCGCGCCGCCGCCCCCACTGCCGCCGCCGCCGCGTGGTCGCCCACATGGCCGTCTTACGGGGGTCACGCAGCCACGCATGTCAATACGGGTCGGCCGATAGGTTATGCTTGATAGGCGGTTCTTGTGCATGCAAAAATAGCTTGTCGAAGTGCCGCTCGGTGTGTCAGACAGACAGACGGACAGGTAGAGAGCTCGGTGGTAACGATGAAAAGCGACACCCCCGGCTACTCTAGGCTGGGCGGGCCCGTTTTGGCCACGTTCAGGCGGTTGTCGGTACTGGCCTTATATGTGCTGCATAACACTGATAAATAGCAGTAGGCCGTTGCTACGACAGAAAATGGTAGTGCTGAAGGACTACGACAGAAAATGGTAGTGCTGAAGAACTACGACATATAACAATTATTATTACAATTTATTAAGAATACAGATGGAGCGACAATTGTCTCCTTATTCACTTGTAATTTTATTTTCGAAATGAGATGAAGTTTATCTAGTTTTATTGAACTCCTAGAACTTGAATAAAAGCCCGCCCCTATTATTATTATTATTATTATTATTATTATTATATGAAAACGGGCGCCTTTGACGTTTATATGCGGAATTGTCAAACCACAATTAGTGGGTTAGACCTGAGAATTTATGGGAAAGCAGCAATGAGGAGCACTAGGTGCAGGACTAGAGGGGTGAGCGATCGGCATTTAACTACGGCCTTTGCAGTCCACGGATTTCTTCACATTCTGTGCAACGTAGAGGGCTTCCATGGCCCACAAGACGAATGGCGATGCAAACAGTGCTGGAGTAAATGTGATAAATACTACGCCGCGGTTTGTCCAGCGGCTCGGTTCATAGCAGAACTGGCAGAACGCTAGATTGAATGTTGTGTCAAAACACTGTGATGTAACATAAACACGCTTACCTAGCCTGGGTGTTCATAAAATATTATTATTATTATTATTATTATTATTGGCTTTCTGCCGTTTTTGGTGGAGGGTGTCGCCCAGCCCGGATTCCGATAAAGGGTAATGCCCGCCGCTAAGCCAGATCCTCTCGGCCAAGTCAGCAAGGAGGTCGGTGAGTGCAACGGCCGCCGCAAACGGTACGCGTGGCCTTTCAGGGTGGAGCTTTTTGAGCCGGCGGCGAAAAGTTTCCAAGGTCGGGCAGCGTGGCTGATATTGCCACGAAGTGCCTATCTCTAAACAAGTCGATCTGCAAAGACTGTCCGTTTGTCTAGACGCGCCCGTTCTTTGATCTCCGTTGAGTGACGTGTTCCGTGTGCTACTCGAGCCCGCTTTTCGGGTAAGCAGGCAACGCTAGCTGATGCGATGTTTGCACAAACCAGCTTGGCTTGTATGCCGAATACATGCGCCCAAATTGCGGCCCGCACCAGATATACATATACAAGTGAGTGGAAAAGCCTTTGCCCGTCTGATCCTCGTTCTTTCGCTTTAGCGGAGCACATGGTTTTTCCATAAAAAATAACTATGTATACACAACTATGTATGCATCCTTTGAGTTGAAGAAATACTCAATGCTGATTATGTTACCTCAGGTTGCACAACATGACTTTTAGAAATAAAACAGGTGACATTTAAAGCTCAGCCTATACTGTGTGAGCTAAAATAAGCCCATTCATTGGCTAGGATAGTTTTGCCTCGATTAAGATTTAAAAAAAAAAGATAAAGGGCGCTATAAACTGCATACAAATTCATTTGTCTTTACCGTTCTTTCTTAGACACTGTATCTGAAAAATAATCAAATGGGAGTAATACGCCAGTGTTTCAAACTTACCGGAACAGATTTGTGGCCATTAAAACTAGAAACTATTTCGATTACCGGCTATCTGTTTTGACCAAAACATAATTTCATCCTATACATTATAAACTTGGCTTCCGCGATGCCCTAGTTTTTCTACGCTGCCTTGACGAATATCTATGAGTTTTGTAAAGTAAGTGCTTGGTATCATCCTCTTAACATCTTCTAGCATATTATGAAACTTCAGTAAAAAGTAAATTATTTTAGTCAATTTTTGCTCACAGTCTCACCGTACATTGTTCATAACCATAGGCAGAGTGCACCGCAGCATTCACGGTTAGATACAAAGCTAGCAGTCAAAAACACTTTGAACATCCGTCGACATTGTAGGCATTTTAGAGCACGACTGCTCTCCAAATAGAAATTGTATGTGCATATGCGCGCAGTCTTATGTATACAAAAGCTGCTAGAGGAAAAGTAATCTACCCTTGTTTAGCTGCGGGTAGTAGTAGCCTCTGTAGTGTAGTGTACGCTCCGTGGGCTCGGCTTTTCTAGCGTTTTGAACTCCAGATAGGCAACGCTGTGCATACGAAGGGGTGCGGTACACTTGCACAATTTAACTAGTAGATTCTTGGATGCATGGTGTCCCTACTGAGCGTATGGCCGTGCAGTATTCGAGTTGGTTGCACGTACACAAAACGTATACTACGTGTGGTTTAGTGTATGCTGATTCTACACTTTATTGGGTATGGCCTTTCTTTAGTCGTATATATATAGTGCGTGGTATGTAGCCTAGAGTGTCCGAGCAGTCGTTTGCAACTCTACCGGAAGTCTGCATGCAGAACAACAATTTTCGTAATTTAAACTCACGCGTACACACGTTTGTGCATAAGAGAGCCTCTGGGTTGACTCTTAGACAAATGAAATACTCTATTGCTGCCCGCCAAGGTTCAAACAACACCTCTCGATAATATATATATATATATATATATAATATATATATATATATATATATATATATATATATATATATATATATATATATATATATATATATATATATATATATATATATATAATATATTAAGTAAGTGCCAGTTTAGAATATTTTCTGGTCGTATCCTGCCTTTGATGTTTCCCATTTACTGATCTTATGGGCACTTTAATGGCTGAGATAACTAAAATTAGCGTGCTGCGTTACAATTGTACAATAATTGCGATAGCGCTTGCAATCATCATTAC
The DNA here is from genome assembly GCA_003439945.1 of Dermanyssus gallinae. Taxonomy (NCBI): domain Eukaryota; kingdom Metazoa; phylum Arthropoda; class Arachnida; order Mesostigmata; family Dermanyssidae; genus Dermanyssus; species Dermanyssus gallinae. Next base: position 2,951,340 of record QVRM01004733.1, read on the forward strand.
GTTACGCCGGAAGACACAGCCGTGCGTTTCCGTTCGCCACTGTAGACGAGATTTCTAAACGAAGTAACTACTACCCTGCAAGTGGAGTTGATTGAGGTCAAGGATGTTTGATCGCACACCGTCGCACTATTCTTCATGACATGCATGCATTAAGCATTGGACTGATTGCCGCACGACTGCTACTGAACCTAATGAGCTGTCGCTTTGCTAAAGCCATTTCGAGATTTTCCAAAACCTAATTCTAGAATAAAAAACATTTTTTAAGGAGGCTGTTTTTCATTCTAGACTATCCTCCGTCCCCTACGGGCTTGGTACTTAACCTAAGGTATATCTTCAATGCACCGAGGGCCGGACATGTTAAGATATCTAGGGTTTCTCCAACAGTCCTTGTGGCAGCATGGCCGCTGACTCTCAGCGGTATGGTTTATCATCTATTCTCAATGAGCATCGCTCAAAGAAAATTCGACCAACAACAGGGATCGAACCGGCGATACCCCGGTAGATGACAACCATGGCTAGCGCACTAGTCCCCTAGACCACGCCGCCACAAAACCTAATTGAGAAACTCGTTGTCAACGAAACCAATTGCGACAGATATAGCAATTAAGTTGCTGATGGTTATATTTACAGCAAAGTAATGATTGATATGCAGAACGCACAAGAAAACGCTGTTAAGCTGCCCGTGCTAAAATTGCTAGCCAAATTAGAAAAACCTTGCAAGATGATAATTTGACGGACTTTATCCTGGAGGCGCAGAAATCAGCCACCATAGAAATGTCCAACTATAATATATAAATGTAAATATACTAAGTAGCGTATCGCGTAAAAACGTTCTGCGATTTGTGAAACGGCACGTGAGTAATTTTTAACGAAAGGCTTTGACCGGGCTCCAATATGACAAACTACATTTGCAACACTTACGGAGCAATAACTCTAGTCGCATCGATACGGGAGGCCACCAACATGCAATAACAAAGTGGTTACCAGTTGCCGCGATGAGACGTGCTTTTAACGGCTGTTTACGTCAACAAAAGGTGCAATCTTTCTCGCGTTCTAATGACACAATGACACAAAAAGCGTTGCACAGCCCTCGACAAAGAGAAGCTCTACTTCAAGCCACCGGAGGGATTGACGTTAAATGCAGAACTTGTAAATGTTAAAGCCACTATGCGTCAATGCACCTAAGGGAGCCTTCTTTGAGCCCTGTCGGATAAGCCGTTGTATTGAACGTTATATATATATATATATATATATATATATATATATATATATAGCAACTGAAGCAACAATTGTCTTACAAAAACGTGTGCACTGGGAATATTGCTCTATCTCATATAGAGTGGGGAAGGCCGCGAATCTCTTGTCTCCGGTTGCGAGATTTAACTGCTCATCGACCCTGTAGAGGAGTCTGCGAGTGACGTCGCCTGGACCGCCCAGGGCCTCAAGAGCTAGCGGTTACAGCTTAACTCATAGAGGCGTAATTCGGGAGCGATTTCGTCTTAGCTAGTTTGCCGAGACGGTTGCCCCGCCAGTGACTATGGCGTCCCAGACAAGCACCCTGCCCGTATTAAAGGGGTCAGAGTCACCCCTTCCGGGCACTTACCATCATCGGCAGAGAGTTCGTCGCTTGGAAGCGCAAGCAACCAGGCTTCGGATACCTTAGCAGCGACCGCTCGAAGGCGAGCCTTTGCGGAGTTGCCGATAGCGCTTGTAAGTAAGCCGCGATATATTTCGTCGTATAACGATGCGCTTCAGTCACGTTTGACTAAAGGGTTATCCAAAGCGCTACTGCAAACTGTTTTAACTTTTCGTACAGACGTCTCTTAAGTTTATTAAACGGAGCAATGCCGGTCTTGTCAAAAAGTGCGATGGCGTTGTTCTCGGATCAGAACATGGAGGAGACTATCGTTGGCCGAGCGAGGACAACCGAATCCAAGATCCCCAGACCACTTCGACATCGGCAGTAGCGTCTGTTTTCGAGCAGAAGCCGTCAACGATAGATTAAGAAGAGATTCGAGGTCACTTTTCAAGTGGGCGTGTGAGCCGTTGCGGCCGGAGGGCGACTCCAATTCTGCTGCTCAGATGATTCGTGCTGAGAGCGGCGCCTGACTCGCAACCCTCAGTTAGATTGAGAAGGGTCTGGCCGACACCGTCATTCCTGAAAGAACGGTTTCTCGTGGCGACCGGGGTACAATTTTGGCTTAATGCAATACATTGGAGAATTCGCATATCTTATGACGGGTGGTAACGGAGAGAGATTTGGCGTTATTGCGCATGGGAGAATAGCGGAGAACCACGGGCACACAGGAGAGGAGCGCACACCATGCATTGTCGTTGTTATCGGCAGTGACCCTGTGTGTAAGAGGCCATTTGCCAGGACCTCCGCCACCTGCTTCCATACAGCTTTTCTAACGACCCTTAAGAGTCCTATTTTCTTCGCTACACCCTAGATAACCCCAATGATACGGGCGGGCTGCTGTGTGTCGTTGTCGATCGGTGTGGGCTAAGGTGTAAATACGTTAGGAGAGGTCAATGGATGTTTATCCCTTCCTTGTTAATTACCTGTTGCACAGTGGACGACCTATTCGCTCTAAGTGTGCGTACAACCCTGACGGGTTGATGCGGCGAGGGTTCCATTGTTGGCGCAGGGTCTTCCCGTGCGTTTCTTGAGCCCTTGGTGCAGGCAGTAGCAGCCACAGGTCAGGGTCCTCGGTCCTCGGGCGGTTGAAAAATTCCGCGAACGACGTTGGCGTACTAACTTGCCCACTTGGATATTGCTGTGTGGTCTCTGATTGAAATGTAGGGTTTGTTCGACTGCAAGTGATCTCAGCGGCCGGTTACATTACTCGAACTTGTTGGTTTCTAGTCTGTGTTAGTCTGTTTTCTCTCTGACATTGGCCAAACGGGGGCAGGAGGGCGACCCGGACAAGTGAGCACCTCGACAGGTAATACACCGCGTCTGATTCGTGCAGCTTGCGCCGAGGTGGCCTGGGCGCACGTCCTGCAGACTTTCTGTTGTCTGACCATTTCGCGAAACGTCCAGGCCGCAGGTCTGCTTGGTCAAGTGCAAGCTCCGCTTGATGCGATTAAAATCCCAAGAATATTAATGCGGCCGGTTGCCGGGTAGACAATAGGATTACTTTACTTAGAGCGATCCTAGTCCCGGAGTGAAACCGCGTAAGTTGTTTTACATGGATGACTCCAAGCGGTGCTAGTTCTTATAAAATGTCTTTTTCTGTGAGGACAGTTGGAACTCTCTGAATTGCCGCCTGAAATGACGATAATACTGGGTTGGTCTAGACTAGTAAAAGCTTCTGAGTGAATTTAATGTCAGCCAGCCACACTATGATTGATTTTCTCTCCCGGATATCTTGGACTCGTATAACAAGGCAAACATGTGCTTTTGCTATAGTTAGCAATGAACCCTGGTGGAACTCTGTTTCAATACATTCCAACGTTTTTTTTGTCATGACTACTTTGAGCGCACTCACCGATGCTAACGATACATTGCCCTTACGTTTCTTCAAGCTCCGTTGTTCTCTCAAAAAGGTGTTTTTTCCCATCCGAATTCCGCAGTCACAGATCCATCATCTGTTGTCGTCTCCTAAGTTTCGGCTTCGTTTTCTGGCGACGAAGTCGGCTTTCTTCGCTTGGCTAGTATGCCGAGCTTGTTTTACATGGTACGTCGGGGTCCATTGTCGGGGTAGATCCGACGTCCTTGGTCGTTCCCGTTGATGAATGTTCGTTGGACGCAGGCACGGAAGACGCGCACTATGTCGGCGGCGAGCTATGTCCAGGGTGGGTGGGGGCGAAAGTCCTCCTGAACTGCCGGACGGCATCTCAGCTGATCTGCAAGTTTGGCTTATGATGCTCAGCATATATATATATATACGTTGTCAATTTTTTTTCATCGACTACATTCATCTTACAAGTTTTATTACACACACACATATATATATATATATATATATATATATATATATATATATATATATATATATATATATATATATATATATATAAATACATATATACGGACAAATGTATATCTTAATACACATAAATAAATAATGATATATATAAGGGTTTTATTAAAAAATACATATATATATATATATATATATATATATATATTTACACACACTTTAGCAGGGGGGCTTTATTAGAACAGATCAACTTGTTTGTACGTAATTCGCATTCCTGGTACTGCGCCAGGCAAACATTTTGTTAACAATTTCTTTTCGGGCAACAGTTTTAGCATGTATGTTGATCCCGGCTCTTGTGTTCGTCAAAATAGAATCAAAGAATATGTTCGCTCGATCTGGGAACTTACAAATAGAGACGAACGTAGCCTTATCAATATCATCCAGAACAACACAAATATCATCACAATTTATATCACAAGTTCTCACATTACAAGGAAAAGCAACACGTTTTAAAAACTTCTTCTGCAGTTTCCATAACAAATTTCTATCACGTTTCAATCCTAGATTCCATACTGGAGAGGCATATACAATCACAGGTAGGACATATTGCTTATAAAGTTTGACATACAGATTAGGGTCTTTCAAGACAAAGGATCGCAATATCCAGTGCATTTTTCGACTAGCTGACGCAGCTACCTCTAGAACATGCGGTGTGTAGCTCAGCGTATTACTTGTCAGAACTCCTAAGACTTTTATCGATGGCTTTGCCGCTAGCTGTTCAGTACCTAATGTGTAGTTATGTACAGGATTGTTGCTGCCGAAGTGCAGAACTGCGCACTTATTTACAGAGAGCTTTAGGTCTAATCCTTTACACCAATCCATAAAGTTATCGAGTGTTTCTTGAAGAATATTCATGTTCGTTTCATTTTCTACAGATATATACATTTTTACATCATCCGCGTAAATTTTCACTCTCACTCCTTCAGATATAATATACTTTAACGAGTCAGTATATAATATGTACATAAGAGGTCCAAGAATTGTTCCCTGTGGACAACCGGACGTGACCTCAGCCGTTGACGACAGACAATCATTTACCCTCACTCTAAAGGTCCTATGTTCAAGGAAAGCTTTGATCCGGTTTGTGAGTTTCTGTCCAACACCTTACCGCGGGAGAATGTTTAGAAGCTTCGAGTGTGTAGTGGTTTTAAATGCAGACTTAAAGTCGAAGTATACACAGTCAAAGGGCTTGCTATCATTAGTTAAAAGAGCCCAGTCATTTTGCGTTTCCAGCAGTTGTAGGACAGTAGAATGGCCTGGTCGATATGCGAATTGCTCCCTAGAAATTAGACCTTGTGAATTCGCATTTCTATAGATCGCATCGGCCAACTCCTTTTCAAATAGCTTGCACGACAAAGAGGTGAGCGATACAGGCCTTTTGTTGTTTGAATCACTTTTGTCGCCGCGTTTATGAACCGGACAGACAATGGCGCAGCGGAAGAGGTCTGGGACCCAACCATCTTCGAGGGTTCTGCGAAATATCAAAGACAACGGAACACAACGAATATATATTTATACATTAGGCAACTATTCAAATCAAGTCAAGGCCCTGAAGCCCAAAGATTACTGGCTCAGGGCATCGCCAAATGGTTTATTTGTCCACACGCCCTTGGTATGGAGAAACATTTTACCAAGCAAGGTGCCTTAGTGACAAAACCATTGTCTTGCATTTGAAAGGTCGTAAATGTCGAAGTAGGCTATAGTAGGCTATGAGTGTATGTCGGACAAAAAATGAGAAGCACAGATATCTCAATAAAAGAGCTAGTACAGCACCACCCCCCAATACAAAAAAGCATGTAGAATTAACGATAATTTTGGTAAGCAGCCATTGACATTAAACAACAATTTAAATGCACTTACGCATAGCCATAAGAAGCTCGTCTGCTCTGAAATCAAGATAAATGAGATACTTGCTGCTGTCGCCAATGGACTTACAGTATCCGGCGTCATTCCTGATGAACTGCATAAGTAAAAATGTTATTCGACTAAATTGAGCTGTTCTTGGGGCAATATCGACATATGTGTATACTCTCCTACAAACTAGAACGAAGTGTTACCGATACAATGTAATGAGTAAGAGTTTTTGTTATAGTAAAACTACGAAAGGAACACACACACACATATATATATATATATATATATATATCGGTTCGTGAAAAAGTAGGATAGCTGGGGCAGCGGCAAGATTTAAATAAACACAGTTTTTCTTATATTTTGCATTTTTAATAGTGTATAACGGGTAAAATATATAATGCACAAATTGCATCGTTGTTAGGCGACGGTAGAAGTCACAGACTCACTAACGTCCAGTCGCCTCGTTGTCGCCTGTCGGGAGTGGTCGTAGTACTGAGTTTTTGAAATTCGTTTTTTTACCATTATATCTTGCCATTAAAGCTGCTTGATTATGTGTGGCAAAATAATTGCGCTTTCTACATCGACACTACGCCCGACGACGAGATCGTATGCTTTTCGCTCAGCTGTGGTACAATCGGTCCACTCACCGGTAACTATTCATACAGCAATACAGCGCATTGCTAATCTCCCTAGCTTAGTGTTTAGTTAACGTCTCGAAATAGCTTTGGTCAGTTCTGGGCTGTTGGAGTGTAATGCCTTATATAGGGATACTACTCGTTCTGACCCGTTAGCCGCACCCCTATCATTTCCGCCCACGCCTAACAGGTCGGCCACAGTCCTCCTCAGTCGTTTTCTAAACCGTGCTTAACTGTGTGACGGACAGAAATCGGTCCCAACTACCGATCGTCACGGCGCTCTCCGCGCGGACAGCCGTATCATCTCCATCTTCAGCAGCAGCTTGTGCAGCCGCCCTGTTGACAAACTCTGTGGGCAGAGAGCGCTCGCGTTCGGTCAAGCGCAAGTGCACAACGAGCACGGATTATCGGACAGTTATAATCGGCGCAGCCACAGTCTCATCCCTGCAGCGGCCAGGAGCAACAGAAAGCGGATTTTTGTTTTCGAGATCGCGCCTGAACTTAAATTATCACTTTCTCTATGGAATCTTCGATCACAGTGCAGTACATACTCGTCATTCTGCCACTGCGTGCAAGTTGAGGATGATAGAATATTACTACAAACGAATTTTAGGGCGGTGGAGCTGTCATAAGGTCTTTCTTTGGCCTGTATGTAGCAGTATATAAGGCCATGTAGTAGCATATACAGCAGATAGAGGAGTGTGTGTATAGGTAGCGGTTTGAAAATAGTGTACTATATATAGCATTATACCACCCAGTGTATATATATATATATATATATATATATATATCAGTATAATGGTGGAACACTTCCGATATCTTCATACGTAAGGCTCAGGTGAAGAATACTCATCGCTTTTCTTTACGAGAGAACGTAAACCCGGATATACGACTAGGGAGGGAAAGAGGGGAACCACCTGACAATAGAGGAATGACCTGTTTAAACGGAGAAAAATCTTCTCAAGAAAGGGCTCCAACAAGAGCCGCGGGAGCTTGCCAAGTTCAGACGGAAGAGAGATAAAGCGGAAAGACCGGCTCGGTGGCTAAGGCTGTGATCCTCAGTGACCAGAAAACGGCAGAAGTGTGGGTCAAAAAACTAGCTACCCGCCTGACGTCCTACTTTTATTTTAATGAGAACTGGATGGTAATGTACCATATCTTCTTTATTGAGACATCTGTGCTCCCCGGTTTGTTTCCGATCATGATCGATTTAAAGTCCATCCCGGCAGTCACCTTGTCTAAATTGGGAACCATGAAACCAATTTAGCGGCCGGCTTGAGTTTTAAACCCAGGCCTCTCGAATGCAAGGCAAAGGCTTTTGTCACTAAGCCATCTTGCTCGGCCATCTTTGCCGGCGGTAACCAAACAAAGGCTGTCAAATCTGGAAATGTAGCTGTAATTCCGAACCCAGGTAGAACTAGTGCCGAAATATGGAGACCCCGGCAGAGAAAAGCTACATGAGATCACTAGAGCACTTTCGCGGTGAAAAGCTAGAGTAAGGAGAAGTTAGGGTCAAAAACGTCGTAAGGTTTATTGGACAGATGGTGACACACACATACACAGTGAGCTGAACAAGACGCAGACATGAAGGAACGGAACGTTCTTCAAGCGGACCAGAACAAACGCCTGATGCGTTCCGTTTTCCGGACCACTTGGGTGTAATGATAGCCTAAAAGTTTGCGAGAGGTATGTTAGGGGGAATGCTTCAGTTGATTTCTGTCTTAAAACGAGAAAAAGCGTCAGAACCACACACAAAGATCGAAGCACACACCGCCACACAGTGCTTGTCCAACAAGAGGTGGTTCCCAGGCCGACATCCCCAACAACCTGAAAACCAATGTCTGGCCGAGCCAATAAAAAGTACCAGTTTACCTCGAAAGGCGGCTAATGGAGATATGCCGCGACAATTGCAAGAAAAAGGCCGGGAGATGACAAAAAATTGCAAACCAGATAAGGGTCTCAGCAAACGTCTATGAAGAAAGTCGGCAGTTTACGATGAGGGTCGGGTAACAGCAGAAGTCCCACGTAAAGGGGCAAACGGACGCTATGTGTTCACCTTAATTACGCTAGATTAACTCTATTGAAGAGAGTACGTCTAAGTGTGGGCTGGTGAACAGATCGGGTGATGCTGCACGAGATGCCAGGATATCTTCTATATTGCAAAGGCTGCACCGCAAAGGGCTGTGCCAAAGAAATACCTCACGGCCGTAGGTACCATATCTGCGGAACCACTGGACATATAGCGAGGAGCTGCACCACTAAAACAGGATGCGGCAAAATATGCGAATGTGATAGGTACGCTCTGCTACGTACGCTCTGTGGCTTGGCGAATTTAATACGATGTCCTACCTGCAGGAAAAAGCGGGCAAGTTGCAAAAAGAAGCAGATAGATCTACCACTCCGAAAAAAGGGGACTGAATATTGGTGCCAAAGGTCTGGTAATAGACAAGAGTAAAGCAAACAGAGGGACGGAGGAAAATGGCCAAAAGAGGCCGAGTAAGAGACATACGACGAAGCCTCCTGCTTCGGCCAGAGACTCAGTGGTGAATTCAGCGGCGGCGGTAAGAACGGAACAGGTACACCCGGTGAATTATAAAAATTAGGGTCCTGCACGTGCTCTCTTAATGGCAGCAGTATATAGGCTAGGAATACCCTTAGCCTGTTGTCAGAGCCAAGTAAGGCCGTGACAAAGGTAGCCTACAAAGGGACAGGAACGGTAGACGGAAAAACGCACTCGGTGATTTAGTGTACTGTCGCAGACAGACAGAGCGAGCGTCACATAACCAAAGCAGACAACAGACAATTAGAGAGCGCCACGCAGGTAGATCAGACAATAATTGTACTGGAGACATAAAGGGCGCATTGTAGATGACTACGTTGTAGTGCGTGGACTGCACGCACGAGTGGATCCACCGCCGGCACTATTCTACAAACGCGATCGACGGATCTCAGTCGACAGTAGTGAATCGTTTGGTATTTCCCTCTATTAAGCAGTGACGCGATTATTGCGTAGATAACATTTTACGAATCACAGAATAACGGAATAACATGCAACCTCTGGTGTTGTTGTCGCTGGCACGCCACCTGATGTCTCGACCGACCAAAATACAATACGTCTTTAAACATATTTATGGCGCTCCTATTACAACCGACTGTGCTTTCCGACCGCCATTATACCGGTGGTGGTAGCGGTGCAGGCTTTTTGGTATAATAGCAATTACATGGACAGTACACCAGCAAACCTGACCCTAAACACGTGTTTTACGCAAGTATAGGTTCGTCTGCTAGCATCCGACGCATCCGGTAACTAGGCGTGATCTATTGCGATAAGATCTGTATGGACGAGCTTCATCAAGCCCTCGATTACGGGCTTTAGCCTACTCAGCAAATTGTTACTTGATGTTCTAGCTGACGCAGTGCTACAGTACCAATAATAGACTTTGATAGTAATGATAATCACTAAGGGTGACTGTTGCGAAGCGACGTCTCTCATGTAGATGATATCCTTGAAAGCGTACTATTTCTACTTTTTTCAGGGCGAAACAGTTTAAACTTTACAATGAATCACTCCAAGAGACTAGAAAAGATGTAGTCTTTGCTAGATTAAAAATCCCCAGGGCTTTAAGGAGGTTTCGCATTCGGCTGGTTTGGTGCCGGTCGCTTTCGGCTGGTTTGTTGTGGGTTCCTTTATAGTAAGAGTACTTAAACGGTTGTTATTATTGTCTAGTTTGATGCAGATGACGTACAGACACCTGTCCATGTAATATTCTTGTCAGACTTCTTGCTGCGCAAAAGCAATAAGAAGAGTTAAACATTTCTTGTCTGCCTGCTTGGTGATGGCTTGGCCTATAGCGGAAATGAGAACAAGTCCTATTTTAGCTGAGGACTTATTTGTCTGATCCACCATTTATGTGAGAATACTAGCAGGGAGAAAAGACTAGGTGTAAAGGAAAAAGGAGAACGTATGTGGCGCCATTTGTTCGAGGCGTGAGAAATATCCAAACATCATCCTCGAGTCAGAAGTTGCCGCCAACATTACGGCTAAACATGTTCATATCATGTTGTTTGATAACCAGTTTCGTTGTAATACGCTGTGATAAGATAACGTAATAATCATGAAATTAGCAGAGAAGCAATAAAACAAAATACTACTTCTGTATCTTACCTTACAGATCGTTTAGCATGTCTTATATTATTTAGTTATTTTAAACAAGTAGCGCATTTGAAGCTCAACGTAGAACGTATAAACGTGTTAAATGTAGTAGATAGAACTATTATTATTCTGTGTTAGAAGTAGCTTGTGGGGTCTCACATGTGGCATTCATTGACCAAGAGACTCATTCGAGAACGTACGCATTGTCTAAGCTCGGTTGATAAATGGTTGCGACGCAATTTCTGCCAGTCTTTAATAGTGAAACTATATTAAAATGTATTTTTTGTATATTACAATATGCATTTGGGGCACATATTATGGAAGATTACCCATACCAATGGGCCTAGCGGGTGTGCATTGTGACAATCACGTGTCCGCTTCGTCTAGGCTAGGCCGAGACCACTTCAGAAGAGTGCCCCGAACGGAGGCTGCGTTTCCACGTTGTATATCAAGATCCAGACGTTGTTTAAAAAAGGACGACGATCTGCTATCACCGGTTGGCATATTTAACATAGTGCCGACTTTGCGAATTAGCTGTCTGGTCCGAACACCAGGAGCACCCAAGGTCTCAAACGCGAGAGGCCAGAATTCGTGGGGGTACTCACGTGATGAGTATTTTCTTAGCTTGTTGGTCTCCGCAAGGTGGGCTGCATAACCAGCTTCGGATGCGCCGCCACCGACCATAGAAGGTGCTAGGGAGTCGGTAACGGTTGCATCCCAAACCAGCATTTTGCCTCGCTCGAATTGTGTAAGTGTCATCCCATCTGGACGCCTGCCGTCCTCCGCACAGAGGCCCGGGGGTTCAAGGATGCACGGACGACCGCATGACCTGAGGGCTCTGCTGAAGGTCTCATTGATAGCGGCATGTCTAGAGCGTCGGCCTGCGCTGGTGATACACGATAGGCCGTGATGTCCCAGTTTGTCGACGGGGTGACCACATTGACACCGATGCGGGCCAGCTAGGTCTGTCCCTAGTTGTAGGCCTACTGCAATGCGAATCGTCTCGTCATCAAGAAGGGTATCTATGGGTGCACTGGGAAGTGCGTGTAGCCAGACGCCTGAATCCTTGGCGGACACGGCGTTTAGGCGAGCTCTGGTCGTGTCGTCGGCAGCTTCATTAAAGAGACGTCGTTGTACCTCTGCGTGCAAAGGGGCGCTCCAGTTACGTTGGGATAGTACGTTGTCAGGCCTGCCTCCGCAGCGGGCCTCAAGATTCTCCTGAAGCTGGGCTAAGCGGCTTCTAAACTGGCCGACTCCTGGTGTATCTAAAAGGGGGATTGTTCTGTTTTCTGCGCTTAGCATTGATGAGACTATGGCAGGACCGGCCAGGGTCCTCAAATTCGGAACCCCGAGGCCCCCTTTAGAGACGGGCAGTAATGCCTGTTGCCGTGCGCTAGATGGTAGAAATGTGTTTAGCAGGGCCTCGAGGGTAGGCAGTGTGAACTCGTTGAGCGCTTGCAAGTCTTCGGCCCGATTAGATAGGTCAGCTCCTCGAAGAAGATGGATAAGTCTTAAGGAAGAGAAAGAAGACCTGAGTAAGAAGAATCCTTGATGAGCTCCTAGAAGAGGAAGGCGAGCGGCGGCAGTTTCCAGCTTTAATCTCCAACGCTCGATTGCTGCTGTAAGCCCTTCGGGACAAAGTGGCACACCTAGTAGCTCCAGATCGTCCTTGGCGGTCACCTTGCAGCCGGAAAGGAGGTCTTGGAGTAACTGTGTATCAGGTGAAGCCTCATGGGTAGCGCCAAGGATGCACACTTCGCATTTGGCAGGATTTAACTCTAACCCAGATGTTACACCGAAGTCAAGGACCCGTCGGATGTCCTCGGCTACCTTATGAACGTTTCCTCCTAATAGGCCATCGTCAAGGTGCCAGAGGTTCAGTGGGCTCTTGAAGGAATCTACCAGGTCCTTGATATCCAGACAAAACAGGGGTGGTGCTAAGGAGTCCCCCTGCTGCAGTCCGGTGGCGGATGCAATCACATGCTCAGGCAGAACCAGGTGGGAAGGATGCCGGTATGCCAGCCCGACGTGGTGTAATAGATGAGGGGCGTGGGGTGCAACGGCCTTCATCAGGTGATCGCGTCTCATACTGTTAAAAGCGTTTCTAAAATCAAGCTTTACAAGAACCCCGGAAGTTCGCGCGAATCGAGAAAGGCACGGGTTGCGCGAATGGCTACCTCGGTCCCACCTGGCGTCGCAAATCCCAACTGATGTGCACCAGTTGCGTGAGGAATAACGGCTTTGTTGTGGTTGTGGTTGCATCCGATTTTCGCGGCGAGCCTGCGTAGTGTAGACGAACACGCAATTGGACGTACCGATCCGTCCTTTTTCTTAAAGGCAAAATTATTGCGCCAAATGTCAACGGTTGGAGGCAAGAAGGGGGGTTGCAATGGGAGGCAATGGGTGTTTCTCTTGCAAAGCCTCTATACGGTCAATGCCGGGCGTTATCGTATCTGTAGACACGATAAGTCTGGCGGCGCCAGAAACATCTCCTTCGGATAGTTTAATAATAGAATGGCGCACGGTGTCATTCCGGAATGGTTTGGGAGCCGATACGCGTGAATGGGAAGTGGCAATCACGTCCGACAGGCGCATATCTCGGGAGAAATCGCGAAGATTGTTGCGTATTATGACTGAGAGAGATGGAGCGTCGTTACGGGCCCGGGGGAGTCGAAGGACGACGGGAGCAAAAGAGAAAATACTATACCATGCTTCGACGTCGTTATCAGATGAAACTGCTGTACTGTGAGTACACGGGTAAGAGCTTCAACCACTTATCTCCTGACTGATTTTGGTACGATTCAAATCAGCTTAATTCGCCCCATAACAGCTTGAATATCCTCCAAGATTTGTGCCGGTTGCAAACGGGGGGGGGGGGGGGGAGTGAAACTATAGCATAATAAACGATATAGTTCGAATGACGTTTCTGGTCGCGTCAAGAGTAGTTACGAGGCGATCAACAACATGATTATATCCAGCGTTTCTACAGACGACGAAACAATAATTTATGCAAGCATGTTTTCTTGCTTGACCCATCGCTAACGGTGCATTGATTAAACCAATATGTATTTTTATTTATATCCAAACGCGCCCCAGTATTTCACAGAACCACCACCGGCCACACGTTTCGAGAACCATTTAGGTTACTTCCGCAAGTCATGCCAGTAGTACTGACAGCCGAAAGGGCCATCGAGATTCAATTTCTTTTCATCCGAGAACACGATGTTTTTCCACCCGTTTTCCCAAGTTTGGTATCTATACGACAATTCACGCCGAGCGACAATGTGCTTCGGTTGCAGTCGCGGCATAAGCTTCCTTTCCGCGTATCGCACGTGTTTGTCAGAACTTAACCCTCGCTATACTGTGGATCGGTGCACTGGCACTCCCAAAGTGGTCCTGATCCTGGAAGAAGACATTTGGTCATGAGTAGCCAACTGTATGATCCTACGCCGATCTCGAATAGTCAAAACCGGCTTACGCCCACTGTTAGATTTGCACCTTTGGTTCACTCCAGGGTGTAAGATCCTGCTGATGGTGCTCTTATGCCGCCCTAATCTGGTTGCTATAGCAGTTACTGTATGACCGGGCTCAGCATATGCCTCAATTCTTGTCTTTCTCAATTCTTTTCTAATCCGAGAGATCCTTTGTACGACCCATGGTTTAAACATAAGCTTCGTCGTTTGTTCGGAAGAACGACTGAGCTGTAGGATATTTTGCAGCTATAGAACGATTAATTTAGCTAGACAATGACATTTGATCCCCGGGATCGTATATCAGCTGTAGTATCGACTATCCTTTACAAACAAGAGCTGTGTTGTTAACATGTTATTGTTTCTAATATTTTGCAACACTGTTTTTTCAAATTTTTATTTTTTGTATGAATCAATTGTGAGATTGCAACGATGAACACCATGCTCGTGGTTTGTCATGTACACATGCCCTTAAAATTTCAAGCCATTCCAATAAATCAAGCCAACATTATCACCAAAAAACTTGAGTTGCTAATTTTTGCAACGCACTTTATTTATATATATATATATATATATATATATATATATATATATATATATATATATATATATATATAAATATATAGAGCAGGCTCGACACTGGTTTTGTGGTATCTTTCTCTCTCTCAATTTATATATATATATATACGTGTGTGTGTGTAAAAATGGCGAGTGCTAACGCGCCCAGGCACCGGAGTGGACGGAGCTCATTCCCGTGCCTGGCTCCTCGGCAGACGCTCCAGTTCATAACGGATCCCGCCCGGCCAAACGAATAAGCCCTTCCCGCCGCCGAGTTAATAGGGCTAGCCGACAGTGCTGGCGATGGTGGACTGGCCATCATCGTCTGACCGAACGAAGCCTTTCTTCCGTTCAGTCGTTTTGCTTCCTCGTTGACTCTGTTCCCATCCGCATGCTGATCGTCCTCCATCGTTGTACTCTCGTTCGAGATCCTAGACACAGCCGTTTACCGTCTTCGTTTCGCTTCATCTGTGCGGTACGCTAATAGAGCGGCCACAGCAGCAGGACCAGCGGCAGCAGCAGCAACAACATCATCGGCCACCAGCTGGTCGTCGAAGTCCGATCGAGCTTCGATCCGAGTCCGATGTCCTGCTTGGGGTGGCCTTATGGACTCACTTCCCATCCGGCCGAACGTACACCCGGGCCAACTTTGACGTTTGATTCGCTCTGACGATCACCATCATCATCATCCTCCTCATCCTCGTCCTCGTTGTGACGGCCTGTTCCGGCGCAAACACCACGGTTGCTCGTGTGAAGCGGACGTTTGCGGCATAGAGATTACCCCGGCCACCAGCTGGTGCCACCAAACAGACCAAGCCCGCTGCGGCGCTACATGTACACGCATATATGTTTGTATATATATATATATATGCATACATGTATGTATATAAATGTGTATACATACATGTATGTATGTAAGTGCACGCATATAAATAGTGCCTTCTTGGGGATCCACTATACGAAGAAGAAGTAGTAACAGTAGTACATCTAAGGTGCAAGCTTAGTAGTCCACCATAGTACCTGGTTGTGACAGAAAGATATGTAGGTAGCCAACTTTCCTGATTAGCCCGTCTGCGACACGGACGCTGTTGTACTCAGTACGTAAAGAAGCATTGTTTGCGGTACGTAAGCTTTACACTGTTGTGTGTGAGAGTGTGTGTTGATGTCTGCGTCCAGTGCCGTGAGTAGATGAAGGCTCGTCGATGTGCCGTGGAGTGCAACGAAATTGCGTATACACTTCACCCCCCTCTCTCTATTTCAAAGAGCTCCCTAATGCTAAACTTACGTGATCGTTTTACACGCTCTCTTATTGTGGCTCGTCTGACTTGAATTTAATTTTGTGTAGAGGTACTTCTTTTAAAAAAAAATCCCAGTAACCCTGCCTTTTGCTGACGTAGCAACTTGGTCATTCATAGCCCTCTCTAAGCAACTTGGTTTCAAGAGAATTTTTCCTTTTGTTGTGAGGTTTGTGCGTTGGCAGACAAAGAACCAGCTTCACTGTACATTTAGTGGGCGCTTTTAGAGCCTATGTCAAGCAGATATGCTTGTGCTTCGATTACGCACACCCTCTAGCAAATATATACGAGCTCGACACGTGTCGCATGTTATGCGTGCTGACTTGACCTCCATGCAGACGACCCCCTCACTGGGCCGCAAGTAGATCAGGCAAGAAACCGTGAAAGGCATGTTGCTGGTAGTTCCATTTACGTCATTTGTTTTTAAAGCTTGCACTATTTGCTATGTACGTTACATCGGCTAGCTTTTTGTTCTACTTGTGCGCTTTGCACTGTACCACAGTAAAAGTATCTGGTGTCCTCACCACAATGTTTAGGGGCGTTGGTAATGAGCTTGCGCCAAGGAAACACGTATGTGAGGCTCACTTGATCGTTGGTTATGTTGTGCGAGTTATTGTAGCGTACGGCTATTGAGCGATCGATTGTGCAACCCGATAATTAATGCTTAGCCTTACTGCTTAACTTATAAACGCCGTACGGGATAAGCAAACGTTGCCGTGTATGAGCCTAAACTAGTAGCCACAAGAAATATTGTCAACTCTTGGAGAAGAGTGTGTTTGCCTTTTAGTGGCAGAAAATACTATACGCTGGCCGCATGCTTGCTGATTTGTAGCTTGAGTAAAAAATTCGTTTGACTCCTTCTTGCCGCTGCTGCAGCTCTCACAGACTCACATTCACGTTTCGATTGTTAAAATATATAGTTAAAAAAGGAAGTAAATCAGTGGCAGTGGTTTTAGGCCATGTGTCATAGGCAGTAAGCTCGACCGAAACAGACTATAGCTGGATCATTAGATAGATATGTCCCTGTGACGTAAATTTTGTAAATATACAGCTGTGTATAGTTTGATAACTTAAATTACAAGTAGACTTACATATTAAATTCTTTATTGCGCAAATGTTATGTGACTAGGTTTCGGAAAATAATGTCGAGTGTTACTCACGGTGACCCGACGTCGGCATGGTTATTTATGCCTGTTTGTTATTCAAATTACATATTGGTAAGTATGCGTGTCTTTTGGTACGAAAATCTAACTAGGGCATGCTCATTCAGTGATTTTTTGGTTTCATTCCACTGTACGATTCTCCGTGGCAATGTCGTTTATTCTTTACAATGTGCGCTCTGTGCAGACAATTACGAACACGTTCAACACGCCTACTGAAGTAGCTACGTTCTTCGTCTATTTAGAACAGACCCTTCTCAGCTAAGTGCTTATTGTCTTAATCGGTTGTACGAAATGCGCCAAAGCCTCGATCAGTTTGTGAATAAATTCCATTAGCCGAAGAACGCGCTCACTATTAACGTAGTAGACTACTTAGACACACTAAGAACGACAACAACTACCACAGCAATATCAAAAATCATCTTCATCAGCAACAACAACAACAACAACAATAAAACAACAACAACAAGACACATATAGTACGGCCTTTTAGTTATGCAATGTGTACGTATGTACAGCGGCGTAGTCGTCGTCTGTTCGCGAGAGGGATCTGGACTTGATTGGCCATTCGCAGGAGGGGGGGGGGCTTTGCCAAGAGGTGGGGCGAGGGCGAAGAGGGGCACTGGAGCTTCTGTTGTCTGTTTCCCCAAGCGCCAAGCAGCATACGGACACGATCCGTGCAATTTCCTTGATGAAGCTACAACACCAGCAGCAGCGGCGGCAGAAGAGGCAGCGTGTGCCGCTGCGGCTCACAGCTTTCGGGATAATGAGTCCGCTTCTTTAGAAGCTCGCCAGCTGCTATCTGCTGTGCGTCTGTCTATGCAACGATCTGTGTGCTCGGCGAAGCGACAAACGCCTTCGGACAGACATTTGCCGCCATGAAGTTTTACTCGAAATACAACAGCAACAACAACAAATAACGGCAGCAACAGAGACAACAACAACAACAATAACGGCAGCAACAGAGACAACAAGAACAACAACGACGACAGAGACAACAACAACGACGATAGAAACAACAACAACAACGACAACAGCAGAGACTACAACAACAACAACAGCAGCGACGATGGCGATGACAACAACAACAGCGACGATGGCGATGACAACAACAATACCAACAAAAACGACGACGATGGCGATGACAACAATACCAACAACAACCACAACAACAACGAAACCACAACAATCCGGAATGAATGCGGGGCAAGTCACGACGCTGGGCTCGTTCAGCCCCGCCGCGTCGGGTCACGCTAGCCGAGACGGCACCGAGAGCAGCATCGGCCGCGAGAACTATTCTTATATAACCTGTTGTAAAAAATTATAAAATAATAAGTGAAGAGCTAACGCGCCTGCGAGCTAGCGACGGCGACGACAGCTACATGGTGCAAACTCTATGAGGTAAGTTGCCCGTAATATACTAGTTCGCCCCCAAAACACACAGCCCTCCGCACACTTCTCAACTCAATCCACATTGACCAATTTCCAACATACTTTGTTCCATTGGTAATCCACTGTTGAGTCGTCAATTATATATACTTGTTAAGTTGTTCTCAAACGATGGGTGTTTGTGTGTGGCTGAGTACCGTTAAATTTTCAATTTTGCGTGGAAATCGATGAGCATAGCATCGTTGAAACTGTTGAAGTCAATTAGCATGAATTGATGTACTGTGCTTTGGGACTAATTAATTACAAGCAGTGTCAACTTGAATAGCCATCATTATCACTCAAATCCATCAAATCGTTTTTACTATTATAGCACCGCCACATCCACCGTTAAGCTAATTGCAGCCATTCCATCCGTCATCATCAACGTCATCGTATGTTTCAGGAATTAATAATGCCCACCATCAGCAGCAGTTCCTGCTTCATCAACTCTACCTAACTATCGCCTACAGTCCATTCACCATCACCAATCGTCATCACGACTCTCATTATCGGCGACGACGACGTTGCCACTACCTCCCCTTGTGTACCACTACCACGAGTGTCAAATCAAACGCGAACTGCAGTTTGCAGCCTGCGGCTGCATGGTAAACAAACGGTACCTTGTTTAAAAACGGGCGCGGCGTAGCAGTTGTTATTGCAACGGACACCAACGAAAGAGGTGCAGATGGTGCAATGTGACGTACCTGCGTACTCGCGTGCGTCTGGAGAGGCGGATGGACGCGTTGATGGACCAGCCAGTGATGTGGGCGGTCCGGCTCACCATCCAATGGGGCAGGATGTGGGAAGCGCGTCGCATTGAGCCCCGTGGAAGACACTCGCAGGAAAAATATGCGTGTGTCGCAGGCATTTACTCTCTCGGTCTAATAATAAGCAAAATTATTAGATCTGCGTCTGCAAGGGAGTCACTAGCGAGACAACCGAGGGCGTCCGTGACGGCTGAAGAGATTGCGGACGAATCGGGGTTTACCACAGTGACCCGGTCCAGGCGAGCTCGTGCGCTGAGGGTCGTCGTGGCAAAGCAAGAGGCAACACTATTTTGCGGACAACAATTCCCTGGAGCTTCATTTCAATGATGTGTGCGACTTTGTCGATAAACGCATTAAAGAAAAGATGGAAAGGCCCCGTTTTACAAGAAGTAGACAACTCCTAGATGTAGATAGGGCTGAAGACGATACAGCCACGCTACTATCCCTGCAGACACTAAAGGTGTCAACGACTTGGACTAGAACGGGATCCAGCATAAACAAGTACCTTATTTGAAATGACCGGACATAAATTGAGTGACCAGCAGATGCTGCTGCCGAGAGTAAAGGATATACCGCAACAGGTGATTGCGGCAATTTAGCCAAGGTTAAAAGATTTCGTCGTGCTGATGGTGGCTAGTGCCATTTAGAAAGCTATTCCGAGCCTTCTGGGAGGACTAGTGGGTGCTCCGTTAGCCCCCTTACCGATGCTGCAACCCACGATATTGTAGGACCCGACCTACACGAAAGAGCAGACGCGCAGATCGTGTTTTGACATCTTCATGACATTCCAAGTCAGCCTGACATCTAAAAACAACAGTGAGCAGACCGCTCGCATACTAGCAGATCCAGCAAGATAGTTATAGGTTTAGAGACGTAGTGGATTCAGGTATTCAGCTAATGATGTGAAACTGCGAGGGGAGGGGTGTCAGATCTGCTCGGGGACCATGCGTACAAAAGAGTAGACGTTTTCGTTTTGACGGAGACCCGGGCCTAGGATTCTAAAGTCTGAGGAGTGCCAGAGTTATACCTGTGCATATCGATTGGCTTGGATAATAATCAAATCTCAAAACGGACGGAACATTGCATGCACTTAGACCAATGGGAACGTGCCATTGTTTGTGTGGGCATGAACATGTAGGACTACAATGAGTGACGTCATCACTGACAGTCGTAAGGCAAAAAAGAACGGACTGCATTGTAACCATTACGTGGGTGGTTTAGGTATAGGGGTCACCCCGTGAAACCGGCCTTTGTCACAGTTTAATTATGTCGATCTGTTAAGTCTATTAACACACAAGTACACATGTTAGATATCACGTGCCAAAATCGTTATGTTCTATAAGTATTTCTAGTAGTAACATTTTTAATTTTACACATAGTACACGTCCGCACCACATTCCACTCCGTGAGGAATTTAGCCTAGTAAATTAGCTTACCGTTGAAAAGCTTTATATGACATCATAAAATAATGGCTTACGCTTTACGCCAATAAACGTTAAACTGCATTCATGTATGCAATCCCCTGGCTTTTCCATATATATATATATATATATATATATATATATATATATATATATATATAGCGTACCAGGTTCACGGTTTAAGCAGCTTTTCGACAAAGTAGACTCGTATGGTGAGGTGTTATTCTCAGCGTAATCAAGGTCCTAATTAATTCAGAAACCTTAGACTAGACCATGACGTGACAACGTCAGCATTGTTTAGTCTAATGTGTCTAGTAAGCAGCATTCTAGTAAACGGCTCTATGCCAGCGAGACATTTTTAATTAAATTCTTACTAAGCACGGTCGGGCTCTCCATGGTAGATTTGTGACTTTCGAAGGTCAGCTACGTACCTTAAAGAGCCAGAAAGAGATTTTTTTTGGAACTTGCCTATTTATTACTTTCCACGCTGTTGGTTTCAGGGTCAAATAATCACTCATGTTTTTGCCCTGTTGTAAAACATCTCCGGTTTCGTTTGGAAATGTGGGATTTTTTTCTCCCTCATGCTCTATTGGACAACATGTCATAGATGACTAAAGTTTACATGAAGCATCTCTTAAATCGCCACATGAAATTTGCGGAGTTTGAAGCACATTATGCACTGGTCTATAGAAGGTCGATTAAAGCACACACGACGGCTTGTTCTATTCAATTGACATCTAGATTCTTGGTATAAAGGATAAAACTCTCGTTGAACCCTAGTAACTCGAAATATTTTTTAATAAACCGACAAATGGGCCGTTTCGTAATATTTTTGTACTAAGACTAATAGATCCAGTAAAAGTGTGTGTTACAGCAGATGGTTGAGGATCTAAGTCGGCTAACATTTGCAAAGCAAGCGTTAATCTAATAATCCAGAATGCTAAAAATTTGACTGAAGGAAATTTCCGTAAAGTGCGTGCACGCGCAAGTGTATACGTTTTAGTAGTTAAGAGTCTGATTAAGACATGCGACCGGTTTAAAATAATTTTATAGAACAGTATATGTGTAGAGAAGTAACAAGGCTAGACTAGAATTACGTAAGAAAAGAAAAAGAGGAAATCGTCCAACAAAAAGTATGCAAAGCAGTAACAGATGTATATAATTCATAAATACCTATAATTTAGTGTTTCTTGCACGCCTGACATGCAATCCACTAAAGTTGTTTGCAAGTATAAATTTAGCTCGTTTTATTTATAATAAATTCATTTATAAGAAACGTTTTATTTATAAGAGGTGCTACTGTTACAGCTAGAGAACCTTCAGAAATTAGGCATCTAAATAGACGCTACTAAGTTGGTTTACACCAACATATTTACAACTTATTTGTTTGAAATACACACTATTACTTCAACACCTAGAAAACAGCTATAGAAACTCCTAACGACAACTGACTTCGACTGTTCGCGGTTTGCGGACGGGTCCCAACTATTAAAGTCGTTTTCACAGTCCGAAGACATTCGCCTATATAAAATTGTTTATCACTGTGCTAGCGCCTTGTTCAGTTACGCTCTCATCATCCGCGAGATACATCAAATTTAAAATTTGGTCAGTTGTTTGTCTTTTAAAGGGTATTGTTACGAAAAAAGCGACAAAACAGGAAGTGCGGCGTGCAGAATAGCTCGTAGTACTTGGTCCGTCGAGTAGTAATTTTTCGTAACTTAGTAACTAAGATAGATATACAAGCTTAATAAAATAATCATTTTAGTCAAATCGTTTGTTTGTTAGTTTTTTTTGTACATGTGTGTGACGTATAATGGCTCGTTCTACCTGCTGAACAATGACGCTGATAAATCAACTGATAGTAAGTACCCTTTCACTTATTCTGTTTTGTTAAAATAGGCAAACATCGTATTACTTTGGATTGTAGGGTCATAAGTTTTATTCCAGTGTGGGCATAGGAAATTTAAAATTTAGACAATCCGTTATTGTAGCCAGGTGGTCGAGAAAAAACCGCCAAAAAACGGGCTATAATAGTACATACAGTTTACTAAACAAATCTAAGTTGTAGTAATTAAATATATATATATATATATATATATATATATATATATATAAATAAAGTGCGCTGCAAAAAATAGCAACTCATGCTATTTGGTGATAATTTCGGTTTGATTTACTCGAATGGCTCGAAATTTTAAGGGCATAAATTACATGACGAACCACGAGCATGTGTTAATTTTATTGCAATCGGTTTTATATAAAAATAAAAAAGTGTGAAAAATTAGTGTTGCAAAATATTAGCAACAATAACATGCTAACAACACAGCTCTTCTCTCTCTAGCTAAATCAATCGTCCTATAGCTGCAAAATATTCAACAGCTCAGTCGTTGTTCCGAACTAACGACGGAGCTTACGTTTAAACCATGGGTCGTACAAAGGATCTCTCAGATACCAAAAGGACAAGAATTGAGGCATATGCTGAGCTCGGTCATACAGTAACTGCTATAGCAACCAGATTAGGATGGCATAAGAGCACCTTCAGCAGGTTCTTACACCCTGGAGGGAACCAAAGGTGCAGATCTAACAGTGGGCGTACGCCAGTTTTGACTATTCGAGATCGGTGTAGGATCATACAGTTGGCTACACGCTCATAAGGAGACAATTGTTGCCTCTTGCATATAAGCAAATAAAACTGTAACAGCTGGCTACTCATGACCAATTGTCTTCTTCCAGGGTAAGGACCACTTTGGGAGTGCCAGTGCACCGATCCACAGTGTACCGAGTGTTAAATTCTGACAAAAATGTGCGATACGCGAAAAGGAAGCTTATGCCGCGACTGCAACCGAAGCACATTGTCGCACGGCGTGAATTTTCGAATACATACCAAACTTGGAATAACTAGTGAAAAAGCATTGTCTTCACGAATGAAAAGAAATTTAATCTCGATGGCCCTGACGGCTGTCAGTACTATTGGCATGACTTACGGAAGGAACCTAAATGGTTCTCGAAACGTGTGGCCGGTGATGGTTCTGTTAAATATTGGGGCGCGTTTGAATATAATGAGAAGTCTGATCTAGTCGCGATTGTGAGCCGAAACAATTCCGACACGTACCAGCGTATTGTCAATACCCAGTTAGAATCCCATTTCAGAAGAATTGGTTGACCTGACGCCGTTTTTCAACAAAACAACGCCACGTTTTATACCTCGGCTTGCACTATAGCCTTTTTTTTCAAGAACAAAAAGTGCTACTTTTTGATTGGCCAGTGAAGCAGATTTACGCAAATGGTCGACAATATGATATTTTGTCGAACCTCAAAGAAGCTGTCCAGCTTGCATGGACTGATATTCCACTTTCGTACTTACAACAGCTCATTAAATCAATGAAAGAACAAGTTTACGATTCGATTCAGAAGAAGGGACAAAAAACGTTTTTAGAATAGAATATGTAGTATTAAATAAGTCATACAGCCCTGCTAAAAATAATAATGCGAATACTTCGTAAGGCGTTATTGTTGCTAATATTTTGCAACATTGTTTTCTCACACTTTTTAGTTTTTTTAATGAACCGATTGTGAGATTGCAACAAAATCAACACCACATGGTGGTGTTAATTTCGTTGCAGTCTCACAATCACCTCGTGGTTCGTGATGGACATTATGCCCTTAAAATGTCAAGCTATTCAAACAAATCAAGCCGAATTTATCACAAAAAATATGAGTTGCAAATGTTTGGCAACGCACTTTATATATATATATATATATATATATACAGGGTGTGACAGAAAAATTTGAAGAGCGATATACAGAATTGTAGAGCTCGTTAAAGCAAATGTTTTTCCATTGGAACAAGGTCTCTGAGAAGTCTTGTTTTGGAGTGAGAGTGAAATTACTACAATTTGTAACACTGGTGTTTTTTCCCGATATATGAGAACAAAATGTGCTGTTGCAGTCCTCCTAGACAGAAACTAAGCACACCTTCGTGTTCGTGATAAAATTCTGCTCCATCTGAAGAATATGCAAGGCCGGTCAGAAGACGCGACATGGTCGCATAGAAGAGAATTCGCCAATAATGTAGTTCTGGAGCAGAATTTTATCACCAACACGAAGGTGTGCTTAGTTACTGTCTAGGAGGACTGGTCTCGCAACAGCACATTTTGTGCTCCTATATCGGGCAAAAACACCAGTGTTACAAATTGTAGTAATTTCACTCTCACTCCAAAACGAGACTTCTCAGAGACCATGTTCCATTGAAAAAAACATTTGCTTTAACTAGCTCTACAATTCTGTATATCGTTCGTCCAATTTTTCTGTCACACCCTGTATATATATATATATATATATATATATATATATATATACAGGGTATCCACATTTTTGGGTCAAAACACTGGGGTATGGTCAAGCTCGGTGAGAAAATAATTTTTACTATTGGAAAGGGGGAGCGGCAATGCTTCGTATAGAAGTGAGATAATGTTTTAGTGAACTTTTTTGAATTGTGATATTAGACGTGGTTGTCCCGACATACGTTTACAAAATACACCATTGTGACAGAACGGATTTCTCAACTGAAAAACCGAGCATACCGGCGAATTCGGGACAGAATTATACCCGGCCTTAGCCAGCGCAGGGATTATTGTGATATTAAAAGAGTTTGCAAAATTCCAATTTTATTTTTGCATGTATGAACTTTCACGCCCAAGTTCTTAAAATGTTTCTATTGCGCGTGCACAACCAATACGTCCAGGCGAACGTACATTTTAAGTGAATCATTTTGGTACCAAACTGGTAGAGCTGACGTCTAAGGTTACAAAGTAACTCAAATCTCCCTATGACCATATCGCGTGTGAGTGCATACATGTGCAGCTAGTATGTTCGCTTTCGTTGTCAATCAAGTCACTTGTAAAACCTGTAAAGCTCAGAAAAATATTTTCTTAAATCTTGCTCGAACGACTGCCCGCCAGCCAATAAGCATATTCGGTAGCAATGGCAAAGCTCGCGTTGCACGCGTTCACAGATACCAGACGTCTCCCGAATGGTTCCGCCAGCAGTAACAATTCTGCCGATCAGATTCATAGGAGACTTACAGGACCAAACGGGAGTTGCATGGACTAGATCCTTTAGGTGGCCCCAAAGGAAGTCAAGACTGAACAGATCGGGTGATCGAGGCGGCCAAGCTTGTGGACCGCCTCGGCCAATCCAGCGATTGACGAAGGTCTCATCCAGATAATTCCGTACTGGAAGGGCGTTGTGTGCTGGCACACCATCGTGCTGGAACCATATTCTCGCCCGAATACTCTGTGGAATGTTTGCCAAGTGTTCCCGCAAGGTTGTGCTCAGAAACATGTAGTATGTTAGTCCATTTAACCTATCTGGAAGTATGAGGTCCGAAAAGATAGCTACCCACTATGCCAGCCCAGACATTCACAGAGAATTATTTTTAGTGTGTTAAATTAGAATTCTCTCTTGCATTCACAGATAAGTGACGCTGATGTGCATGCGGGCGGGTCATATGCGGGTTCTCCGTAGCCCACCAATGAGAATTGTGTGCGTTGAACACACCATCTTGTGTGAAGGACGCTTCGTCCGTGAAGAGAATAAGAGCAGGAAATTCTACATCGACCGCTGCTTGTTGCAGAAACTAGCAACAGAAATGAATGCGTGGCTGGTAATCAGAATCCCGCAAGGCTTGAACGTGCTGCAACCGGTATGGGTGTAGCCCTGATTCATTTAACACCTCGTGAACAGTGGCACAACTTACACCGACACCTCGAACCACCTGCCTAATGCTTGTGGAAGGACGCGCGATTACTTGCTCAACATTGTGTTCCTCCGTATTTGGGCTTCTCACTGTCCGCGCTTCGTAATGACGGCCTTGAAATGATCCAGTTTCGCAGATCAAACGATGAAGTCTCAAAAACATTTTCCTGCCAGGTATCTGGCGGCTAAACACGTGGTAGAAACGCCTGCACTTTAGAATGTAATTCATCGGAGAATGTAGACTCAGCTAGACGATTACTACAACGCGAGAGACTTAAGGAAGATGAACAACAACACACGGCGTACGTCTAGTGCGTAACGCAGCCGGGTGAAGAATTTTAAACTTAGGTTTACTTTATTTTTTTATTTTTAACTTACTTAAGTTAACTTAACTTTTAAAGATGTTAGGCCATGCTTCCTCGGTCTATCTATTCACTCAAGGGACGCCGTAGGGTTCGTATACTAATAATGTTAAACGATGAAATCGGATCTTCCTGAACAATCGACATCTCAAATGTTCCACCTGTACTCATCGCTGATCGATCTGTTTAAACACGCATTATCACAGGTACGTAGGTCTGATGATGATGCTACTGCTGATGTAGTCGCGGTGTACGTTGGATTGGATGCTTGGTCGACATCGACGGCGCCAGTAGTTGGCTGTCCTGTTGATACATTGTGTCTAACTTTGTCACAATGTCCCAGACTGCCCGTGCATTTAGCGACTTTCCGCGTCTTTGTTTCTGGGATTGCGGCATCTTCTATTTCCCGCCATGTCTTTAGCTTGCTTCGCCATTGCCTCTAACCGACGCTATCTATGCCCGCGTTGCTTTACGAAGGCTTCTATCCTACAGACACGAGGCTCAGTGT
The DNA here is from genome assembly GCA_003439945.1 of Dermanyssus gallinae. Taxonomy (NCBI): domain Eukaryota; kingdom Metazoa; phylum Arthropoda; class Arachnida; order Mesostigmata; family Dermanyssidae; genus Dermanyssus; species Dermanyssus gallinae. The sequence continues at coordinate 2,978,694 of QVRM01004733.1, forward strand.
GCTTATTGGCTGGCGGGCATTCGTTCGAGCAAGATTTGAAGTAATATAAATATTTTTCTGAGCTCTCACAGGTATGGCGAGTGATTTGATTGACAAAGAAAGCGAACGTACTAGCTGCATGTATGCACTCACAGCCGATATTTGAGTTACTTTGCAACCACAGACGTCAGCTTTACTAATTAGATACCAAAAATTATTCCATTAAGATGCACGTTCGTCTGGGCGTATTAGTTGTGCGTGTAATAAAACAATTGAGAACCTGGGCGTGAAAACTCAAACATGCAAAAGTAGACTTATAATTTAGCAAACTCTTCTTAATATCTGATATGCGCTCTCTAACAATCGCGCATTTTGTTAAAAAAAGTCGGGATAGCCACCCCTAAAATCTCAATTAAAAAAAAAAGTCATTAAAAAATAAATTAGTCCTATACAAAAATGCTTTTTCTTACCCAGCTTGACCATACCCCAGCGTACTGCGGTATGGTCAAGGCTTGGCATCCACTATTTTTTAAGGTTTGCCGCATTGGTCTTAATAGTTGAATGTTTTCGCTGAGCAAGTCAAGTGAATTTGCTGGCTCTTCGCTTCACTCAGTCTGATTGCTTTATGCTAACTACGCTAGTTCCGCCGTGGCATGGAGATGTACCAACATAGCGCTCCACTTGGCATGCGTGTTGGAAACATTGTGAAGAATTCTAAAGTCTACAAAAAATTTGCATTTATTATTATTATTATTATTATTATTATTATTATTATTATTATTATTATTATTATTATTATTAATGTTTACTGTTGATTAACCTGTGAATATGCGAAACAATCGGGTATGACTGCAACAAGGATCTATAAACTATAAACTTTTCGGGCTGACTCTCAGTCAAGAAAGGATCTAACGACGTGCGACAGCAATTTTAAGCTACGAATGGACTTCAGGGCACTGGAGTCACATCAAAAACGGATGCATATACCAGAAACGTTTATAGTTTAATAAAATATAAATAGAAAAATAAAATGTTCAACTGTAGACATTCGCATACGCGATCTAAGGTTCGCTACGAACCGAAATGCATAGCGAAAAAGGAAGTTGTAATGTCCCTGTTTCCTTGGAGAGCAACCCAACCCTATGCATGAATCTTGTGATTGTTTTGCAATGTACATTTGCCCTTTATTGTAAATAAAGCGCGTATTATGAAATGAAACACGATAAACTAGGAAGAGTTTTGGCAAACCAATAAAAGTAATACTTGTGAAGCTTTAATTCTGTGACCATTCTCCCCGGGGACACCTAGTATATATATATATATATATATATCATAATAATAAACAAGTATCTTACATGACTCGAGCATATTTTCCTACAGCTAATACGATTTAACAAACACTTTTGCTACGTCCTCCATTGAACTTAAACTTGCAACCTTCTAACTGGCTAAATCTTTGTAAGTTGTTTCTGCCCAAGCGTTTATGCACGGGTGTGACTAGCGTAAGAACGAACAATTTGAGGTCATGTACAGAATGAGATGGCATACTACAGCTAGAAAGAGTGTTGCACTGGGAAAGAGTGCATGCTTTTAATTCGTTTCTGCGACGTTCTGACGATGAAGGCACACGCAGAAAATATGCGGGTGCAGTCGATCTCCTAACAATGAACAATGACACCTTCAGTCGGTCAACACCAGTAAACTGCATTAGCCGAACATCAGTCGTTGCACATTATGTAGAAAAGACTAGACAAGCTTCGTCGAGAATTGTCATTTGGCATCTGCACGTCAAACAAAGTCAAATCGGCCCAAGTCCCATCCCGCCTGAGTTTCTCCTGGTAGCAGAGCGGCGCTGGTAGAGTGTGCGAACGCAGGTCATAGTGACGCAGTAGGTTGCGGGGGTCTCGCTCTCTCGACCGATGCCATCTGATACATCTGCGTTAGCCCTAACCTTTCAATATCCTATTTCGTCGGCAGCTTCTGCAGCTGTGCAAGCAATGGCTTCGCCACCGCCGCCGACGACGTGCCACGACGATATCGTATAGCCCACGTCCGGCCTGAACCATTACGGGCATTATTGTCCTCAACGCAATGGGTTTGCCTTTCATGAGAAAGCGCGACGTCACCTCATCGCGGTTATCCTCGTAGGGAACGCGTGGTCGTAACTCGATACGTAACTATGCGTGTGTCTATAGACAATGCGTACATCGCTCGTGGGCTGAAGGGTGCTATGTGCCCAATGTGCAATAGCGTCAACTTGGAGCGGCGTTGCCGTTGCTGCTTTGGCAATCGTTTAGTCCAAGGGTGTCCAGGAAACCCTCGTAGCTACAAAGAATTTGCCCATGAACAATTTTGTCCAGTTGATCGATCCTTGCAGGCAGCAGCTTTTGTCAGCTCCCAGTTCCCAGGCCACAGCAGGGATTTATCGTATTGCTACTACTTTAAGTGCAGCTAGCGATGGTTACTGAATATGTTACAGCTGAGCTTGAATAAAGGACAATAATTATTTTTATTTGAAGTCCCGTTAACCGTGGAAGAGCGATCTCCCTCAACCGCGCAGTTACTAGATTATCAAATAATAGCTGTACATGCAGTGAACGAGAAAGTCAAGACATGGACCGCATTATTATGAAGTTAGTTCGAAATGGTAACGCACCGAGTACACCAGCGCTCTAATATATTAAGTTCCAACCCACTACGGTCAGACTCCCCGCTCCCCCGAAACTGGATCTAAGGTAAGTACTTTAGATGGCCAGATGAAATTTCTTCGACGTTGTTTGGAAATGCTGCATTTTATGTGGGCTCTTTGTAACAACAAACGCATGTGAATAAGTGACCAAGCACGGCACTCAAGCGCACTACCAAAGTGTGTCAACGTTCTTCGAATGCACTACAAATATCCTCCAGACAAATTCGAAAACAGAAAACACATAATAAACATCGCATAAATACAATCTTGACGTTTTGTTTTGATGTTTGTCGTTTGACCCGTTTCCGCTGTAATGTTTATGGTTACAAAAGTATTTATATAAACTCAATGGATACAACTTGAGAACAATAAGTTATCCTGTAAACACTGTTTTTAGGCGCTGAACGTCATCCCCGTTCTCCAGTTAAATTAAAGATGTCAACAGCTCGCACAAGAGAAGCTACACTAGCATAAAAGTGTACTATTTTCAACCTTTTTCATGGCCCCTTGCATAAAACTGTAGATTAACAGGCTCAGAGTGCAACGGTCTACTGTTGACCCTTCACAGGCTTATCCCCGGTTCTAGAGGCACGTAGCCCTTTTTGGCCTAGTTCACATAAAAGACACATGCATTTTTTTTGGACATAGACAAATAGCATTTCATTAAGTGATACTGGCTATACGCTGGGGTTGCATACTTTTATGGTAGCTTATTAATACACAAGAACATTTTTCAATCCGGATAGACTTTTGGTACTGAACAATAAAATATCCCGATGGTTACGGCACTTTTGTTTATTTCATATACTTGGCAAAAGTTTACAAATCATCGATGTGAAACACAATCGGTACATATAAGGTAATTAATATGCCCAGGCTTGGTTGTGTCTAAGCACTGTGGCTCTGAGCAAAAAAAAAAAAATATATATATATATATAGTTCGTGCTATCTATAATAATTTTACCTCTGTTGAGGACTAAGTTTTGTATTCCTGTTTAGGAATTGCGCTCATCGTTGAGCACAAGCTTGCACCACGTAGTCACTTTTGTCATCGAACTGAGTGTGTAGTCGAAAAAATCCTGGTCGACCCATGAGGCCATGAAGATCGTCTTCAGTTCATCGAAGTCCAAATTGTTGTCATCAATTGGCACCTAGCAATACAACACGTCATTTAAGTCATTTACTAGGTGAGAGTCCCGCAAAAACAAAAACTTTATTTAGAACATTTAAAAACAAATGAGTTTGACACTTGATTGAACAATTATATATATATATATATATATATATATATATATATATATATCCTTTTTTGAAGTAAACGTTTGTTTCTGCGCGAATGCGTAGTCACGGGTTTTCAAGACCAGGATTAGTCCAGTGGCCCGAATAAATGCCAAATGCCAAAGCTGTCATTTAAAGCGTCTTGTCGGCCTGCACTGAGGGTAAATGACAGGCCATGATGGTCCACACGATTACCACAGCAGCATCGGAGAGTCCCACAAGGGTCAATCTTGGGCTTCCTGCTCTGGAACATTGTATCTGATGACATTCTGAGACAGAAAACTCTCCCACATGGAGTAAAGATGATTGTATACGTTGATAACCGAGCCGTCATTATTCAAACAAATACAGAGGATACATTTCGAATTGAAAAAACGTTCCTTTTCGGTTTCTATATGGATGGTTTTGCCTGCGTATCCCGGACATATAAATTGATAAACTGCCTGGCAAAATAAACAATTTTTTTAGACTGTGTCTTGCTGCGCACGGTGATTTCTAACGCTACTTTTTCTATATAGGCAATGCTCCCTCGAAAACCTATGTGCATTGTGCGGAAGGCATCGCCGATGAACCCGCCGAGCTCAGCAGGTGCAAAATATAATGGATTGCCCGTACGACATTAACAGATGGCGTGGCTTGTAATCAACGGCCTTGCAGGTATTGGTACAGGCACGTCGGATCGGTGGAAAAACCCACGAGTGACCACGACCGCATCACCCGGTAGCCGTTCGCCACTTCTCCTAATGGCCCATAGCAGTGTTATATGATTATCTGGGCCATTAGAAAATGAAGCCTAAGGGAGGAGGTATGTTTAGTCGGTAGAGGTCTTGGCGGACCAACATCCAACCAACCACAAGGCTCGAGAGGGGATAACAAGCCCGTTTCGTAGCATAAGTGCGTCACTGCATTCACTTTTTCCAGCAAAAAGCACTCTTATATAAATGTATGTAGTGAGGCATTCGAGGGACGCAAATAGAGTAGCCGGTATGGTTGCGCGCATCCGTGGGCGCCTGGTCAAAACGGAGGAGACAAGCTGGCAGCTGTGCGTCCCGTCCAATGGACTCGACAGTGCGTGTGAGTAAATCATAGCATTCCTATTGCAAAATTTGGCTGTTAAGGAGCAACTAAGAGAGAGTCCGGCAAGTCAGTGAGAATGTAGAGTTGCCGATTTCGTGAAGACCGGCAGTGTTTGAGTCATCACCTGACACTGGGCTGGGTAAACACGGTAATCGCGGCCGAACTTATCGACAAGATAAACGACCTGGTGAGGAGTGAGCTCGGTGTGTCATAAGACAAATATTGGCAGTGACGGTGGAGGCCCGCGTTGGAAGAGTGTTAACAACTGTTCCTAGCAAGTTGGGCTGAACATGCTTTTTAAGCGGATCATTACCGATGACACGATTTGTTACCAAAACAAAGCGGGAAAACACGCAATAAAAACATGCGTCGTTACCCTGTCTAAAAAATTAAAGGATGTGCCCTCAGCAGGCAAGGTTATTTTTTCTCACCGTCTTGTTCGACGTCCGAGGTCCAATACCTACCGAATTTTGACTCGTAAAACAGTGATACAGTTATGCTCGGATTCTAGTAATTACTTTTGAATAAAAGCTTTAGTTACACCCACAGTGTCCTTTTTGTTACCTTTTAGTTTGAATGCCCCTCATATATGAGTATATATATAGCAGTAGTGCTTACCCAACTATCGTAAGCGTCCGTACAGGTTGTCATGTCCACATTGCAAGTTTTCAGAGTGAGAAAGTGGGCGGTCAAGTTTATGTCGGCAACTATCCGAAGTGTGGACACGCCAAAGACGTTCTCCAGGACTTCATACTGCTCTTCTGTGCAGTTGAAGTAGTCAACGATATCACCCTCAGCCGGTTGGCTTAGCAAATCTTGCCGGAATCTGCAACAATGCCAATAAATTGCAACACTGTTATACGACGTAGTGAGAGTTTGTTTCATCCGTAGTCGGTAAGCAGGATAGTAGTTTGACAACTCAGTAACCAAACAGTTTTAAACACAGGCAGATAAAGACAGGACCTAGTGAGTCTATCAAGTTAAACTTGGGTGTAGGCCTATGCTGCAAGGAAAGAAAATTCGATAAGAGGCAACGATAACACTATATTACCGTTAGATCTGACAAAGGTAAGACAGTCATAATAAGTAATATGAAGTGCATTATAGCATAATGTTCAGGAGAAAGAGATGTCAGTCCAAGAAGGAGATCAGACATTTGTTTATAATCCGCAACTTACGCTTGGTTCTTTCTCTCTTCTTAAAAGTTGTTAGAAGAAAAGGTTTTACTTACACATTGCGAACCTTATTTGTATTCCGACATGCCAGCTCTTTCCAGTTCCCCCTGCCCAAAAAAGCTTAATAAGAGAAGAAACCGTACTAGCTTGGCAGAAGCAATACTGTACGGTATTCCTATTAAAGTGATTACAGGCTTTTATAATGGCATTACTCAAGTGCGCGTGTTCTTCGGAAGCTTATAGGCGTGTAGCTTTCAAAGCAGGTAGGCAATTCTTGTTTTCAAATTATAGTGGCCATATATGTCATATAACGCAAGCGCCCGCGAAAGGTTGCTTGCGTATATCTTCACCGATCCGTATCGGGAAAATCGAGTGAAATTGAGCAAAGATTCGTTTTAGCCCGTTGAAGCTGTGCAAGCACTACTGCCACTTTGGTTTCAACTATTATAAAGCAAAGGCTTCAAATGGCGAAAATGATCTTAGTATCGTTATCGTATCGATCCGTTCGGTTCTTCTTTGGTAATACCACACAGCTAAACCGTAGCATTACGCTGAATCGGCGCGCGAGAGATCGGTGCAGGTAATGTTGACAAAACCAACTCGTAGCAGGTAGATAACAAAAGAGCATGGGCGTTCTAGCAAGCACGCCCATCGTAGCATCGTGGTACTCCAAATCATCAGCAACATGTTACCACGAACCTGTATAGGCTTCTGGTGGCAATTGGATACGGAATAAGGCGCACCGGCTGGCCGGGGCCGATCGTCGAGCAGTTGACAATATTGTAGACGAACGTCAGGTTCGTTTCGATAAAGTTAAGCATAACAGCAATGTACGCGCCCGCAAAGAATCTTGCCTTCAGTATACTTAGAGGAATCGACACGTTGGCTTCAACCTGCGAATGACAACACACAAACAACAGCCGATCTGCTAAGTTCAATTTAGTTAGATTTGCTCCCCCCACAAATAAATTCGATGCATTTAAGAAAACAATTAATAAACTATTGCTTCTTAATAAATAATAAAAAAAATCTTATAAATAACTTCTAATATTAGGGTTAGTTTTATAGTCTGATTCAGAAACAAATTGTACGATGTAGCGCAGCTTTTTTTTGCATCGACCCAATTATATTTCGATGATTTTACATTGCTCAAACATAACTGTTAAGCCAAAGTATATTAAATATGACTATATGATTTGGTAAGTATGGAAAATTTGCACTTAAACTTAGAAGTTGACATAGTACTTAGTTTCTTGAAGCATTAAATGGTTAAGAACATGTTTTGCCGATTTTAACCAAGATCGTGAAGCAGCAAATTCTTTGGCGTTCATTTTATTAGTAACTTACGTTCGTAAAACATTTAGGATCAAATACTAAGAAAGGTTTTAAAAGACTTAATTGATCGTCAGATTTAAGTAATTTAGAGTTCAGGCGTCTTGAAAAAATCAACGGCTAGGAAAATTTATCTCAGATTCGTATGCTACGAAGGACAGAGTCTAGTCAAAAATAATAATTGTGAACAAAATTAACTAAGACAATGGCTTGCGATTTGTATAATTAACTTAATTTTAGACAAATATCACTTCAGCAAAACCAGGTGGTCTCTACTGCAATCCGATATGAAAAATAGGAAATACGAGCACTGCATGTTGCGTATCAAGGAATTATAACTCACGTTATATTTAAGAATTATAAGCTCTTCTTTTTAAATATTTTGTGTGTGTTTTTTTAAATATTTTTAACAATACGGGCCCATAACCGCATGCTTCAAAAGAATCCTGAAATAATTAGAGAAAATTGACCTAAATAAATAAACACAAAAACATAAAGAAATGATCTTCCCCCCCCCCTCTCTCTCTCTCTCTCTCTCTCTATATATATATATATATATATATAGTGTCTCCTGACGTGCTAATGACCTAAATACTAAAGGAAACGTACTTATTATAAATTATATATATATATATATATATATATATATATATCGGCTTGCCTATATGGCTAGATAATTTGTCGGCATTGCAAACAGTACACGATATGCTACTGTATGATTAACAATATCAACCAACCATATAATGGATATCGTGCGTCGCTGGTCGAGAGGCGCGAATATCATCCTGCAAGTTCCATAACGATGAACTAACTTCGAAGGCCAAGTCGTCGTAGCTTTTCCGCAGGTGATCACAGGACAACCTAAATAGCCTTGGACCTTCTGCCTCCCACTGCTTAGCCCGGGGTGTGTTCGAACGTCGAAAACGGCGACCTTGTACTTGATATGGTTTTCTGTCGGCCAGTCCTGCGAAGTCGTGGTAACTTGTGGCCAATCGAACGCTGATGAGAATGACCGCTCCCACGCTTATTGCTACTCCTGCCGCCACTGAGACTGCAATAAGGGTACGCCATCCAGATGCCAACGCACAACGGCGTCTACATCTGTAAGCAAGGCACACAGGTCATACAGGTCGACAAAGGTTTAGTCGCATTAACCACTTGGAAGGGCGCTTTATGGTTAATGCCCCGGACCATAAAGGTCCGGCTTCGAGGAGCCGGACCGATTCGTTGCCAGCTATTCCGGACCCAACCAGTCCGTCCGAAATAGCTGGCAGCCACATGTGCGTGCGACAATATGACAATATGAATTCGTTGCTTCATAATCTAGATCATAACCTTTGCCTCCCATAATCGTTTTGACGATAGGGAATGTTAATATAGGAAATTCACACTTCTAAGCTGGAAAAGAGAGTCATAGTTATACCCTCACTTGTATGCATATATAGTTCTGTGCGCGTTTTTTTACGGCAGACGACATTGTTTCCGCCTGCAGGCATGTTTGTACACAATTTAATATATACGAGGTTTGCACTATCGAAGGCATTGTAACATTCGCCTTTTTTTAACAACGGGTTGGGTAAATGTGTTAATGTTACATCAAACTGTTTCGAGACAACCACGAATCTAGCTTGTTGCTAATGCTGCTATGGATCGAGCCACCGGAAATACCGCGGCAAGGTATCGATCACATTTTCTCTAACACTGTCTGCATCGACGTTTAACCTGTGTGTTCATAAAAACTCACGTTGCACGGAAAGTAAAGAAATTCGTGGACTGCAAAGACCGTAGTTATATGTCGATCTCTTACCCTTCTAGCCCGCCACTTAATGCTCCTCAATGCTGCTGTTCCATACATAATTATGTTCACCTCACTAATTTTTGTCTGCCAGTTCCGCATAAAGGTCAAAGGCGCAGGTTTTCTTCAGGTTCCATCGTTGTTGTAAACCTTGTAAACCGTCAGCAGCGGGCCACTCTCCAAGACGTGAATAGCCTTATTTTTGCATGTATTAGATAGCGCAAAATTCTCTTTAGAAATGAAAACCTCATCCCGTCAATCAAACGCAATTTCTCTACTCCCATCTTTGTTCGTATTAATGTGATACCATATTTGCCGATGGGTGCTATCTGTGCTCCGAAAAGAGCGATTGTTGCATAAACTGAAAGCATCTGTAGCCATTTAATTGCCGCAGATGCGATAATGGCATTCTTGTCTAGATTTGTAAATCTGTTGACAAATTTTATATTTGTTCTAAAGGCTGCAATCAAAGATGATCACATCATCAGCGTACAGTAAGATTCTGGCCCACTCTCGGGTCCAGCCCGTCCCTATCCGTTCTGGTAGTCTACCAAGATGTACGGAAAATAGCAGCGGGCGCAGTCCATCGCTCTGTTTGACACCTATGGTTTGAGGTCACACAAGTTCCACCACCACACTACACAGGTTGTACAACAACATGTCCACTCGTTGCCAGCCGACGGCCTACATCACACTTGGCAGAGAATGCACGATAATACATCATGCGTATTATGCGTATTAAACAAGTGTACTGCTATTAAAGGGACAGTTGTCGTGGCTGAACGGAACGTACTATCACAGCTTTTGTAAACAAACTAGAGCGGACGGAAATTTACCTACCTACATCTATCTTGGTGTTTAGCCAGATGGTAGTCGCTTTCGTCTATTCATAGGTCTATTCAAAAGCCAGCTCAAACTGTTTAGAGTATACGGTGCCGCTGCCCCCGAAACGGAGTTGAGCTAAAAGAGTATTAGCGTAAACAAGGCAGACTAACGTAAAAGTGATGATGATGCAACTGATGACACTGCCATGTTAGTTGCATACAGAGATTTTATAAATGTCGGCTTTATGTTTTCAATGAGAGAAATTTTATAAAAAAATGTTTTTTGGGTAACAGACATAAATAGCGTAAACTTTCCCTCACCAGAAAATATTGTATAGGCCGATAATACGACCGAGCAAGATGGCTTAGTGGCAAAGCCTTTGCCTTGCATTCGGGAGGACAGGGTTCGAGACTTAAACTGGCCACTCTTAAATTGGTTTGCATGGTTTCCAATTAAGCCAAGATATGCCGGAGTAGATTCAAAGTTAGATATGACATGAAAAAATCGTACACGGGCACTAGCCTTACGGAAAAATAAAAAACAAGAAGAAAATACTAGAAATCGTCGAATTTTATTCATTGTGTATCTATACAAAGAACGAAAGAAAGAATAGAAAAACTAGATAATTAAATTGAGAACAACGAGGGTATAAACGTACTCTAGCTAGAATGTAACAAGCGCAGAAAATGTTGTATCATGTTCAACATGACAACCCGTAACCATTGTAAACGAGACGAAATCGGCTTTTTCTGCACATTGGAAACACTGACTGTACAGTCACATGAAATATTGTAAAAACAAATGCAGGCCGAAGATTTACGCTACAGCACCTAAGCCGATTTTCTAAGTATCAAACTCGGCACTGGAACTCTTGCCACTAACGGACAGCATAGACTAGAAATGACACGCAATTCACGCATCAGTTGTCATTCGAAATAAATGGCAATCAATTAAATCAGCCATAGTTGGGTTCTGGATGTATGGCGATCAAATACGCTATTTGAGAGTACACCAAAAGCCCGAAGCCCAGTAGACTCAAATATCTTGCCGAAATTATACGTGTGCTAAAAAATCTGAAAAAGGAATTGAAGTATCGTTATGTAGATGAGCGGCGAGCGCAACTAATATAGTACGGCTTACACAAGCCTTGGCCCTCCTGCCGAGGAGACCACCTGCACCAAACCCATTGATCAATAGCGATGACTGGGTGTCAACACACAGTCAGCATGTTACTTCAGCAAGACACGTTAAATAAGAATATTAGTAATAACAATAATAATTTCTCAAATATTTAAGTAAGCGAATTCAGGAGGTCATGGGCGACCGAAGAGAGGGTCAATTCTTGAGGCAAGCGTTGTCTTTGGCCGTTTTCAGAGGAAACGCGGCATCTATCTTAAGCGCCATGGAGTGAAGTAATTATTTAGAGAATTTGCAATAACACGTTCAGTTCTCGCAACTTTAACATTGTGAGTTATTAGAATAATATTACATATTATTAACATGTAATATATATATATATATATATATATATATATATATATATATATATATATACATATATATATATATATAAATATATATATATATATATATATATATATATATATCAATTAGAGCCCCTCCTCAGACGCATTAGGTGTTTTTTTCTGTTTGATCGCAAGTTTGTTTTCTTCGTACCGTCTGGCAATCTCAGGTGATCTCGGAACTTTGCTAAGATGGCTAATTCGTCTGCACAACTTGTGTATGGAGCTTTAAGATCACGAAGCAGATTCTCGAGTCCAGTTAATTACCGAATAAAAATAAATGGCTAGCTTAGTCTGCCTGAGCTACTTCGATTGGTTAGATTACGGGATCTTGCACGTCGTAATCGCATTTTTTACTTGCTGTGACGTTTTGGGCTAAAATCTAATTTTAGCCTACAGAGCCAATTCTTCCAGAATGTATAGTTTAGTATTTGCTTTCTTAAGCTCTGACTTCAGGTTTCAATAATTCTGCATAATGTTCTATAAACTATTGACCTACTACCGTTAAATCGTTCGCTGTCTTTGCTCATTGTATGCATAAATCATTACATTATGTTGTACATAGCATTCACTACTAAAGCTACCGCTGAAGTTCAGAAGATTAAAATCACCTATCATAACAAAGAGGCTAGTAGTGCCACATAATATATCAAAGAGATCACATGCCGCCTGTTGTTCATGATATGTAGAGTTTCCTGTAACTGCTGCATAATTACATGCACCTTGGTAGAATCCGATGAATATATACATATGAAGCAGCAAACTTCGCTCTAACCGCCGCACGTAACGTACCAATCAAGGTGGCTTTATAGCAAAACTATTGCCTTGCATTCGGTGGGTCGTGGGTTCAAAACCTGGTCCGACCACTCCTAAATTGTTGTTTTTTCATGACTGCATGTATTGTTTATTAACCAATATTTGGTTGATACACATATGTGCTACATATGTACTTTCATCAGCAATTTCGCTTTTGTACACCGTTGGAGATGATACAGATCACACGATGTTCCACATAGCTTGCACTCGTACTACATCATGCGTCCCATTTCGTATACATATTTTCATAAGAAATCCATGTATTGCAAGTCTGGTAAAAAGTACCTGGAAATTGATTTTTATGATTTCCGATTTGGACAAGATGACCGGAGTGGATTATCATCGGTCATGGTCGAACAAAAAAAAAAGGGGAGCACAGATGTCTCAATAAAAAGAGGTGGGTCTTAACCGTCCAACCACCCATTATGTTTATGATTTATTTGTCTGTGACATCGTTCGTTTTTAGCGAAACTAGCGGACAGTGTCTCGTTTTCTACGCGCCGTCTATTTGCGCCTCGCTTCCTTGAGATTCTCGATCACTCACGTCTGGGAATTCGTGAGAATAACTACGCAGCATGTTACCAAGATGCGCAAAGACAAATACGTAAAAATACGCCTGTGAAGAATACATGAATAGGTGCAAATGTGTAAATGCAAAAACTGCTCGTAAAAAATAAACTTGTAAAAATAGGCATATTGAGAGATTTATGTTACCTATTATTTTTAAGAGAACTTAAGCATTGTAAAAACGTTGTTTCGTGAAGCATCAGGTTTGGCGAATGACCAGGCATTTTAGTAGATGCATCCGTATTAGCCGGAGGTACGTATGAACGATTTGTTCTAGTATGCTGGGGAAGATAGTGAACGAGGGGGAATATCCGGGTTGAAGGGTAATGGCACATGTCTTCAATGACTTAGCGAGTGATCTGCGTAGGGCAAACTAACATGAGATAAGTCTGTTCGCAGAAACATGGTTAAAATTCTTAACTTGTTGTCATTACAAATTTTAGTTGCAGTTTCTGGTTACTTGAAAAAGCGCTAATTTTCTGCGTCCCGCTGCTATGGGAACGGAGCACACAATTAAGTGATATTTGTATTTTATAGGAAAACAAAGTTTATTCTATTTGCATGTATAAGAGGTAACAGTTGTATCCTTATGGACGTATGCACCGGATCAATTAAATGAAAACAGTAAACACAGAATGTGATACTTGTTGTGATATATGAAACTTATGAGATCGTGTAGTGCACCCTGCACATAATTTCCTAATACAACATTATTTTTCTACATTCACTTTTAGCATATCGTTGATTTCTGCGAGTTAAATGACTAGCTACTGGCGGCCGTTGTGATGTATAGTATTATGTACAAACAATGTGCGCAATGTGGCACACCATAAAATAGGTTAATTTCACACCTTTGGTCACCACCCAAGGCCTCAATATGATGCTACCTAAGTCTGCTTATATTCGAAGTACCTGCTATTAAAACGGTGTTGGGTGCTGTGCTGTCGACTCTCCGTGTGCTTCCCTGACATGCCCGCGCTTGGGTCGACGATCAACCTCGCCTGCATCAGCTGATACTTAGCAAAACTTCCTGTAGCCCAATTGCAGGGGCTCGGCAATCACTTTGTGTGTATTTATCAAATTAAGTCGTTTGGACGAAAGCATCGTCTGTGTTGACGAAGCGTTGCTGCTCAGCTACACGGTCTAGCCCAAATGTGTGCAATTTAGTCAACAGTGTGGCGCTTGGGTACGTTGAACGAGGAGTGGGGTACGACCGGGCAATCCGCTTGAATGACCAATAACGACTAATTGATTTAACGAGGCTTAATTATTTACACGCTCGTTAAGGCGAATGTATCATTTAGATAAACACATATACATTGTTAGGCTTGCAGTCGTTCGTGCACACATTAGGAGGTCAAATAATTCGTCTCTATCATATTGATACGTAGTGCGCCATGTAAACATTGTGCCAGGTAGCAAGTGAAAGACAGAGACTTACCTTTACGAAAATCTATATTCTAATTTGTCTCATATGTAAAATGTATCACATTCTAATTCTAATTAAAGTTTCATGTTTTTAATGACCAGCGAGCGCACCGAAACTCCGATTCTCACATCTAATGCATATACTTTTACATACACTATAGGAGGAGTAAAACACTTTACGCGAACAGACTCCATGGGGAAGAGCTGCATAATCGATGGTGTATTTGTTTATCGATATCTATAAAATGTAATTCAAAAAATAGCCCGGCCATTGAGGGTAGGAAACCACCAGGGTTTAGCGCGTTTAAAAGTCCCACACTACCCAGACCAAAGAGTGAGCATTGTGCATTTTTCTTCCTGACCTTTTGTAAAAAAAGGATAACACTGTCAAATCTGAGAGGATTAGCCAGAATATTCTGAAGCTGCTTTGGCAATTTTTTACACAAGCGACGATTCTAAATAGAGTACAGGACCAGGTGAATACAAAGGGCCATTCCTGCTAGGATGGCTCCTTCTTAGCGGCAAGGATGCAAAACCTTCTTTACAGATGCGACAGAAGCAAGCACAATGTGTTTTCCAGATATGTTTAACAAACTAACGACGCCCTCAATCTGCGATATGAACACTTGTATGCAATAATTTCGACATAACCTGATCTTACCTGAATGGTGTCGAAGACACCTCCACTGGTCGCATACTTATATGGTCATTGCAAATTCTGTAATCGATCTTCGGGGTTCCGACCTCCTGGAATTAGACGACATGATATAAGTTAGGTGCGTTGTGGCAAGTTAAGCTTAAAACTGCTAACATAACCTAACTAAATCTAGAACTACTAAATCGATACGTGTGTGTTATAGCTGTTTGCATAAGCACGAACTTTATGGTAGGCCCAAAACAACCAGCATGTTTAACGAGACCTACTCCTTTAATCAGACTAGAGCGCCAAGCATTACGCCTTAAAAATAGTATTAACGAACTGAGTCATTTTTTATTTTTTAGGCTAGACCCTCGGGCCGCCAGAAAGGTAAGAGTAAAATAGAGGGCATTATACTAATAAAAGTTTATTTTCCGTATAATACATTAGGTATATGTTACACACATCACAATAGACCAGCTAACCCAATGCGCCGACTGTCACGTGTCCCTTTCGATGAGGCCAGGGCGAGACCACTTCAGGAGTGTGCCCCGAACGGAGGCAGCGTTTCCACGTTGTATGTCAAGATCCAGACGTTGTTTAAAAAAGGACGACGACCTGTTATCGCCGGATGACAGGTTTAAGAAGGTCCCGACTTTGCGGATCAGCACCTTAGTCAGAACGCCAGGGGCACGCAGGGTTTCACACGCGAGAGGGCAAAATTCGTGGGGATAGTCGATTGATGAGTATTTTCTCAACTTGTGAGTCTCCGCAAGGTGGGCTGCATGACCAGCTTCGGATGCGCCGCCACCGACCATAGAAGGAGCTAAGGAGTCGGTAACGGTTGCATCTCAAACCAGCATTTTGCCTCATTCGAATGGTGTTAGTGTCATACCATCTGGACGTTTGCCGTCCTCCGCGAGGAGGCCTGGGGGTTCAAGAATGCACGGACGACCGCACGACCTAAGGGCTCTGCTAAAGGTCTCATTAATAGCGGCATGTCTCGAGCGTAGTCCTGCACTAATAATGCACGATAGTCCGTGATGTCCTATACTAATAAATAAGGCCGGTTAAAGCCTTATGAACAACCTGCGTTAATAAAGAGAGCCAGTCGCTGAGAAGAGGCACATCACCAGAAATTCCAATAGCACCGTTAAACTTACCTGAACTTAACATTGATTTATACATTTAATTTTATCTATTTCCATAGTAACTAGTATATACAAAAGACCGCTGTCTTGATAGAGCACTTCAGAGAAATGTATGCAAGCGCAAATACCATTCCCAGCAAAGTTCCATTGTTCGATAGCGCATGGGACGAACTGACATCGTTTATGCGCAATGACCTGGCAGCAGAGTTCTCCGTAGTGGAAGTGCTACGCTCCATGGAACGGCTCCAGCCAAACAAAGCAGCTGGCTTGGATAGAGTTCGCAACGAACATCTGAAGACGGCGGCTGGCATGACTCCTTGTTGGACAAGTTTATTCAATGCTTGCCTCCGTCAGGGACGTCTACCACAAACTTCCGCAGTGATCCGCAGGTGCCGTCATCCTGGAGCGCAATTGCGAAGAAAAGTTGCTGTTATAAACTCCTGGCACTCCTTATCACTCGACGGCTCAGCACCTTCTTGGAGTACTGCGGCTGCATACCGGACGAACAGCATGGCTTTCGCACGGGGCGTTCAACGATCACGGCATGCAACCTATTACAAAGCGAAGTGCGCAGCGCCATTAGCCGGCCAAAACAGGCACTCTACGCAGTATACGTCGATTTCAAATCTGCGTTCGACACGGCGCCTAGAGACAAGATCCTGGAAAAGCTCGCTGATTGCGGAGTTCCGCTTAACATGCTTCGGCTAATCAAGGCTATGCTTCAGGAAAACTCAGTGAGTATCGATGACGGCGTGTCCCAGCTCCTGCCGTTTGCCCAAACGACCGGAGTCGCGCAGGGCGATAATCTGAGTCCGCTGCTATTCTCTTTGCTGCTGAATGACTTGCCATCCCGAGTCCAAGGATCTACTTCTCACGTCAAAACGTTGCTGTATGCAGATGACCTTGTCATTTTCGGAAAAAGTCGTTTTCATGTCCAACAGGCATTGGCAAGACTCTCCGCGTACGTACAAGACACCGGCCTGACAATCAACCTTGATAAAACTGAAGCTATGAAATTCCGCCGGGGAGGGCGACTAGCCGAATCCGATCCACTTCGTATAGGGTCAACGACCCTTGAGTATGTAAATAGCTTCAAGTACTTGGGGGTGGTACTACCTACCAACGGCCGATGCTTCAAAGAGCACCTTAAGGACAGGGTCAGGCGAGCCTTGGTTGCGAGTGTTGGGGTGCAGACGTCATCGAAGCTATCGCTACAGTCAGCAATGGCCTTGTTCGAGATGAAAGTTGCACCTGTTGCTGCATACGGAATTCAAGTAATCTGGGAGTACATTTCGGCGTCGCAGCTCGAGGTGCTCGATCGTATTAAGCCAGCATTTCTCAAACGTGTCATGGGGCTGCACCGCTCAACACGAAACAGATTAGTTTACCTCTTGGGTGACACGCCGCTTTTTATAGAAGATCTTAAACGACGTTTCGACCTTCTGACTACTTCAGCTTACTTAGAGTTCATTAGCTTATGGGAGCGGAAGATGGCAGAAATCGACCCTGAATTCTATGATACGGGTGCAATGACCAACGACGCATGGAAGGGACTTAACAGGACCAATTGGCATATAGTAACACGTTTTGCGGTTCATGGGTATCACCACATTCTCTGCGAAACATTAGGGTTTCATGTCCCGTGTGATACCTGTATTTGCAGTAGGTGCGGGAACTTTTGCGCCAGGTACCACGCAGCGTCATGCCCAGAAGTGACTTCGCTAGGGAGTCTCGCTCTCCCTCCCTCGAGGGAGTCTCGCGGTCCCAATAGCGTATTATTTTATCATGAGTACATCGGAAAGGAGATTGTCCTCGATGTATATTTAAATACGGGACAGTCATGTGTATACTAACACAAGTTTTACAATGTACCTAACCAAGGTGATAATAAACAACATAATAAAAAATATGATTTCCAGTATATACAAAAGAAAAAAAAAACTTTATACAACGCTAGTCCGTCCTATGAGAGGTAGTGCAAGGATCGCTGAGATGTGTTACAGTTCAATGAGTTGTATCCAACGCATGTCTACAAGCAGAACCGGCATCGGCACTGGTCACATGGCTGGCGAGAATCTGGAGTAGAGCACACAGTGAAGTAGTGGTAGCCTGCACGATATATTTCGTATGCGAGTGACCGCTAGAGCATGCGGCTTCTTCCCAACGGTACCGAGAAATATAGATGTCAAGGTCTCCGCTGCAGTGTGCTTTAGTTTTTCTCGATGCAGAACTATCCTACGAGATTTGAATAGTCGTTAGACAGTCACCAATATACCGAGGGCCGAACATGCTGAAAAACCTAGGATTTCCCAACAGCCCTTGTGGCAGCATGACCGCTGACTCTCAGCGGTATGGTTTATCATCTATTTTCAATGAGCATTGTTCAAGGAAAGTTTTATCAACAACGCACTAACCCCCTACTCTACGCTGCCACTTGAGGCACGCTGGCCTAAACGACGTGTTCAGCACGACATGGCCAGTACACGTATACTTGCCCACGTTAGGCCGTTACGCGTATTTCAAGCTAGTACATCGCTACAGTCGCAGGGTCGCTGCCTCGTATGGGACGCAACCGTTTCTTGCACGCCGATTATGCAAAATTATTGCCGATTACGCATGAACACGCATACTGATTACTAAATAAATAGTTTTAGACGTTCTCACTGCGGAGACGTTGAGTTGAGAAAGTGCGCCGTATTCGCTCGAACTGCGTCGTAACAGCAATTGTGCTGGAGACTCTAGGTCCAATAGAAGAGAGGAACCTGGGACACACCGGTTGTTTGTTCAAACGAGAATAATAATAATAATAATAATAATAATAATAATAATAATAATAATAATAATAATAATAATAATAGTAATAGTAATAGTAATAGTAATAGTAATAGTAATAATAATAATAATAATAATAATAATAACGACAAAAGACCTGACGGTGTAACAATCCCGCTATGGACTAACGGCTGATGCTTGGTATGGGATGCTACAGTGTCCTGTACAGTGGCTCCCTCGTATATACGCCACAGTTCACTAGAAGCGGGATGGGTTGTCGAGCGCGCAGATAATGGGAAAAAACGCAAGTACCAAGAACTGGAGTCAAGTTATATCGTAGTGCCAATATCTATGGAAACAATGGGTCCGGTAGGAATATTGGCAGTCCTTGCGTTATTAGAACGGATACGACCACATATGGGCAGCTCTTCTTAGGTATACCCACCATAGTGACGGACTTTGAATTACTTCCCTTGGAGATCATCTTCAGTGTACATTTAATCTACCAGTCAGATACTTGCCCTTATTCCAGGAACTCATTGATTAAGCTCTTACTTAAAGGGTGGCCCGTCTGCCAAATGCTCATTTCTGAGGAAGATGGGGCCTAAGCGTTGGTTTTCTCTAATCGCGCAATAATATATATGGGCGACAGTTTTCATTGGTATTGGTAAGTCCACCGCCAAAATTAATTCCTGATGCCATGTAGTAGGTGGCTCCTCTAGGTCAGGCAGAGTTAATGGCACTGTGTGCGAGCAGAGCTTGTAGGTGAACTTAAGGATCGGTGATAATCTGGAGAGCCACAGTGCATCATCCATGCGCTTTTATGAGCAAACTAACACTCTTCGTCAAGCCAGGCTGAAGATGTTCGTTGTGATGGTCTATTTGGAGCTTCGACAGACCTCAGGATAATATCCGATACGCTGTGGCATAGGTCGACAAGGGGCATGATAACCAGCTGCAGAGGATGCTGGCGCATCGTTGTTGCAGGAAGTCAGCTGTCGGGCCCGGTGGCGTGGTGCATCCGCTTGCGCCTCGCGCGCATGAATAAGATGTAATACGCTTCCATTTTGTCTACTGCAAGTCGAGCGTTGAACCGAAAAAAATGAATGTGTCAGCAAACGTGACAATATTACAAACTAGAAGCCTTTCAGAGGAATTACGGCTAGGATGAATTTGGCTCCATCGCAGATCCCTTGCCAGATTCTCAGCTTTGTGTGTACAGTTGAAATTTCTGCGGTTGGCAAACGAATAGTTTGCCGAGTCTGGGTCTCCCGTCTGAAGCAGTGATGGTCTAGGCGGCTAATGCACCCTTCGTTGGCACGGCAGCCATGATTAATAGACTCACAATTGCAAATTTGATACCCGGTCTTGCTGGCTGTTTTTGTTGGGCGTACTGTCCTGTTGATACATGCCCCCTGCTGAAGAAAGCATATATAAGTGTGGTGACGAAAACGCAATGACAATAGGTGTATTTAAACGCTATCGTGCTACAAGCCTATTACGAGCCCATTATAAGCCCATTAAGAGTGTCCAACAATTAGGTCTTCAGATCGTAAGAACAATCTTTTCCGGTACGCATTATTTATTTCCTCTTTACAGAGTGCCTCATTTCCACGGCAATAAAGTCTTTCAGAACAGATATGAGAAGAACAATTTGCCGTTGAAGATTCTGAAATTGAAATTGTTGGACGACGTGATGATTCCGTTTCGGTTGAACGCCGCCGGCCGTGGCCCAGTGATGAGGCTGTACGTTTTGGAGCGGAGGACGTGCGCTTTGAGCTTCACTTCCAAGACCATCGCCGTGCTGCGATGTTCGCTACACGTACCGAGATCTCCTTATCACACACGGCAATCCCTCGAACAAACATTTTGAATTGTACAGTATGTTCGCGGGTCAAATAGCTCTAGTTATCCCGCCGATAGCTGATGCAATTATGTAATTTGTTGTTCTGCAATGTTCGTTCACAACCGACACTTAGAGCACTATGAACGTCGATTTTGGCAAGTTAGACTTAAGCCAAAAAGCAAAAATCTAACTCTCCCATTTTGAATATTTTCTCACCTCTAAGTTTGCCTATTAAGCCTACGTATAAGAGGGCGAACTCATGATAAGCGTAACGGAATACAAATAGTGAAGGCCGTCCGCTATAACCTGAGCCAGAAACTAGGTGCAATGTATGTCGTGTAGCCAGGGAGCATGAGCCCAACTTACGTTGTAAGGCAACAACACCACACTGCAGGCAAACTGGTAACGATCACTAGTATAGTAGCGAATAGTGTCAACAAGCGCTTTCGAATTAGACCAAAAGTCTCGTTCAGCCCGGACATGAATCGCACCTATCGGGTCTCTACAAGTAGCACATTTATTGTACAGACTACGTAATCACTTGATTTATCAAACTTTTTGAACCCTAAACAATATTTTCTAAATAGATACAGCTCCAAATTACCATATATATATATATATATATATATATATATATATATATATATATATACATACATATATATATATATATATATATACATATATATATATATATATATATATATATATACATATATATATATATATATATATATATATATATATATATATATATATATATATATATATTTATATATACATATATATACAGGGTGTTCCTATTTGTGTGTCCAAAACGCTAGGGTATGGTCAAACTCGGTGAGAAAATCATTTTTGCCAATGGGTGGAACCCGGGAAAACGTTTTGTTTAGGAGTGAGGGTGAAATTTATAAACGCAGTTATTCTGCCTTTTTTCTTCTACATAGTTGTGCAAAATCTACGTTTGCGGGAGAACCAGTCAACGCACAAAGGAACCGATCATACCGGCGTGTTTGGCGGAAAATTCTGCACCATAAAGTATACATTACTAGCTTGCGTAGCAAAAAGCGAATAGCCAGATTAAGGAAAGTCATAAAAAGTCGAAATGTTACGTTAACGCTTTTTTGTGCAACATCGTAATTTTTTCCATTACGACCAAAAATGCACGTCCAAAAGATTACTCTCAGGCAATAGCAGATTTAATGCCCATCATTTTCGTATCAAGGTGATGGTGCTGCGTTACGTAGTTGTCAAGTCACTAAGCTTTTTCGACAGTCATAGTTGTTATGTTTTACGTGCAAGTTTTCACGTTCAGAACCGTAAAAATTTGCCAAGACGTTTCCGCCCCCGTCCTTCCACTAGGAAAATTTATTCTCTTGTTGAGTTCTACCAAACCTTAAAATATGTACCTAACTTTCTCATACGCCCTATGGAAATATGCATGCCTTCGCTTTCGATATGGCTATCGAAAAAGCTTAGTTACTTGGCAACTACGTAACGCAGCACCATCACTTTAGTACGAATGTAGTGGGCATTAAATTTGCTATTGCCTGAGAGTAGTCTTTTGGACGTGCATTTTTGGTCGTAATGGAAAAAATTACGATGTTGCACAAAAAAGCGTTAACGTAACATTTTGACTTTTTATGACTTTCCTTAATCTGGCTATTCGCTTTTTGCTACGCAAGCTAGTAATGTATGCTAGTACTGTGCAGAATTTCCCGCCAAACATGCCGGTATGGTCGGTTCCTTTGTGCGTTGACTGGTTCTCCCGCAAACGTAGATTTTGCACAACTATGTAGAAGAAAAAAGGCAGAATAACTGCTTTTATAAATTTCACCCTCACTCCTAAACAAAACGTTTTCCCGGCTTCCACCCATTGGCAAAAATGATTTTCTCACCGAGTTTGACCATACCCTAGCGTTTTGGACACACAAATAGGAACACCCTGTATATTTATGTTCGTTTTGGATGAATTATACACTATAAGCTCTGGGCACCACCATTAGTTCATCGTGCCGTGTGCTCCATATGCCTACGTACGTTCGCCTCCGATTTCGATGGTATTTATAATGGCACACATCTGTGGTGGTGTGGGTGCCTTCTAATGAGGATACTACTCCGCGCCGTCATCAAACACGTATTTCGAGCGTTTGTAAATCATTAGCGAGTGAGCAGCTCGTCGGCACTTGGGCGGCGTTGAGGCCAGCGGTGGGGCAAAGGAGGGGGACTGACTAGAGACTGGCAGGCTGCCTGGCGAAATGGCCATGGTTACGACGATCGTAATGAGGTCAATGAGAGAGCGCGAATGAGAGTTTCGGCCCTGTGGTCGTGAATTCACTTTGAAGCCGTCGCCGAATGGCCGCCGCGAAACCGAAACTATCATTGATCATGGCTTTGTCGGTCCACTTCACGTCATTGATTGGCTCGAGAGCAACCGACTTCTGGGTGGCCGCCCGCGCGCTTATTGAGCGTCTCTTCCCATTGGTGAGCGACGGACGACACATCTTCACTTAAAGGTAGTTGTCGGATAAATAGCTTCGCTTTGCCACCGGTAGCACGTTAAATCATTTGATACTCTTTTTGCGTGGGGTGGCAACTGACGAACACCTCTCTGACGAGAGGGGTTTGCTTTGACGTTGATCGCTATCTACCTCTTCGCTCTCTCTCTCTCTCTCTCACACCATCACCCTAAAAATATACATATATATTCTCTGTATGTATATACATCCACACACGGTATTCTCTATATGTATATACTGGTGCTACGGTACTACTATACAGGAACTGTATTCTCTATATGTATATACGTCCATATACGGCACGCGTTCGTTCATCTCGCTATCTAATGCCGAATGTTATGTAGTCTAAGTTTTTTACGAGTGTTGCTTACAGATAACACAAATCATGCTATCATTGTCGCAAGACAAGAAACAAGGAGGAAACCACGGCTTGTTTTCGCTCTCATCCTGACCACCTAAGCAGAACCTGCCAAAGCGGGCTGAAGCTATGACACGTGGGCACTCGGGGTCCAACGGCGTAACGTGGCCGCATGCTGCAAAAGCCACAATTCGTGCGTAGGCTTTTCCACCGGATAATTGGTCTTCCCTCATAATTCGGCCAGCAAAAACATATTGTCGCGGTTGATGTTGTTGTTGCTGCTCATCGCCTTCTTTCGTCGTTGCTGTCAGCGTAGTTGCTAGTGTTCCGGGTTTTCTTGTTGTTTTCGGGGGCCGGTGTTGCTTGTGTGTTGTGCGTTGTTGACGTTGTCCTCGCTGTCAGTGTTACTGATATTGACCTGTCTTGTTAGAAGGTGAACAATTGTATGTTTAAACTAGTGTTGAAAGTTGAGAATTGGGCTTTACTCATCATCACATATTCAAACTAAGAAAGCGTTTGCATAGCAACTCGTTATATCTGCGTTGCAGTAATAAGAAAAATACGATAAGTTACTAATAGTATTAACAATTTGTTATTCAATTTGTATGATTTTTGCCATTTTTTTGTATGAATCTACTATTAATTTTTTTATTGCCATTGGAAACATTACGGCTGACGGGAGGGACCCTTCTACAGACACAGCTTTGCCGATCGATATGCGCTGCAACGAGTATTCGCTAGCGCGGGGGTCTCGGGTTGCAGCAATGACGCTTCGGCCTAGTTCCTTAATAAAGTTCATGGACTCCGGTGCAACCGAGTCAAAATGGCGTCTGTATGGCGTTCGGCTGAACTATGAATTTCGACGCCATTTCTTGATATTTCGTTCATGCTCGGTTCTCGGCGAGTCGGGCACTTGCAGCCACTTCGCGGCTCGTATTATAAACGTAGCTATTGGCCAGTGTACATGACACCGTAACATCCCAAACAAGGAGACGACCACGTGCCCACGGGGTGAGAGTTTTCCGTCTGGCCTTAGCTGGCTATTTCGACTAAGACTGACAGGTTCTTTCACTGCCGGAATATGGGCCGAGTGAAGTGCGCAAAAGATCACATCGTTGATGGCTAACCGACGTAAGTGGCGCCCATGGGTGGGGTGCGCAAACTACCTTACCCAAACACAAGCCCGAAATTATGCAAAGTGTGTGCTCTTGTCCAGCGCCGTTTCCAGCTGGGGCAAGAGTATGGCTTGAAGCCACTTGCCACATATTAAAGCACGCTTTCAAACGGGACTTCTATAACCTGACGGAAACCTGATTAGGTCGGACCAGGCCGCGTTAGAATCGAGATACCACGATCCGATCTAGAGATCCTTGTGTTATGTGCTCTGGTACATAATCCCGCTAGCCGCGAAAACTAATGAGAGCAGCCTGCAATGAATCGGCAGTCAAACTATCCGTCTAGGGCGCCCCTATAGCGATAAAGAGCTGCTTTACTTTGGACAACCAGTCCGGGTAGCAGGGTAGGGCAGTGTCGACCGATCTGCGTACCTCCTAAGCCACCAGCATCAAGAGAAGCGCAGCTTAGGTCTAAGACAGATATTCTAAATCAACTTTTAGCAGGGATTGCAGGGTACCCCGGAGTAGTTCATCAAAACGCTCTAGTGGGTTGCACGTTCTCAAAGCTGGCGAACATCAGAGTTAATACATTATGCGGGACGTGGATAGGCTGTGTCTCAGTAGGTGTAATGCTAGGTGCGTGTCTAGAGTCGGCGGCACTATTGGTTGGCGTCCGGCCAGTTTCTTTCTGAGCGCACCCTCTACCGCCGTTTCTGTGAGTGACGCATCTAGTAGTTCTGAAATGTTCTATTTTAACTATTGTGTTTGAAGCAATTTAAGGTCACACAATGTATCTGCTGGTGGGTATTACGCAACGAAAGGAATAAGCAAGAATATAACTATGACCACAAAAGGGCATGCATAGGAAAACATCATCGCTAATTGTTTCTGGCCAAAGCTTGACTGGAACAGGAACCTTTGGCTAGTAGTCTTGACATGGTATGGCATCACGCCGCGAACAGAGTGCAAATGGGAGAGAGGCAAGATTAAGAGAAAAGTAGGGGAAAGAGTGTGTGGGGCAGGGAAAGCGACAGAGAAAGGGGAAAGAAAACAGAGAGAGCGAGAGACGTGTATCAGAGCTGTTCTGTGTGGCTATGTTGGAGCCACCAACTCAGCGTACTTCATCAAAGGTGCAGTAGATTATTGCGCTTGGTGCCCCAACAAGTGGTCGTCAAGCTCTACGATACGCCGAGATATTCAAAGTTGGTTTCTGCCTGCGCCTTTGTTCTGCTATGCATTCGTTCTGCATGGGTTTCCCTGTATGCTGTGAATGGGCGCGCTTGCCCGCCAGCTTGTCGATCTGTCCGTCGGTGCGTACGTACGTTAAAGTTGAAAAGTCGTCGACGACGACGACGACAGCGAACGAACCTGTCGCCTCTGATGCTGAGAAGGCAGACGAAAAGGCAAATGGGGAAATGGGTTGCACACCATCGTTCTTCTCATCAAAATCACTACAGTCGACTTCTCTACGTCGTCGACCGCCAGATGGAAGGCACATCAAGAATCAGCTAAATTCTGACTGACAGCCAACTCCGCATGCTCGGCTACCGCCGCTGATGCTGCTGCTGCCCCTGCCGTTACAGCTGCGCAGTCCCCGCCGTATCGTTCGTTCGTTCGCTCTCACTAATTTGTAGAACAGACGTTCTCGAATCGCAGACGCTGTTAAATCTGGTCTCTGTCTTGGCGAGTATTTGCCCCACTACACAAATGCCGTCGTTATTCCAATGCCTCGTTGAGTGTGGACGTCAGGGTAGTGTGAAGGAAGCGTAGATTCCCGGACGAGACAGGGAAAGCGGCAAATAGGGAAGGAGAAAGGGGTAAGAGTTGTTGTAGTAGCAGTAGTTGTAATAGTAGTGGTAGTAGGTGTAGTAGTTGTAATAGTAGTAGTAGGTGTAGTAGTTGTAATAGTAGTAGTAGTTGTTGTTGTTGTGATAGTGATGATGATGATGCTGTTGGTGGTCATGGGCAGGTGGAGAATAGATGCTTGATCGAGTGGAGGAGGAGGTCGATTTCGCTGGTCTGTCGTCACGCCAGAGTCCCGCCTCTAGCAGGATTGTGATGACGATGAGGCCGCTGCATCAGCAGCAGCAACGACCGAGTGCGTCTCGTGTAGTTGTAGTTCAAGTGTGTGAAGCAAGCATACAAGTCCTTCAGTGGGTTTGCGATCTCAAGCTCAAGTAGTACACGTGCTCGTCGTCGTCGTAGCGTTAGAAGTAGTAGTAGTTGTAGTAATAGTAGTTAGGAGTAGTTTACTACGTAATAGTAGTAGTAGTAGTAGTTTACTACGTAATAGTATAAGTAGGAGGAATAGTTTACTACGTAATAGTAGTAGTAGTAGTTGTAGTAATAGTTAGTAGTAGGAGTAGTTTACTACGTAATAGTAGTAGTAGTAGCAGTAAGTGCGGTTGGCGTGCGTTTTCTCTCACTCTCTCGCTTGCCCCCCGTTCTTTGTTGCCTAGTAAAAATTTGCCTGCTGCTTTCAGAGCAGCATAGACATGCCGCCGGAAGTGACGTTGTCACTCTCATAGCCAATACTATTCACTATCGATCGATCGACGACTATGACAATGATAGGATGGATGGTGATAATGATGATCATGAGCCATGATACGCGCATGAAGAGCTGCTGGCTGCGAACGATGACCGTACAAAGATGTGGGTATGTGTGTGGGTAGGTGTTTGCGGCGTACGTGCGGCCGTGCTGGGCTTGGCTGTCTGAACTCTGTCTCTCTATTTCTCTCTCCCTCTAAGAAATCGAGAGTTAGAGGGATCTCGAGAGAGAGAGAGAGACGTAAAGCTTGCGTATCCAGCTGACGCTGATGAGTGCACCTCTTCGGAACGCGAGCTTGTCATTCAGACCGAGCTCAGATGTCAGCTGCATCTGGCGAGTCTGAGTGGGGGAGAAGTGGTGGTGGTGTTGGCGGCGGTGCTAGTGGTATTGCCGCAGGTCGCAGGTCCGAGGAGTCGTTTCGAATGCGAGGCCAGAAGTTGTGGTTGTTGGCTGGTGGTAGGTTTCGCGTTTGTGTTAGTCATATTCCTAGTCGTAGACGGTATGGAGTACTTCCATAGTAATCACCGAGCAGTTGTTGTTGTTGTTGTTATACTAGTAGTCGTAGTAGTAAAAGTAGTAGTAGTAATAGTAGTAGTACTGGTGGCGGTATAGAGGCATACGTCCGGCGGCTAGCACGGCGCGTTGATTGCAAGACGGACCGATTGGTAAGCACTTGCCGACCGAGTCCAATACGTGTAAGCCTTTCGACAGCAGCAGCAGCAGCAGTTCGAGCCGCCCAGCAGCGCCGCAGTTCTGTTCGTTTTCGAGATGCCAATGCCAAACGCGGCACGTCGGTAGCGCAAGCTGTCCGCTTCACTACGGACATCATGACAAGCAAGAGAGCGCAAACGATAGTTCAGGGGTCGACTCGTGAGTCAAAGCGTACTCACAAACTGGTAGTCGGGGTAGTCGGTTGAAGCAAAATCAATAAAGCTCCTCCAACCCTCAACCCGATCAGGACCATCGCTCATAGCCCCTCAGCAGATCAAGCAATATATCAACATCCATTGCCAATGTTATTAGTAATAATAAATCTACGCGCCTGAGTTTGCTGTTTGCCCTAGCTCGGACCGAATGTACTGTCTACCAGATGCCCAAACCGATTAGACTTAGATACAGCCAAAAATTCATATCGTCGTACTCAGTGAAGTGTAGCATAGAGAACCAGAAATGTAGAAGTACGTGGCTTAAAATTGCGGCACGGCCCCGCCAGGATTGTCTTGTAGCAATTCAACTACTCCAACTACCACCAGGCTGTCCGATGATTGAGTCTCACTCATTTCAAGCCATTGTGTAGTTACGATATCATTTTTAAGACAAACGAGTCCAAACGGAATTTGGAAAGACAAAGTCGAATGTCCGCTAAGGTTACTCGCTCCACTGCTGAAATGAGTAAAGTCGTGGCGATGGGAGAGGACTACTAGAAGCACGGACCTATAAGCATTCCGTCCACGCACCTCTAGAACATGCGACATACGAAGACGTTTTATTTCAGTGTATTCGCTCATCGGTGTAAGCCGTCTCCATATATATATATATATATATATATATATATATATATATAGGAAATGTGTTCGTTAAGTGTTAAAATGCTTGTATAATAGTACAAATAGAACTTCTCTTTGTAAGTACGATTGGGTGAAAAGTTTTAGAATAAGCAGCCTTAAACGTATACGATTTTAAGTAATTGCTTTGTGTCAGCGTATATTATTACAGTTACCAGTAGTATTTGCCTTGTATATTCACATCCATGAGAGTTGTAGTAGTTGTTGTTGTGATGATGATGATGATAACGGTGATGCTGGTGACAGTGGTAGCGGTGGTAGTATTGTATGTTGTATGTATTGCCCACACAACGAAATGACAGTCCCCCTATACGAGGTTAAGTAATATTTACAGTGCATACGTTCTCGGGAGACAATTGTCGCTCCACTTGTGCAACGAAATAACTCTAAAACTCTATTAATAAAATAAATGAGCTACTTTAGCCGCTGAAAACTGTAGTTGGTTAAAGAATATTGCATATTTGTAATCAACTTTAAGCGATAAGCGAATACTCCAAAATAGCAAACCGTCTGAGTCGGCTAAGTAGGTGTAGGCTGAAGGTCACTGATAATTCACTAGTCAACCAGTAAGTGTTAAATAATAAAGTATTGACTCTTTCCTAAATGCTTGCGAGAACAATCTATCTTGAAATTTTTGACCATACGATACAATTCCATATCGTGCTAAGTATTGCAGTACAATAGGACTGCTTTTGTTCAGACATCTTTGCTGAGCCAAACATCCAGATATCCAGTCGTCTGCAGCTTGTTGTCTCAGAAGAAAGTTAATGGCCTGTAACGGCCAATAGTAAGTTTTTGTTGTTGTTGTTGTTGTTGTTGATGGCCCAATAGTATATGTATTTACACGTGTGTCTGCGTACGCGTGTAATATGGGTACTCTTGGCACACTCCGAATTAATGCCATGAATCCGTGGCGATCCGCTGAGCGAGGGAGGGTTTTGAACGCTCCAAAGATCGCTCGATTTGCTTGTCCGTCACCCGGCGAACCACCAACCTAGTCTGGCCTTCCACTAGAACGCTGGGACCGCCGTGCGGCCGATAGGACATGAAATAAGCTACCAGCCAAAGCTTTCTCTCGTCCTACCTAGAGAAGCGACGAACCAAGAATTGCCGTCAGCCTGATCCTAATACTCAATTAATTATCTGTCTGCAGGCCAGACCGTCGCGCGGCGTCAGCCGGAGCCCACTATAGAGGAGGAAGAGGAGGATAAATGTGTGACAAGATTTGGTGAGAGAAGAAAGGTAGTTGTAATCCCTGCCCGTCCGCGCTCCCCCCCCCCCCCCCTTTCTCTCTGGTTTATCCCCAACGTAAGATCAACGCTCACTAAGACGGTGACGTTGGTGGTGCCGATATTCGATGTAAATGAGATGGCGTTTTTGCTTTTTGAAAAAAAATTGCAAACAACTTCAATCTTCGCGGTCCAATGCATATATTGCTGTGAATCGACATTGCTGAGTCGTTCGTGCTTCGATGAAAGTTGTTTCAGCTTCAGCGGCTGACTCGCCCATGACGAGTAGCCGTTCTAAAGTGCACTTTCGGCTAGCTCACCTCGGCGGTAACTGTCGATAGTCCGTACACGAACCAGATTGTCAAATAAACTAGACCTTATTGCGATTTACTGCTCGCTCTGTCGACTACACAAATATATATATATTATATATATATATATATATATATATATATATATATATATATATATATATATATATACAGATATTGCCGTTCTGTTTGATACGCTTCTATTTTCTAGATACGCTCAGTAAACGCTCACCATATCTATTTTATCTACTTTTGGCAGAGTGAAACGCCAAAGTCCTATCTCGGAAATATCACTGTGGTTCGACAAAACTGTACGTTTGAAACATGAACAACAGAGCACAACAAGTTCAGCAATCGATTGTCTTACTGCGTCATTCGAACGAGTGCTGAAATGCACAATTTAAAGGAAATCGCGATGGAGATCATTTTCAGTTTCCTGTTTCTCTAGACCGCTCGTGACACTCAAACTACCCACCACGACCCGGGGTAGGTTGTGGTAGTTTTTTGGTGCGACTCCGCAAGTAAGTAAAGCTGCTCTATCTACTACTTACCTGCGCCTCGCGTATCTCTGCCGCGATCCATACGGTACTTGCGGCTCAGTTCGAACTCGGCGTCATACAACGCAGCTTCTTCACAGCGACAAACACGCGGGCGTCACCATCGTCCCTATAGGCCTCGGGGGGAGTCTATGAGTACACGACAACAAACTAAATTGATGACTAGACTGGTGATGGCCGCCGGAACACAACAACTGTCTGGCGACTTGTTTCGCTGGCAGCCCACCAGAACAACGTACACGGTTCTGCTTGTCCAATGCCTTCACTGTGTCTGTGTTCTATGTTTCTCTACTGCCACTAGATAGACGTAAGATCATGACTACAACTGCATAAAGCTAACGCTGCCTACTAGCTTCGTCAGCAGCAATTCAAGCGACGTGGCCCTTCTAGTTTGTTGGATGAGTTCCGAGCAGCAGGTGCCGCCGCCAATGTTTCGGTGAATATGCCGAGGATATGCTTTCTCCTCGTCCGTGATCATCGTCCAACCGACGCAGTCGCCGTTAACTACTGCCTACGTAACAACTAGGGGCTAAATGCTACAATGCTGCGTCGTAGGCAGATCGTAAGGCAGATGCCGGCTATAAACAAAGGTTTCGCTAGAACACCGATGAATGAATCACAGACGCAACAAATATTAGCCGGCACGGCATCGCCATCGTTATTAGTCTTGTTGTCTTGTTAACGAACCGGCACAAGTAATGTGATCACGTCTACCTCTCTCCGTTTCCCTCTCTCTCCTCTCCTCTCCTATCTCGCTCTCTCTCTCTCTCTCTCTCGGTGCATCGGCCTCTGCTTGTATCGACTGGCCTATGTATCGCACATTTATCCATAGGAGAATAGGAGATTAAACTGCTGTCGCTTGTCTGACTAGCAACAACGCCTGCAAAATGATAAGAACTAACTCTACTAGAAAGTGTAATTTTTCAACTTCGTAAATTTCAGCGGTTGGTTCAGCGCGTCAGATACTAGTTGTCCAGGCTAGCGAATGCTCGGCTTTATAAGCAGTAGTAAAACCTCCAGTAGTAGAAAACCTGATGCAAAGCTCGATCGCTAACGCTTGGATGGTTGCCGCAACACGCCTCTGCTGCTTGTCTGTTCACAAAGTTTTATTAACGTTGCATTAGCATTTGTTTGCAAAAATGCGAATGTGCTTGGGTTTCGTCGAAAACGCAGCTAGTTTATTGAATATTCTTTTCGATAACTAGGGTTCGTCGCAAACCCTAGGTCAAACTTTCAGATTTTCTATAGAAGTACTCTACATTGTCAGCTACTTTCGACCGAGGCTCTTTCTTGACAGGTTGATTTTTGCCATGGTTAATCAGAACGGGTCCTTCGTCTCACTAATCGACGTTAAAACACAAGGCAATTTTGTTAACAGACATACGATAATGTTATGTCTACTAAAAACAAACATGTTATATATATATATATATATATATATATGCAGCTTGTGTAAATAACTGTATTTCATTTGAGGAGCTGCGCTCCAAGGCTTTGTATCGAATGATGACCATAATATGCGCTGACTTCAGTAGTTGTTTTTCGCTGCCGCTACTTGCGGTTTCATTACGCGGTATGCTATCGATAGTAGTTGTCTAGAACAAATCGTGCCAGATGATGCGAACCAACCTGGTTGTTACGGAAAACCTAGATCCGAGGATCGTCTGCAGGAGGAGCTTTAAATTGATTATGGCTTTTCCCTACAGACACTCACGCCTTGTCAGCCGCTTGATAAGATGATGCAGGATGCAACTCTAGACGTTGCTGCATCTCAAATCTAGACTTAGCCAGCACCGGCTCCTCGAAGGGCTTTTCGTCTGGCTTTTCTACTGTTGCTGTTGTTGTTAATGTTGTTGTTGTTGCTGTTGTTGTTGCGTTTGTTGCTACAGTACTGTTGCTCATATCGTTGCTGTCGACACTGTTTTAGCAGTTTGAGATTCCTTTCAGTCTGTGTTCGCCTTAAGACAGGGTAACGCGGGTACAGGTAGCTGCCGAAACAGATGTGTCTGCCAACTTTAAAACGGCGGCAAAACGCAGACAAAAATACGTGCAACAAATGCACGTCTAGCTGCACCAGCGGTCACTTATTTAGAAAAACTGTACTGTACAGCGATCGTGTAATATATATCGTTCTATATGTATACAGCTATGCGTATATATATATATATATATATATATATATATATATATATATATATATATATATATATATGTATATATACATATATATGTATAAATAAATTGCAGACCCATCTGTACTCGTTTATTTATTACGCACTTAGACTCGCCAAATCTAGCAGGTGCACGTTTGTTTGTCCTCGTTGCTTGTCGATGCTAATCAGCGGAATGCTCTTCAAACAGTTAGTTGGTGGAAGTACCGCATACTGCTTGCTGTAAGTCCTGCTCGCGTTTGCAAGTTCTACACAAAAACAGTCTGAAGGTTTTAGGTAGGACTGGCAGGCATTTGTCTTTGTGTGTATCTCTGCAAAGGCGCAAGCGCCGGTGTACCCGCCGTGCAGCAACCAGTCAGCCTGTAACGCATCCTAGGCATGGTCCTGTTGTTCCATTATCCCTTTGTGCCGTCTTCCAGCGACTCCCACTGTGAGAGCAAAAACTCTCTTCTCAAGCTGCTTCTGCTGCTGCTGTTGCAGCCACAGCCGTTCCATGATCACAGAACAGCTGTGCCGATGCCATATTTTCTTTTCGGTCCTGCGACCCTTACTGGTGGAGGGCCAGCCCCACCTGATGGAAAAGAGAGGCAGGTGGTGGGCGTCGTGCAGGTGGGGATGGGTAGTGTATTGTCTCTCTCTTTCTCTGGTCGGTCGTCGGGCCTGTGGTGTGGCCTTGAAGATGGCGACGTTTACCGAACGAGAAAGACACAAACACGCCTCGACTTAAACCTCAGAGCCTAGCTGGAACAGAAAAACGCGCCTACCACTGGACGCCCCTACCTACGCGTTTCATTTGGGCGAATAATGATTTCGTTCATGGCATGTGTGATCGGCGCCAACCTATTTAGATAGGACTGAGGAAGCTGCGTGTAGTAGCAGTAATAGTTAATGCTATTGTTACTCGTGAAGTAACCGAAGTGCGCATCTCAGGCTGAAGCTACGTGTCGGCGGGTGGTTGTTATTATGTCTTCCCTGTACGTCACAATGCTTTTCGTCCATAAGGTAAGAAGTAGCCATTGAAGATTGAAGCTAGCTAACATACACCGCCGTATGTGTCACACGCAAGATAGATCAGGTTATTGGACTAAAGATAATCTTAATGATTGGGCCGCAAAACAGCCTCTGTCGTTTGGACACCGCGTCAGCAAGTCCATAATACCTAGCTTTTAACAAGCTGTCTACAGTTGAAACGTGCCAATATACCGGCTTACGTATCACTCGTAAGTGTAAAATAATCTAGGTGGTCATGCGCGGTGAAACCAGATGCTGAGCGTACTTGAATACGATTTAACACGACTACAGGCAAAAAGGTCGCCTGGTATACCATAAGATCTAGCTAAGTTAAGTGTAATCGGTCGGTACAAGCTCAGTGGGAAATTTAAAGCTTACGAGGAAATCGTGTTACGGTAACAATACAAATAAACCACACCGCAATAAATTAAGCATCGCAAAAAGCTGCTCTTCTGGTTTGCTGTACCCTGTTGGGAATTCGTGAAGTACTCCACCATAATTGTGTTTGGCTTTGACTCTTAGGCATACATTGTCAAAGTGAGTTAGACACATCGCGTTTTGCGTACTGAGGTCATTGTCTATTAAAACTTATCTTTAAGATCTTCTCAAGGCTATTGCTTAGGTCCTATATACTCGACGGCTGTGCAACCTTGTCCGCACCTCGCATTGTTTAGCTCCACGCAACCGCATTTCAAAATAACAGGGCAGATTCTACGTCTAAGCTTCGTATGGAGATACTCCACAATAATGCATAATAGGCCAGATTTAAAAAACATTTCATCGGGCCATTGATATAAGCATAATTGTGCATCCGCACGAAGGAAGGTACATCTAACAAAAATATTATTAATGTCTTTTAGCGCATATTGTTCACAGGAGCGTTCGGCAAAACAACTTTAAACAGGGAGATGTCGATAGAGACAAGCATTTGTGATAGGGCCTCGGCATAAGCCTTCCCGCGCAAGAGTAAAGCCTGGCCATTATAGGCGACGGCTATCCAAATGCATGATCTGGGAGCCCATATCACTACGAGCCTTGATTTTTGTTACTTTATAACTCAACTAGTTACGATTTCATCTTCTGCTGCCTTGGCATCAATGATCACAAGGCCTGTTTACGTTATAGAGACCCATTTTACTACTGCTTAAATTCATGTATTTGTGTTTGGTCTTAAAGAGCCAGCTGAATAATACAGAGAAACAGACCCGTTTTTACACCGGCTTAGCGGCAGCTAATTTTATGACACGATTGCAACGTTATGTCGTCTCTATTCAAGTAGGTTGTTCTACACTAGCGTAGGCGAGCGAGTAAATAGTTTTTTCAGATTTCATTTGCGAAGTGCTTAGTAGGTCTCACTAAAGCAATTCGTCTACCATATCATGAAGTCCAATGTGTAGTAGCGATTCGCACATATTGCCTGCGCGTGTTGCTTTGGTAGCATATTGTTGGAACATACATACTAGGTGCAGAACTCCATCAGTTATTATAACTTTGTGTTAAAAAGACAATTTTAGCTTTTCGGTTGTCACGCTGTGCCAGCAGGGGAAAAACAAGCTATTATAAGCCGGGCTGTGCATGCCCTTTAATAGCACCACACGCCACAAGCCCGGAGTTAGAAAGCGGCGCGTCAACTTTGTGTCATGCTAGAGCACATAGGGCGTGGATTAGGACTCCACCGCCCCGTGAAACAGGATTTTTTTCTATATATGAAATATATTCCCTGTATATATTTACGCTGATGTTTGCTGATCAAACCTATTCAGTAAGCCGTAGCATGTTAGTTTTCTAGAGCGCCAGCCTTGACAATAGATCGGGCATTGAGGTGGGTACACCTCAACTGGGCCTGTGTACTTTGTTCACGAGACTAGCGCGAATGGATCTCTAAGTGAAATATGAAGCTGGGCTAAAGGCGTTCCACAGATACACAATGAATATGGCCATCTACTTTGAGATGATTGTAGGGTTTCCCAGATTGTAAAACAGACACTAATGGCGCACATTTCTCACATGCACCAAAAAAATTCTATATATATATATATAATATATATATGATCATGATCTCCAAAAAAGATTTTAACATCGATATAGGGATCGATCGATTGAACATCGACCCTTTCGGTACAAAATAATGGCAATGCGTGGGTGGCAAAGTAATCGAGATTGAGTGCACGCAAAAATGACCTACTCCATTAGATAAATCCACTCTAGGTTATTTATGCATGCACTCAATCTCGACATGCCCGCGAATACATCTTAATTACACCACAATCACGGCTCGCATTGCCATATATTTGATATAAAAATAATTGGCATAACTGTGTTATTTTTAAGGGCTGTGAATGATCGTATGGTTGTGATTTTGAGGTATTGGGCGTGAAGGCTAACGTAGAACTTCATTTTTAGCGAACTCTCTTCTAAACGGGCATGTCACATCCTTTGGTCGGCGTTATATTTTCCTCAGAGGAAGCACCCTTTTCTCACGAACACGACGATGTGTTTAGTTTCAGTATAGGACTCTGCTTAGGACGCCCAAACCTGGAGGATATGAAAGGTTTCCCTGTATTTGATTTGGTGTATACGTTCATAAGACAAAATTGCTACCTCTTATATATATATATATATATATATATATCAATCCGCAATTGGGATGTAATCACCGGCATTTCTGTCGTTTATCGGGCTTCCGGCAATGGCCCAATAGAGACAGGACTCTCTGACCTTTATTGGTTCATAGCCGGATAAATACTGACGCCGCCTGAACTCGTTAGCTGTAGTTCTTGTGATCTCCTGCATGCGTTTCCTCCTCAAACGTTTCACATACTTTTGCAATGTATACTTTTTGCTCCATGGCTTTCCTATATATATGTATAAGTACGACTTATTTTAGAAGACACATTT